>CM057340.1:807393530-808043564 GCA_030015575.1 Agapanthus africanus | reverse complement strand
GGCCCGTCTCACGGTGATTCGTGAGCGGAACTCTCCTTCCCTCACTTGTGCTTACCTGGCCACAATTGGCAGTGAAGAGGCGACTCGAGGGTTATCCTGCAACTTGTCGCTTGGCAGTCTAGGAGCGGTCTAGTTGGACTTTAAAGACCCTAGCTCTAGGTGTGTTTGTGCATATTGTGATTGTGATTGTACTTGTAAAAAGTTTAGTCCTATATTTCCGTATTCTTTCAAACAAACAATTTCAAAACTCCAAAAACAAACAATTTTTTTTTGTAAAAAAAAATAAAAATATATACCACTTCCTTCCCTCCCTACCTTTTCACTCTTCTAACATGGATATCCCACCCAGCAAAACTCTTGCCGAATTTTGGTACACACAACCAGACATAACTTCCTACAGTTCTTGCTTTGGCCGAACGTCGAACGATCCATCCATGCTAAAAAATTTTGTGAAAGATCGGATAGATGCGTCTAGGACAACCAATTGGACACTACAATCCACTTTATATCAACCATTTCAACCTACACCACCTTCTTACGTTGATACCCCTTTTGAGAGTCTAGTTGTAACCCCAAGACCTATATCTATTGCTGAACGAATTGAACAATCTCGTAGCCGATCTATCACTCCTTTCCCCACTTCAAATTCTTAGGATCAACAATTCCATTCACCTTCTCATCCAAATGTTGATCCTACTCCTGTCCAACCATTCAATTCCTACCATTCCTACCCGACTTTTGCACCTTCCCTAGACATTGCTTCTGAACAGCCATTTAGGAGTTTCCAGTCTCCAAACAACTTTGAATCTTTTATTGAAACTCCTTCACAACCCATGTCTAGTCTGGAACAGTCGTTGGAAGACTTTAGGGTAGCGTCATGCCAACAGATGATGGATTTGAATGTGTCCATGGCCGCCCTCATACAACCTAGTGACACGGTAGCTAGTTTCCAACTAGCTCCAAATTTTCCAATGTATGATGAGGCGGTTGGACAGATTGAGAATTTGAGTGGAGAGAGTGAGCTGTGCACCCTTCCAAATCAAACCTACCCATCCCCAATTGAATCCCACAACTCCGGTTTTGAATGTCTATCAAGTGTCCCAAATGATTCACCAGTTGAAGATAGAACGTTTAATGAGTTGTGCGACTTTGTAGTGTTTGATTTATCCGATTGTGAAGGGACCCTGTCAAGTGAAACCAATTCCAACCCTTTTGACCTCTACATCTCCACTCTAGAACCTGAATTGATTGAAATCCATGCTTTTGATGAGGTGTCTGAGAAATTTGATTTTCACTTGATTGAGAATATTGACGCTGGGGATATTTTGAATAATGAACCCACAGTTTTGGATGAGTTTATCTCTCTAATTCATCATGTCCTTTCACTTCCATGTGGACATCATCCCGAGTCATGAACTATTTTTTCCGAACTCTATATGCGTCTTGATATTGATGATGATAAATGCATGGATGAGAAGATTTTTGAGGAGAATTTTAAGGATAGTAGTAAGGATGAACCAGTTTTACTTAATAAGTCGGATTTTCCAACTCATTCTGTCCCTTTTATTGACTGTGTACACCTTCATGAACCTTTAACTAATACCCTTCCTCGATCACACCCCTCCATCTTTTCCATCGTTCCGACCTTGCAAGACACCGTCTCACTTTCACATACTTTGTCTGGTTTACCAAGTTCGGTCTACCCATGTTTTCTCACGACTCTTGAAGGATTTGATCCAATTTCTCAACATATTGATAGATTAGTACAATCCATCTTTTCACATCGATCATTACAGATTGTACTAATTTATTCAATCCATTTCCACCCTCAAGTTCGTATTCCACTTCTTTTTCCCTTCCGCCATTCTTCTCCTCCACCGAGACCGTATCCCGCTTCTCTCCGCATACGGTCTCGCGTATTCTCCATTTCTTTCCTCTCTGTATTCTTTCACCAACCACAGCATTATAACGATAAAAATTTTGGATGGTTGTTGTTAACTTTTGGCCTTTGTATGGTCCTGTATAGCTTGATACTGTTCTCTCCCCCCTAACTTTGAACTTTAACGCTTAAACAGTGGAAACACTGTTTCACTTAAGTTTGGGGGGACCTTTTTTTGTTTGCTTTTTGTTTTGTATAAAATTTTCTTATAGGGAATGCCGACAATTTTGACCCTCTTGATGTAGCCTGACAGTGAGGGCACTGTCAAGTTTAAGTTTGGGGGTGTGCTCGGTAAGCTTTCTACCTTCGCATTCATATGTATATTTTGCACTTGCATACATATTTAAAAATCCATAAAAATCGAAAAATTTTACAAAAATATAAAAACTTTTTTATCAAGTTAGCTAATAGGGTAACCGAGATTTTCATTCTGAAAGTTTAGTTGATAAGTTTGAAATAACTAAATCCTAGGCTTAGAAATTGAAAACCCTAAAAATAACTCTCATTCTGTTTAATCTTGGTAAATATACTTCCTTACAGTTTTTTTGAAAAATAGGTAATCTTGAGTTAAGTCATGATGAAAGGAAAGTATTGATGCTTTACTGAAGGATAAGTCTGAAAAATAGTTTCTATTCTTGAATCCAAATTTAGAAAGTATATACCCTACAAACTGCACTTACACGCACCTTGAAACTTGGGATAGTAGAGGATACCTAGAAATACTCTTGCTTGAAAACCTAATATGAAAGAAAAAAAACAGTATTTGAAGCTAAACACCAAAAGAGCAAATTGAAAAATATATCCGGTCTTGAAAAAGAAAAATAAAGAAAAGAAAAATAAATAAAATCAAGACCTAGAAACTGCTATTTACGCTTTAAGCTCACACATTCAGTAATCGGCCGTTAGTGCCTCAAGAAGCATTAATAGTCGCATAAAAGGTGTGTGAGCAATACCGTTCATCATAAATAAAAAGAAGTAGTATTAGGTATTAGGGTAAGGGTACTATAGATTGAATTGAATTCTCAAGTGTATGGGTGAAATAATACACACACGTAGAGGTATACAATCGATATTTGGATAAAAGATAGAAATAAAGAATAAAACTTATGTTTTCTGTAAAGTTGATAAAAATCCCTGATTTAAGACCGCACTTTAGAAGGAAAACTCAGAAGATACCAACGTCTTTCTAAATTTTTTTGGAACGTATAGGATCTAAGGTTAAATAGATAGAGGCATAAAACATAAGGATTGAATATTTCTAACTTAGGATGATAGAGTTTCTAACGTAGATACTAAACTGTATGAGTAGAATCAATGTTAACTTATGACACTAGCTTGACGGGATTTTGTGGGTGTAATCTGCTGAAAACCCTAAGGAGACAACACTCCTCCTACTAGCGACACCTAGAGGTTTAACGGCTTATTGCACGAGCTCAGTGCAATCGCGTTCCCTGCGAAAGTGAGGTTAGGACTATTTTTGAATAAATTGTTTTTGCTCGGGATGAGCAAAAGATAAGTTTGGGGGTATTTGTTTATATCAGATTTTTACATTTTTATACCGTCCATTCTTGATCACATTGCATATAGGTAGGTACTTTTGATCCGTGTTTGCTGAATAATTGCAGGTTACAGGTTCTCAGTTCTGTACAGTGAAATTCATGAAAAGTCGCAACAAATGCAGGACTACGACCAACAACAGATAAATACTGATCTCCGCTCACCATCCGTATGATGCCACCTACCAGTTCAAGGGACAAAATGGCAAATCATTGGTCACTTCAATGCACATAGCACAAGGGAAGCACAAGATCCAAGACTTCAACGTGGAGCTCAAGGCAAAAGTCCACATCATTTTGCATTGCTGAAAATCTGGAAGAAAACTGAAGAGATTTTGAGAAACCAAGTGTACAAAACAGAAGAGAACAGCAATATGAAGAAACCCAGAAAAAACAAGAAGTCAACTTTACCAAACAGCCGCGGAACCGCAGCCAAATAGGCACTTCTGCCGCGATTCCGCGGCCGCGTCTGAACAGTGTCGGTGGCAGTTGAAACAGCGTTGACTCGGCTCTCTTGGGGTAGTTTTGTAATCTCGTGTTTAGCTCAGAATGTATACCTAGGGTTTCACTCTCCTGCCTATAAATAGCAGAGCTCAAAGCCAAATTATGGTGTGCCTTTCTTTATTTAGATTTTAGGATTAATTCTGTTCTTCTTTGTTATCTTTCTCTATGAAAATTGTAGTGAGTTTATGAGCGTTAATTAATAAAAATAAAAAATAAAAAAAAGAGTTCTTTTATTTATCTTGCATGTCTATTTATTGTTTGCAATTTTTTTTGTATTTGCTAATCTAATCGCTTTATTTTATTGTTGTTTTTCTTTTTCTTTTTCTTCTTCTATGTTTCTTTATCCTTAACAACGATGATGCTTGAGTAAGATCCTTGCCAAGGTGAGATCTCAAATAGCTAGTTGTAAATTCTTCTTAATCTCAATTCTTTCTACCTATCTTATTTGTTTTTATCCTTTTAATGGGTGAGTAATTTCTCACTTGTTACGGCAGGAGAAGGAAAGTTTGAGAGAAGGAAATCTCTCTCACTCTTTTCTTTGCCTAACACTTTAATTCGGACTCCTTTTAATTGAACCACAATCCGCTCACTACGACACCCTATCCTACATGATAGCGGTGATTCTCTAGTCAGACCGGTTCTGGTTGAATTAACCGGAGGTTAGGGCTAAGAGCCAAGAACGGATGGACAAGGACCAAAAGGAAGAAACTAAGCATGGAAAGCCTAGCTTATACTTGCAAGTTCCTTCCTAGTCGTGCTAATCCCCGTTGTTGCCGATTAGCTTAACACCGATATTAAAAAGGGCATTGAAAGAAGTGAGAAATTCCTAATTCGAACTAATCTAATCCTAACCCTAGCAAGTCCTTTATCATCCTTTATCTCATTAGTAGATCTTAAAAAAAAACTCAAAATATTTGGATTTAACTCGTTAAAATATAAAGAAAAAGATTCCATCTTCCTGTGGATCGACCCATACTCAACCGGCTAGCTACCCAGCGAAACCGTCTTGATTGCGGTAATTAAAACTAAGCACGCGAGAAAATCGTAACAGTCAACCACTTTCTCTTGCTCCGGAGGTTCACTTCATGTCGTGTGTATGTTTTTTTTATTTTGGGTTGCCCGTGGATTGTATACGGAGACTAATTTATATCGTCACCCGTAAGGCGTTGTTTAGTCTAAATCCGTATATTTTTAGATTTGGATTTAGGTTGATTTAAGGATCGATAATCTAATTTGAGATTAAGATCGACTTAAACATATGAGCATTCGGGCTCGATTATTTTAGTTTAAGAACATCACGGTCTATTATTCCATGTTTGAGGCGAAGATTTAGTTTAGGAGCGTTTTGGTCCATTATCGCCGTATTTGGAGACAAATATTAGTTTAAGGACGTTTCGGTTCGTTATCGCTATTTTGAAGGAGAATATTAGTTTAAGAACGTTTCGGTCTATTATCGCCATTTTGGAGGCGAATATTAGTTTAAGGACATTTCGGTCCAAAGTTCGACTTGCGCGCAAGTGTATTTGTTACGTGAAGAAGCGAACAACGATGATATGGAATGCACCCAATTTAGGGTACAATCCGATTTGAGGTGTGCACATCAGTTTGGAAGTGCATCAACGTGTTGTTGGTTGTCAGGACCCGCCACCTCTCTGAAAACGTTGAAGAATTACAATGACATATATCAGAGGTGTGGAGAGATGTACCCTTAAACCAAATCCCATATTTGAGGGGAAAAAAGGGCTGTTGTAGACCTAAGAAATGTTAGTCATATTTGAAACCAAAATTATCTTAAGAGATATAAGATGAATATCATTTGGTATATCATCAATGGGAGACCACTAGTCATTTTTGAGACTAAGGTCAGTTTGGGAAAACGTGAGAAATATGGGCTCGGTTGTTTTAGAATCAAAGAGGTTTAACCTTAGAAAACTTAGCCAATTTGGGATGAGATTGGGTTTCCATAATTACCTAACAGTGCTAAGCACTGAGTCATACAGTGCTCACGTGCGTTTCACTTGGGCACTGGATTAGTGTTAAACATTAGAGTTTTGTGGCGCTCACGCGACACACGTGAGGCATCCAAATATGGGCACTGCCCTTTCGGTTTTATCCCCCTTTTTTTACAGAAGTGCTAAGCACTTGGCTACGTTCTCGTGCAAAACATGTGACTGCCCCTTTTTGATATTAGGGTGCTTTAACACTCACGTGGGAAACACGTGAGGCAGTTTTAGTTGTTCTCTTTGTTCGTTTGAAGCCCTCACGTGGGAAACACGTGATACTTCAAAATAGTGCTAAGCACTAACGATTCTGGTTTTGAAGATTTTAGATCATCATCATTGTTTTTTATGGAAGAACTAAGTTCTTTATATATAGGGTTAAACCCGAATTTTTGGAGGAATTAAATTCCTTTATGTTCTCGTTCTTCTTCTCTCATCTTTTTTTATAACTTAATTCTTTTCCCCTAACTTTTGAATCTGCAAAGCAAAATCTCCCCGATGAGAATTAAATTCTCAATTTGTAGGGAGATTTGCTTCTGCAAATCTCAACCGGGGAAAGAACTGAGTTCTTAAATTATGGGTTAAACCCTTAGATAGGTAAAGGAGAGATAGTACGATCTCTGTTTTTTTACCTCTGGTTTTAATGTGGAAAGTCCTCTTCTTTGAGAATTAAATTATCTTGTTCTCTTAAGATCTCACTGTACTCTTTTTTGCAGAAGCTTATGTCAAGTTCTCTCCCTCTCTCTCTTCTTCTTCTTCTATTTAACTCTCTCCTCTCTTTTTTTTCTTAATCTCCTTGCTCCTATTTATAGGAGAAGAGAAAAAAACTTGTTAAGAGAATCTCTGATCGAGAGATCATGATCAATCCAAAGTGATCTTTTGGATCAATTGGTGAATTTTATTCACCGTTGGATTTTTAATCCAAAGGTTCTATGTTCAACAGATAAGTTTTCTTGTTTGTTTAACAAGATTAGGAAATATTTTTCCTAGCATAGAATTTTATTCTATCAGATGGTCGGTGGGTGATTTTATAATCACCATTGGATCGTTGATCCAAGGGAACTCTGTTTAACAGAGATGATATTTCTAGTTTGAGAAAGATCGAGAAAATATTTCCACATAGAATTTTATTCTATCAGATAGTTCATTTGGTGATATTTTATCACAATTGGATTTTAAATTCAAGATTCTCTATTAGAGAAAAATCTTTTCATATTAGAAAGATCAGGAAAATATTTCCATATAGAATTTAATTCTATCTTGCATTAGAATGCAGCAAGAAAACTCACGTGTTTAATACGTGAAGCCTATTTGGCCTGCCAATTATTTAAACGCAGCACATATATGCTTTACACATAGGTACTCACGTATTTAACACGTGTGGCTCTTTTAGCCCATTTGTTTTAATTGCAGTGCTTATATGCTTTGCATATAGGCGCTCACGTATTTAACACGTGAGGCTTATGCAGCGCCCATATGCTTTGCATATAGGTGCTCACGTGTTTAACACATGAGACTTGAATAGTGAGGAATTTTCCCCTTTTCTTTCTTCTTTTTTTTCCTTCTTATTTTTTATATGAGAGAACAAATGCCCTCCAGCGTTGCTCTCACGTGGTTTGCACGTGAGTACAATGCTGTCCACCCTTACAGCTGTTGGATTGCCTAGGGGAACGGGAAGATGAACCGCTCCCATCACGTCTTATAAAAGAGGTGTTTGTCTTATTAGATGATTCACTGTTTCTTCATCTTCTTCATTAACTTTTCCTTGAGATTTAATTCTCCTCTTCAGAGCTTAGTTCTCTGCCCTAGATCTTTCAGAGTTAAACTCTGCAAAACTCCTTTTTGGGTAAGGATCTTGAATGACGGTTACCTCTTAGGGAAACCCCTTTTCCATAAATTCTTCTCTGGATTTTAAATCCATCATCAGAGGTTTGCTCTTGCCTTTTAATTATCTATTAGAGATCTAAAACTTTTATTTGAGCAGACCATAGGTCTTAAAGATCTTTAGGGTTTTACCCTGTTACTAACTTTTTTTTGAAAGTTATTTAATTCCATTTCCTGAGCGGATTTCTGGGATTTTATCCCATTGTTCTACAGAGCTTGGCTCTGATAAAAAAATTTCTTTTAAATAAATTCTTTTGGGAATTTTATTCCCTTTCTTATTTTCCTTTTAGGATCCTTTTTTGGCAGATTTGAAATCTGTTTGTAGAACACATTTCTCGAGAGTGTTTAATTACATAGTTCAATGAGATTTTCTCATTAAATGAGAATCTTTATTGATGGGGCATTAGAACCACTGTTTTTTCTTTTAAATTGTAAGAATCTTGATATTTTGATCGCTAACCTTTTGTTGATTTTTCTTTTCAAATACTATGGCTTCTTATCTATATGATCATGATGAGATTATCTCTTATGAAGACATTCGCGTCCAAGGCCGCTGTCAAGAAAAGGAGTTTACCGATGCCCAATGCGTTAAGGTTATGCGTCGTTTTGACGATTACAACGGTCGATTACTTCCCCGCCATTATGCTCTTTTGAAAATCATCGTGGGGTCAATTTGGGAAGCACTTCCTAAACTCGACGAGACTATTCTGCTCGAGGCACTTGATGATGCTGAAGACAAGGTGCATTCAGTATATCTGATGGGCCTGATCTCAAAGAAATGAAGAGATGATCTTGTTGATGTTTTGCATTGTGTCTTCCAACAGACGGCGATAATATATGCCTACCAAAGGACGGGCGATATCAGCGGGGATCCCGACGCTTGCATTCGTAAGAAAATGCATAAGAAAATGGTCGGAGAAGCCAGAAGCACTTTACTCGGACTTGCTTCTAAATTCCTAAATCCATGTCCAGAATTTAGTGTCATACCACTGTAAACATTTTGATGATGTTTTGTTTAAATCACCCATGCATAAATTTTCTGAAGTATGAATGACAAAACTTCCCCTTCTTTTATACCACTGCTCATATGTGCCTTACGTGAAGTAGTAGTTACTCATACATACATATAAAAATATTAGTGCCAGCGCCCACGTGTTATGCGCATGAGGCACTGCCATAGGTTCTAAGGATTGGCGTCGGCGCCCGCATGGTATGCACGTGGTGCGCTATCACTGATTCTAAGACACCAATGCTCATGTGAAGCGCTGGAATCCTTTCACCTTCTTGCTCTGATTCCTATAAATCAACTCTTTTCTTTCCCCATGCCTTGGAAATAGTTCCACCATGCACATAATTTTCTGTGCCTATACTTGAATGCTTCTCTTTATAATCTGAAGCTGTGTCTTCTTTCTTCTTCACAAAGAGAGAACCATTCAGACCTTAGGGTACCCCCTTTTTTGAAGAAACAAACTAAGAGTTATGTCTTGCAATCGTCCTCATGCTCGTCGGCAACCATGGAAGTACCTATCGAGGAGACCATTCCTCATTTTGCTGCGCGGTTAGCAGATCCCTTTCTCACTGACGACCAATGCGACACGGTGATGTTTGAGCTCCTGGCTCGTAGGGTCTCTCCTCTTCCTATAGGCTCCATTTGGCTCCAGATGATTTTCCTATCCGTGCTTGCTGACATCCCCCTTCATCCGGCGGAAATGACTCCGGCGATTCTCAACGCGGCAAATTACAAGATCGAGTGCTTCCATGAGGCATATTTGATTACCCAGCCTCTGAGGGATCGTTCAGTTCAGTTACTAAGTCAGATATGGGCTCAGCGAGTCATCATGCCTGCCTTTGCTGATGAGCACGACACTGACCGATGGAGAGCGACTCCTCGCGAAGATCGCCGTTTCGACATGGTGGAGAAGGAAAAAAGGGGGTTGGAGAATTTTGTTTATTGTTTTGTTAACCCCTGTATCTCTGATCCCATATTTGGTGATCTCTTCCCTGTAGAGTAGGATGTTTATTTAAATGTATTTCTTTTGGCTATTGAATGTTTCATCTTCATCGCATATTTGTGTGTGCGTCTTGCATCTGCGCATGAGCTTTATACTTTACCCTTAGGGATTTTTGCTAAGTGCAAACGCCATTGTCGTGCTCGTGTCATGCACTAATCCTTCTTACGCATATAAATCAGCATGCTCTGAACACTATTTCCATTCAAGTACGTATGTAGTTTTAAATGAGCGCTTAAACGGGTGTGAATCAAATGTCTTCCTACTGCTCTGCATAGCATACGGTTGGTCTTGAAGTGTTGCAGATTTTTAAAATTTCGATTTGAGAAGATATAGAGCGGACAAAAACGTCGTCATCTATCGTTAACTCAGATCTCACTTTTGTAGTTCTGAGCCCTGAGGCCCATGGGTTGCACCTTTCTGTTTCTTGATGTCTTTATCTGGCGCGAAATAGTTTACGTACCTATTTCAATGTTTGTAGTTTATCCACTTATTTCAGAGTTTCTAGTTTATGTGCTCATTTCGGAGTTTGTAGTTTATTCACTCGTTTCGGAGTCTCTAGTTTATGTACTCATTTCGGAGTTTGTTGTTTATCCACTCGTTTCGGAGTCTCTAGTTTATGTACTCATTTCGGAGTTTATAGTTTATCCACTCGTTTCGGAGTCTCTAGTTTATGTACTCATTTTGGAGTTTATAATTATTCACTCGTACACAGAAGATGCATGTAGCGGAGATGCGCATGCTTCGTTGGATGTGCGGTAACACTAGAAAAGATAAGGTGCGAAATGACGATATTCGTGCAAAAGTTGGTAGCACCTGTGGAGGAGAAGATGCGGGAAAACCGGCTAAGATGGTTTGGTCATGTGCGACGCAGACCTATGGAAGCACCGGTTCGACGAATAGATACTCTCGATATGGGCAATGGAAAAAGGGCAAAAGGGAGACCGAAGAAAACATGGATGGAGGTGACACGAAACAAAATGGTTTCCAAAGGTCTCAACGAAAGTATATTGTTCGATAGGAGCGAGTGGAGGCGGAGGATTCATGTGCTGGACCCGGCGTGATTCTCATGTTAGTTCATGTAGCCTACCCCATATGCTTGGGATAAAAGGATCAGTTGTTGTTGTTGTTGTGTAGTTTATTCACTCGTTTTGGAGTCTTTAGTTTTTGTACTCATTTCGGAGTTTTTAGTTTATTCACTCGTTTCGGAGTCTCTAGTTTATGTACTCATTTCGGAATTTGTAGTTTATTCACTCGTTCCGGAGTTTCTAGTTTATGTACTCATTTTGGAGTTTGTTTAGTTTATCTCCCTGGGGTTTACAGACAAACTTGTCCTGACGTTGTATATAGATAACCTCCATTCTTTGCGACAGAGGTCTGTTAGGTTTTGTGGTACTAGGTCTTTGGTTCGTGGTACCGTCGCGTTAGCTGATGTATTCCTCGATATGCGGTCTTTAAGCCGTTGTTCGAGTAGCCCCGCGACTTTCGTGTCTCTGATTCCTTCGGGGGCTAGACAAGACTTCTTCAAGTAATCTCCTTAGGCTATATGACCGTCGGAAGAGCAGGCGTTAGGAATTTGCCATGTTGCTTTTTACTTGAGGTTAGGCTCAATTTGGAGCCCCGATGAGTCATAACCACTCTGCGCTGGTGTGGGATGATCTCCTATAGTCTCTCAGGTTTTATATAAGTTGCCGTCAAGACCCTGAAGCTGGGAATATGCCGTTGCTTTAATTTTATTTAGCTCGTTGGAGCTTTTGTTGATGTCGCGTCCGCACCCTGATGGAATAAGAAGGAACGCCGAGGTAGTCTTTAAGTTATATATGAACCGTCAAGACTTGGAGCTAGGAGTTTGCCATTGCTCCATTTTGATTTGGCTCGTTGGAGCTTTTATTGATGTCGTGTCTGCACCCTGATGGGATGAGAGGGAACGTCAGGTGGTCTCTAGGTTGTATATGAACCGTCAAGACTTAGAGCTAGGAATTTGCCATGGCTCCATTTTTTTTGGTTTTGACCCTTGGGTCTTTGTTGACGTCGTGTCTGCATCCTGTCGGAATGAGAAGGAACGTCGAGATAGTCTTTAGGTTGTGTATGGACCGTTAAGACCTGGAACTAGGGTTTTGCCGTTACTCTATTTTTGCTGGGTCTTTTGTTGACGTTGCATCTCCATCCTGTTGGCGTGAGAAGCATGTCGGGCTAGAGTTAGGATTTCACCGTCACTCCTTTTTGATTTGGCTCCTTGGATCTTTCGTTAACGTTGCATCCGCACTCTGTTGGAATGGGAAGGTACGCTGGGGTAGCCTTTAAGTTGTATATGAACCGTCAAGACTTGGAGCTAGGAGTTTGCTATTGCTCCATTTCGATTTGTCTCGTTGGAGGTTTGTTGACGTCACGTCTACACCGAGAAGGAACGTCGGTGGAGCTAGGATTTTGCCGTCACTCCATTTTTGATTTGACCCTTAGGTATTTGATGACGTTGCATCTGCATCGAGGAGGAACGTCGGGCTGGAGTTAGGAATATGCCGTTGCTCTTCTTTGTTCGACCCTTGGGTCTTTGTTGACGTTGTGTCTGCATTGAGAAGGAACGTCGAGCTGATTTCTATTTTGTAGATGTTGCCATCAAGATCTTGCTCTCTCTTTGATGGAGCTTGATGAGAAAATATGGTTCCCTTTCTTTCATTTGTGCCCTTGGATTGTATACAGGGGTCGGTGTAGACTCACCTGCAGGGCAAAAAGGTTTCGTTTTTATTTTTTTAATTTCTTTCCGCGATGCTCTATCTTTTCAACTTTTGATATCACGAAAGTTGCGATTGCCCAATCTTTTCGGCTATTTCGCGGTGCCCAATCATTTAAGCTATTTTCTTTTATTTTTTACTCACTGCTTTTTATAGCGAGTTGCCCAAACATTTTGGCTATTTTCTTTTATTTTTTACCCACTACTTTTTATTGCGAGTTGCCCCATCATTTCGGCTATTCCATATGCATATTTTGTTTACTACCCGCTGCTGTTTTTATTGCGAGTTTGGGATCTGATACCAACCTTGGCATCAGCATCGCTATGACTGGAATGTTGCCATGAGCGAATCATCATTTGCCGTGAAATGACTTAGGGTTTGACACTTGTTTAGGTATCAGCATCGCTACAACTGGAATGTTGCCAGGAGCGAATTATTATTTGCCGTGAAAGGACTTGGAGTTTGACACCTGCTCAAGCATTAGCATCGCTACAACTAGAATGTTTCCAGGAGAGAATCATCATTTGCCTTTGTCGATTTGAACAAAGATGGCTTAGCAAACAGGGTTAGGATCCTGTCGACTAAGGCTTTTTGACTTTATGAGCCGTAAGGGTCTCAGAAAGATATTTCTCCCTACGAGTCGTGAGGATCTCATAGGTGTATGTTCTCTTTAGAAGTCGTGAGGACTCCTAAGTGGTATTTTCTCTTACAAGTCGTAAAGATCTTACAAGGGCGTTTTCTCCTCATAAGTCGAGAGGACTTACAAGTGTCGTTCACCATATGGGGATATTTCTTGTCATTGTTGGAACTTGGTGAGAGAGTGTTTATTTATGCCCGTGGATTGTATACAAGGGTCAATATTGGACCAATTGTAGGGCAACTTGGAGGATATGACGTTTAAGAAAAGGTTTAGATCCCTGTAACCTAAGACTTTCGAATTCTATGAGCCGTGAGGGTCTCATAGGGGGAGCTCTCCTTACGAGCCGAGAGAATCTTGTAAGTGAAAATTTTACGAGATTGCGCCCTTCCGGGTTTTTACAAGCTCGCCGGTAATCCTCCTGTTTTTATTCACTGCACCCTTTCGGATTTTCATCCGTGCCCATTTTTCTTGTGGACATACCTTTTTTTTTAACGAGATTGCGCCCTCACGGGATTTCACAAGCTCGCCGATAATCCTGCTGTTTTTACTCACGGAGCCCTTTCGGGTTTTCATCCGTGCCTATTTTGCTTATGGACATACCGTTTTTTTACGTGACCCACCTGTTTGCCGGTGGGACGTGGGGGTGGATTCACCGCTGGAGTAGCTGTGCAGCCGATAAGAATTGAGTTGCAACCTTCGTCGTTGAGGCTTCGATTGTAATATGGATCTCAGGGTGGATAACACCGTTTTTGGAGACGATGTGCTAGTTAAGGGACATTCCGGTCCATTATCGCCATTTTTGGGACGAAGTTCTAGTTTAAGGATCTCTCGGTCCGATGTCGCCATATTTGAGACGAGGTTCTAGTTTAAGGACATCTCGGTCCGGTATCGCCGTTGTTTTTTTTGAGACGGAGTTTTAGTTTAAGGACATCTCGGTCCGATGTCGCCATATTTGAGGCGAGGTTCTCTTTACATACTATTCAGAGTTTTTGACTCAAGAAGATAACGAGCGGACACAAGCATCGTCATCTATCATTGACGTAAGTCATGACTTGTCAAGCATAGTATTTTTTAAGGAATCGGCCATTTATCGGCCGGAAGGGTCTTTCGCCATGCATATCCATGAGCAAGTAAGCTCCACCTTGGTAGACCTTGTCTATGATGTACGGGCCTTCATAATTCGGCTCGAATTTCCCCCGTTTTGCACGGTTGGGGATCATAGGTCTTTTGATAACTAGCACGAGTTCTTCCTGGCAGAATTTTCTCGGCCTAGTCAGTTTTTCATATGACCGCGTCATCCTTGCCATATAAGCTTCCAGGTTTTGCTACGCTATAAGGTGAGTTTCATTGAGGGCATCGAGCTCCTCAAGCCGGATATGAGCATTTTCTTCATCTGTCGGCTCATATCGAACCACTACTCGTAGAGAAGGGAGTTCCACTTCTAGGGGAAGCACTGCTTCCGTGCAGAATACCAACGTATATAGTGTTGTATTCGTTGCTGTTTTGAACGTCGTTCGGTACGCTCAGAGTGCTTCATGCAGCCTTTCGTGCCAGTCTTTTTTGTTTCTGGACACCGTTTTCTTTATAATCTTCGTCAGGGTCTTGTTGAAAGCTTCAGCTAGACCGTTGGCACGAGGATTGTAGAACGAAGAGTATCTCTAATCTATTTTATGCTGCTGTGTGAAGCGATTGATTTTATGACTTCTATAAGCTGGTCCATTATTCAAGATAATTCGTCGTGGAGTGCCGAATCGATAGATGACATGTGTCGTGAAGAAATGGAGGATATTTTCCGTCTTCACTTCCCTTAGTGGTACTGCTTCTTCCCACTTGGAGAAGTAGTCGGTCGTTGCCAGTATGAACCGGTGTCTTTTTTATGATGCTGGTTCAATAGGGCCGATTATATCGATTCCCCGCATTTCGAATGGCCAGCTAGCTACTGTTGGGTGTAGCGGGTTTGGATGCTGGTGGATGAAGTCCCCATGAATTTGGCACTAGTGACACTGCCTCGCATATTCAAGGCAGTCCTAAATCATTGTGGGCCAATAATAACCCATTCCTTTGATCTTCAGCTTCATTTTTGGCCCAGCTTGATGAGAACCGCAGAGTCCGTCATGAGTTTCTTGGACGACTCTGTTTGCTTCTTCTGGTCCCAGGCATCTTAGCCATAGGTAGTCGAACGATCTTTTGTATAGAGTATCATTGACAAAGGCAAAAGAAAGAGCTCGTTTCATGAGCTGATGTCTAGATGACGCATTTTTGGACATTCGTTGGGATTTGAAGTAGTCTATGAAGACTTCCCTCCAATCCTTGAACTTTTCTTCATTCTCTATTTGGAGGGTTGCTTGTTTGATCGTTTCCTTTCCTTCAGATTGCTCTGTTAAACCCTCCGAAGATATTTCTGCTGGCGTGAGAACCCTGCAGCTCTGCACGATGATCTTTACGTCATCAAGGTCTTCGTTGGACAATTCCTTGGTAAGCTTGGCCAATGCATCCGCCTTGCTATTTTTTGCACGCGGTATACTCTCCAGGATATAGGAGGGGATTTGTGTCAGCAGTTGCTGCACTCTTTTGCCGTACGTTATCAGCTCTGCCTTGCACGTCTGATAGTCGCCATTTACTTGGCTAATGATCAGCTGGGAGTCTCCACATATGAAGAGGTCTTTGATTCCCATGTTGACAACAATCTCGAGACCTGCTATCAAAGCTTCATATTCAGCTTCGTTATTAGTCGTTGGCTCCATTAAAGAAAGGGTGTAACGCATTATCCCTTCTTATGGAGTCACGAAGACAAGGCCCACCCCGGCTTTGATTATGGTTTTTTTTTCTTTCGCCTTTTTATAGACGATGCTCCATCGAAGTAAAGTTCCCATCGGGAATCGTTTTCCTCCTTCTCTCCTTCGATGGTGTCGAACGCATATTCATCCGGCGACTCACAATTTAGGGGGGTTAGCTAGTATCAGATGCTCTACAAGAAATTCGGCAATGGCCTGGCCTTTCACTCCTTTGAAAGGCCGATACGTTATCGAGAACTCCATCAGGAGGAGGGTCCATTTGGCGAGCCTTCCCATTAGTATGGTTCGACATTAGATATTTGAGAGGATCCACATTTGATATAAGATGGACCTCATGTGTCAAGGCGTAGTGTCTGAGCTTCATTATCGCGAAGATTAGTGCTAGACAATGCTTTTTGATGGGGGAGTAGTTGTTTTCTGCCCCCAGGAAAACTCGAATCAAATAGTATAGAGCTCTTTCCTTTCCCTGGTCGTTCTCATGTGCCTATAACGTGTCTAGAGAACCTTCAAGGGTTGTTGTGTATAGGATGAGGGGTTTTCCCTTCACCGGAGCGGTCAGTACCGGCGGATTTTGTAAGTGCTGTTTGATTTCATCTAGTGCGTTTTGGCATTTTTTATCCTAGACGAACGGGGTCCCCTTCTTCATCAGATGACTGTAAGGATGACATTTTCCGGAGAGGTTGGCTATGAACCGCCGGATATACGCAAGCTTTCTTTGGAGAGATCGCAACTGTTTGAGGGTCCTTGGCGTGGGCATTTCTGTAATCGCCTTGATTTTTGAGGGATCGATTTCGATATCCCGGTGTCGTATGATGAATCCTAGTAATTTGCCTGAGGAGACTCCAAACGCACATTTTAAAGGATTCATCTTTAGATTGTACTTCCGAAGACGTTGGAACACTATTTTTAGATATTCCCAATATTCCTTGTATGACTTGCTTTTCACTACAAGGTCGTTGCTGTAGCATTCAACAATCTCATGGATGAGGTCATCGAAGATCTTCGTCATGGCCCTCTGGTAGGTAGCGCCAGCATTCTTCAAACAGAAAGGCATCACTTTATAGCAGAATATGCCCAGCGGAGTCTGGAAGGCAGTATGCTTTTGGTCTTCGGGATGCATCTTTATTTGATTGTATCCTGAAGATCCGTCCATGAAGGAGAAGACCACATAGGTATACGTGTTATCGATCATCAACTCGATAACGGTACTGGGAAATTATCCTTCGGGCAAGTTTTGTTGAGGTCCCGAAAGTCTACGCAGATGCGCACCGTCCCATTTTTCTTCATCATCGGAACAATGTTAGCGATCCGGTCAGGATATTGAACTTCTTCGATGAAGCCGGAGTCAATTAGTTTCTTAACTTTGGCGTTGATACTCATCTCGAGTTCGAGCCGCATTCTTCTTGGCGCTTGCTTGACTGGCTTGATGTCTGGCGATATGGCCAGTTTATGTACTGCTACTTTTTGATCTAATCTCTGCATCTCTGAATAATTCCATGTGAAGCAGTCTTTATATTGCATGAGCATACCTTTTAACGTGGCTACCTTTTTTCTAGATAGCAGTTCACTGACGAACGATGGCCTCACATCGTTTTCTGTTCCTAAGTTAATTTTCCTTAGGTTTTCTGCCGTGGTGTATATCCCGTCTTCCAGCTATTTTGGTGCCGGTGGAAATTCTAAGTTCACCTCATCCTCATCTTCATTTGTGAAGAACTTGAAAATGTCATCTATAGCCTTATGCCCTTCCCCTTCTGAAAGTGTTATCACATGGCAGGTACGAGTCTGCTTCCATTCTTGGTGTTAGGCCGGTCCTATCCTTCCGATATAGGTTTTCTTTGGCTCATGCTTTTGCGATGGGGTTACCTTCCAACTGTCGGATAAAGCGAACCTGCCTTATTGATACTGGTCTTCAACCCAGTCTTTGAAGGTGAAGCAGTCTTCAAGGGGATGGCCTATTGCTCGGTGATAGGAGCAATAATCCGGATGATGGACCTTGTTCATTTGTTCGGGGTGCCGAGACTCCGGAAGTGCCATTATTTGGTGCCTCATGATAAGGTTGAATATTTTTCTTGTCTTGTCTTGAGGGAAAGAGTATTCCCGGCCCATCTTCTTTATAAAGGACGGGTCACAGCTGGCTTTTCTTCGAGTGTATGGCTTCTTGGATTCGTTTTCCTGTTTTCAGGCGTTGTTTGCTTTCTTCGCCTTGTTTTTGCCTCTATTTCGGGATTTTCCTTCGAGTCGAGAACGTACATCTGGCTGAAGATGAAGGGTATTGTAGTCTTCTTTCTCTGTGGATTGTTGGTTGAGGCGTTGCATCCTGGCCTTTTCATAAATAGCCATTTCGCGACTGTGGTCATCCCGAATCTTTTGATAGGCCTCTTTTATTAGCTGGTCAACCTGTTCTTCGAACAATGGGCTCAAAGTTCTTAGAGCGGGATCTCGTTCTGTTTCAACGTCACAGCTATTTGGAAGAGCGTTTCCTTCTTTACCAGAGTTGTTTATAGCGCGCCAACTGTGGAAATGGTCTTGTTTCCTGGACTGAACGTATCCGAGCCCGGTTGTCTCCATCTTCCTGTTAGGCATCTTTCCCTGAGTCCCGGGAATATCCCAAATCTTTTTGTAGAATTGGGCTTGTCGAACAGTTTTTTCGAGCGGTACACCTTGGCATCTTAACAGCCTTTTCAATCCCTCCGAGTAGTACCTTAGGATACGGATTGGTTGAAACCTGTCGAGCACGAAATTGGCACCATACCAGACATCCTTTTCTACTTTGGTCTCCGTCGATTGGTAGAAGAGGATCGTCTTTTCACCTCTTTTTCTGGGAGCCACATAGAAAGTCTGTAGTTCTTGTACGCTGTATGTATTGAGCACATCGAGTTCCTTATAATGCCGAGGCGGAACCATGGTGACTTGTAAACTCTGATCATCTCCAGTAACGGTTTGTGATTACGGGTGAACGGAGAATACGGTGTCAGCCTCTTCCTCAGAGTCACTGCCAAAGACCAAAATAGAAGTAGATGACCCGGGCTTGTTGCCTTGGGGTTGCCCCGAGTAGACTATTTCTTCATCTTACTCGGTGTCGCTCCCAAAGATTGGGACGGTGGCGAAGGGCTTCCGTTTATCCTCCGGCTTATGACACCTCTCCGTTTCTTCGAAGTCTGGTAGGAAGTACTTTGCATCTTTATATTTCCGGACTTCGTTACCGAGAACGGGTTTAGCTCCCCCGTGATGGTGTATTCCAGACCATCTTTGAAATACTTCATACACTGATGTTGTCTAGAAGGGATGATGTTGTACTCATGTAGCCAAGGCCTGCCGAGCAAAGTGTTTTAGCAAGTCTTGGCGTCAATGACATGAAATTTGATGTCAGTGACGAGCAATCCAAAGCGTAATGTCAGTATTACGGACCCCAGCGTCCGTGACGACTGTGATTCGAATACGGAGATGGTAATTTTATCCCGAGCCAGGTGTTGAACGATCATGCAAATCTCCTTCAATACTTTCACGTTGAGAATATTGACGGAGGATCCGTTGTCGACAAGGATTTTGCCTATCTTGATGTTGTAGCAGTACCCGGTGACGTATAACGGGCGATTATGCTTGTATGTTCCGAAGAGGAGATCTTCATCGCTGAATGTAATGTCAGCTGTGTAAACCTCTGCCAACTCGTCCTTCATCTTTTCTTCAGGTAAGAAAGGTTGGAATTGATCAGGCTCTTGCAATGCCTTGATCAGGAAATCTCATGCCTCTTTGGACAGGAGGGGAGCATCCAGTATGCTCAATTGCGAGGGAATTTTACTCAGATGTGCTAAGACATTGTAATTTACCTTATTTTTCTTAGGCGGGTCCATGGCTGCGAGCTCTTTGCCAACTTGATTATCGAGGGAAATTTCCTCAAGGATTTTCCTTTTCCCTTATTCTCTTTTGCTCGAACCTTTGTTTATAGGTCCAAGGTTCTTTTCAGGCAGCGTGCAGCTACGCGGCTGAATGTTCTTACAGTTCTTCTCCTCCTCTTCTTTTTCGGAGGTGGAATCCTTGAAGAGAGGGCTGAGAGTAGTTTCATCCTTAGAATTGCTCCCGAAGGTAAGAACTTGGAGTTTTGCCTTTTCCGAACTGGTATCAAGCATATGACAGTTGCCAGTCATTTTCTCACGCGCATTCGTCGCACTTTTTCGCTGTCGACGAGCTTCACGCTTCATCCTCTTAAAGTGTTGTAGATGGGCAACGTATTCTTGCCACCACTTCTTGAAGGTGCTGCATTCTTCGGTGGGATGAGTAGCCCTCTGATGATATAGGCAGTAGTTCGGATATGAGTCCTCTCCGTTGAGGCTTATGGCTCCGGGCGTGTTTCCTTGGAGTGGTGGCAGCTTCATTCTCATTGACAGGGCTTTGGCGAACCGCTTCTCTTTCTTGATTCTACTCTTGTTTGTCGCAGGTGTGCTTTGGTCTGGTCGGAGTACTTTACGACTCCTCTTTGCCGCAGCTTGTTCATCCTGACGCTGACGCTTAGCCTTTTCGTATATGACTGTTTCGCGTTCTCGGTTAGCTTTGCTTTTTCGAAAGGCTTCATTTAACAGCCTATCGATTGGGTCTTCTGACAGTTCTGGGATTTTGGCGCCGATCCTTCCCCCAGTTCCTCTGCGTTGTTTCTGATGCTGAAGGAGCTTCTTCGTCATTTAACGACGAATGAGAAAGCATGTGGCAACTTGCTACATAGTCCCCGTTTTCTTCTGATGGGTCATTTTCCTCATCGTTATCACTATCTTCGTTCTCAAGGATATGCCTAAGGAACTCTTTGAGGGTGACCGGTGTCCGCGCCTTCTGGTTGTACTCTTCCAGCGCATCAATGTACCTTTGTAGGTCTGTGCGTTTGTCGTCATACTGGGCAGGCTGCACTGGCTTCTTGGTCTTCTTCTTTTTCTTCGGAGACTTTGAAGGCTTGACTTTGGGATTTTTTCCTTCGTCAACAAATTTCGGTATGGGACGCAGTTTCAGCATCCTTTCGACGATTTCAGGTTCAAGTGGGCTCTTCCACCTAACCGCCGGACATGCCTATAGATCCTTCAGCATTCTTTTGGTTTTAGCTGGAAGAAAGACTTCCCATGGAGCTTCTTCCATGAGCGAGCATGATACCCCCGGTGTATCCACCTTTTTGGGAGTATGCTTCTGTGGCGGGTTCACCCTCCAGTTCTCAGACAGCGCGAATTTCCCTGTTGATACTGGTCCTCGACCCAGTTCTTGAAGACGTAGCAATCATCAATTAGGTGGCTCACCATTCTGTGATAGGAGCAGTAGTTGGGGTTGTTGACGTCTCCGGGTTGCGGTGGACGCTGCGGGTCTAGCAATGTGATGAGTTTGTTGCGCACTGCTAGCTCGAACAGTCTCCTCGTCTTGTCACGGGGAAACGAGTAAGCGCGTCCTAGCCTTTCTTCCAGGGATAGGCGCAGACGCATGTTGTTTTGGCGAGCAACCGGTTTCGGGTCACTTGGTTGCTGATAAGTGTTGGCAACGAAGACCGCTTTCCCTTTACCCTGGGCATTTCGATGGTCCATTTTTTAGGAGGAAGGCCCGTGGCCCATCTGGTCCATTTGGGCCAGCTTGTCGATTAGGGCCTGGAAGGTAGTCGGCTTGAAGAACGTCATGAACTGGGACACAGACGTTTGCGGATCTAGGGTCCCGATGAACATCCACGGCAGGGTATTCTTCGATGCGTTGTTCGCACTTTTACCATAGGTACCGCCATAGGATCGCGTATTGGACCCAGGTTTCTCCCGGCTTTACCCTGGCATTGATTAATGCCGTGATCGGGGTGCGCTCGCTTGCACTGGCAAACCGCTGTGTGAACAGCAGTTCCATTTCTGTGAATGTTCTCACGGAGTCATTTGGAAGCTCCAGGTACCATTCAAAAGCCGTTTCTGACAAGCTGCCAACGAACTGGTGACACAACAGTTTGTCGTCGCCTCCAGTGTTTCCGTACAAAGCTCTGAACTGAGCAAAGTACTGGTGTGGATTGCCTGTCCCCTTAAACATATGGAATTTAAGGATCGTATATCCCGGCGGATACTTGATTTGATCATACCAGCCTGGATACGGTCGTCCAGTTCTGACGATTTGGCCAGTCATTTCATTTGCTTGATGAGCTCGTATTTGTTGAGCTATATAGTCATCAAGAGCAGCCTTGGAGATCGTTTCCTCCTTAGCTGTTGATAGAGCTGGAAGAGGGTTTGATGTTTCCCTTCTGTCATCCTCGACAATTATCAGTGTATTTTCGGCTGGAGGTTCTGGATGGATCATCATTTCAACCATGTCCTGGAACAGAAGCGCCATCTGCTTTATGTTGGCAGCTTGTTCTGTGGCCTCCTTATCTTTCCTTTCAAGCACCTTTCGCAGGAACTCTGTATCGGTCTCCTGCTCTTGACGCTGTTCAGATGCTGATTCCAGGATTTCTTTCTGCCAGACAAGTGCTGACATTTTGATCAGCATTTCCTGGAGCTTTTGTTCTTGCTCCTGAGCTTTTTTCAACGACCGAGTTTGCGGCCGATGACCCACGGAAGCACAGATTTCCTCTTTCCCGGAAGCCATGTAAACCGTGTGTACAATCATACCCCTAGACTTGGGGCGTTTGGGTCTAGCGCCTTTTGAATTTGCCGCAGGCAGTGGAATTTTCTCCGGCCTTGTCCTTTTGTGGGAGGTCGAAGTTGAAGGAGCCGTTGTAATAGACACCTGTGTAAAAGACACCCCTCGCTGTATGATGGAGGGATGGTCTTTCTCTTGCCGAACCTTCATTTTCTTCAGTCGGCGAGAGTAGTTTTTGTTGATTATAGAGTCTTGGACTTTCCGCCAGACCCTGTAAATTTGGGAGGAGAGCTGTTGGTGGGACTGCTCCGGTTTTGTCTGCATTATGGTTTCTGCAGGCGAGGCAGATTTCTTAAGCACCGTAGTTGGAGAGTTCTTTCGGACCCTCCTAAGCAGATCAAAGTTGTTCCCGGTTGGAACAGCAACGTCAACTTTCACCATTGGAGCTGGCGGAGTGAATCCAGAGGGGGAGTTGCCCCCAGCTTTTCTCACTTGGCTCCAGTGGCGACATCGAGCATGTCTTGCAGACGGGACCGCCTCAGTTTTGGAAGCGGCTGTGGCTTGCCCCTGGTTTTGTTGAGGAGCACCAGCAATTATCAGCCTGTTAAAGACCGACGTCCTTGGGAAGATTTGATTGGAGACGGCCAGCCTCTCGAAGACCGATCGTCTGATTAGTGAAGCACTTTTGACGGCTTCATTAGCCCCTTCGGGAATCATGGGTTTCTTTGCAGTCTCTCTTGAGCTTTGGCTCAGCCTATTAAAGACTGAGACCCCCTTTTTGGACGGCTCGTTGAGAGGAGCCGTTGCGGTCGTCAGTCGAAGGAAGACCGACTTCTTAGGAACATTGGGTTGCGGCGTTGGGGCACCGACGCTCATTGGTGGGAGCATGGTCCCGAAGAACAATCCAGTAGTGGCTTCTGTTACTTTCCCCACCTGCATTGGAAAAATGGAGGCCGCGTTGGGCCCATAAGTTACCCCTCCAGTTGGGGCGGAGTGGGAGTTGCTGTTGCAGGTTGTGCAGCCGGAAGCCATTGATCTTTTTCTTCTTCTTCCTCTACAGGAACAAGAAACCAAATCTTAGTATCTCGAATCCAAGGGCAACCATAACGAACTGCGATTTAGTTCCCGAAACACGACACATGAGGTATGGAGTGGAAAGAGAAAAAGATCCCACCGGGCGTGCCAGAATTTGTTCACCGCCGGAAGACGGACCGGGACGTCAAGATGTCTGGCCTGAATTCTGGGGGTAGATGCTATTTGGATTTATCCGTCCACCTCTCTGAAAATGCTAAGTTGATTTATGGCACCATATATCAGAGGTTTGGACGGACGCGGCCGTTGTAGCAGACTTTATCAGATTCCCCCTCGTCTGCGAGGGGTTTTCGATTGTGGGGACGCTCTTCCCTGCAGGTGCAAGCCCCTGCAGTTAATTACGTTACTGCATCACGATAACCACTTTCTCCTGCTCCGGAGGTTCACTTCGTGTCGTGTGTATGTTTGTTTTTATTTTGGGTTGCCCGTGGATTGTATACGGAGACTAATTTATGTCGTCGTCCGTAGGGCATGGATTAGTCCAAATCCATATGTTTTTAGATTTGGATTTAGGTTGATTTAAGGACCGTTAATTTGGTTTGAGATTAAGATCGACTTCAACATATGAGCATTTGGGCTCGATTATTTTAGTTTAAGAACATCACGGTCCATTATCGCTATGTTTGAGGCGAAGTTTTAGTTTAGGGACGTTTCGGTCCATTATCGCCGTATTTGGAGTCGAATATTAGTTTAAGAACGTTCTGGTCAGTTATCGCCATCTTGGAGGCGAATATTAGTTTAAGGACGTTTCGGTCCATTATCGCCATTTTGGAGGCGAATATTAGTTTAAGGACATTTTGGTCCAAAGTTCGACTTGCGCGCACGTGTATTTGTTACGTGACGAAGCGAACAATGATGATATATAATGCACCCAATTTGGGATACGATCCGATTTGAGGTGTGCACGTCAGTTTGTAAGTGCATCAACGTGTTGTTGGTTGTCGGGACCCGCTATCTCTCTAAAGACGTTGAAAAATTACGACGACATATATCAGAGGTGTGGAGAGATGTACCCTTAAACCAAATCCCATATTTTTAGGAAAAAGGGGGCTGTTGTAGACCTAAGAAATGTTAGTCATGTTTGAGACTAAAATTATCTTAGGAGATATAAGATGAATATCATTTGGGATATCATCAATAGGAGACCACTAGTCATTTTTTAGACCAAGGTCAGTTTGAGAAAACATGAGCAATATGGGCTCGGTTGTTTTAAAATCAAAGAGGTTTAATCTCAGGAAACTTAGCCAATTTGGGCTGAGATTGGGTTTCCATAATTACCCAATAGTGCTAAGCACTGAGGCATATAGTGCTCACGTGCGTTTCACGTGGGCACTGGATTAGTGTTAAACACTAGAGTTTTGTGGCGCTCATGTGACACACGTGAGGCACCTAAATATGGGCACTACCCATTGGGTTTTATCCCCCCTTTTTTACAGAAGTGCTAAGCACTTGGCTAACGTTCTCGTGCAAAACACGCGACTGTCCCTTTTTTATATTGGGGTGCTTTAACACTCACGTGGGAAACACGTGATGCTTCAAAATAGTGCTAAGCACAAACGATTCTGGTTTTGAAGATTTTGGATCATCATCACTGTTTTTTTATGGAAGAACTAAGTTCTTTATATATAGGGTTGAACCCGAATTTTTAGAGGAATTAAATTCTTATATGTTCTCGTTCTTCTTCTCTCCTCTTTTGTATAACTTAATTCTTTTCGTCTAAGTTTTGAATCTGCAGAGCAAAATCTCCCCGATGAGAATTAAATTCTCAACTTGTAGGGAGATTTGCTTTTGCAAATCTCAACCGGGGAAAGAATTGAGTTCTTAAATGAAGGGTTAAACCCTTAGATAGGTAAAGGAGAGACAGTAAGATCTCTGTTTTTTAACCCCTGGTTTCTGTGAGGAAAGTTCTCTTCTTTGAGAATTAAATTTTCTTTTTCTCTCAAGATCTCATTGTACTATTATTTGCAGAAGCTTGTGTCAAGTTCTCTCTTTCTCTTCTTCTTCTTCTTTTAACTCTTTCCTTCTCTCTTTTTTTCTTAATCTCCTTGCTCCTATTTATAGGAGAAGAGAAAAAAACTTGTTAAGAGAATCTCTGATTGAGAGATCATGATCAATTCAAAGTGAACTTTTGGATCAATTGGTTAATTTTATTCACTGTTGGATTTTTAATCCAAAGGTTCTCTGTTCAACAGAGAAGTTTTCTTGTTTGTTTAACAAGATTAGGAAATATTTTTCCTAGAATAGAATTTTATTCTATCAGATGGTCGGTGGGTGATTTTATAATTACCATTGGATCGTTGATCCAAGGGTCCTCTGTTTAACTGAGAGGATCTTTCTAGTTTGAGAAAGATCGAGAAAATATTTCTCATAGAATTTAATTCTATCAGATAGTTCATTTGGTGATATTTTATCACAATTGAATTTTAAATTCAAGATTCTCTGTTAGAGAAAAATCTTTCCATATTAGAAAGATCAGGAAAATATTTCCCATATAGAATTTAATTCTATCTTACTTTAGAATGCAGCAAGAAAACTCACGTATTTAACACGTGAGGGCTATTTGGCCTGCCAATTATTTAAACGCAGTGCCTATATGCCTTACATATAGGCACTCATGTGTTTAACACGTGTGACTCTTTTAGCCCATTTGTTTTAATTGCAGCGCCTATATGCAAAGCATATAGGTGCTTACGTGTTTAACATGTGAAACTTATGCAGCGCCCATATGCTTTGCATATAGGCGTTCATGTGTTTAACACGTAAGACTTGAACAGTGATGAATTTTCCCATTTTCTTTCTTCTTCTTCTTTTTATATGAGGGAACAGGCTTCTAAAAATAAAAACAGAAAGCTTCAAAAAGGAATAGAGAATGAAATTCTCAAGGAAAAAGATCTCCCTCCTTAAAAATTCTAGATAAAGAAAAAAAAACAGAGATAAAAACATCTCATTTACATATCTAAGGGTCTAACCCTTCTCGAAGAACTTAGTTCTTTCTCTGGATCTGAGATCCACAAGATAAGTCTCTCACAAGTTGAGAATTTAATTCTCATCGGGAGAAACTTGTTCTTGAGAATCAAAGATTCAGAAAGGAACTAAGAATTGAATTCCTCAAAACAAATCATATAAGAGAAACCTAGTTCTCGTAAAAGAACTTGGTTCTTAAAAATGAAAGCTTGATTCTAGATCTGCAAAACAAAGATCCTATCAATCATTAATAGGCAAAAATTCTATTAGCAGCGCTCAGCGCCGCACGTGCTCCCCACGTGTGTGCCGCAAAAGAGAAGAAAAGTGTGCTTAGCATTCCATATACAGCCCAAAACGGCCGAGTGTTCAACACCCATTGGGCAGCGCCCAGCACCTTACGTGTTCCCCGTGTGGACGCCATAAAGAGTGCCTAGCACTTCATATAAAGACAAAAGGAGTAAACTGTTCAACACTTGTTGGGCAATCCCTATGACTGAAAGTTCCACAGGATCATATGTGGGCGTCAGAACTCATATAAGTGCTCAGCACTTTTTGCATAAAAAGGGACTGATTAAACAGAGCCCAAACAAGTGCTTAGCAATTTTTTAAAAAAAAAAGAGAAGGGAGACTAAACAGACTAAATCCTAAATTGGCTAAGTTGCTAAAGTCTCGCAACTGAGTCCAAATTCTCTGTTGCTGGGTCAAATAAGAAAGATCCTGAAATATTGTTAAGCGGATCTTAGTCTTAAATTGGACTAACGTATCCTTAACAAAAATTCTTAAGGCTACCATAACCCCTCTCCCTCAAACACGGGATTTGGTTCAGGGGTACATCTCTTCACACCTCTAATATATGTCGTTGTAATTCTTCAACGTCTTAAGAGAGATGGCGGGTCCTGACGACCAACAACTCCTTTCATCCCATATTGATACACTTCCAAATTGACGTGCACACCTCAAATCGGATCGTGCTCCAAATTGGGCACATTCCATATCAACATCGTTCACTTCGTCATGTAATAAATACATGTGCGCTCAAGTTGAATGTTGGACCGAAACGTCCTTAAACTAATATTCACCTCCAAAATGGCGATAATGGACCGAAACGTTCTTAAACTAATATTCGCCTCCAAAATGGCGATGACGGGCCGAAATGTCCTTAAATTAATGTTCGCCGCCAAATACGGCGATAATATACCGAAACGTCCCTATACTAAAATTTCATCTCAAACATGACGATATTGGACCGTAATGTCCTTAAACTAAAATAATCAAGTCGAAATGCTCATATGTATAAGTCGATCTTAATCTCAAACCAGATTAACGGTCCTTAAATCAACCCAAACCCAAATATAAAAATATACGGATTTGGACTAATCCACACCCTAGGATGACAACATAAATTAGTCTCCGTATACAATCCATGGGCAACCCAAATTAAAAACAAACATACACACGACACGAAGTGAATCTCCGGAGCAGGAAAAAGTGGTTATCGCGATGTGGTAACGTAATTAACTGCAGGGGTTTGCACCTGCAGGGAAGAGCGTCCCCACAATCGAAAACCCCTCGCAAACGAGAGGGAATCTGATAAAGTCTGCTACAACAGTCGTGTCTGTCCAAACCTCCGATATACGGTGCCATAAATCAACTTGGCATCTTTGAAGAGGTGGATGGATAAGTCCAAATAGTATCTGCCTCCAAATTCAGGCCAGACGTCCCAACGTCTCGGTCTGGTCTTTCGGCGGTGAACAGATTCCAACTTGCTCCATGGACTATGGTAACAGGTAGTACAAGGCCCCGTCAAAACCCATGGGACAACGGCACGAGAGTTTATGTAGGTGTCTTTTAGTGACCATCTCGTTCCACTTCTAATACATTCCTTACCAATCTACCCCGTTAAGCTCGTGTAATGTTTTATATAGATTATAATTATCAGATTTGCCGAGACCATGGATACAAGTTGTTCATGTAATCAGGTTCAGGATGTAAACAAGTAGTCATGTAATCAAGTCAAGTTATAGCCAAGGTTTGGTCAAGTCAAGTCATGTTAGCATGTTGATATTGTTCTGGTATTCAGGTTCATATTCAAGTATACATGTTAGAGTTTGGATTCATGTTTGAATTGGATTCTGGTTTGAGTTTGGATTCAAGCTTGATTTAGACTCAGACTTGAGTCAGACACTTATAACTGATTTGGATCCTGAATTAAGTTCGGCGGTAATTGCTGCACATGTATGGAAGGATTTGTATCTTTTTCCAAGACAATTATTATTGATAACACCGTTAAGTTTTTCTAGCTTAAATAGGCAAGCACTCACTTTCTCCGGCTCCCTGAGGCTCAAGGGAATTGATCCCGCTTAAACCTATATTTACTAAATTGCTTAAATGTAATTTTATATACCTCGAGGGGTTTTTATGAAAAATATTTTTAATATAGTTTCAAAATAATCTCGAAAAATTATTTATATTATTTAGGGTTTCCATAGATGTGTATTTTAAGAATTGAGGTATTTTAGTGATAATTACCTTAATTTGAATAGGTCACGATATTTTACTGTAATCTTATCTTGTATTGATATCTTGATGGTATTTTGATAAAACTAGTAATTCTTTTATTTGAAAAAAAATATAAGGTTATTATATTTTAAAAATATATGGATTTATAATATTTATATAATTATTAAAAATTAATTTTTTTATTAAGTAGAAAAGTGCGTTTTTCTTAAAAATCATATTAAAAATCTTTCGAGACCGAATGCTCCGTGAGGAGGTCTGCATCTCGTTCTACTAGCCCAAGGATGTGCGATAATCTGCACCATCCAATAGCGGATCCCTTAAAAAGGGTTGTCGAGGCCTATTTGCAAAGGGTTTTGAAATACAATTCAAAAGAAAACCGTTTTTTATAATAGATGGTATTTTAATGAAATATATTGTATTCGCCACAAAAATAAATTCAAAAAGAATCGTACTATGGAACCATGTGTGTATGTGAGGGGTAGGTCATTACCCTGTGAAATTTTCTAAAGGAATGTTTCAACAAAAGAAAATAAGATGACATGTATAAAATTCATGGTATTTAAACGAAAAACTCAATTTAAAGTTATTTTACATGAGAATTTAGATGGAATTTGCTTCTAAATAATTACGAGTTAAAGTTACAAGTGATCTGTACAAATTGGACTTAACGAAGTATTAAAGATGAGTAGTTTTCTAGGTTTTAGTAAAAGTTGTCGGTAGTGACTTCACTTCAACATATATTTTGAGAAAGGATATTCAAAGAAGAAGGTGAGGAATTGAGAGGGACTTATGAGTGAATTAGTTTAAGAAGAGGTTGAAGAAGATAGATTGGTAGTCGTGGTGTCGTGGGGTCGCCGGAATATCCTTGATTTCTCGCCGGAAGTTGGTCGTTGGCTAACTCCTCTTCTACTCCACTTGTACTTGAGAAAATTTGAGAGTTTGGTTAGAATTTTCAGAATGAGGAAATGCTAGGGCATGTGATAGTATTTGTAGTGTGGAATTAGCGTTTTGAAATTAAAAGAGTGAATTAAAATGTATTAAAATGTGATAAATTGGGGAATTGAGGGGTCTCTGTTTGATTGCAGAGCAATCAAACAGTGCAGGGGTGATGGGGGTAGGGTAAAATACTCGAGTGCAAAACACGGGCACTATCACCTACGGATGGACTATCGGCGCAGGCCCTTTGGGGAATCTCTCCGGTCGAAATGTGGAGTTAGGCCGGTGGATTTTGGACACGTGTACATCTCTGTATTTAAATCCTTTTCCACATGTTTTTTTTTCCAGACTTTTCATTTTTATGTGCATTGCACGTGTAAACTTTTGGGCTTCCAAAAAGTTTAAAAGAAAAATCAGAAAAAATATAATGTGTCTGATGGGGTTCGAATATAGGGGCTACGTCACAGCAGTGCAAGACTTTACCAGTGAGCTACAAGTTGTTTCTTACTGTTCTTAAACAAAAATTAACTTTTAAATTGTACTCAGGCTTGTAAACTCCTTTCTGTATATTAAATTGAAAATTTTTCGTACAATAAATTCATAGTCGTTACATATTACCCTCCTTATAAAAATTTCGTCCCCCAAATTTACAATTACATAAGGACTGGTGTATAAATAAATAAGGGTATCTTGCACACATGTCATCTTTTCGTTCCACATTGATTCTCCTGGTGAATCTTTTTTCCACATCACTCAGACCAAGTTTACTTCCTTTTTCCACGGTGTCTTCACTTTTCTGTCCAAGATCTCAACGGGTTGTTTCTCGCAAATCAGGTCAGTCTGTACAGTGAGCTCGGAGTGATCAAGGATGTGGCTGGGGTCGATCACATATCTTTGGAGCTAGGATATGTGGAACACGTTGTGCACTCCTTCCAATGAGGGTGGTAGTGCTAAACGATATGCCACTTCTCCGACTCGTTCGAGAATGTCGAACGGTCCTATATATCTCAGATTGAGCTTACCCCTCTGTAAGGTTAGTCTAGCACCCTATGAAGAGTTTTGAAGCATCACATAACCCAAAGTTTAAATTTTTATGGTGCTAAACGAACATGCAAAGGAATCGATCCTAGAAAATTAGGGTTTCGAAATATAAAGCGAACTAATCTAGGGTTTCGAGACTACAACCTTTGTAGCTCCCTTTCGCTGGACTCCTTGGTCTCTAGGGTGTTGAACGGAGGTCCTCTTGAAGTCCTCTTGTGTCCACGACGATCCACCACGGAGATCTCCGTCCAAGCTCGCAACTTCGTCAAACTGAAGAGAACACTCTAAACAAAACGGCTAAGCTTGTGTAGAATGAAATTGTGGTTAAGTTTCTCACTTCAAAACCTATCTTTAAATGGTATTTGCTCACTAGAAAAAACTAGAGAGCAAAAGAGAAAGAGGAAGAACATGGTGGCAATTTTTAACAAGAGGTAAAAAGATAACTCATGAGAAGAAAAAGAAATATATCAATATATATTTTATTTCTTCTCACTATGAACCATGGTTAAAGTGATGGAGATATTATTTAACTTGAGTTTTAAATGATAAAGAGAAGGATAACCCTAGGTTAGTGGTAGTTGAGCATGGTTAGGTCAAAGGAAGAATGTAGAAGCAAGAATGATTATCCTTTCCTTTTCATTTTCTTTTAAATCCAAAATCAAATAATAATCCATTATATAATCCATGGTGTGAGTCTTATATTGCCACCATTTCCATATGCTAACAACCATGATGGATGAGTGTATGTATGTGTGAATGTATGCACATCCACATGTGCATGAAACTAGCATGAAAGAAAGAAAGAAAAGCACACATGCATGCACACATCCATCATCCAAGAAAAGGTTTTAAGTGAGAAAACTAATGGTTAAATGATAAATCAACACTTGATTTATCAATCCGGTCATATCTCATATGACCCCACCAAAAGTAGTTCACCCGATCAATGTTCGGTATCATATACGCACATTTCAATCGGGTGCATGCGCATATCGCATACGCGTACCACAACGTTTCGCCTGGACTGGGTAACTCCTTTGTGGGACTCTAAGACTCGTCAATACGCCGGCAGAGGGTGATGATCATATCAAGTACCCTCAAGCCGCAAGCGGTCAGCTAAACGTAACGGCCACCCGGGTATTGAGCGATCAGAAGACAACAAGCGAACCTGCTACAACTCCCGTCGAGCCATCCGGCAACACTACCGTACAGTCCGGTCTCTTCGTCAGATATGCTGCATATCGAGCCTAGGGATGGTCACTTCGACCCCAATAACTCAATAAGTCGTGCCGGTGAATGGTCTATAACAGATCGAGAAACTACTGATAACACTTATCAGCAAATCTCAGCAGCCCTGGCCAGGGACTTGCTGTTATAACCAGTCGGGCACAGCACAGCATCAACTCCCAATACCGGGAGAGACGAAACCCTTCCTATCGCTCATCGTCTTCGTGTGTCTCGGGACTGTACCCAACGGCCACCTGTTTGCACGATTCAGTAGAGCTGTGGTAGGGTGGCAATCAAAGTACAGTGGGAGAACACACAAGACTCCATGACGATCTCGGGTCTACAGACTAACCTGTACCAGTGTCACCTGAGAACTGCTATCCGACGATAGATATAATTCCATATAGGAGTTCTCGGTGAGTCCGTCCAGTGTACTCAGTCACCACTGAGCACCCGTATGTGATCTTGATGTCAAACATCGATGAATGTGGGAACATCCATCGCCCATCGTATGGGTCTAGTATCATATACGCTAGTTTACTCTGGTATAGCAATGCCCCGTCTCGATATACCTACGACTAGGGACGTTCCAGGATATGCTCATAGACTACAGATGTCCCACTAGTATGATCTCCATCATAATCAGAGTAGTCAAGCCGATATCCTCAGGGCTTTATCAGCATGTATGAATGAATAAAAGCATGATCAAATCAACATGTCAGATAAAGAAGAACCAGATAGCATACTATCATGTCGAGCAAGAATGCAAACTGAATATATATATACATGTATAGATACATCCACTATCACATAATGGACTCTAGGGCATACATATATCCAACAATCTCCCACTTGCACTAAGGCCAGTTATTGGCGTATCTCATACCCAACATCTCAAAAAGTCGCTCATGCTGTGGCTGAGGGAGGGCCTTGGTGAGTGGATCCGCGGCGTTGTTCTTTGTATCTACTCTCTTAATCTCGATCTCACGGCGATCTACAATCTCCCGGATCAAATGAAAGCGCCTCGGGATATGTCTGGACCGCTGATGGGATCTGGGCTCCTTGGCTAACGCCATCGCCCCATTATTGTCACAATACAAAGGTATTGGATCAATAATGGTTGGAACTACTCCTAGCTCCGAGACGAACTTCTTCATCCAGACGGCTTCCTTGGCGGCATCATTCGCAGCAATGTACTCAGCTTCCATCGTAGAGTCTGCAACGGTATCTTGTTTGGAACTCTTCCAACTTACCGCCCCTCCATTGAGGGTAAATACAAACCCTGAGATAGATTTGCTGTCATCCTTATCGCTCTGGAAGCTCGAATCGGTAAAGGCCTCCATTTGGAGATCTGTATTACCATACACCAAGAACAATTCTTTAGTCCTTCGTAAGTACTTAAGAATGTTCTTCACAGCTGTCCAGTGGTTCTCCCCTGGGTTGGATTGATACCTGCTTACAACACTAAGTGCATAAGCTACATCTGGGCGTGTACATAACATCGCATACATTATAGACCCTACTACCGAAGCATAAGGTATAATGCTCATGCGAGCTCTCTCTTCATCGGTCTTTGGACAAGAATCCTTGGAGAGAGTGACTCCATGGCAAGCGGGTAAGGCAGCCCGCTTGGAGTCTTCCATACTAAACCTCTTTAGGATGGTGTTGATGTACCTGGTTTGGGACAATCCCAATAACTTTTTGGATCTATCCCTATAGATCCTTATGCCCAGGATGTATGTGGCATCACCCAGGTCCTTCATGGAGAACCTTAGTGATAAGAATGATTTGACCGACTGTAGCATAGGAATATCATTTCCTATCAGAAGAATATCATCCACGTACAATACGAGGAATGTGACAGCTCTTCCTACAGCCTTCTTATAAACACAAGGTTCATCTGGATTTTTGATGAAATCAAACTCTTTGATAACATCATCGAAACAGATGTTCCAACTCCGAGATGCCTGCTTTAACCCATATATGGATTTAAGCAATCTACATGCTTTCTCGCTGCTCCCACTGTCAATGAAGCCCTCTGGCTGATCCATATAAACGCATTCTTCTAAATCTCCATTTAGAAATGCTGTTTTAACGTCCATCTGCCAGATTTCATAGTCGTAGTGAGCAGCAATAGCAAGTAGGATCCGAATGGATTTAAGCATGGCTACGGGCGAAAAAGTTTCGTCATAGTCCAAACCTGGTCTTTGACGAAAACCTTTCGCCACAAGTCTTGCCTTATAGGTCTCTACCTGTCCATCCACACCAATCTTTCTTTTAAAGATCCATTTGCATCCTACAGGTTTTACCCCAGGGGGTACAACGTCCAAAGTCCATACTTTGTTGGTGTACATAGACTCCATTTCGGATCTCATGGCATCCAGCCACTTCACAGAGTCACCACTTGTGATAGCTTGCTGAAAACTGGTAGGATCATCATCATCCATGATGCAATCTTCTCCGTTACCATCAATGAGGAAACCGTAGTACCTCTCTGGTGGGCGAGAAGTCCTACCAGACCTACGGAGTGGCCGAGGTTCTTCAGTTTCTGTTGCAACTGCCGGTTCAACCAAATCGTCATTTGTAGTTTGTGTCTCCAGAACCTCTTCTAGATCTACTACCTTGCCATCATCTTTATCTGTGAAAAACTCTTTTTCCAAGAATGTGGCATACTGAGAAACAAACACTTTTTGTTCCTCTTTGTGGTAGAACAGATATCCATAAGAATTCTTTGGATATCCCACAAAGTTACACATGACTGACCGTGTCTCGAGTTTGTCCGGATTCTGCTTTTTAACATAGGCCGGGCAACCCCAAATCTTAATTCTCTTAAGAGATGGTCTCTTCCCATTCCATATCTCATATGGCGTGGTAGACACGGCTTTGGTTGGAACCCTGTTTAGCAGAAACACTGCAGTCTCTAATGCATGCCCCCAAAACGAGACTAGTAACTCAGCGTCACTCATCATGGACCGGACCATATCTAATAGGGTCCTATTCCGTCGTTCTGACACACCGTTGTGCTGTGGTGTGTAAGGAGGAGTGAGCTAAGAGAGAATCCTATTCTCTTTTAGGAAGTTTGCAAATTCTGTACTGAGATACTCACCACCTCGATCTGATCGAAGCATCTTAATACGCAAGCCGGTTTGTTTTTCTACTTCTTGTTTATATTCAATGAATTTCTCGAAAGCGTCGGACTTGTGCTTTAATAAAAATACATGACCGAATCTTGAGAAGTCGTCAGTGAATGTAATGAAGTATGAAAAACCGCCTCTAGCCTGTGTAGACATTGGCCCACATACATCACTATGTATGAGGCCAAGGAGCTGAGTAGCTCTTTCTCCGTGTCCGGTAAACGGAGTTTTGGTCATTTTACCCTTGATACAAGACTAGCAAGTCGCATAAGATTTATATTCAAAAGAGTTTAAATATCCATCTTTGTGTAACTTGTTTAGTCTTGTTTCGTTAATATGACCAAGTCTACAATGCCAAAGAAAAGCTTCATTTAATTCTGAAAGTTTTCTTTTATTAGTGTGTTGTATACTGAAAACTGTGTGTTGATTTAGGACATATATTCCGTTATTAAGCGTACCATACCCAACCAACATTTGATTTAGGTGAATGTTCATAACATTGTTCTGCAACACAAAATTATATCCTTCATTGTCCAACAAAGAAACGGATATTATATTACATAGCATACTTGGTACAAAATAACATGGATTCAAAATCAAAATACATCCAGATGGCAACCCCCAAGTGATACTCTCCCACTGCGACTGTATGTACATTGGAACCATTTCCAACGTGGAGAGTATGGTCACCTGTCTTCAAAACCTTGCTATTTCTCAGCCCCTGCATAGAATTGCAAATGTGAGAACCTGAACCGGTATCCAATACCCAGGAAGCAGAGTTTATAGAAAAACGGTTTTCAGTCACAAACGCACCTGAAGCAAAAGCATCACCATGCTTCTTCTTGAGACTTAAGTACTCCGTGCAATTGCGCTTCCAGTGTCCTGTCTTGTGGCAATGGAAACATTCGCCCTTCCCTGAGTCTCCAGCCTTGGACTTTCCCTTTCCCTTCACCTTTTTAACTCCCCCTTTAGGATTAGTGGGTTTCTTCTTTTTCTTTCCCTTGGCCTTGGCTTTCGGGCGAGAAGAGGAAGACTGTCCAATAGTCATAACGGGAGTTTTTGCTAACTTCATAGTGCTCTCTGCACTCCTTAACATATTAAGGAGTTCAGGGAGGTCCTTCTCCATGCCATGCATGTTGAAGTTCACTATGAACTGAGCAAAGGTGGAGGGGAGGGACTGCAGAATAATATCTATATATTGTTCATTGTCCATCGTCCATCCAAGGTCCTCAAGCTCTTCTATAAGAGCTATCATCTTCAGAACATGGTCTCCTACTGGTGTGCCAGGGGCCATTCGCATCTGAAACAATTTCTTTGATGCTTCGTATCGTAATACGCGGGATTGCTCCCCATACAACTCCTTTGTATGGAGCAATATACCGTGAATGTCCATGTCCTCGTGCTGCTTTTGATGTGTGTTATCCATCGATGCAAGCGCGAGGCATGTGGCCGTGGCACAGTCAGCATCCCATGTCTTGCGGACTTCAATGTCCGCAACTGAGGATTTTGGACCAGGGACGGGCGGGGCTGAAGCCGTGAGGACATATGATACTTTATCATAAGGCAAGGCGATTTTCAGATTCCTCAGCCAGTCTTTATAGTTGGTCCCATTCAGTTTGTTTTTATCTAGTAGAAGCTCTTGCACAGATTAGATTGGTTTATTATCTTGTCATTGGTATCTGCCATTAAGAGAAAGAAAAGAATACACTCAGCGAAAGCTCTTGCACAGATTAGATTGGTTTATTATCTTGTCTAATCGATGTTTCCCACTGCTTTTTATCAAGTTTTTCTTTCAAACCTTAAAAAAGAAAAACTAGCCAGGATTAATTACAGTCTACAACTTCGCTAACCGTTCAGCCAGGCCAGTGTCGGTACTTTGAGGGAGGTTCCCCGTGCTTTCGCACGGACCTAATTAGAGTAAACCTAGTTTTCCCAGAGGCGGAGCCCCGTTAACACCTTTCTAGACACCTAATGAGTTAGCTAATTGTAAACTGTAAAACTCTCCTAGGAGCAACTATTGCCCACAGTGGGGTCGGGATCCAACCATCACATGGAAGGTATGCAATCTCATTGCAAATTTCAACACTTGAAATTCCCGATGTAATTTTTACCCCTAGTACTTATGACCTTAACTATAGTCAACAAATCATAAGTACCAGTCAAGTTCTACCTGTCATTTCTTGATCAATTAGACCCACCCATATGACCCTTAACTATGGTCAACAAAGTCGCATGAATGTCCTAATTAATCTGCATCATATGCAGTGTAGGAAGACATCACTTAGCTACCGTACACTACGCCTTAACTAAAGTCAACAAACGTAGCACGAATACTAAGTACTCTACTTCCTAAAATGACGGAGGGTTGCGAATGATTTTTGAGAAAATCTTTAACGCTTTGAACTTGATATCGTTGTAGAATCAAACAGTTTTCAAAAGGAGTGGCTTAAGCTCCGCAGTTTTGAAATATAGCTTTTCCATAAATAGCCGAGTAGTTTTTAAATCCGATTCTACAACATCTTTTTAGGTTTATTTTCTTTACATTAATCACATTAATGTAATCCCATCATTTAAGTCCTTAAGCCAATCACAGAAAAGAAACGAAAATAACACGTACGCTTATGCCATCCGCATTCGCCGCAATGTTCCGTTATGCACCGTTAGGTTACTTAACTAACGGCATACCGGGACGGGACTAGCGCGGGTGTAAAACATAAGCAACGTCCACTATATATCATATATATAATATGTCATTCGTCTCAGATATCACAGAACACAGGCAGCAGAAACATAGATATAATGTGGGATATCCTAGGACGTCCGTATTTAGTATTTAGCCAGAATAGAAAATACGGATTCCACAGTCGCGATGAATAGCCAAGCCCACACCCTGGACCCCTACGAGAGCGGCAAGTGACCCTACCAATCCTGGAGTTTAGGAGACCCGGTCTCGACTCCTCGAGATGGCCTCCCACTGAACCCCAGAACCCGGTCACCTGTGCTCCCCTCCTTGGGTCCAACCTAATGCGGAAAAGTAAATAATATACAACACTGGTGACACAACCTCAACCTGGAAGTGCCCCAAATAAAAGAATATTACATTACATTTGAATTTACATGAATGAAAATATAAAACTCTCATCTCACAAACCCCCCCCGGCTATTCGATCGCGACAATCCTGCACATCATATCTCAGCAACACATAATATCTCATATCATCAACGTAAGTAAGTATCCATACCCCAATTGTCGTTGACGTATAGCAACGAAACCGGCGATATCGAACATACTACACTTACGGTCACAGAAAAGAAAGTGTAAAACTACAATATTTGGAATCCACATTCTCTTTAGACATCATAAATGCGAAATATCACATATTTCGTATTTCATGCCTAAACTATATGAATTCCACATATTGTATCACATTCCAGACAAACAGACAGTATTAAAGTTTTCGAACGAACGATCAAGTACCCAAGATTCACTAAAGCTCAACACTTGAGCAGGGTTCAAAAATCCGGAGTGTGACACAGTAGTAGTGGTCCAGCCGTAGAAGGGTCAAGCCAACGCCTCACATGTGGCACGCCGTACTGCCCCAAACCCTAAGGTTCAAAGGGCAGTTCGAGACGGTCACATAATCGAGTTAAGGTTTGTTGTCTTCTAGAGGGACCACCGCAAAAAGACTTGCACGTATCTCCAAAGTATTTAAACCCCGTGAATAGTGAGCAAATGATATTCGTTCAAACACTTCAATACTTTCTAATTTACCCGGAAAAGCTACGAAATGAAAATCCCGATCGAATTGACGAGTCCAAAACCATCTCCAGAATTTTTCAAAACTAAATACAGATTAAAAATATCCAAAAAATTATACAAGCAGATTCATGAATTACTGTATAAAAATTATCCATCAATTAATATATACGGCCGCGGAACCGCGGCCTATGCAAGCTTAGGCCGCGTTTCCGCGGCAAGAATCACTGTTCATTTAATAATTTTTGTACCGTAATCCTTATTTTTTCCTGCTGTATTTTTTACATATTTTTAATTCTGAAAAATGTCAATTTTTAGAAAATTTCCAGAGAGCACCCTAAAAAGTCGTATTTCGGTTCGATCGGAGTTTTAACTTCGTAAAAAGGTCGCCTAATGTTCTAGGTCGGCCCTGATACCAATGTAAGGTTAGTCTAGCACCCTATGAAGAGTTTTGAAGTATCACATGACCCAAAGTTTAAATTTTTATGGTGCTAAACGAACATGCAAAGGAATCGATCCTAGAAAATTAGGGTTTCGAAATATAAAGCGAACTAATCTAGGGTTTCGAGACTACAACCTTTGTAGCTCCCTTTCGCTGGACTCCTTGGTCTCTAGGGTGTTGAACGGAGGTCCTCTTGAAGTCCTCTTGTGTCCACGACGATCCACCACGGAGATCTCCGTCCAAGCTCGCAACTTCGTCAGACCGAAGAGAACACTCTAAACAAAACGGCTCTTGTGTAGAATGAAGTTGTGGTTAAGTTTCGCACTTCAAAAACCTATCTTTAAATGGTATTTGCTCACTAGAAAAAACTAGAGAGCAAAAGAGAAAGAGGAAGAAGATGGTGGCAATTTTTAACAAGAGGTAAAAAGATAACTCATGAGAAGAAAAAGAAATATATCAATATATATTTTATTTCTTCTCACTATGAACCATGGTTAAAGTGATGGAGACATTATTTAACTTGAGTTTTAAATGATAAAGAGAAGGATAACCCTAGGTTAGTGGTAGTTGAGCATGGTTAGGTCAAAGGAAGAATGTAGAAGCAAGAATGATTATCCTTTCCTTTTCATTTTCTTTTAAATCCAAAATCAAATAATAATCCATTATATAATCCATGGTGTGAGTCTTATATTGCCACCATTTCCATATGCTAACAACCATGATGGATGAGTGTATGTATGTGTGAATGTATGCACATCCACATGTGCATGAAACTAGCATGAAAGAAAGAAAGAAAAGCACACATGCATGCACACATCCATCATCCAAGAAAAGGTTTTAAGTGAGAAAACTAATGGTTAAATGATAAATCAACACTTGATTTATCAATCCGGTCATATCTCATATGACCCCACCAAAAGTAGTTCACCCGATCAATGTTCGGTATCATATACGCACATTTCAATCGGGTGCATGCGCATATCGCATACGCGTACCACAACGTTTCGCCTGGACTGGGTAACTCCTTTGTGGGACTCTAAGACTCGTCAATACGCCGGCAGAGGGTGATGATCATATCAAGTACCCTCAAGCCGCAAGCGGTCAGCTAAACGTAACGGCCACCCGGGTATTGAGCGATCAGAAGACAACAAGCGAACCTGCTACAACTCCCGTCGAGCCATCCGGCAACACTACCGTACAGTCCGGTCTCTTCGTCAGATATGCTGCATATCGAGCCAAGGGATGGTCACGTCGACCCCAATAACTCAATAAGTCGTGCCGGTGAATGGTCTATAACAGATCGAGAAACTACTGATAACACTTATCAGCAAATCTCAGCAGCCCTGGCCAGGGACTTGCTGTTATAACCAGTCGGGCACAGCACAGCATCAACTCCCAATACCGGGAGAGACGAAACCCCTCCTATCGCTCATCGTCTTCGTGTGTCTCGGGACTGTACCCAACGGCCACCTGTTTGCACGACTCAGTAGAGCCGTGGTAGGGTGGCAATCAAAGTACAGTGGGAGAACACACAAGACTCCATGACGATCTCGGGTCTACAGACTAACCTGTACCAGTGTCACCTGAGAACTGCTATCCGACGATAGATATAATTCCATATAGGAGTTCTCGGTGAGTCCGTCCAGTGTACTCAGTCACCACTGAGCACCCGTATGTGATCTTGATGTCAAACATCGATGAATGTGGGAACATCCATCGCCCATCGTATGGGTCTAGTATCATATACGCTAGTCTACTCTGGTATATCAATGCCCCGTCTCGATATACCTACGACTAGGGACGTTCCAGGATATGCTCATAGACTACAGATGTCCCACTAGTATGATCTCCATCATAATCAGAGTAGTCAAGCCGATATCCTCAGGGCTTTATCAGCATGTATGAATGAATAAAAGCATGATCAAATCAACATGTCAGATAAAGAAGAACCAGATAGCATACTATCATGTCGAGCAAGAATGCAAACTGAATATATATATACATGTATAGATACATCCACTATCACATAATGGCCTCTAGGGCATACATATATCCAACACCCTCTTGCCAAAGCGGATTACTCTTCGGTTTGGAGAGATATTTAAGAAAACATGATCTCCAGGTTGGAACTCCAGGTGTCGGTGCTTTGGTTCAGCCTAATGCTTCTGTCGGTCTTGGGCTATGAGCATTCTTTCCCTGATCGTGCGAACTATATCCACTGTTGCCAAGATCATCTTTGGTCCTAGGAGTTCATGATCTCTCATGTCGTCCCAACTTAGTGGTGAACGACACTTCCTTCCATAGAGAGCTACAAATGGTGACATTCCAATACTCTCCTGATAGCTGTTGTTGTATGAAAACTCCACAAGGTGTAGGTGATCTTCCTACAAACCTCCGAAGTTTAACATACAAGCTCTTCGCATGTCCTCCAGAATCTGAATTGTTCGCCCAGACTGTCCGTCCGTTTTTGGATGGTAAGCTGTGCTGAAATTCAGACTCGTTCCCAGGCTAGCTTGCAGACTCTGCCAAAACTGTGATCGGAATCTGGTGTCATGATCAGAGACGATACAAACCGGTACTCCATGTAATCTCACAATCTCCTGCATGAGTTCATGGATATAAAAAATAATACACTTTGAGGTTAAATCTTAATTTAGATTCATGCATACCTCCATGTACTTCTTTTCTAACGTCTCGGTAGATTGGCCAACTCGAAGGGAATAAAGTGAGCCGACTTAAGGATTCGATCCACAATAACCCATACTACGTCGTTACCCTTCGTGCTGCGAGGAAGGGTGTTGGGGTAAAAATTTACACCCCGGTTGATCAAGTCAAAATCAAAGTCAACCCCAAGCCAGGTGGGCCCAAGCCCAGGTCAAGTGGGCCAATGCCTAGGTCGAGTCCGAACATGAAGCGGCTGGCCCTCCCCCATGCCAACAATAAAATCATGTAATAAATAATTTTTATCTAATTTTTTATACATGAATGTATGCAAAATGGGCATAAAGCCAATATTTTGTAAGCTCATGATTTATGTGCAAAAAATGAAATGGCACATGAGCCATGGGATAGGCAAAATGCCATTTTGTGAAGCCCAAGGGGCTATATGTAAATATGTGAGCCTATAAAAGGCAACATGATGATGAATAAAAAGAACACTTTTCATTCCCTCAAAAAAAACTAGGGTTTGTGCCTCCACTCTCTCTTTCTCATGTTCTTCCTCTTCCTTTTTATTTTCCAAATAAATCAAGAGCTTAGCTCTCCTTTTTTTTTTAAAAAACTAAAAAAGGTTTTACCATAAACCCATCTCCTAAAACTCCATCAAGAGAAGAAAAAGGGTCTCTTTTTTTATTATCCAAGATCTAGATCTTGGAGTTTCAAGAGAACCCATTTTGGGTTTCTTCTCAAAGGAGAAAGGAGAAAATCTTTTGGAGTTCAACTCCACAAATAAAATTCTTTTAGAGTTCAACTCCACAAATAAAATCCTCTTGGAGTTTAACTCCACTACAGAAAATTTTTTGGAGTTCAACTCCACAAATAAAATTGTTTTGGAGTTCAACTCCACAAATAAAATTCTTTTGGAGTTTAACTCCACCGCAGAAATTCTTTTGGAGTTTAACTCCACAGTAAAAATCTTTTTTTGGGGAGTTTAACTCCACATTATAATTTTTTAGCCATATAAAATTCTTTTAGAGTTGAACTCCACGTTTAAAAAAAAAATGGATGTGACGGGTCACATGCTAAGCATGTGGCCCCATCACATGTTTAACATGTGACACGGGTCACATGCTGAGCATGTGATGGCCTTCTCACATGCTGAGCATATGACGGGTCACATGGTGAGCATGTGACGGGTCACATGCTGAGCATGTGATGGACCCCATTCTTTTCTTTTCTTCTTTTCTTCCTTCTTTTCCTTATTTAATCCTTTTTTATTTTAAAAAATATAAAATAAATATTAAATAAATAAAAATAAATTATAAATAATATTTTAAAATTAAAAAAATAATAATAAATTTTTATAAAAAAATCTCTAAATATTTATTTACTTATTTATTTTTGTTTTTATATATAGAATATATATATATATCCCTTTTTTTTACAAGTGGAACAAAACAAAAAAAAATACACACACACCAACGCACTGCATATTGAGTTCGCATAACCAGTTTAACCCGTCAATCGGAGGTTCCAGCGCTCCAAATGCGAGGGGTAATTAACGGCAGCTTAGTCCGCGGCTGCCGGAGATTCGGATCCCCACAATCGATAAACTCCGGCCTACCGTAGGCAGGGGGAATCTGTAATGCGCCCGACAAGCGCGCGCGTATTCCCATCTCAATGGGATGACGAAAAACACCCTACAGATTCTGGCACGCCCGGTGGGACTGGGGAGCGCCTCCCATATTTCGGGTTAAGCGTTCATGCAAACTCAATCAATATACATATCGATTGCCTGTACTGAAATCATGTTTTTTTTGTGCAGGAGGGGGTTAACAATTTTCAATTGCCATCTTCGAACGCAAGTCGGTATTTGAACGACTTTCCTTGGCCCCAGCTGGGGGCAAGGCCATCAACACCAACAAAGGAACAAGGCGTCTCGAGCAAGCTCTGGCGGTGCCCCTGACAACTGCTCGATCGGGTGTCTTCTCTAAGCTCCCCGCTAATCGACCACCACGTCATTAAACTGGGAACAATCGACCACCACGTCATTAAACTGGGAACAGTCGACCTCTAAGTCGTTAAACTGGGAATGTAAAAAAAAATATATGTATGTAAATAAAGGAAAAATAAAGAAAAGCCGAAATGATGGGGCAACCGCGAATAAATAGCCGAAATGATAGGGCAATCGCGACATTCGCGATAAGAAAAGCTGAAATGATAGAGCAATCGCAGTAAAACAAAAAAAAACAACAAAAAAAACAGCTGGCGAATGATGAGTCGCTCCTGGTATCATATTCCAGTGTAGCGATGCAGATCGCCAACCAAAATCCAATTTTTCAAAATTCTCCCAGCCCTACGGTTAGTCCCAAAATTGACTGCCGTATACAATTCATGGGCTCAAATAATTCTCATCACCCCCATGCCCCACCGTAATCACCAGTTACGCGGCTGGCCTCCGCCTTTGGAGTTATGCTCCATTGAGAAGACCCACTCATGTGTCCTCACGATACATGAGGAGAACAAAACTTTGTGGGATCCTTACGACTCACAAAGGAAAAACACACTTAGGAGTCCTCACGACTCCTAAGGAGAAAATACACATGCGGGATCCTCACGACTCACAGGGAGAAAATGCTTTTATGGGACCCTCACGGCCCATAAAATTGAAAAGCCTTAGGCGATAGGGACCTAAATCCTTCTCCTAAGCCATCGCTCCGCCAACAAGAGTAGGCAAATGATGAATTGCTCCTGGCACCTCTGCTTCAGTGTTAGCAACGCTGATGCCGGCCCCCACCCCAAAATTCCAAGCTCGCCATCAATAGACCCCTAAGTCTTTAAACTGGAAACAGATGACCTCCAAGTCATTAAACTGGAAATAGATGACCATCAAGTCGTTAAACTGGAAACAGATGACCTCTAAGTCGTTAAACTGGAAACATTAGACCTCTAAGTCTTTAAACTGGAAACAGAAGACCTCCAAGTCTTTAAACTGGAAACAGATGACCACCAAGTCGTTAAACTGGAAACAGATGACCACCAAGTCGTTAAACTGGAAACAGATGACCACCAAGTCGTTAAACTGGAAACAGATGACCTCCAAGTCGTTAAACTGGAAACAGATGACCTCCACGTCGTTAAACTGGAGACAGATGACCTCTACGTCTTTAAACTGGAAACAGATGACCACCAAGTCGTTAAACTGGAAACAGCAGACCTCTAAGTCGTTAAACTGGAAACAGATGAACTCTACGTCGTTAAACTGGAAACAGATGACCTCTACGTCGTTAAACTGGAAATAGATGACTACCAAGTCGTTAACCTGGAAACAGATGACCTCTACGTCTTTAAACTGGAAACAGATGACCTCTAAGTCGTTAAACTAGAAACAGCAGACCTCTACGTCGTTAAACTGGAAACAGATGACCTCTACGTCGTTAAACTGGAGAAAGATGACCTCCAAGTCGTTAAACTGGAGACAGATGACCTCCAAGTCGTTAAACTGGAGACAGATGACCTCCAAGTCGTTAAACTGGAAACAGATGACCTCCAAGTCGTTAAACTGGAAACAGATGACATCTACGTCGTTAAACTGGAGACAGATGACCTCTACGTCTTTAAACTGGAAATAGATGAGCACCAAGTCTTTAAACTGGAAACAGCAGACCTCTAAGTCGTTAAACTGGAAACAGATGACCTCTACGTCGTTAAACTGGAAACAGATGATCTCTAAGTCGTTAAACTGGAAAGAGTAAACCTCTAAGTCTTTAAACTGGAAACGGATGACCTCTAAGTCGTTAAACTGGAGACAGTAGACCTCTAAGTCGTTAAACTGGAAACAGTAGACCTCTAAGTCTTTAAACTGAAAATAGCAGACCTCTAAGTCGTTAAACTAGAAACAGATGACCACCACGTCGTTAAACTGAAAACAGATGACCTCTAAGTCGTTAAACTGGAAACAGTCGACCTCTAAGTCATTAAACTGGGAACGAGGGAAATCCACTCATGTATCCTCACGATACATGAGGAGAACAAACCTTTGTGGGATCCTTACGAGTCACAAAGGAAAAACACACTTAGGAGTCCTCACGACTCCTAAGGAGAAAATACACCTGCGGGATCCTTACAACTCGCAGGGAGAAAATGCTTTTATGGGACCTTCACGGCCCATGAAATTGAAAAGTCTTAGGTGACAGGGATCTAAACCTGTTTCCTAAGCCATCGCTCCACAACCCCCAAGTGGAGAATGATGAGTCGCTCCTGGCACCATGTTCCAGTGCAGCGATGCAGACGCCAACCAAATTCCAAACCCCATACCCCAAACGGCGAATGATGAGTCGCTCCTGGTACCATATTCCAGTACAGCGATGCAGACGCCAACCAAATTCCAAATCCCATACCCCAAAACGGCGAATGATGAGTCGCTCCTGGTACCATATTCCAGTGCAGCAATACAGACGCCAACCAAATTCCAACTCCCATACCCCAACGGCGAATGATGAGTCGCTCCTGGTACCATATTCCAGTGCAGCGATGCAGACGCCAACAAAGTCCCGAAATGTTTTTGGCCCTACGGTCTGGATCATACATCCTGCAAAACCGTATACAATCTACAGGCGTAAAACGATCCCAATCTCTCCCAAGTCCTACCGGCAAGACCACATTCAAAGTCCCACCGGCAGGGAAGATTCAAAAAAAGAAGAAAAAAGAAAAGAAGAAAAAAAAGAAGGTATGTCCACAAGCAAAATGGGCACGGATGAAAATCCGAAAGGGCTCCGTGAGTAAAAACAGCAGGACTGCCGGCGAGTTTGTGAAAACCCGAAAGGGCGCAAACTCGTAAAAAAGAGATGAAATGCACTCGCAAAGTCCTCTCGACTTTGTGAGGAGAAAATTCCCGCGTGAGATCCTTACGACTCACAAAGGAGCAACACCCTTAGGATTCCCAACGACTCCTAAGGAGAAAATACACCTATGAGATCCTTTCGACTCGTAGGGAGAAAATGCTTTTATGGGACTCTTACGGCCCATAAAATTGAAAATTCTTAAGTGATAGGGACCTAAAACCTGTTTCCTAAGCCATCGTTCCCTAATAAGCAAATGCAAATGATGATTCGCTTCTGGTACCATATTCCAGTATAGCGATGATGATGCCAAACAAAAACCAATTCCTAAATCCTCCCGGGGCAAATGATGAGTTGCTCCTGGCATTATTCCAGTGCAGCAATGCAGATGCCAAACAAAAAAAAACCAATTCCCAAATCCTTTCGGGGCAAATGATGAGTTGCTCCTGGCATTATTCCAATGCAGCAATACAGATACCAAACAAAAAAAACCAATTCCCAAATCCTCTCGGGGCAGATGATGAGTTGCTCCTGGAATTATTCCAGTGCAGCAATGCAGATGCCAAACAAAAACCCCAATTCCCAAATCCTCTCAAAGACGGATGATGATTCGCTCCTGGTACCATATTCCAGTGTAGCGATGCTGATGTCGACTCAAATCAAACAAATCAAACCAACCAATTCCAATATCGACCTCTGCGTCAACAAGCGACACTCTGCATCGGGGAAACGTCCAACACAGACACTCCGCATCAGGGAAACGTCCAACAACGACACTCCGTAACGGGGAAACGTCAAGCAGACACTCCGTCTCGGGGAAACGTCAACCAGCGACACTCAGCGACACTCCGTGCCGGGGAAAAGTCGATCAGCGACACTCCGTGACGGGGAAAAGTCAACCAGCGACACTCCGCGCCGGGGAAAAGTCGATCAGCGACACTCCGTGCCGGGGAAAAGTCAACCAGCGACACTCCGCGCCGGGGAAAAGTCGATCAGCGACACTCCGTGCCGGGGAAAAGTCAACCCGCGACACTCCGTGCCGGGGAAAAGTCGATCAGCGACACTCCGTGCCGGGGAAAAGTCGACCCGACACTCTACGCCGGGGAAAAGTCGATCAGCGACACTCCGTGCCAGGGAAAAGTCAACCAGCGACACTCCGCGCCGGGGAAAAGTCGACCAGCGACACTCCGTGCCGTGGAAAAGTCGATCAGCGACACTCTGCGCCGAGGAAAAGTCGATCAGCGACACTCTGCATCGGGGAAACGTCCAACACAGACACTCCGCATCAGGGAAACGTCAACCAACGACACTCTGCATCGGGGAAACGTCCAACACAGACACTCCGTATCAGGGAAACGTCCAACAGCGACACTCCGTCTCGGGGATACGTCAACCAGCAGACACTCCGTGCCGGGGACATGTCGACCAGCGACACTCCGTCTCGGGGAAACGTTAAGCATACACTCCGTCTCAGGGACACGTCAACCAGCCGATACTCCGCCTCGGGGAAACGTCGACCAGCGACACTCCGCGCCGGGGGCACGTCAACGAAATCACTCCGGGCTAGGGAAACGTCTACTACGGACACTCTGTCTCGGAGACGCGTCAAGCGTCGACCGTCCATGTCGTAAAAAGGGTAGTGCATCCCAAAAAGTGGAAACCAAAGCAAGTCGCCTCCACGCAAAAGAAAATCCATCAATTTCATGCACACGACCCACATATACTGTGTGCATTTATTGATGGGGGGCAATTTGTTGGGGTAAAAATTTGCACCCCGGTTGACCAAGTCAAAATCAAAGTCAACCCCAAGCCAGGTGGGCCCAAGCCCAGGTCAAGTGGGCCAATGCCTAGGTCGAGTCCGAACATGAAGCGGCCGGCCCTCCCCCATGCCAACAACAAAATCATGTAATAAATAATTTTTATGTAATTTTTTATACATGAATGTATGCAAAATGGGCATAAAGCCAATATTTTGTAAGCCCATGGTTTATGTGCAAAAAATAAAATGGCACATGAGCCATGGGATAGGCAAAATGCCATTTTGTGAAGCCCAAGGGGCTATATGTAAATATGTGAGCCTATAAAAGGCAACATGATGATGAATAAAAAGAACACTTTTCATTCCCTCAAAAAAAAACTAGGCTTTGTGCCTCCACTCTCTCTTTCTCAAGTTCTTCCTCTTCCTTTTCATTTTCCAAATAAATCAAGAGCTTAGCTCTCCTTTTTTTTAAAAAAAAACTAAAAAAGGTTTTACCATAAGCCCATCTCCCAAAACTCCATCAAGAGAAGAAAAATGGTCTCTTTTTTTATTATCCAAGATCTAGATCTTGGAGTTTCAAGAGAACCCATTTTGGGTTTCTTCTCAAAGGAGAAAGGAGAAAATCTTTTAGAGTTCAACTCCACAAATAAAATTCTTTTGGAGTTCAACTCCACAAATAAAATCCTCTTGGAGTTTAACTCCACTACAGAAAATCTTTTGGAGTTCAACTCCACAAATAAAATTCTTTTGGAGTTCAACTCCACAAATAAAATTCTTTTGGAGTTTAACTCCACTGCAGAAATTCTTTTGGAGTTTAACTCCACTGCAGAAATTCTTTTGGAGTTTAACTCCACAGTAAAAATCTTTTTTTGGGGAGTTTAACTCCACATTATAATTTTTAGCCATATAAAATTCTTTTGGAGTTGAACTCCACGTTTAAAAAAAAATGGGTGGTCACATGCTAAGCATGTGACGGGCGTCACATGTAAAGCATGTGACGGGTCACATGCTAAGCATGTGGCCCCATCACATGTTTAACATGTGACGTGGGTCACATGCAAAGCATGTGGCGGGTCACATGCTAAGCATGTGACGGCCCCCTCACATGCTAAGCATGTGACGGGTCACATGCTAAGCATGTGATGGCCTTCTCACATGCTGAGTATCTAACGGGTCACATGCTGAGCATGTGATGGACCCCATTCTTTTCTTTTCTTCTTTTCTTCCTTCTTTTCCTTATTTAATCCTTTTTTATTTAAAATAAATATAAAATAAATAAAAATAAATTATAAATAATATTTTAAAATTAAAAAAATAATAATAAATTTTTTTAAAAAAATCTCTAAATATTTATTTACTTATTTATTTTTGTTTTTATATATAGAAAATATATATATATATATATCCCTTTTTTTTACAAGTGGAACAAAACAAAAAAAAATACACACACACCAACGCACTCCATATTGAGTTCGCATGACCAGTTTAACCCGTCAATCGGAGGTTCCTTCGCTCCAAATGCGAGGGGTAATTAACGACAGCTTAGTCCGCGGCTGCCGGAGATTCGGATCCCCACAATCAATAAACCCCGGCCTACCGTAGGCAGGAGGAATCTGTAATGCGCCCGACAAGCGTGCGCGTATTCCCATCTCAATGGGGTGACGAAAAACACCCTACGAAGGGCAATTATGAAGTCCATGGTAATATGCTGCTATTTCCATTCTGGGATTGTTAACGGCTGAAGTAGACCAATAGTTCTTTGATGTTCGGCCTTCACTTGTTGACACACCAAGCACCTGGCTACGCTTCTGGCTACTTCGCGCTTCATTCCATGCCACCAATAGTGTTGCCATAGATCCTTATATATTTTGGTACCACCGGGATATACTGAGTACGGAGAGCTGTGAGCTTCTTTCATCAACTCTTCTTGAACTGTGCCGTGTGGTACACACAATCTACTTCCATATTTCAAGGATCCGTCTTCATGGAAGATGAAGTCTATTCGAAGTCCACTTTCTAATTGTTCTCGGATCTTTTGCAGCAGCATTTTCTTGAGCATTTTTTATCTGATTGACAACAGTAGACTGAACTTGTAAGTTCATCAACTCTGAAGCATTACCTGGCATAACTATCTCGATCTCCACCCCGTGCAATTCCTGCTGTAGCTTCCTCTGAGCGGTGAGATTTATTGATAACGGCTAACGGCTAAGTGCATCAGGAACTACATTCACCTTTCCTGATGATATTGTAGCTTGATGTCGAAGTTCGCCATGAGTTCTAGCCATTTTCTCTGCCGCATGTTCAATTTCTTCTGAGTAAATACATACTTCAGACTTTTGTGGTCCGTGTATATATCCACTCGTTCTCTCAGAAGATAGTGGCGCAAAATCTTTAGTGCAAAGATAACGGCTGCCAACTCCAAGTCATGTGTTAGATAATTGCGCTCATGAACTTTTAGTTGTCTTGATGCAAAATCTATAAATTTTCCATGCTGGTGTAAAACACATCCTAATTCCTTACCGGACGCGTCACAATGTACGATGAAACCTCCAGATTGATCACATACTTCTGACCACACGAATGCTTCATCTTTACATGTGAGCTTGGTCAGGGGTGCTGCAATCTTCGAGAAACCTTCAATGAATCTTCGGTAGTATCCTGCTAATCCCAAGAAACTTCAAATATCCTTCACCGTCTTTGGTGTCAGCCATTCGCTGACAGCTGACACTTTAGCTGGATCTACTGAGATTCCTTCGCCTGAAACAATATGTATGTGAAATACAACTTGATCTAGCTAAAATTCACACTTGCTATACTAGGCAAAGAGTTGATGCTGTCGCAATGTCTCCAGGACAATCCGCAAATGCTCAGCGTGCTCTTCCCGATTCTTTGAATACACTAGAATGTCGTCGATAAAAATAAAAATGAACCTGTCTAGGTACTCTCGGAAAACTCGGTTCATCGGATTCATGAATATAGCAGGTGCATTGGTCACTCCAAATGGCATCACAAGATATTCGTAATGACCATAGCGAGTTCTGAATGCCGTTTTAGGAATATCAGACTCTTTGACCTTCACCTGATGATAACCCGAACGAAGATTTAGCTTTGAAAATACACAAGACTCACTTAGCTGATCGAAAAGATCATCGATGCACGGTAGTGCATACTTGTTCTTTATCGTCACTTCGTTCAGAGCTCGGTAATCTATACACATTCTGTATGAACTTTTTTTCTTCTTCACAAGAAAACTGGAGATCCCTAACTTGAAGTACTGGGATGAATCCAACCTTTCTTCAGAAGTTCATCCAACTGAGTACGGATCTCCTTCAATCCTTCAGGACTTAACCGGTGTCGGGACCCGGTTCTGGCTCACAGAGCAAAGTGCCACACGGAACAAAGTGCCACGCCAAGTGTCGTATTAAGTGGGCGGGGGCCACCTCTTGAATTCGTGGGGGCCACCTCTTGAGTCCGTGGGACCCACTGTTGAACAATGGGGACTCTTAGGAATACATTCCGAAAGAGGGCAGATCTGTACTATAAATGGAATGATACCACTCTTCAATACAGAGGCGCCTTTTAAGTGAACCGGAACTACAGGAGCTTGAGAACTCCGTAGTTAAGCGTGCTCGGGCCAGGGAAGTCTTGGGATGGGTGACCTCCTGGGAAGTGGCCCCTGGTCGGGTCCGGTTCGCTCTAAAGGGAAAAACCGTGCGGTTTCGGCCAAAGCGGACAATACTCTCTGTATTGGAGGTGGGGCGTGACAGAATGGTATCAGAGCTGGTCCCTCAATAGTAGGTCTGTGGTTCGAGGACGAACCATTGTTCAAAGGTGGGGAGAATGTCGGGACCCGGTTCTTGCTCACAGAGCAAAGTGCCACACGGAACAAAGTGCCATGCCAAGTGTCGTGTTAAGTGGGCGGGGGCTACCTCTTGAATTCGTGGGGGCCACCTCTTGAGTCCGTAGGACCCACTGTTGAACAATGGGGACTCTCAGGAATACATTCCGAAAGATGGCAGATCTGTACTATAAATGGAATGATACCACTCTTCAATACAGAGGCGCCTTTTAAGTGAACCGGAACTACAGGAGCTTGAGAACTCCGTAGTTAAGCGTGCTCGGGCCAGGGAAGTCTTGGGATGGGTGACCTCCTGGGAAGTGGCCCCTGGTCGGGTCCGGTTCGCTCTAAAGGGAAAAACCGTGCGGTTTCGGCCAAAGCGGACAATACTCTCTGTATTGGAGGTGGGGCGTGACAACCGGTACGGAGCTTTGATTACCGGTTGTGCACCAGGTAGTAAGTCAATGCTGAATTCAAGAGCTCGATCGGGAGGCAAACATGTTATATCTTCAGGAAACACATCCTCGAACACTTGAACTACCTCTGGCTTTTTTTCTTCTGCCGGTAGAGTAAATACTTCTGCGTTCTTCGGCTTGGTACGGAAGATTCTTGACTCCAAAGCTTTATCTCCACTCTTGAAGTAAAAGACTGGGTGATCTGGTATCTCAAATACTACTCTCCTTTGACAGAAGTCAATCGTAGCATAGAATACTCCCAGCCAGTCCATTCCCAACACAACATCGAAGTTTGGGATGCCCAGTACTTTGAAATTCACGTAGAATTCTCGTCCGTAAATTACAACTGGACACTGATCCATTCCCATAGTTGCCTTCAATACTCCATTTCCAGAACTAACATTCTAGCATATGAGTGGCTTCACGAGAATAGCATGTGTACTCATAAATCGTTGGGACATGAAGCAGTGTGATACTCCAATGTCGAACAGTGCTAGTGCAGGAAGGGTGGATACTAGTATAGTACCTAAGTTGTGTGAGGTTGGTTTAGATACAGGGAAAAATATAGAGATATACAAGGATTGAAAAGATGAAAGGATTTAGGAATTACCAGTAATAACTTGGCCAGTGGTTTCGGCTTCCTCAACGGTTATGGTGAAAGCCTGACGCCGGGGTACATTCCTCCTTACTGGAGGCACATTCCTCTGTCCCTGGGGCATGTTCCTTTACCCTTGAGGCATGTTCCGCTATTCCTAATGGAACTGACGAGGTGGCTGTGCAGGCGGTCCACGTGGAGGTGGAGCAAATAGAGCTAAATGAGGTGCAGGAGCCTGAATAGCTGGCCACTGCGGAACGGTAATTGCTGGTCGGGGTGCGGGAGATGGGTTGAGATGATATGTACAAACTCCAATGGCGTGAGTAGATGCGCCACAAACCGAACATAGGCTATTTGCACGCCTGCAGTCTTTCGTCAGGTGTCCGTTCCTTTTGCAGTAAAAGCAAAAGTCTTGTCTGGGCCGGTTAAAGGTTACTCCCAGTCTCCTGGGTGCAAAAGTTAGCCTAGAGGAGGCTCCTCCTGCCATCTGAGTGGTAGGGCTTTTCACACCGGCAGTCTAACGTCTGCCCTTATTCTACACGACGGCCTCATAGCGTTGGGCAGCCTTCAAAGCGAGATCATGGGTTGGGAAATCCCCTGTAGCTAGTGCAGCTTGGATTTCCGGGTCCAACCCTTACTGAAATCTTCATACCCGGATCTCAACAGTTGAGATCAGGTGTGCCGCGAACCTGTTAAGACCTTGTGTTAACAGTGTAGTATGTGATATCAGGAAATTGAATATTGAGACATATCTTACCTGCTAATCACGGTAAACTCAGCATCGTATTCATCCACAGATTTGCTCCACATCGAGCCTTGTTATAAGTGGATGAACTGCTGTTACATGTCGAAACGGGCAGTCTCAGGGAAATATTTCGCGTTGAACATATCGTGAAATATCCTCCATTCAATCGGTTAGGCGAATCGGCTTTCTTCAGCCTTCCACTAGACTCTGACGTTATCCGTTAGTTGCAGCTTCGTAACTCTCACTCGAGCAATCTCTGACACTTGTGCTACTGCCAGATCATCATCGATAGACTGAGCCCATTCCTCTGCCTCTAGTGGGCTCTCTTTCCCAGAGAAATGTTTTGGGTGCAAGGCCCGAAATTGTTTGACCCTGGGTATCTTGACCTTTGGACGGTATATGAGGATAGCAGCCTGCTGCTGCTGACCCTCCAAAAGGCTTTTGATCGCCTAAAGCAATACCGTTTGCTCTTTGATAGGAGCTGCAATGGTAGATGGTGGTGGTAGAGTGGGCGGTGGAGTGTTTCTATTGATGTTGGTATACGTAGCTAGCAATCTCTCTTTTCATGCCTTCCCACCAGAAATGTTGTCGTTGCTCTCGATACATCTTTGTGCCTCCCGGATGTACGAAATATGCGGAACTATGAGCCTCCTTCATGACTTCTCCACGAATATCTTCTTTAGGAACACATAAACGACTCCCATATCGTAACGAACCATCTTCATGAATTAAAAAGTCTGTTCGAAGTCCTGCTTCTATCTGTTCTCGAAACTTCTGCAATCTTGGATCGTACAACTGCGCTGCTTTAATAATATCGATCAAGGACGACTGTACTTGCGATTGCATCAACTGTCCCGAGGAATGCGGTAGTACAATCTCTAAATCGAATCTTTGAAAATCGGCTATAGTCTCCTTTTGTGCAGTCAACATCTGTATCGCTGGTAACCGACTTAGAGCATCCGGCACTACATTAACTTTTCCCGGATGGTATTTTAGATCAAGATCATAGTCAGCCATCATCTCTAACCATCTATGCCGCATCATGTTGAGTTCTGTCTATGTGAACACATATTTTAGGCTCTTGTGATCGGTAAATACTTCTACCCTTTTCGCCCAATAAGTAGTGTCTCCAAATCTTCAAAGCAACAATCACTACGGATAGCTCCAGATCATGAGTTGGGTAGTTCTTCTCGTGAGTCTTCAATTGTATCGACGTATAAGGTATGAATTTCCCAGATGCGTCGCTGTGAATAACCAACCCTCCGGAACCGTCTTACACTGTCAAGATAGGGGCGGTAGTCAATCTTTGCTTCAACGTTTCAAAAACCGACGCACATTTCTCCGTCCATATGAACGGTACCTCCTTTCGTGTTAGCTTGGTCAATGGTTCAACTTTTCAAGAGAATTTCTCCGCGAACCTTCTATAGTATCCAGCAAGCCCAAGGAAACTTCCGATCTTCGCTACGTTCTTTGGAAGTGGCCAATCATGAACAGCTGCAATCTTTTCAGGGTCAACGACAATTCCATCTCCGGATACAACATGACCTAAGAACTTCACTTCTTCAAGACAAAACTCGCACTTGCTCATCTTAGCATATAACTTTTCTCGTCTCAACGTTTGCAGCGTGATCCTCAAGTGTTCTTCATGCTCTTCTTTGCTCCTCGAATAAACCAAAATATCGTCAATAAACACCATTATGAAATGATCCAGATATGGTGAAAAGATTCGGCTCATTAAGTCCATAAATATTGCTGGTGCGTTAGTAACTCCAAATTGTATCACTAAATACTCGTAATGCCTATATCGAGTTCGGAACGCTGTCTTGCAAATGTCTTCTTCTTTCATCCGAACTTGATGATACCCTGATCGTAAATCCAACTTCGAGACTACTCTCGCGCCACTGAGTTGATCGAATAATTCGCCTATGCGAGAGATTGGGTACTTGTTCTTAATAGTCACCTGGTTTAATTCTTGATAGTCGATCCACATCCTCCGCGTGCCATCCTTCTTCTTGACGAGAAGAACTGTAGCTCCCCATGGTGAACCGCTACTATGAATCCATCCCTTCTCTAGCAATTCTGCAACTTATTTCTTTATCTCTTCCAGTTCCACCAGTGACATTGGATAGAAGCCTTTGAAATCGGCGTTGCTTCAGGAATAAGATTAATCGCGAACTCCACATCTCGTTTTGATGGTAAACCCGAGATGTTCTTGAACACATCCATGATATCCCGAACTGCTATCAGCGCTTCATCTGCAACTTGTTTATGAAATTCACATTTCAGTAAACAGTTTCTTTCATAATGAATTTGCAAGTTTGTTCTGAGACTTATGGGTTATCTGCCAGCCACACTTCCGTAGAGCCACTCTGATAAACTGAGGCGGGTTCGTCAGAACTTCTTCAATAAAATATCTTACATCTGATCGGCCTTGAAGCAGTCTGTACCAGCTCTTGCTTGGGTTGATCTCAAACTACAGCAATCATAAAAAACTTCTCATGTGTTTCTCCTTATTCTTTGAAAATCACACGGATTGGTTCTTACGGAACGAGAGGAAAAATATGTTATGGTTGCTGGATTTAAGACATAAACTTGTAAGCAATGATACCAAGAGAAAATAAGGTAATACAACGACCATAAGTCAAGAAAATGAATAGAAATAGGACTCCATGTTACCAAAATAGAGTACTGCATTGTAACCATACCGCAGTACATAGTTACAACTATATAACTCCACTCAAGTCGCCCAAATTCCACTATTGGGATCGAGGGAATAATACAAGAGAAATAATAAGGAATTAGGAGGATTCCAATTTGAGATGCAAAGTCATTTCCGTATCGTTAAAATACAAGAGTTAAGGGAAAGATAAGATTCAAGAAATTAAAGGATAAGACAATAATGCGGCAGGACATGTTCCTAATTCTGAGTTTTCTGGTTAGTGTAATGGGTTCAATACCCAACTACAAAAGAACCAAACCTGATTAATCCTAAATCCTATAGTTCTGATACGAAACAAATCCTGTCACGCCCCACTTCCCAAAATGCACAGACTACGGCACATGACAGAGCCAACCATACTATCTGTGGCTAGGAATCATCCCTCCACAGTTATATTACGACTGTCTATAGGATATCGAGAACAATAAAATATAAAAACTAGCTAGTACATGTCCATTTGCCACAGTAAACAGAGTCAAGAAAATGCATAAGCGGAAACGAATCGAATCCAATAAACAACATCTGAAACTTGTCCCAATATAGGCTCACATCAAGAAATAAAACTGCGGAAAATAAACTAAACTAAACATATCAAAATAAAAATCGTTCAATTCCTCACTACTCGGTTTGATGGATAAAGTACTCCTGTTCAGCCTGCGATAAAGGTAAAGAAACTGGGCTATGCAAAACCCAGACGTCAGTGCGTCATAATATCGAAGAAACAGTGATAACCAAGATGTAACGATATAAGTAAACATGAATATAAATAGATAACACAGATATGAAATAGTGAGGTATGTGTGTGTATGTGATGTATGATGTGTAACTTAAAACTGTGCTCCTAAGTTATCTATTCTAAAAGTCTTTAAAATCAATTAATGTAATCCTCATTGTAACCCAACAGAATACATCTCATTCATTCCCCGCAGGATCACGGTAACAGGATTTATTCCGTAAGGCCCTAAAAAACGGCAAACAAGTAATCATTCCGTAACGCCCACAAAAACAACAAACAAGTAATTATTCCGCAACGCCCGGAAAAACGGAAAAATATGTAATAATATCCTTTTGAGTTACGTTTCGGTTACCTTCTTGATTTCCCCTTTCCCCCTGGTTTGTATTCAAGTCAGATATCGCCAATATAGATCTAATGCCAACACAGGATCAAGCAGGCACAGTTCTCGTCTATGCAGACAACAAGTTACGTTCGTTAGGACAAAACGTCAATATCGTTGGCATTAGTAACAAGATCCAAGTAACAAGTCAAGTAGGGTGTCATGAACATGTCATGTGATGCATGTGTATCAAATAGATACCTAAATGTGAAACTGTAGTCGATAACGAAACATGACTAATGTCAGGATGCATATGTATCTATCTGTAATAACCATTTATATGTACATGACCGTGTTTGATGCAAACTACATAACACGTTGTACTAATGTAATAGTATAATGATATTAGGATGTTCCGGCATGCAACTAGATCAGTACAGATATGAACGGATATCATAAAACTGTAAATCTATATCATTTGCTGCATAATAAAACACATGTACTATTTTTATTCATATGGATATCGGTATAGTACCATAGCATATTGCAAGATAAACTTGCCTGATTAGATCTCACGATGGGGTATGAATGCTACGTCTGACATCGGATAAACGTCGCGATTGCAAACTCACGCGCGCGTAGGACTGGACCAGGCTGATCAATGAAGTGACTACGCTGGACGACGACGAAGACTGGGTCGTCCGGATCGTTGGCGATGCGTGCGACTCCGGCGAAATGATCAAGAAAGCAAGAAAAGAGAAAGAAAGAAAGAAAGAAAGAATCAGGGTGTGGCTGCTGGTTGAGTTGCTGGGGACAGAGGAGAAGGCGACGGCGATGATGGGCTGTCGACAGCGAGGGCAGAGTTTTCTTGAGTTGGTGTCGGTTCTAGGGTTCTCAAGTGCAGGGTTGGGGTGGCGTCATCGGGAATGCAGAAGAGGGAGAGGAGGTAGTTGAGGTTGTGAGGAGGTCGAGGAGATGGTGGTGAGGTTGCAGGCGTTGGGATTCGGGTTTGTAGATGTTGGGGTCGGTTGCAGGGTTGGTCTTCGGGTGCAGGGAGCTCGGGTTGCAGGGATCTCGTCGAGGATGAAGGAGAAGAATATGAGGTGGTTATGAGGGCGAAGAGATGACAAGGTGAGGGTTAGGGCGTCGGCGAGTCGCCGGCAATGATGGTGGAAGTTCTTGGGTGCTCTGGTTCGTGGGTTCTCGGGGATTATGTGTCGTCGGGGTAGAGGAGGAGAGAAGGAAGTGGAGGTGGTGGTGACGAGGTTGTAGTGAGGTCGGTGTCGGCGACGAGTTAAGGGCGCAGGTGTTAGGCTAGGGTTAAGCTTGGGTTTCGTCGCGGCGAAGAATAAAGAATAGAGAAAGAAAGGAGAGAGATGAAGGGTGAGGTTAGTATAATAATTAGGTTATAAAAAATATAAATATATAAAGAGGAGAGAGAGCGTGCAAAAGGAGAGAGAGAGGGATAGGGTGAGAAGAGAGAGAGAGAGGATACGAGAGGAAAGAGAGAGATAGGAAAAATATTAATTAGTTTATATATTATAAACAATATGTATATATTAACTGTTAGTTTTGGGTTTTGAAAATAATATTATAATATATATTCTAGGATTATACAGCTATCACCAAAATACTCCGAAAAATACCCGGGTCTCTTCTAAAAATCTAGTTTTAAACTATGGATAATATACGTATCAGTTAAAATTATAATGCGATGTCCGGTTAATAAAAATGTATACCCCCAAGAACCGATATACGTAAATACACGTAGCAATCCAAACGAGTCTATTTTATCAAACAGGACATGAACACGATATATGGATTCAAACATATGATATGGTGTATGATAACAGGCCATGCTAGATATTAAAAATATTATCTGGTTATAATTTGTATTATTAAAAGATATGCAGATACCAAATATATTGTACATGTATATAGAATCTAAATATGTACGGATTCTCTGTACTAGCAAATATGTGACATAATTTTGAACCATAATGGGTTTCAAGCATGCGGGTTGGGTCAGATACTAACCACAGATACCAAATGCATTATCTACGCCCAAAAAGAAGAATAAACAAGAAACTGTCTCAAGATTTGGAAAACCCCAAATAAAATATCGTATAAATGCACTAGAGTGTTACAAGGAGACTGCTGAAAAACCTAGATACCTACTCAGATTACCCTAGAGGGGGTGAATAGGATGATGGCTCTAAATTAAAAATTATTCGATTTCAACTTATTCAATTAAACTAATTAATAGCTAATGCGGAATATAAACAAGTAGAAGAATAGCAAATAACGCAGAAAAGGCAAATCACAAACACAGAGAATTATTCAGGAGTTCGGCCCCATGCCTACGTCTCCTACCCCGCCTCTCGAGGATTTCTAACCTATTTTCTTAGTCAAAGAAATAAATTGTTCACATTTTCGGACGGTGAACAAACCGTACAAGCCAATATCAAAGAAAAATAAAAATATCTGTTTTAAATTAACGATTATCTTTAATAACAAGATGAGATTTCAAATTAACTAGATCTAGAAATCTAAACCTAGAAATATCCCATACCCTAATACACCTGTTCTAACAAAAGATAAAACCCTAATAAATGAGTTAGAACAATTTCACCAAAGTATCCTTAGGGTTTGGATGGAAAATCTCACTTAAATCTCGATCTTTGATAAGTGAATTGAAGCATTTTATTCTCTTTTTAATGTCTGCAAAGATATGATTTTTCATAGCTTTCCAACTATATATATATATATATATGGGTTTTAGCTATATAGACCTTAGAGATTAAGGTTTCAGCTATATGAGCATTAGCTGTTCCTGAGCTCGAATGCGCCTCAACACCTTTATATTAATTTCTAAGCTCTTTAACTCTTCTCAAATCTTCATTCAAACCATCATTAACATCCAGTATTTCTATAACAAGGTCTCTACCAGCTCTGGAAGACTATAAATATGATTTCTTCGATTTTTCATATATCGATACTTCAATTTCTTTCACCATGTATGATTTCTAACTTTTGAACGCTTGTAAATCTTTTCGCCTACACTCATGAACTCAAAACGGAGTTTAGAAATATGTGTACTTGTTAGCTATTATCAAAATATTCAACAATGGAGAATGTGAAATATTCGAAACATAAACATTCGAAATATGACAATTTTGCCAACAATCTCCCCCTTTTTGATGATGGAAAATAAGTACTTATAAAGACAAATTGAAGTGCGATTTTTATTTAAGACTCTCAGACATAATAAATAAGGCCCCCTATCTATATGCATGAGTTGACGAAAAATTTTGTTTTTACTAAAAACGTCCTGTCCCGCGCGCGCGTATTGCGACGTTTACCCGACGTCGGACGCAGCGTACGCATCCCATCATGAGATCCGATCAGGCAAGTTTATCTTCCTACATGCTATATTATTATATTTTACATCCATATGAATAAAAATATTACATGTTTATTGAATCGTGCATCCTATGTAACAGTTTTGCAGTTTTTCGATACCCGTACGTATCCATACCGTTATTTACATATCTACTAGCATGCAAGTTTATCTGGCTACATGCTATGTTATTACATTTGCATCCATATTAATAATAATATTACATTTTCATTGCATTGCGCATCCAATGTTACCGTTTTACAATTTTACAATATCCGTTCGTATCCGTACAATTTATTATATATCTAGTTGCATTCCATGTCATATTATATCATGTTACCGTTATATTATCACCTCATGCTTGATAATGTACATCATACGTAGTCATGGAGTTATAGATGTAATCCCTGATAGACATTTGTGCATCTATGTTTTACTGTGCACCCGTACTTTTACCGTGATTCGATATTTGCTACCTTTTACTGTTGGGCATCCATTTGATACATGTGCACTACCTGACATGACCTGATACACCACTGCTTGACTTGATACCTGATCCTGTTACTAATGCCGATAATCCTGACTTGTTGTCCCGACGGACATATCATGTTGTCTATTCAGACAAAACATTTACCTGCTTGATCCTGTATTGGCATTAGCTCCAGATTTATCAATACCTGACTTGAACACATAACTTGGGGGTAAGGGGAAATCAATGATGAAACCTGACTTGTAACTCAACAGTTCGACGCTTATACTGATCAGTTTTGGGGGCTAGGCCAGTCCCGGGATGATGATGCTGACATCATTCATCTGTACATGTTTCCTGTTTTGTGCTTAGTGGCATGTCTCGATTTTAGCCCGAGAATCTGGACCGTGGTCCCGGGCATCCACGGGATACTATTGAGTTACATCGACGATTCATTAAATTTATTTCAAAGACTTGAGAGTAATTAACCCAGTAGCATAGATTACTCACCGCATGCACATACACTTCACTATTCCATATTCATGTTGCAGTTATACACTCATTACTGTTCATACTCATGCCTACATATCTTGTTACCTCCTGATTATATTTTTATTGTTTGATATTGTAACGCACTGACGTCTGGGTTTTGCATGGCCCAGAGCTTTTGTCTCTTTCACAGGCTGATCATGAGTATTTCCGCCGTCAGGCCGAGCAGTGAGGATCATGTTAATATCTAGTTTAGTTTAGTTTTATTTCCATACTTTCATTTCCTGATGTGAGCCCGTATTTGGGACGTACTTTCCAGATGTTATTATTTATTGGATTTATTACTTCCGCATATTATTTCTTGACTCGTTTATTCTGGCATATGGACATATACTAGATAGTTTATTTTTTATTTTACTGTTCTTGATATCTTATAGACAGCCGTAATGTGACTGTGGAGGGATGTTTCCTAGCCACAGTGTGGAAAGCGGGGCGTGACAGGGTTCGTTTGGTATCAGAGTCATAGGATTTAGGTTAATCGAGTTTGATTCTTTTGTAGTTGGGTATTGGACCCAATACATGAATCAGGATACCCGTAATTAGGAACATATCCTGCCACATTGTTGTCGTGATTCTTGAATCTTATCTTCATTTTGACCCTTATCTTGACGATATGCAAATGACCTTGCATCTCGGCTTGAAATCTTTTGGTTCCCTATTGTTTCTCCCTTCATATTCCTTTGATTCTGATACTAGAATTTGGGCGACTTGAACGGAGTTATGTGATTGTAACTATGAATTGCAGCATGGTTATAATGCGGTACTCGATTTGAGTAACTTGGAGTCCTAGTCTTGATTCATTTCCTTAATTTATGTTCGTGATATTACCTTGCTTCTCTCGGTTTCATTGCTTTCCAGTTCATGTTTTATCACAAGCTTGAATCCTGTTTACCGTTCTTATCTTCTTCAGTATCTTGGCTTCAGATGAATTCGTTTCTGGTATCCTACTTGTTCATGATTTTCCCGTATTAGCACTATTCGATTCAGGTGCATCCCATTGCTGTATGTCATCCAAGTTTATTGCTGCACACTTGATTTCCTGCACGGCCCTATCTTGGTGTTGGGACATACACACTAAGAACGGGAAGATTATATCTAGTAATAAGTGCAAGGATTGTTCAGTTGTTATCTACGGACGAGAGTTATTCGCGGATTTCTTGGTGATCGATACCCACAGTTATGATGTTGTCTTGGGAATGAATTTTCTTGGCACTTTCCATGCTCACATTGATTGTTGGGCAAAGAAAGTGATTTTCCAGATTCCCAGACATCCGGAGTTTGTTCTGCTGGAGATAGCAGTTCTGTCGGGCCAGTCGAGTTTAGGGCTAGGCCGACAAGCACCGTTCTTTCGTCGATGGAAGTTGATAGGGAGGAAGCGCCAGCTGTAGTTCGAGAATTTATGGACATGTTCGAGGACATCTCGGGTTTACCGCCAAAACGAGATGTGGAGTTCGCGATCGATCTTGTTCCTGGTGCAGCGCCAATCTCAAAGGCGTACTATCCGATGGCACCAGTGGAGTTGGAAGAAGTAAAGAAGCATATTACCGAATTTCTAGAGAAGGGTTGGATTCGCAGCAGCAATTCACTCTGGGGAGCTCCAGTTCTTCTAGTCAAGAAGAAAGATGGCACAAGGAGGATGTGCATCGATTATCGAGAATTAAATCGGGTGACTATTAAGAACAAGTACCCGATCCCTCGCATTGGAGAATTATTCGAGCAACTTAGTGGCCCGAGGGTATTCTCGAAGCTGGATTTGCAATCCGTATATCATCAAGTTCGAGTTAAGTCAGAGGATATTTACAAGACTGCGTTCCGAACTCGATATGGACATTATGAGTATTTAGAGATGCCATTCGGAGTCACGAATGCACCGGCGATATTCATGGACTTGATGAACCGGATCTTTTCACCGTTCTTGGATCAGTTTATAGTGGTGTTCATCGATGATATTCTGGTCTACTCGAGGAGCCTAGAAGAGCATGCATACACTTGAGGATCGCACTGCAGACATTGAGGCATGAAAGATTGTATGCAAACATGAGCAAGTGCGAGTTTTGGCTTGAAGAAGTGATTGGGGAACGTCGTATCCGGAGATGGAATCGCCGTTGATCCTGAGAAGATTGCAGCGGTTCAAGATTGGCCGATTCCGAAGAATGTAGTGGAGATCAGAAGTTTTCTGGGACTTTCAGGATATTACAGAAGATTCGTAGAGAATTTTGCTCGATTGGATGAGCCTTTGACCAAGTTTACGTGGAAGGATGTACCGTTCATTTGGACGGATAGTTGTGCATCGGCTTTTGATTCGTTGAAGCAAAGATTGACAACCGCTCCTATTTTGACCGTACCAGATGGTTCCAGAGGATTGGTGATTCACAGCGACGCATCTGGAAAAGGTTTGGGATGCGTTTTGATGCAGCATGGAAAAGTTATAGCCTACGCATCGAGACAATTGAAGACTCATGAGAAGAATTATCCAACTCATGATTTGGAGCTAGCAGCTGTGATTTTCACTTTGAAGATTTGGAGACACTACTTATTGGGCGAAAGGGTTAACGTATTCACCGATCACAAAAGCCTAAAGTATGTGATCACGCAGAAAGAGCTTAACATGAGGCAGCGTAGATGGTTGGAGCTGATGGCTGACTATGACCTTGATCTCAAGTACCATCCCGGGAAAGTTAATGTAGTACCGGATGCGCTTAGCCGGTTGCCAGCAATTCGGATGTTGACTGCACAGAAGGAGCTTATCGAAGAGTTTCGGAGATTCGATTTGGAGATCGTGTTACCGCATTCTTCAGAACAGTTGATGCAGCTGCAAGTACAGTCGTCGTTGATCGAGGATATTAAAGCAGCGCAATCACAAGATCCAAGGTTGCAGAAGTTTCGAGGACAGGTTGAAGCGGGGCTTCGAACGGACTTGTTGATTCATGAAGATGGTTTGTTGCGATATGATAGCCGTTTGTATGTGCCGAAAGGAGATATTAGCGAAGAAGTTATAAAGGAGGCGAATAGTTCCGCATATTCCGTACATCCAGGAGGCACGAAGATGTACCGTGATCTACGACAGCATTTCTTGTGGGAAGGCATGAAAAGGAAAATCCCCCGCTTTGTAGCGAAGTGCTTGGTGTGTCAGCAAGTTAAGGCTGAACATCAAAGGGTAGCTGGTTTATTGCAACCACTTTCGATTGCTCAATGGAAGTGGGAACATATAACCATGGATTTCATGACAACTTTACCGCGGAGTCTAAAGGGCAACAATGCAGTTTGGGTGATCGTTGATCGATTGACCAAGGCAGCTCATTGCATACCATTTCGAGTTGGTCAGTCAACAGAATCGTTCACAGAGCGGTACATGCAGGAGATTGTGAGATTACATGGTGTATCTGTAAGCATCGTTTCCGATCGTGATACCCGATTTTGTCGCACTTCTGGAGGAGTTTACAGGAAAGTTTGGGAATGCGATTGAAATTTAGCACTGCTTATCATCCCCAGACAGATGACCAGTCGGAGTGAACGATCCAAACTCTTGAAGATATGTTGAGAGCTTGCATGTTGGATTTCAAGGGTTCGTGGGAGGATCATCTACACTTAGTGGAGTTTTCTTACAATAACCGCTTTCAGGCGACTATTCAGATGGCTCCATTCGAAGTATTGTATGGTCGCAAGTTTCGCTCACCCGTCCTTTGGGACGATATTGGAGAGCGAAAATTGTTGGGACCGGATTTGATCGTGCAAACAATAGAGAAGGTTAATACTATCCGGAATCACATGAGGACAGCACAAGATCGGCAAAAGAATTGGACAGATATATCGAGAAGACCTCTAGAGTTCGCTATTGGTGATCTTGTATTCTTGAAGATATCATCGACTAGAGAAGTGATTCATTTTGGAAGTCGAGGCAAGCTTAGTTCTCGATTCGTGGGGCCTTTCGAGATTATTGAGCATGTTGGAGAAGTGGCTTATCGATTGGCGCTACCACCATCTTTGGCGAGTGTTCATGACGTGTTTCATATATCTCAACTCCGTAAGTATGTCCGAGATGAGACGCACATACTAGATCATTCGGAGCTGACTGTAAGAGAGGACTTGACCTGTGAAGAACGACCGATGTCGATTGTTGATCGAAGAGAAAAGGTCCTCAAGAACAAGGTTATCCCTCTCATACTTGTTTCATGGAGGAATCGCTCGCACGGAGAATCGACTTAGGAACGAGAAGACGAGATTCGACAGAAGTTTCCACACCTCTTCTCTTAGATTCATGTTTGTTTGTATTTTCTTGTTCCTAGAATTTTGAGGACGAAATTTTTTTGTAGTTGGGTATAATGTAACACCCTAGTTCATTATACCATGCTTGATTTGATTAAATTATATATTGGATGGCTATTTCTTGATTTATTGGTGTTATGGGTGCGAATAATGTAATTGATATATGTGTTTGCATTCGACCCGACCCGCTTGCTGGAAACCCGTCTTGATTCCTGTTTATGATTTATCCCGGTTAGCTATGAGGATCCATGCACTTTCAAGTTGTATGTCCTGTATACCTGTATTATATCTGGCATCTGCATTTTTTAATAAAACAGTTATAAGCAAATAAAATATCTTAAAAATATCTAGCATGTCCTGCATCATACCCCTGACCCTGTGGTAGCATCCGTACATCTTCTTCTCGTTCCGTTTAGTGAAACGAACTCGTTTGGATAGCTACGTGCATGCTAGTGTATCCGTTCTTGGGGGTATGCATTTTCGTTACCTGGATATCCTATTTTGGTTTTGGATAACACGTATATTATCCATATTTTAAACCGTAATTTTAGACCCAACCCAGGTATATTTCGGAGTACTCTTGCATTAGCTGTAAAACTCAAATATATTTAATAAAATATTTTATTATATTAACTGTTAATAATATATATATGTTTATATATTTTATAAACTAATATATTTGTTTAAATCCTAATCCCAACAGTTTCTAAACCCCCTATCTCTATCTCTCTCCACACACACACACACACACACACACACACACACACACACACACACACACATATTGTTTTTTATAAACCTGTTTATACAAACCCAGGTTCTCTCTCTCCTCCCTCATCTTCGTTTTCCCCGTTCCCGACTTCGCCTCGTGAGAACCCACGCCTGCGCCCGAGCATCTACCCTCGTCGCCATCACCGTCGACTCTCGCTGGCATCGAACTCCCCGACCTCATCACCTTACCTCCTCCTCACCAACACCCCTCAGCCAACCTCGAGCTCCTCCCCTGCACACCGACGACACCCATCATCTCCTCTGTCGCCGTCGTCCTCACCCCATCACCACCATCTCTCTCCTCTCTCCTCTCTCTCCTCTCTCCTCTCCTCCTCCCTGCACCCTCACCAGAACCCGTACACCCAATCCCGGCGATCAAGAACTCCCACTGTTCTTGCCGGAAAACTCATCACCGTCATCTCCCCTACCTCGCCTTTGTCCACAACCACCAAAACCCAAGTCCTCCTCTTCATCCTTCTTCTTCTTCTTCTCCTTCTCTTTTCTTCTTCTTGTTTCTTGTTTTCCGGTCATCGCCGGAGCCGTGGCCGTTGTCGACGATCCAGACGATCCAGTTGACATCTCCAGCCAGCGTGGTCACTCTCTTGCATTACCTGGTCCTGTCCCGTGCGCGCGCGTGTATTGCGACGTTTACCCGACGTCGGACGCAGCGTACGCATCCCATCGTGAGATCCGATCAGCCAAGTTTATCTTGCTACATGCTATATTATTATATTTTAGATCCATATGAATAAAAATATTACATGTTTATTGAATCGTGCATCCTATGTTACAGTTTTACAGTTTTTCGATACCCGTACATATCAATACCGTTATTTACATATCTAGTCGCATGCAAGTTTATCTTGCTACATGCTATGTTATTACATTTGCATCCATATTAATAATAATATTATATGTTCATTGCATTGTGCATCCTATGTTACCGTTTTACAATTTTACAATATTCGTTCGCATCCGTACAATTTATTATATATCTAGTTGCATGCCATGTCATATTATATCATGTTACCGTTATATTAGCACTTCATGCTTGATAATGTACATCATACGTGGTCATGGAGTTGTAGATGTAATCCCTGATAGACATTTGTGCATCTATGTTTTACTGTGCATCCGTACTTTTACCGTGATTCGATATTTGCTACCTTTTAATGTTGGGCATCCATTTGATACATGTGCACTACCTAACATGACCTGATACACCACCGCTTGACTTGATATCTAATCATGTTACTAATGCCGACAATCTTAACTTGTTGTCCCGACGGACATAACATGTTGTCTATTCAGACAAAACATGTACCTGCTTGATCCCGTGTTGGTATTAACTCCAGATTTATCAATACCTGACTTGAACACATAACTTTTGGGGTAAGGGGAAATCAATGATGAAACCTGATTTGCAACTCAACAGTTTGATGCTTATACTGATCAGTTTTGGGGGTAGGCCAATCCCCGGATGATGATGCTGACATCATTCATCTGTACATGTTTCCTGTTTTGTGCTTAGCGGCACGTCTCGGTTTCAGCCCGAGAATCTGGACCGTGGTCCCGGGTATGCACGGGATACTGTTGAGTTACATCGATGATTCATTAAATTGATTTCAAAGACTTGAGAGTAATTAACCCAGTAGCATAGATTACTCACCGCATGCACATACACTTCACTGTTCTATATTCGTGTTACTGTTATACACTCATTACTATTCATACTCATGCCTGCATATTCGTCTTTTTCGCAGGCTGATCAGGAGTATTTCCGCCGTCAGGCCGAGCAGTGAGGATCCTGTTAGTATCTAGTTTAGTTTAGTTTTATTTTCGTACTTTCATTTCCTGATGTGAGCCCGTATTTGGGACGTACTTTCCAGATGTTATTGTTTATTGGATTTATTGCTTCCGCATATTATTTCTTGACTCGTTTACTCTGGCATATGGATATATACTAGATAGTTTATTTTTTATTTTACTGTTCTTGATATCTTATAGACAGCCGTAATGTGGCTGTGGAGGGATGTTTCCTAGCCACAGGTAGTATTGTTGGCTCTGTCACGTGCCAATCTTAGCGCACTCTGGGAAGCGATGCGTGACACTTACGCCGACGCCGCGTCATCTCCTCTAGTCAATGCCCGCCCATCGACGACCTCCTCCTTCCCTTGATGAGCTCGATGCCATGTCCTTAGGTTTGTGCTCGAGTTCTTCACCTCCTTGACCATCTCGACGCCATCTTGATCACATTAAGGTAATTTTTATATAAAAAAATGGTTATTATCTATGGGGTTTAGCCTATAATGTGCATCTTTAATGGTGGTAAAGACATCGGTTCTGAGAATGTACATGTTTTTGCTTGAAGTATATTGACTGGTTTCAAGAATAAAAGTTGTGATTTGTAGAAAAAGAATTTTGAATGGAAAGGTTGGCGGGATAAGTTTAAAGGGATAAATTGCTTGCAAAAACCTAGACCAAAATAAAAGGGTATTTAGATTAGATCATTTTTTATTGATGTTATTGGTTGATGTTGTTTTGATTGCTGTTGATGTGAGGATTATTGATGAAAGGGTGATGCCCGATAAAATAAAGGGGTATTTCTTGTAATGAAGGTAAAGTTGACAGCTCCAAAATTCTAAAGTAAAAACTTGATAACATGAAAATTTTGAAAATTTGAAAACACTAAATTAAAAGCTTGAAAACCCCAAAGTAAAAACTTGAGAACCTCAAAATCGAGATACCCTAATAACCCAAGAAATGATAATATGAAAAACTTAAAGTAGTAACTACGAAACTTTAAATCAAAATCTTAAAAACCTCAATAAACGAAACCTTTATCTAAGTGTACAATTGTTGACACAGAAAAATACATTAATGTCATATATCCAACTTATATATACATGATATTAATATGAAGGCACTTGTTGGAGTCAAAAATATCGACTCTCAATGTTACTCAAATCGGGTACCGATGAATCTGCACATAGGCTGATTTCAAATGCCTATAGATTTCAACATACTTAGTCAATGAGGACAAATCAGGATTCATTTGAAATCCTAACAAATCTAGTTTTCAAAATATCAAACGGTACGTCGTTTAGATTTTCCAAGAGAAAATTATGGCCAAATTATTGGACCCTGCACAGACAGATTTAGGCTGTAGGGAGCCCCTTATTAGGAAGGGTCTCAGGAGCCCCTATTTGGGGTTTCGGGAGCCCCCTATCGGGAGCCCTTTTTGGGGTCTCAGGAGCCCCTATCGGGACCCCTTTCTTGGGGTCTCGGGAGTCCCTTTTGGGTGTCAGGAGTCCCCTAAAATAGGCAGTTTTTGACTATTTTTATATGGAATGAGGGGTTATCTTTCCCCACTCACCCAGAAAACATGGGGGGGTAGTTTTATAAATACTCCCTCCCATGAAAAAAGTATATATATTTCTCCATGGACAAGAAAAATGGGGAGAATGGATAAAACATAATTCTAAGAAAGAAAACTTGTAAGTGTTCTCGGTTTTAGAAGAAGAAGAAGGTGTGCAATAGAGGAATGGAATTCCCATTCCTCTATTCTCTTTTCATACTCTCTTTCTCTGCCTTTATCTCTCTTTCTTTCTGATCAAGAATCAATAAAAGATCCATAAAAATTTATATAAATTTTCATCTCCAATGGAGAAAGTTGAAAGCCATTGCCACGGCTTTTTTCAAAAAGATGAAGAAATAGAATACAAATTCATGTGTTCTTCACAATTTGGACTGAACATAAAACATGAGTCATCACATGTTCTGCATATTTTGAAATAAGCCACCCATAATTTTTTTTGAAATATGATAATATCCTCATTTCTTATAAATAGAAACATGGATTAAAATCCACATGATATAGATATGTGAATAAACAAATACTATTCACTTTTGAGATATGAAAATCATATCTCTATAATGGAAATATCTCATTTCCTTAAAGAAAAAATTTGGATCAAAATCCCTATGTTACTTTAATAAAAATATATATGAGTAGCCAAAGCCTATTCATCTCTGAGATATGAAAATCATATCTTCATGTTGGAATCATGTGTGAAAACACTATATTTCTTATATAGAACATGATCTAAAAATCATGTTCTATCTTTTAAACATAATTCATATGTTCATATTTGCACAAAACTATAAAAATGATAAAATATATCATTTTTTATATTGTGCAGAAAGTTCAATATAATGAACTTTCATATGGGGAAGTTCTATAAGAAGAACTTTCCCATTATTGCCAACAACGAGTCATAGGAAGCCCCAAGATAGGCCTCCTGACTATTGTCGGGACCCCCTCTCGGTGGCGGGAAGATCCAAAATGAGCTTCCTAAATTGACTGTCGGGAGGCCTCAAAAGAAAACCTCCCACGGTCGGGACCTCTCTCCCGACGTTCGGAGCCTCCAAAAGTGGTTTCCTAGAAGTGAAACATCTTTGTTTCATAATAATTTGAGGGCTCTACATAGGGCGGCCCTACTTCTATCACTTTGGCTATAAGGTGGCCTCCATACAAGACAATGTCTATTCATATGAGTCTAAGTTGACGCTAAAATATCCCAAAATATAGAATTAAACTCTTAAATCAGAGTTTTCTCATTGCTTTGCACATTTGCAATATCAATATAATTTACATTCAATTTGTACACAAATATAAATGAAATACAATGATATTCCTTTGTGTCCTCGTATCATTTTCTGTTTGCAAGTATTTTTATATTTATAAATGTATCTTTGTGATGTGATTTGAGCAACCTAATAAGATATCCTATCTAGATAATTCCTTAGACAATAGGGTGTAATTATGTATAGGTGCTTGCGCCTATGGGAAGTTTCGAACTAAGAACCTTCTGGTCAACTTTTAAAACTTAAACACGTGTTTTGTTTAAACTCTAGCTGTTCTGAATGTCAACTTCATAAGAGTTCTTTAAAGAGGGTAAACAATGATATCTTAGCAATGATAACATGGGGTTTGTGCGTCACTCTAGTTTTTCCAGCTCACAGGAGACGACTGAGCATTATGTAAGTATGCTTCTATATGACTTTCTTTTAATTATTTAAATTACTTGGTTTCGTTTTAAATAATTGACTTAACTTGCTTCATACTGTAATTTCATGCAAGAAGAGATGAGCAAAAAGAGATTGATGAGCTGGTAGAGGTGTTTATCGAGAAGCATGGTCAAAATATTACTCCCGTTGAGCTTCATGGAATCAACGAAGAGGTCATTCAGCGATACAACCTGCATTGGCACGGGAGAGTTCGTCTGGACGACTAGGGGATTTCGCTTACAGTATGTCATGGCCATCAGGATCCGGAGATGAATCCTTCTTAGACATGCGCATGGATATTCATTCAGGAGTCCGCGGCCCTTGCGTCCCTCGTGCCCCCATCTTCATCTCCGTCCACATCGGTATTCTATGGAGAAGCTCATACTCCTGCGGGTTCTCGAGCACGAGTATTCTCATCTTCTCATTCAGCTGGACTCTCGTCGGCTTCTGGTTCACGAAGGAGGATGTCGTAAGAAGAAGTTGTTAGGTCACTTGATACGAGGATACAGATCATACAGAGCTTGAAATCTCAAGGGAAGAAAATGCCGGATATAAGTTTGATAATTCTTGATTTTAATACATTTTTTATATAATTATCGAGAATATTGTATACTAATACTTGTTTATTGATAACACTTTAGTACATACTCGATTTCAATGACTTTCCGGACGGCGGCGGCGGCGGTGTTGGCATTAGCTCCAGATTTATCAATACCTGACTTGAACACATAACTTGGGGGTAAGGGGAAATCAATGATAAAACCTGACTTGTAACTCAACAGTTCGACGTTTATACTGATCAGTTTTTGGGGCTAGGCCAGTCCCGGGATGCTGCTGCTGATATCATTCATCTGTACATATTTCCTGTTTTGTGTTTAGCGGCACGTCTCGGTTTCAGCCCGAGAATCTGGACCGTGGTCCCGGGCATGCACGGGATACTATTGAGTTACATCGACGATTCATTAAATTGATTTCAAAGACTTGAGAGTAATTAACCCAGTGACATAGATTACTCACCACATGCACATACACTTCACTGTTCCATATTCGTGTTACTGTTATACACTCATTACTATTCATACTCATGCCTGCATATCTTGTTACCTCCTGATTATATTTTTATTGATTGATATTGTGATGCACTGACGTCTGGGTTTTGCATGGCCCAGAGCCTCTGTCTCTTTCGCAGGCTGATCAGGAGTATTTCCGCCGTCAGGCCAAGCAGTGAGGATCCTGTTAGTATCTAGTTTAGTTTAGTTTTATTTCCGTATTCATTTCCTGATGTGAGCCCGTATTTGGGATGTACTTTCCAGATATTATTGTTTATTGGATTTATTGCTTCCGCATATTATTTCTTGACTCGTTTATTCTGACATATGGACATGTACTAGATAGTTTATTTTTTATTTTACTGTTCTTGATATCTTATAGACAGCCGTAATGTGACTGTGGAGGGATGTTTCCTAACCACAGGTAGCATGGTTGGCTCTGTCACGTGCCGATCTTAGCGCACTCTGTGAAGCGGTGCGTGACACTTACGTCGACGCCGCGCCATCTCCTCTAGTCAATGCCCGCCCATCAACGACCTCCTCCTTCCCTTGATGAGCTCGACGCCATCTCCTTACGTTAGTGCTCGGGTTCTTCACCTCCTTAACCATCCCGACGCCATCTTGATCACATTAAGGTAACTTTTATAAAAAATGGTTGTTATCTATAGGGTTTAGCCCGTAATGTGCATCTTTAATGGTGGTAAAGACATCGGTTCTGAGAATGCACATGTTTTTGCTTGAAGTATATTGGCTGGTTTCAAGAATAAAATTTGTGATTTGTAGAAAAAGAATTTTGAATGGAAAGGTTAGCGGGATAAGTTTAAAGGGATAAATTGCTTGCAAAAACCTAGACCAAAATAAAGGGGTATTTGGATTAGATCATTTTTTATTGATGTTATTGGTTGATGTAGTTTTGATTGATGTTGATGTGAGGATTATTGATGAAGGGGTGATGCCCGATGAAATAAAAGGGTATTTCTTGTAATAAAGGTAAAGTTGAAAGCTCCAAAATTCTAAAGTAAAAACTTGATAATATGAAAATTTTGAAAATTTGAAAACACTAAAGTAAAAGCTTGAAAACTCCAAAGTAAAAACTTGAGAACCTCAAAATCGAGATACCCTAATAAGCCAAAAAATGATAATATGAAAAACTTGAAGTAGTAACTTCGAAACTCTAAATCAAAATCTTAAAAACCTCAATAAAGGAAACCTTTATCCAAGTGTACAATTGTTGACACAGAAAAATACATTAATATCATATATCCAACTTATATATACATGATATTAATAGGAAGGCACTTGTTGGAGTCAAAAATACCGACTCTTGATGTTACTCAAATCGGATACCGATGAATCTGCACATAGGCTGATTTCAAATGCCTATAGATTTCAACTTACTTAGTCAATGGGGACAAATGAGGATTCATTTGAAATCCTAACGAATCTAGTTTTCAAATATCAAACGGCGCGTCGTTTAGACTTTCCAAGAGAAAATTATGGCCAAATTATTGGACCCTGCACAGACAGATTTGGGCTGTGAGGAGCCCTTTATTGGGAAGGGTCTCAGGAGCCCCTATTTAGGGTTTCGGGAGCCCCCTATCGGGAGCCCTTTTTGGGGTCTCAGGAGCCCCTGTCAGGACCCCTTTCTTGGGGTCTCGGGAGTCCCTTTTGGGTGTCAGGAGTTCCCTAAAATAGGCAATTTTTGACTATTTTTATAGGGAAGGAGGGATTATCTTTCTCCACTCATCCGAAAAACATGGGAGAGCAGTTTTATAAATACTCCCTCCCATGAAAAAAGTAAATATATGTCTCCATGGACAAGAAAAATGGGAAGAATGGATAAAACATAATTCTAAGAAAGAAAACTTGTAAGTGTTCTCAGTTTTAGAAGAAGAAGAAGAAGGTGTTATCTCTCTTTCTCTGCCTTTATCTCTCTTTCTCTGCCTTTATCTTTCTTTCTTTCTGATCAAGAATCAATAAAAGATCCAAAAAAATTTATATAAATTTTCATCTCTAATGAAGAAAGTTGAAAGCCATTGCCACGCTTTTTTCAAAAAATATGAAGAAATAGAATACAAATCCATGTGTTCTTTACAATTTGGACTGAACTTAAAACATGAATCAACACATGTTCTGTATATTTTGAAATAAGCCACTCCCAAATTTTTTTGAAATATGATAATATCCTCATTTCTTATAAAATAGAAACATGGATTAAAATCCACATGATATAGATATGTGAATAGACAAATACTATTCACTTTTGAGATATGAAAATCATATCTCTATAATGGAAATATCTCATTTCCTTAAAGAAAAATATGGATCAAAATCCCCATGTTACTTTAATAAAAATATATATGAGTAGCCAAAGCCTATTCATCTCTGAAATATGAAAATCATATCTTCATGTTAGAATCATGTGCGAAAACACTATATTTCTTATATAGAACACGATCTAAAAATCATGTTCTATCTTTTAAACATAATCCATATGTTCCTATTTGCACAAAACTATAAAAATGATAAAATATATCATTTTTTATATTGTGCAGAAAGTTCAATATAATGAACTTTCATGTGGGGGAAGTTCTATAAGAAGAACTTTCCCATTATTGCCAACAACGAGTCATAGGAAGCCCCAAGATAGGCTTCCTGACTATTGTCGGGACCCCATCCCGGTGGCGGGAAGATCCAAAATGAGCTTCCCAAATTGACTGTCGGGAGGCCTCAAAAGAAAACCTCCCGCGGTCGGGACCCCACGCCCGACGTCCGGAGCCTCCAAAAGTGGTTTCCTAGAAGTGAAACATCTTTGTTTCATAATAATTTGAGGGCTCTACATAGTGCGGCTCTACTTCTATCGTTTTGGCTATAAGGTAGCCCCCAAACAAGACAATGTCCATTCATATGTGTCTAAGTTGACGCTAAAATATTCCAAAATATAGAATTAAACTCTTAAATTAGATTTTTCTCATTGCTTTGTACATTTGCAATATCAATATAATTTACATTCAATTTGTACACAAATATAAATGAAATACAATGATATTCCTTTGTGTCCTCATATCATTTTCTGTTTGCAAGTATTTTTATATTTATAAATGTATCTTTGTGATGTGATTTGAGAAACCTAATAAGATATCCTATCTAGATAATTCCTTAGACAACAGGGTGTAATTAAATATAGGTGCTTGCGCTTATGGGAAGTTTTGAAGTAAGGACCTTTTGGTCAACTTTTAAAACTTAAACACGTGTTTTGTTTAAACTCTAGCTGTTCTGAATGTCAACTTCATAAGAGTTCTTTAAAGAGGGTAAACAATGATATCTTAGCAATGATAACATGGGGTTTGTGCGTCACTCCAGTTTTTCCAGCTCATAGGAGACGACCGAGCATTATATAAGTACGCTCCTATATGACTTTCTTTTAATTATTTAAATTACTTGGTTTCGTTTTCAATAATTGACTTAACTTGCTTCATACTGTAATTTCTTGCAAGAAGAGATGAGCAAAGAGATTGATGAGCTGGTGGAGGTGTTTGTCGAGAAGCATGGCCAAAATATTACTCCCGTTGAGCTTCATGGAATCAACGAAGAGGTCATTCAGCGATACAACCTGCATTGGCACGGGAGAGTTAGTCTGGACAACTACGAGATTTTGCTTACAGTATGTCACGGCCATCAGGACCCGGAGATGAATCCTTCTTAGACATGTGCATGGATATTCATTCAGGAGCCCGCGGCCCTTGCGGTCCTTGTGCCCCCATCTTCATCTCCGTCCACATCGGTATTCCGTGGAGAAGCTCATACTTCCGCGGGTTCTCGAGCACGTGTATTCTCGTTTTCCCATTCATCTGGACTCTTGTCAGCTTCTGGTTCACGAAGGAGGATGTCGTAAGAAGAAATCGTTAGGTCACTTGATACGAGGATACAGAACATAGAGAGCTTGAAATCTCAAGGAAAGAAAATGCCAGATATAACTTTGATAATTCTTGATTTTAATACATTTTTTATATAATTATCGAGAATATTGTGTACTAATACTTGTCTGTTGATAACACTTTAGTACATACTCGATTTCAATGACTTTCCGGACGGCGGCGGCGGCGGCGAAAAGTAAGATCGAGATGGAGTGGAAAAGCACAAGATGCCCGCATTGACGAATCACTTCATTTCGTACATTTTAATACATTTCAAGAAATTGTAAAATACGATTAATAATTATATTTCATATTGGATTCTATAATTTCGTGAAGTTGTATTAAGGAATGAACTTTATTTCAATATCGTATCGTATCGGATTTGTGTATGTTATCTAATTTATGTGTTATGAATTGACTGTGAAATAGATTGACTTTGTATGCGGCAGGACCGCAATTATCATGATGTGTATTGGTTGTTTGTTAGTTATGATATCAGTAATTGAATGGAATTTGTATCGAATGTTCGAAATAAAGCCCAAAAAACCGCTCTCTATTTTTTTCTCTGTATACCACTTATTCGGTCGGGTGATTTCCGACGAAATAAGTTCTTCCATCGAAAATTCTCCTAGAGAATAAGTGGCATACAGAGAACTAAGCCCAGTTTTGACCTCTTTATTCCATCGGAAATTACCCGACGGAATAAAAAACAAGCCCGAGGGAATAAGTTTACTCCGTCGACCTTTATTCCGTCTCGTATGGCCTGACGGAATAAACTTATTTCGTCGGGTGGAGCTTTATTCCGTCGGGAATGAAAGGGTGTTTCTTGTAGTGAATGCAAAAAACTAAAATGTGTGCTATCTTTAGGCGTAGAGTCTCACAAAATTGAAATCTCAAACTTGATGCTCTACACACAGCACATGATGAAAAAGATTCTCTTAATTAGAAGGGGCGGGGATGATTCGTTTTTAACTATTCAGGTTTCTCCAGTCTTTACAATACCTTTTATTAAATATATTTTAAATAGTCCATAATTTTCACAATTTTATTAAAACTGATTTATCATAATATACTTCGTCAAATCTTCGTACAATATGTAACATGTTCAGACATACATCACACGTGCCAAATTCTATCATGTCCAAGGACTAGTTGTAGCTGTCGTATAGAGTTAAGCACATGCAAGTCAGCATATATGTCATGGGCTGGTTCCGTTTGCAAATTGAGTTAGCTCAAAGTTTTTTGTGGACGTTAATGTAAGTAAGCAATTAGTAACATTATTGTAGCTAGCTAAGCTTATTTTCCTCTATATAAGGATAAAATTCTTGATGATTTGATTGGACTAATCACTGGATATATATACTTGCGGTCGTGAATGGATGAATTACTAAGACATGCACATGCAATTAAACACGTGGTCATAAATTAAATTTTATGTCAATGCATTTATAATTGGATTCCTTCTCCTAATTAATGGCCCTTACATCATGAAAACCCTTTCTCTTGAAATACCAAATACCATAGGAAATTAAAAACAAGATAAAAATAAGCGATATCATGATAATTAATGGTCTTATAGAATCTTTGTTTGATATTTTCAGACAGAAACGAGAAATCTAGCATCCGTTCGTGATGTATGAAGGGTTTGTGATGCATGAAGGGACGGTTGAGATTGAAACACAAATTAAATCTAGCATACTTTGTCCCTCTTTGTCAGGCAGTACTGAGATTTGGATATAATACAAGCTATAGAGACATTTATATAAACCAAATCATGGGAGTAGATGAAAAGGCTTATAAGAAAAGAGTTCAATGAAAGGAATAATAAGAAAAAGGAAATTAAAAGCACATCTGATTTTAAAATTTGGCCTGATAGAAGAATTTTCTTACCGAAGGTGTGATTTTTCTGCCGCTAAAATCCCACTGTTATTCAAGAGAAGATCGAGTTTTTATGTTTTTGTATATTAAACTTTTAGTTCATTTAAATAGATTAGAGACATGATAGAGATAAATTACTGATCTATCTGTTATTATTAGAGGATGAAGTGCTTGGATATCTTTATACTATATATAAAAATTGAACTGGTATGAAAATATATATATTGTCGCCTACTTTCTTATGAATGTGATATTGTTATATGATCAATGCAAACATACAGCGTAAGTTTTATGCTTTTGTCAATCCGGCCATTTCGATTGAGATAATTTAATGACCATTTGTTATGAATATTGTTATTTATTTGTTATAATATAGGATATTTTGTTTCCATTTGTGTACATGCATTATTTCAATTACAAAATGAGCATGCACAGTTGTAAAAGCTAGCTAGGGTTTTAGAAGGGGTCAGGGACAATGAAACCAAACTTTTTGTTGGGTTGCCTTTTGGAGAAGACAGCAAGAATCTATGAAGGCACTGCAAAAACTGTGGACCAAATAATAATGTGCCATGCGTGTATAATCCCTTCCATGCAATAATAGATGCATGTGTGTGTGAATAAATTATAGATTTCATCACACATATTCATGATTAATATGATCAATATTTGATGATACTTTTGGACCCAAGTGCATTTGCATGCTTGACGATATATGCCATCATATATTAATTAGATTCTGCATGCTTTCATCATTGAACCGGTATTTGATTAAATATGGTCCCATGTATTTTTCAGGAAAAAAGTTTTCTTCGAACATGGATTAATAAATTCATATAAACTATTTTCTCGGAGGATCATATCGTCACCGTCCGTCTTGATCTCTCTCTGTATCCAAAATCCAATGATTGGATAATCTTTGCCTAGTAATATAGAGATTTAAAATTAATGTTCTATTTATTTGGAAAACCGTTTATTCACAACGACTCAATGAAAGAGCAAAAAAATTATCTAAACTACACGAGATTTGGTGTACACGTGCATTTCAAGATGAAAATGAATGGGGTCAATTGCATTCGATATATAATAATGATTCATTATCTAAACAAAGTTTGACCAGAACTAGCTATCAAGGTTATAAACCAACTGAGACATTGTTTGCAAACTATCATATAACCAAACTAATAAAGCAAAACCATCATATAACCAAACTAATAAAGCAGAGAGGGGAGCAATTGTAGTCATTTTCCTTAAACTAGTACACACAGGTGACCATTTCTTTTTTATCTAGTAATATGAGATAAGAATAGAAAAGATGAGTTAATGCACGAGTTGGTTTGAAGAAGCACAATAGGTCTTTTGTGGTCTCTATTTTTGTTTTCCCGCATTGTGCTGGTTTCTTGAATACTTACCATTAAAATCTATTTGTTCTTTCGTTGTTCACTTTTTTCTTTATCTTGTCTGGTGGATCTGGTTTCCCTATTCTTATGGATTAATTTCATTGGTGCTATTATTCCATATCAACCGGCAACAACGAATGTTGCGGTAAAACAAGAGTCAGCGTGTTTTTTGGATTTGTGGTCATGGGCTTAAATTTTTGAAGTATGGAAAATAAGAGCATGAATAATGGACATCCAATTTTTGTGAGATAAAAATACCAAGAAATCAAGAGAAGAAATAAATTAAGGACAAAAAGGATTAATATTATTCTAGTAAGAATCATGGAAAAAGAGTTCTGACCCTTCTACATAGCAAACTACACAACTCACAAAATCAAGGGTTCCACACTTAAGTCCGTGGGCCTCAAACCAAATGTTTGAGTTTGCTGTGTAGAAAAATTATGTAGCTTACTTTCTGCTCAAGAATTATTGCTTTGTACAGCATGATAAATTTCCAAAATAAAAAATAAAAATCCCATTTCTTTTCCCCGAGTCATAGGCTCGGCAGTTGGGCCTTGATGGGCTTAAAAATTGTGCAACCCAATAAATACTTCAGGATGAAACTATCCTTGGGCAGCAACAACAAAAAAATGACCCAAGTTGATTAAGAGCTCTCTTTTTTTGGATATCTCCGTGTTTGGAGAGAAAAAAAACTTATACGCAAGACTTACGCGGTTGAACTAGCAATGCTGTAACTTCATAAATAAGCAAAACAATTTTTTTTTCTTTTGATTGTTTGACCCTTCACTGCAATGCAAGGAACTTGTTCATCGGCTTGTTGGATATCGATGAGGATTTGAAATTTTCCATAAAATATTTGTACGCATTCCATAATGAAAACTTTTATTTCTATCCGCCATATATGTCCGGGCATATGGCCAAAGTTTAAAATAAAAAAAAAAAAAAAAAAACTGTGTACCTCTTAAACCATTGAAGGTGTCTTAAAAAATTGCATTAGGTGTTCGGCTGCATTATGATATAGGTTAAAAAAAAAGGCCCATAAACTCATAAACAAAGCGGATCGAATAAGGTAACCAAACCCGGCCCATCAAGCATGCTCAAGATTGTTCTGGATCCTTCGCCTAGCTCCTTACACCGCCACGCGTCCAGCTCTCGAAGCTTCGCCTTCCAGCTTTTATTCATCCCCTCTCTCTCTCTCTCTCATCACAAATTGCCTAGAGAGAGGAACTCAAAAAAAAGGCGAAACCTTTAGATGAGTTTGGCGCTGTTCGACACGGTGAGCCACCTGTTCGAGCTGCCGGAGGCGCTCGACAGGCTGACGCGTGGCGCCAACGGCCGCATCGACGGCGGCGGGGCCCTCAAGCAGCAGGAGGGCGGCGGCGAGGGAGGGTGGGGGAGCGTCCCCGTGGACATACTGGAGACGAACAAGAGCTACACTTTCTTCCTCGATGTCCCAGGCTTGTCCAAATCTGACGTTCAGGTACATAAAAATGGTCATTTTGGGAATAAATTGGTTTTTTTTTCTTTTTTGGGGAAGGGGGTCATTTCAGGAAATCTTTTTAATTTATTTCCCTTTTGGTTAATGAGTTGGGTTTGGCCTCAAAATTGTTTTCTTTGTGTTGAAGTTTGGACCTTGAAGTTTGGGGTTGATTTTAACAATTTGAAGTGTTTTTAATATAAAATTTCTTCCTAAAAAGCTTTAGTTTTGAAAAAAAAATGGTTATTTTGGGAAGCTTTTTTCCCATTTGAAACAATTTTTTGGGTTAATGAGTTGGGTTAGGCTTCAATTGTCTTCTTTTTGTTAAAATTTGGGTCTCGATGTTAAAATTTGTGAGGCAGAATTGTACATTTTTTGGGGGATCAATTTTCTTCCCAAAAAATTTAGATTTAATTGATTGATAGGACGACTATGTGGAATTTTTAATTTCATCTTGTTTGAATTGTGATTTAAAAACGCAAATTAGGTGCCTTGGTGCATAAAGTTGAAATCTTTATGAAAAAAATATGATGCAGGTGACATTGGAGGACAACAACATTCTGGTGGTGAAAAGCAGTAGTGGGAAGAGGAAGAGAGAAGAAGGAGAAGAGGAAGGATGCAAGTACCTGAGGCTCGAGAGGAAAACCACTTCCAAGTTCATGAGGAAGTTTCGCCTGCCCGATGACTCGAACCCTTCCGCGATCTCGGCCAAGTGCGAGAACGGGGTGCTGACGGTGGTCGTGGAGAAGCTTCCGCCGCCGCCGGAGCCCAAGCCGAAGACGGTGGAGGTGAAGATTGGGTGAGGATAGGGAATTTGTGACATTAGTGTCGTAGGAGAGCTAGTTTTTGTAGCTAGTGTTCATAAAGCTGAAAAATTGTGGATTGTGTTGGTGAAATGCATGAAATCTTAGGTGGTTGGGAAAATGTTGTGTGTTGCCGCTAGTTTTTATGTAGTTGGAGATGTTCTTATGTTGGTGTCAAATGATAGAACTCGAATGATTTCATCGTTGATTTATGGTGTATATATACAAGTTGAGACTCTGGAAAATAAATCTCTGTTAAAAGGGAAAACAATTTGTCAAGATTGACTATAATTATACAAGAAAAAATATCTGTCCAAACAAACGTTATCAAATATAGCATCGAATAAGCATATTTTAGGTATTTGAATAATAGGGAATATCTCCATAATAGATTATTTCCTTCTTTGACGCCCCACTATCAAATTGAAAAGGTCAGCCTATTGATGCTTGGTGTGTAAGTGCACGGCGGCGTCCCGGCCGTCAATCCGACAGCCAAACGCGGAAACGGTGATAAACTTTGATTTTTGCGGACTTAGCAAACCGGCACCACCGCGCACTAAACCCCGGATCGTAACCATTAACAAGTCTAAGCTAACAAAAGGATGGGTTAGAGATATACCGACTGATCCGGGTCCTCCGGTCTTCATCTCCACTCCGATCTCCTCGCGGGATCTCCTTCCGTCTCCTCCTCGTCGGAAAGGACGTCACGAAGCCGGGTACTTTTACGGGCTCCCACCTCTATACCGAGGCAACTCGGGCGCGAAGCCGGCGAATCGACGCGTCCAAGATTTGCTGTAGGATTATAGTGTAGAGTGTATGTCTCACTTTGGGGTTGGTTGCCATAGATGGAGGAATGGTGTATAGAAAATTGGTGCTTTCAATTTTCTAGCAATGGAATGAGATGAAGAATGATATACTCTCTCAAAGATGAAGATGAAGCTCTCTCCTTCTTCTCTCTTTTTCTTAATGAAAACTCTCATACTTAGAAAATGGTGGAGCAAGGATTATCAAGCATCAAGGGAGGTGAGTGTAGGAGAAAAGAAAAGGTGACCACAACCATAAACATAATCATCACAAAACTTTCCATCAACCTCAAATCCATCCTAATCACATAAATACATGAAAAGCAAAGATGCTTATCATATCAAACCTTATGCAATAAAACCCTCCACAATGTGTTATTTGCAAACTTGCAAATAACACCCTCCATCGGAAAAGTCCGGCCGGGAAAGAACAAAGGAAAACCGGCCGGAACGGAATGCAAACTGGCAACTCCAGAAAACTGGTCCCGTAATAAATTACAGGAAAACCCCGATACTGTGCATACGCACCCGCATCTGTATTCCGTCCGGATACAAATGCAAAGAGACAAAATCTACACTGTACTAAACTAGGACCGGCTTAAACCAAAGCCGGCCAGTAATATCCGTCCGATCCTGATCCGTGCAATACCGCACGTATCTGATCGAACGCTGCCATATAACTATACGGCCACTAGTACAAAACCGTCCGATCCTGATCCGTGCAATACCGCACGTATCTGATCGGACCCTGCCATATCTCCATACGGCCTCTACAGCGTTTCGCCCGAAAGCTTGAGTAACTGTAAGTGTGGTGGACTCTAAAGACTCGTCAATACTATGGCTGTGGATTTAACCACTAGCACGTCGGAGGTATAAGCCAATACGTGACGGGCCACCAGCTATTGACCAAAAGGGACGTCGATGAGCGAACTCATCCTGACACCCTACTGAGCCTGTCAGTGACAATATCCGTACAGTCCGGTCCGTTGTCTATGAGCATCGCATGTCGGGCCTAGGGGGTGGGTAAAAGTCAGACCCCCAAAAGCGGTACAAGTCGTGTCGGAGTGTAGCCCAGAACACCCTGAGATACTACTGGAATACCTACCAGTAAATCTCCTGCCTTGGCCAAGGACTTCGTGTAATGGCTCTCCTAGACACAGCGCGACCTCACCCCCAATACCGGGAGAGACAAACCCCCGAAGATCCGCTCACTGCCTCCATGTGGCTCGGGACTGTACCCAACTAAAACCTGTTTGCACGACTCCTTTGAGCCGTGGTAGGGTAGTAATCAAAGCACAGTGGGAACTCACACGAGACAAATGACGATCCCCAGGTCGATGAACTAACCTGTACACATGTCACCTGGGAACTGCTATCTGACATCAGGTATAAGACCAACTAGCATGTTCCCGGCGAGTCCTATCCGGTGTACTCATAACCCAATGAGCACCTGTATACATCTTAGGTGATCCAACTGACACCAATGGCTTGTGAGACCGGCCACCGCCCCTCGTCGGGGTCTCGACTGTATACACTAGTCTACTCTGGAGAATCGATGCCCTGTCTCGAAACTCCCACGACTAGGGACCTTTTAAGGATATGCTTGTAGACCCCAGCTCTCACGTATATGATCGCCCTCATACTGCTGGTCGTCAAGCAAGAATCCTAGGGGCTCTATCAACGTGCAATAGCGACCTGTCAGGTCACCTAAAGCAGTACACGATGATAAAGGTAAACCAGATAGCAAACTATCATCTCGAGTAAGACTGTCGTACCGGGATAGGTCCTCCCTCAATCATTGCAATCACGTGCCTGTGATCCAATAATTGACTCTGAGGGCACTATCTCCAACAATCTCCCACTTGCACTCAAGGCTAATTATTGCGATGTCGCATACTCACAGCCCGTGTGATACCGAACACCCAACTCCTCTACTAGTCAGTCTCACAAAGCTCGTTTGCGAGACTATTGCGTTCGAGGAATAGCCTTAGTGAGTGGATCCGCTCTGATGTTTCTTTCTATGTCTCTCTCTAAATCTCAAGTTCGCGGAGAATGCCATCTCCCGAAATGAGCAATACCTGTCTTAGAATGTCTGGATATCTGATGGGACCTAGCTCATAAATGAACTCCAAATCCAAACTTCTTAGACTGTATCGTCAACTGAACTTAATCAGTATCCTGCGCCATGCCTCCCTCAGTATTGCCTTGGATCACCTGTCCAAAATACTGTCCCTCGTCAGAAGGAAAACTATAACTCTGACAACCTCCTTGTCGTCCATGTCACCTTGGAAGCCTGGAATGATAACTGTCCCCAAAGGAGGCAGCCGTTATTATATCCCTAGAACATTCACTTATGTTCTAAAACTGCTTCCGACTGTTTCTCCAGGATTGGATCAATGTCAACTTATTGCATCTAGTGCAAGAACAACATCTGGTGTGTACTTGACCTCTCATGATTGACTCAATTGCCTAAGCAAGTGATCTGCCAATCATGCGCATCCCTCTCTACTTTAGTCTATAAGACACCTTTAGAGAGGGTGACTCCATTACCTGCAGGTACACTACCGTGCCAGGAGTCGTCCATTCTAAATACTTTTAGAATGCTGTCAAATTACCCTGATTGGGAAACCACCCAAATCTAGATCTAAAACCATAGATCCAGTAACCAGTATGTCTGATATAATGTCCAAGTCCCATGTGGAGAAACCACTGTGTGACGACCAAAGTATAACCGATCGTAGTATAGGAATGTCACTTCCTATCTTGTGTATGTCATCCAAAACCAGGATATCACACCCTACTACCTTCTCAACAGATCCATCCCCTATTCTGATGACGTCAAACCTATGACTGTCACATCAGAAATAGATGATCTATCTCTGCTATATCTGCTTTAGTCTATGAATAGACATAAGCTTGATGTCCACCAATGCTTCCGCTGCTCCCACTGACTACGACAGCCCTCTGGCAGAGTCATATAGACGTGCACTTCTAAAGCTAGTTTAGAACGACGCTATACTCATCCTCCTGCCGGGTCTCGCAGTCTAGAACAACAACAATGGCAAGTGTGGGTAAACAAGAACTTCCCTGTCACCGTCCTTGAGGCTACCGGAGTACCTCTCGGGTGACTGAAGTTACCCACCTTATCTGCGGAGTGGCCAATGGAATGTCAAATCAGATTGAATCTTTAGGTTCCTTATCAAATCTTCAGTAATCGTTTGCGGTTCTGGAATCACTTCCAGTTCTACCATACTCCCACTACTGTTTTTGAAAAATAACCATTTCTTTTAAAATGTGGCGAGTTAAGAACAATATCACTATTGATCTTCCAGATGGTAGAAAGTCAACCCTCGTCATAGCCTGGGTCAACCCACAAACAGCCATTACAGAAACGTGCCTTGAGCTGTCCAGTGTCTGGTTTTAATCATAAGCCGGACAACTCCCCGTACCTTAACAACGTTAAGATATGAACTGTTCTATATCCAATATAGAACCAGAGGCACTGAATTAATTGAACCAGATTCAAATCATGCAGCTGTCTCCAGTGCATGTCAACTAAATGGAGAGAGGCCGATCAGCGTTACTCAACTTAGGAATGCTTCCAATTATGAGTAACCTGAAAGAGAAGCAATTTCTCTTTATCATTACTATCAACTGAATACCATACACAAGTATCTATATCTTCGATCACTTTGAAGAATCCCGATACTTGCTACACCTGGTTCTCAACTCTATTCAAATACCTATAACTCCTCAAAACTTAGACCATGTGTTTCTACGAAACACATGTCTAAGAATTAGAGAAGTTAAAAGTAAACAGAATATAGTATGAGGACCAACCCCTCTGTCCTAATGGACACTGGACAACATACAATACTCTGTATAAGTCCGCTGAGTCTAACAACTCTTTCACTGTGCGTCGTAGGTTGAAAACTGTACTTATGGTTAAGAAGAATTACACCGCTGTTTAATGCTCCTTACCTAACCATCCACTGATATAGGTAAATGTCATCGACATAATATCAAAAGGTATATCTCACTCTATGAAAATAGACGTACAGATATATTAATTTGAAATTGGTGCACAACAGCGGATATTCAAAACCAAACATTTGCCGACCGGCAAACAGCCCAGATGATCTCCTCAAATATCACCGATTACAACGAATCCCGATATAATGAGGATGATCACCCAATTCCCAATAACTGACTCCCACTCATCATCTATAAAGCCATACAGATGTGAGAATCATACCTGGTAAATACATGCCCTGGAGTAAGTGTCTAATCGGGAAATCAGTTTTCTTTTAACAGTACACAGTGAACTGAAACATTGAAATGTTTCGATGGGGTATCCTGGTATTCCTAGTAATGCCTCTACCATTATCCAGATTCACAACTATAACCGTATAATTCTTTGCCACCTCTCCAAATCCCTTTATATGTCTTTAGTCGTTACCTTCTGCACACCCCTTAGGCCAAATGGTTTTCTTCCTTCCCTACCGTTCGGCTCCAGCCTATGGTTTGGAAGAAGACTATCCAATAAGCATAATGGGTGTACTGTCCTAATCCTAGGAGCACTCGCAAAGCGAGAGAAGGTGAAGATAAAAGACACCTGAATAAACCTTATTCCTATTTCTCCTGAACCAGAATCCATCCCCGAACTGGAACAAGTTCCTTTCGAGTTCGTATATAACCATACGATGGAGTATCCAATAAACTGTGGATCTTCGTAGTGATACGGAGTGTCCTGGAGAAATACAAAGGTGATTTAGGATTGGCGAAGAAATACTTGGTTTGGTCGTGAATATTAGTCGCAATTTACTTTGCCCTCTTACTAATCCCTTGCTTTGTCTTAATCTTAATACCTTCTGCACACCATTTAGGCTAATTGGTTTTCTTCATTCCCTACCGGTCGGCACCAGCCTATGGTTTGGAAGAAGACTATCCAATTTGCGTAATAGGTGTACTACTCCTAAACCAAGGAGTACTCGCAACCTAAGAAAAGGTAAAAGGGAAAAGACAACTGAATAATCCTATCCGTTTTCTCCAGAACCAGAAACCATCCTCGAATAAATTCCTTCGAGTTCGTATCTAACCATACGATGGTTTTGTCCAATGGAAGTGGACGTTCGTAGTAATACGGGGTGTCCTGGAGAAAAGGGTAAAAGTAGGAGTGGCAATGAGGTCTGCAACTCTGACAATCCAAAAGCCAGTGTAAAGAAGGTTCGGTCAACTTGGTCACTGAGTCATAGTCTTGGGTCGGGTCAATGGTCGCTGCCAGAGAGAGAGAGAGAAAAGAAACACTCAGCGTGCACTCTAACCAAGATCAGAATGGTTATCACTTTATCTAATCTGGAAACCTCCCACTGTACCTCAAATTCTCCTCCAAACCTTAAAGAAGAATTAGTCGGGGTCACCCGAGGAGTAAACCAACTCATCAGTGGGAATCGGGATCCAACTATCATCGCATGATAACGTGACGGAATCCGCTCACGCTATAACACTCCAGAAGGTATGCGCATATCTGGCAAGTTTCAGTTCTTTTGAAACTCCCGATGTGGATTTTTACCCCATGCTCTTATGACCTTGACTAAGGCCAACAAATCATAAGTCACATGTCAAGTTCTACCCGTCATTGTCCAGGTTGATTTGAACCCACCCGTACAAGCCCTTGACTAGGGCCAACAAGGCTATACGACTGTCCCAAAACAACGCATCTATCTATGCTACATATGAATAACCAACAGCTACCAAACACTGTGTCTTGACTATGGCCAACAAACACAGCTTGAATACTATTGACTATCCATATGAAATGACGGAGGGCTACGAATGGTTTCTGGCGAAAACCTTTAACGTAATGAACTTGATATCGTTGAAGGAACGGATAGCTTTTTAGAAAATACAGTGACGAAAACCTTTACTAAAGAGGTCACTCCCGGTGAAGGGATCTCGGCTCTTTCCCCGTAGAATGAGGTGCAGGATATTCCAAATGAATACCGCGATGCAAAGCAAAAGTAATCGGCTATAGTGAAGTTAATGCCCTGACGCAAACTTCTGTCCAAGGGGTCACTCCCGGTGAAGGGATCTCGGCCCTTGCCTCGTCGACTGAGGAGCAGGATATTCCAAATGAATACCGCGATGCAAAACAAAAGTGAACGTCCTTGCAATAACAGCTTTTTGAAAAGTGTTCCAACAACATCAGAATAGGTTTGTTTTAATTTGCATCGATCCGAATCAACGCAGTCCCATCAATTGATCACACCACAAAGAACGAAAATATACTGACGTACGTATATGCCATCCGCATTCGCCACTGGGTCCCGTCATCACCCGTTAGGTTAGCTAACTAACGGCAGAGCGGGGACTGGACTAGCGCGGATGAAAAACATATACAACATCTACTAATATATATACCAATATATAGTATTTCGCTCAAGGCGTGAATAAAATGCAACATCACAGAAATGTACAGCATCACAGAACAATACAGATATCTGGGATCCCCGGGTTTCACAGAGCCACTACTGAAACCCGACGTTCCCCTGGTCGTGTGGATAGCCTGTGCAATGAAATCCTAGACCCCTACGGGCGCGGCAAGTTACCCGCCAAAACCTGAAGCGAGGCAGCCCCCTCCAGCTCCGTGAATGGACCACCTAGCACTCCACGGAATCCGGTAACTTGGGCACCCCTCCTGGGTCAACCTGTACCCCCTACGAGTGCGGCGAATAGCCTGCCAATCCCAGAGTGAAGCCCCCTCCGTCTCAATGCCATGAGATGCGGGCTTGTTGCCTTCCAGAACCCGGCTATCCGTGCACTCCTCCGCGGGGTAAACCTAGTACAGAAAGTAAAATATACATACACCGGGTACATCGACCGCAACCAGGTCGTGCCCCAAAAGAATAATACAATCAGGCGGTGACAGCAGTCCACATGTCGGACGCTCGCCCCGCAATATCAAATGTACATAATACAACCACAACTGTACTAGCATTGCATCCAGGCTATCCGCCACGACCGATCCGCAACATCACAGCAAAAACAGAACATCAACGTGAAAGTCACGTTCGCAAATCCGTCTAACCGGGCTATAGCAGTTAGACCGGATTTACCGATCGAGTGACATTCACGGTCGCAGATATAATGTAAATACTGTGAAAAATGTGTTTAAAATATCCGATCGATCAAAAATTAACAAGTGGGCCCCCAATCAAAACTGTAGCACTCACAGAAATCCTGGGCCCAATTTTAATATTCCAAAACCCATATTTTAAGCCCAGAAGGCCTCTGTAAAAAATTGGTGAAGTGATCTCCACAGTGTGCGGCGGAAGGGCGGCGGGAAAGGGGTTTTCGCGGCGGTTCCGCGCTCCCACTGTGGAGTTACTTCGTCGAATTTTTACAGAGATCTTAGATTTTCCAGTACATCAATATTTTACAACCTGAAAAATTTTTAGACTTCAAAAATTTTCAACAGAAACTGATGCGAACTAAAATGCATTTTTGGAACATTCGATCGATCGAAACAGAAAAACACATTACACCAAGCTAGACTATGTTAATGGCGAGGCTCTGATACCACTGTAAGTGCACGGCGGCGCCCCGGCCGTCAATCCGACGGCCAAACGCGGAAACGGTGATAAACTTTGATTTTTGCGGACTTAGCAAACCGGCACCACCGCGCACTAAACCCCGGATCGTAACCATTAACAAGTCTAAGCTAACAAGAGGATGGGTTAGAGATATACCGACTGATCCGGGTCCTCCGGTCTTCATCTCCACTCCGATCTCCTCGCGGGATCTCCTTCCGTCTCCTCCTCGTCGGAAAGGACGCCACGAAGCCGGGTACTTTTACGGGCTCCCACCTCTATACCGAGGCAACTCGGGCGCGAATCCGGCGAATCGACGCGTCCAAGATTTGCTGTAGGAATATAGTGTAGAGTGTATGTCTCACTTTGGGGTTGGTTGCCATAGATGGAGGAATGGTGTATAGAAAATTGGTGCTTTCAATTTTCTAGCAATGGAATGAGATGAAGAATGATATACTCTCTCAAAGATGAAGATGAAGCTCTCTCCTTCTTCTCTCTTTTTCTTAATGAAAACTCTCATACTTAGAAAATGGTGGAGCAAGGATTATCAAGCATCAAGGGAGGTGAGTGTAGGAGAAAAGAAAAGGTGACCACAACCATAAACATAATCATCACAAAACTTTCCATCAACCTCAAATCCATCCTAATCACATAAATACATGAAAAGCAAAGATGCTTATCATATCAAACCTTATGCAATAAAACCCTCCACAATGTGTTATTTGCAAACTTGCAAATAACACCCTCCATCGGAAAAGTCCGACCGGGAAAGAACAAAGGAAAACCGGCCGGAACGGAATGCAAACTGGCAACTCCAGAAAACTGGTCCCGTAATAAATTACAGGAAAACCCCGATACTGTGCATACGCACCCGCATCTGTATTCCGTCCGGATACAAATGCAAAGAGACAAAATCTACACTGTACTAAACTAGGACCGGCTTAAACCAAAGCCGGCCAGTAATATCCGTCCGATCCTGATCCGTGCAATACCGCACGTATCTGATCGAACGCTGCCATATAACTATACGGCCACTAGTACAAAACCGTCCGATCGTGATCCGTGCAATACCGCACGTATCTGATCGGACCCTGCCATATCTCCATACGGCCTCTACAGCGTTTCGCCCGAAAGCTTGAGTAACTGTAAGTGTGGTGGACTCTAAAGACTCGTCAATACTATGGCTGTGGATTTAACCACTAGCACGTCGGAGGTATAAGCCAATACGTGACGGGCCACCAGCTATTGACCAAAAGGGACGTCGATGAGCGAACTCATCCTGACACCCTACTGAGCCTGTCAGTGACAATATCCGTACAGTCCGGTCCGTTGTCTATGAGCATCGCATGTCGGGCCTAGGGGGTGGGTAAAAGTCAGACCCCCAAAAGCGGTACAAGTCGTGTCGGAGTGTAGCCCAGAACACCCTGAGATACTACTGGAATACCTACCAGTAAATCTCCTGCCTTGGCCAAGGACTTCGTGTAATGGCTCTCCTAGACACAGCGCGACCTCACCCCCAATACCGGGAGAGACAAACCCCCGAAGATCCGCTCACTGCCTCCATATGGCTCGGGACTGTACCCAACTAAAATCTGTTTGCACGACTCCTTTGAGCCGTGGTAGGGTAGTAATCAAAGCACAGTGGGAACTCACACGAGACAAATGACGATCCCCAGGTCGATGAACTAACCTGTACACATGTCACCTGGGAACTGCTATCTGACATCAGGTATAAGACCAACTAGCATGTTCCCGGCGAGTCCTGTCCGGTGTACTCATAACCCAATGAGCACCTGTATACATCTTAGGTGATCCAACTGACACCAATGGCTTGTGAGACCGGCCACCGCCCCTCGTCGGGGTCTCGACTGTATACACTAGTCTACTCTGGAGAATCGATGCCCTGTCTCGAAACTCCCATGACTAGGGACCTTTTAAGGATATGCTTGTAGACCCCAGCTCTCACGTATATGATCGCCCTCATACTGCTGGTCGTCAAGCAAGAATCCTAGGGGCTCTATCAACGTGCAATAGCGACCTGTCAGGTCACCTAAAGCAGTACACGATGATAAAGGTAAACCAGATAGCAAACTATCATCTCGAGTAAGACTGTCGTACCGGGATAGGTCCTCCCTCAATCATTGCAATCACGTGCCTGTGATCCAATAATTGACTCTGAGGGCACTATCTCCAACATGGTGGCGATGTATGGCAACGAGAGCGTCTTTTCTGCATATTGATTTCGGACTATGACACCTCAATATATATGTTTTATACGCTTATGAAAAACAAGGTTCGTTGCAATTTGAATAGCACTTTATTTTGTAGTGATGAAGATGAATGGCTCGCTGGACCTTTACTCCCATATCCTGAAGAAGACGTTCTAACCAAATTAGTTCAATGATATTCGGCCTTAGTGCAAAATGCAAAAACCTGTAGTAGATTAATGATTATTAGGATCATCGGCCCAACCGGCATCTGTATATGCATATATGCAGAGAGTTCGAGTGATGATGAAGAAGGCAATAAGATAGATCTGGTGATCGTGCCTTGGATGAATCTGACTACACGAAGAAGTGATGCATAATGGACATTTGTGGGTGCACTAACAAATTTGCTGAGGCCGTATACTGTCAGGGTCTCTCATGATGGTAAGATAGACCAAAGCGTCAACTAGTTCACGATAACGAGTTGGGTTTCGAAGTAATTCTCCATCAGACTTTTGGAGCTTGAAATTAAGTTCCAAAGGAGTGGCAACAAAGTTTGAGTTTGTTAGGACATCACGATCAATCAAGTCAGCTGCATATTTTGGTTGAGATAAGAAGTAGCCTTTGGAAGAGAAAGCAACAGCCAAACCTAAAAAAATAACGGAGAGGGGTATATTTATCTTTGAAAAAAAAAACTATTAAATTTTGATCATCAAATAATATGTGACGGTTGTAGTCATTTTTTCTCATAACTCTCACCTTATGTTGCTTCTCATAGCATCATTCCTAATGGTAATTGTTGTAATAAGTTATATTGGTTATTTAATTGACAACATTTTTTTTTGTTATAAAGTTGTTTGTGTACGATCATGGCTCGTTATTATAATCCTAAAATGAGGGAGTCATAAAATTGAGAATTCAATTTCATTGAGAGCTTTCTAAATGGTTATAAAAAAAATTTATTTTTTCTTGCACAAAAAATAAATAAAAAATAAAATTTGCCAACCACTCTCTCCCTCTCTTTGAACTAACTACCCTCACTATCTTTTTCAATAAGCAACTCTACAAATTTCTCTTAATTACTAACGTGCATGACACATGTAAAATACTAGCATTTAAAATTCAAAGTAGTTTACAAAAAATATATAATAAAGTAAAAAAATTGAGGAAATTTATAAAATACCAGGACAGAAAATTAACTGACTATATAAAATGAGATTAAATTAATCCCAAGAAAAATTCAATGGAAGGAGTAACTTGATATGACCTAGAATAGTTTTGAGTAATTAGGGGTATTTAAGCCAAAAAAAAAGTTACGTGTGTTGCATGTAACAGTTATCTTTAATGGAGATCTAATGGTAGGGAGTAGGGAGTATTCTGATAATTGATGAGAAAGTTTAGGGTAGTCATGAATAGTAAAGAAAGTTCAAGGTAGTTGTTTGAAAAACAATGAAAGTTCAGGGTAGTTTAGTGAAATTAACGCGAAATTTTAAAATTATGAATTTTTTGAGGATTAAACTTAGAAATATGTGAGTTTTGGGGGTGAGTTATAAAAAAAACCCAAAATTATAATAAAAAACTAAAATGATTGGAAATAATGTTTGGTTTCCTTATTGGCATGTTTGGCCATTGTACAGTGAGAAGAATGTTAGATTATTTTGATTTACTCTACAAATTTAAGAATATTTTAGTTATTTATTTTTTGTTTTACTTTGGAACTTGGTGATTAAATTGGATTGATAAAAGCTTCAAAATTATTGTGTGCTACAAAGTCTAGTATGGCTTACTGTATATGCAATGGGAAAAGCGTAATTAAATAAGTGATTGAAAAGCGAAGGCTAATGTGTATAGTCACATAATTCGTGAATTATTCAGCGATTTCGTGAATAATTTACGAATTATATCACTGCCGATTAAATCTGTACATTATTCGCCGCCACCGAACGCGGCGATTAATTCCCGAATTATTCCAAAAAAAACGAATTATTCCAAAAACAGCAAATAATTCACGAACTCAAAATTGAGCGTCTCATATATTAATTTTTTGCTCGAAATCCTTTCCGAACACTTACCGAATCTTTCCCGATTTTTTCCGAATAGTTCTCTAAATCCGAATTTTCGACCTCGCCGAATTATTACCGAATCATTACGAAGTGTTGCGTTCTTTGAATAGATGATGAAAGAGTATTCAACGGGTACATCCCAAAATCCAAGGGTTGCGTTCTTTGTGTTTTGCAACTCTTGTGGGTCCCGCAACCATTAGAAGCAGTTGGAATTTTATTTAAAGGCTCTGATTCCATGACTTAAGGAGATGGAATTATCAATAGTAAAAACTTCTCTCCGTTAAAATTCCGAGAACCCAAATCATTCAATCACCAAACCCCTAATATTTCTACACAGTTCTTTTTCATTGCTTTTGTTTTTTTCGGACACTACGAGATTACAAGATCAAAACCAAAGCTTTTTCCGTGATTCGCACTCATCGGGAGAATTGGACAGACCGAGATGTGTTGTATCTTGGGAACGTCTTTTTCGGTACAATCCGTACGAAGAGCGGCAATACGTTCTTAGGGCAGTGCGTGCCTCTCTTCGTCAGGCTCAATTTTCTGACTTCTATTTTATTTCCTATATTGTTTATGTGATCGTGTTTTTCAAACAAATATTTTATAAAATCATATTCTATTTGAAATTTTTATTTAGCAACTATTGCCCTATTTTATCCAACAATCTAAGAACTTGTTGAGGATAATTGCTTAGTGGTTAGACTTGCCATATATTTGTTTATTATATCGAATTATCATCATTTTATAATATCGCTATTCTATTTTATTTATGGCTTCAAGCTAAAGAATTATTAGTTGTTTATAATCCCGTAGTTAACATTACTACTTCTTCTCTTGATTTGTGGCTTGATTCTGGCGCTGATGTTCATGTGTGTTTTGATTTATCTTGGTTCACAACTTTTAACGATCAATGTAGGGCAGGAGTAATGTTAAGAAATGAAACGAGGACATCTATTAAGAAAATTGGAAATATTTTATTAAAACTATTTTCGGAAAAAACCATTACTTTAAAAGATGTGTTTTTTGTTTCGGAAATTAGGAAATTTTTAATTAGTGTTTCTTTACTTGTTAGAATAGGCTGTAAACTATTTTTTGATAGTAACCAATTTGTCATTACTAAAAATAATAATTTCATTTGTAAAGGTTATTTATATGATAGTTTATTTAAATTGTATGTTATTCTTTACAATATTTCTAATTATGCTAATAATAATTTTATTGTATTAAATGTTGAAACTTCATGCTTATGGCATGATAGATTAGGACATGCTAATTTTCATACCTTAATGCATATGATGAAAACTTAATCTAATTTTTATGTACAAAATTGACTATAATAATAAATGTCAAATTTTTGTTAATGCCAAGCAGACTAAAAAGCCTTTTAAGGAAGACTATAGAAATACCCAAATATTAGAACTTATACATTCTGATGTTTGTGATTCTACTAGTACTGCGACTAGATGGTAATAAATACTTTGTTACTTTTATTGATAATGCTTCCAAATTTTGCTATATATATCTTATAAAAACCAAGGATGGGGTTGTTGACAAATTTAAATGAGGTTGAAAATCAACTTGAGAAAAAAATAAAAATTCCTAGATCCGATCGTGGGGGCGAATACACCTCTAATGACTTTACCATATTTTGCGAATAGTACGGCATTAGACATGAGGTGACTGCTCCATATCCGTCTCAGTCTAATGGCGTAGCGGAAAGGAAAAATATAACTTTAATAAATATGGTAAATTCTATATTATCAAGTTCCGGAGTTCTTAAAAATTTGTGGGTAAGCCCTCTTATATTCATGTTATATTTTAAAGATTTGGGATTGTTTAGCGAAAGTTGCAATGCCAGGTTCTAAAAGAAGAAAAATAGGTACACAAACGATTGATTCGGTTTCAGTGTTTCAAAAGGTGGCCGTTTAGGTACACAAGCTTTGTGGTATACTCACCCCATATGAGGCAGCGATCTCGATCTCAATCTCGACCAGATCCTTCGATCGATCTCGACCAGAGCTTTGATCTCTGGCCACGACCTCACCAGAGCTTCAATCTCCGACCACTACCTCACCATAGCTTCAATCTCCGACCTCAAGTCAGCCAGCTTCGATCTCGGGGCTCGACCACTTGCAGAGCAAGCTTCGATTCCTTTTCTTTAGTTTTAATTGTTGACTTGTTGCTTAATTTTATTTAATTGTTGTTAATTTGTGAATTTTTTTGTTTAATTATGTTATTATATTAATTTTTGTCTAATTAATCTTAGATTCGTTCATATTTATTGTAAATCACTAGATAATTGCATTAGAAAGTGTTGAGTTTTAATTGAAACCAAAAAACTCAAAAGATCTGGCATGGGAGAAAGCGATATATGCCGATCCGAATGATAAAACTAAGATCCAAATGATAGAATGATAAAACTAAGATCCGAATGATAAAACTAAGATTAGATGTGGGTTTTGCAATAAAGTGTACTGCAAAAGTGAAAACAAGTATACAACACAAAAACACAATAATACTAATCGATTCCATTGTATGCAAGTATAGAATGCTAGCTTTACATTAATAACATTACAAATAAGTGAATAACAACATAATTATACTAGTTACATAAACCGCATGATTAAGAAGAATTCTAGCATAATTCACTTCACATCACTTGCATTTTTTATTGTTACGGCTTTTGATTATGCTTGTCCAGGCATATAGGCAAATGAAAAAAAAAACAAAAATAGGTAAACCCCCCATTAAAATCATTTAACAAATAATTTACAAAAAACTGCAAAACAAGCACAAGATATGTCTGGACGGCCGAGAACTCTGGTCGCCCCGTTTTTTTCCCCTTTTAAATCACTGTTCGGTTTTCATTGAATATTCTGCTAATAGTAGTGGTGAAATCCAAGATATATCAAATAACACCATTATTAAATGTAGGGATACAACCTTTTTTAAAAACATTTTTACATTTAAAACAAAGATTAGCAACTATAAACCTATAATAAATAACGATATGGGAGAATTCTCACATTATATTGAACCTACACTCATGCCTGGACTTTGACTGCCTAAGAGAGGTAGGATGGAAAAAAAATTTGGTGATGACATATACACTTACTTGATTGAAGGAGAACCGACGACATGCGTCGATCCTAGTTTCCGTATACAATTTTTCCGTATTTTTTTCCAGATTTTTTCCAAATTTTTTCTTTTATATATATATTTTATTATATTTTATATTATATTTTAAATTATTACCTAAACTCTAAACCCAACTCCTAATCTACCCGACCCAACCAATCCGACCCGACCCGCTCACCCACTCCTCGTCTTCTCCCTTGTTCTCTTTTCCTTTCCTGCCCACGTTTTCCCCCAACGGCTCCCCCTGCCCGCGACGACCGCGCCCGCTCGTGACGACCGCGCCTGCTCGCCAACTCCCCGCGCTCCGCTCGTTTCCCAACGGCCTTACCCCAACGACTCCCCTCTTCTCACGCCATCGTCGCGATACCCACTCCCCCACGTTGTCGTTTCCCCACGTCTCGATCGAGCTTACCCTTTCTTTTCCCCCTCGCTCTCCTTCCTCATTCTCATTTTTCTTGCCTCCTCCAAGCTCTCTCCTCCAAACACCCGCCTACTCACCCATCGACGATGAGCCCGATCTCCCCAGCGTCGACGGCCACCACGAACCCATCTCCAGCCTCACTTTCTGAATCCCTTTCCTCACCTTCGACCGCCTCAGCCCATCTCCTCCTCTCCTCCATCGCCGACTCCCCACCGAGCGCGACCCCCGTCGACCAACACCCGTAAGACCCAACTCCAGCTCCACCCTCTGCATGCCGAGCTTCCTCGCACCCAAGCCCGATCGCCTCTGCTCTACGATCGTCGGAGCCATCCCAGCTCCTCCTCCTTCACCCGAGCACGACCCCAGCAGCTCCTCCATCGTCGAAGCTCCCCAACTCCTCCACTGCGACTAAAACTCGACCCCTGCACACCACTTCGTCGCCGACGAACCGAGCTCTCGGCAACCGCCGCACCCGAGTGCCTCACCGGAGTCACTGGGAATCCACTGCCGTGGCCGCCTCCACGCCAGTGCTGAGCCCTAAGTACCCCGATCCAGCCGAGTCGCGCTTGTATCGTGCTGTGATCGTGCCCGTGTCGTGCCGTGTCGTCGTCCACTGTCGTGTTGTCGTCTATCGCTAGACAAGTGGAACCATCTTCCCTTGCTTACTCATGCTAATAGTCGTATTAGTTAATTAAAATAACAATGTTACATACTATTGTTTCCCCCAATCAGAGCAACGCTTCAGATTCAGCGCTAGGCGCGCTGCACGCCACGTGTCAAACACGGATGCGCTAGCGCCAGGTGCGCTGCGCCTTAGGCAGTGCACCATGAGTGCGCTAGCGCTAGGCGCGCTGCGCGCCACGTGTCAAACACGGGTGCGCTAGCGCAGGCTGCGCTGCGCGCCACGTGTCAAACGTAGGTGCGCTAACGCAAAGTGCGCTGCGCTCTGAGCAGCGCACCACGTGCAAAACACGAGTGCGCCAGCGCTGGAATTAAAAATTTTCCACCGTTAGATCAAAAGATCTAATAATGATAAATCATAAATTAATCAGAATTAAAATTCTGTTATGGAAAGATTTTTCCAATCTTGTTAAAAACAAGAAAATTGCCTTCTGTAAAACAGAAAGCCTAGGATCAAAGATCCAACTGTGGAGAAACATCCCCAAATCAATTAGAGAAAGATCTCTTTAACTGATTTAACAAATCAACTTGCCCTATATAAAGGACCTAAGACTTCAAGTCTGATATAGAGAAACCCCCCTACAAACTTTGAGAAAACTCAAAAGAAAGAGAGCAAGCTCTTGAAAGAAGATCATTTCTTCAAGGTAGAAAGAATGATTCTTGAACAAAGAGATGGAATCATCTCATTATAAAAGAAGAATTATCTTCTTAAAAGATCATAGATCTATAAAGACCAAGGTCTTTCATAAAAGAGATCAAAAGATCTCATCACATAATAAAGAAGAACATATTCTTCACACAGATCATTGATCTATAAAGGCAAAGCCCTTTCAAAAATAAGAACTGTTGTTCTTGAATGTTGAGGCAAACCCTCCTTTAAAAGAATATAAATTTGTTCACAGATCATAAATTTGATCAAATGCGCTTTGCGCTATTAAAAAGTGCCTTGCACTCTTGAACTGCGCTTCTGTGCTCCTTAGACCGGCGCTCAGCGCCAAAACGTGCCACGTGTCAACCACGTATGGAACTTGCGCTTTGCGCTTCTGAAACAGCGGGCTGCGCTCATGGGCTGGCGCTCAGCGCCAAGCACGCCACGTGTCACTCACTTGTACGCCACTAAATTAGCGCAATGCGCTCATAAACTGGCGCAATGCGCCCATCATCTGGCGCTTAGCGCCAAGCGCGACACGTGTCCTTTTCGTGTGCGCTACTTGACAGAAGCGCAATGCGCTCTTTAATTGGCGCAAAGCGCCTGGCGCGCCACGTGGCGCGCTGTCAGAACACACATTGTTCTGATAAATGCTATGCATTCAATACAAGACCAAAAAATGTCAGGATCTAATACTCGGCATTATTAAAAGGGCCAAGCCCAAATAAAAGCTCAACAGTCCAGAACAATAAAATGTTAAACATTGGACTTAGCCCAATATTGGCCATAAGTTCTCAACTTATATTGAACTGAGCCCATCTGCTCACGAATATTTAACAGATCTCAGTCCTAAATTGGACTACAGATCTTCCGACCAACTCACACCAGTTCAAGGGTACATCTCTTCACTCCTCTGATATCTGTCGTTGTAATCCTTCAACGTCTTCATAGAGGTGACGAGTCCCGATAACCACACATTTCACGGACTGTGGGGTCCTTAAGCCCATGGACTACGATGTCCTTAACCTGGACTGTGGGGTCCTTAAGCCCATGGACTATGATGTCCTTAAACTTTATAGACTATGACGTCTTTAAACTACGGACTGTGGAGTCCTTAAACTCATGGATTACAATGTCCTTAACCTCGGACTGTGGGGTACCTTTACACCCACGGACTACGATGTCCTTAACCCAGACCTAAACGTCCTTAAACTAACATTGGACCGTAATGTCCTTAAACTAATCGACCGCAATGTCCCTAAACTAAACAATAGAGTTCAAATGCTCTTTTGTTGGATCTAAATGATCCTGTTAAGTTGATCTTCGTCTAAAATTAGACTAACGTATCCTTAACAAACGTTTAAGTTGATCTTAGTCTCAAATAAGGCTAACGTATCCTTAAACCCAAACCAAAACCCAAATCTAAGAAAATACGGATTTGGACTAATCCACGCCCTACGGGCGACAACATAAATTAGTCTCCGTATACAATCCACGGACAACCACAAACAAAACAAATACCCACGACACGAAGTGACCATCTGGAGAAAGAGAAAGTTGTTACCGCGATGTGGTAGCGTAATTAACTGCAGGGAAGAGCGTCCCCACAATCAAAAACCCCTCAAACGAGGGGGAATTAGATGAAGTCTGCTACATCGGCCACATCCGTTTAAACCTTCGATACATGGTGCCATAAATCAACTTGGCATCTTCGGAGAGGTGGACGGAAGCACCAATTAGCATCTGCCCCGAAATTCAGGCGAGACGTTCGCCGCATCTTCGTCCGCGTCTTTCGGCGGGGAACAGATTTTGGCACGCCCGGTGGGACCTTTTCCTCTTTCCACTCCACACTTCGTGTGTCGCGTTCGTGAACGAATCGCGGTTTGATATGGTTGCCCTTGGGTTCGAGGTACTAAGATTTGGTGTCTTGCTTGGTGCAGAAAACGAAAAAATCAATGGCGTCTACTTGCACGAAGTGTTCCAGCTGCAATTACAATTCGCGTTCCGCCTCGTCTGGAGGCATAGCTTACGGGCCCCATGCGGCCTCCCTGTTCACAATGCCGATAGAGCAGGTGACGCAGGCTACCACCGGTTTGTTCTTCGGGACCATGCTCCCACTAGTGAACATTAATATCCCTCTGCCGTAAGAAGTGCAAAAGAAGTCGGTCTTTGATCGGCTCACTACTACCACGGCCCTTCTCAACGGGTCGTCCGAGGTCAAGACAACAGCGTTAGTCTTCGACAGGCTGAGCCTGAACTCCAATTGGCCTATCAAGAAGCCCACGATACCTGAAGCGGCCATTACGAAACGGATAGCCATTCCTGTACTTGAGGTCACTAAAGAAGCTTCTCCCGTCAAGGGATCGGTCTTTACGAGGTTGGCCGTCCCGGCTCCCGTTCCTGCTCAAAGGTCTGTCTTTGACAGATTGGATACTGCTGCTCGACGGACGTCGGTCTTCAAGAGGCTGGTACCAACAATGCCTCACCAGAACAGGGGGCACGACGAAGTCACCCCTAAAGCTGAAACAATCCCAACGGCTCGACACGCTTAACGTCGCCGCTGGCGCCGAGTAAGGAAAGCTGGGGGCAACTCCCCCTCTGGGCTAACTCCACCAGCCCCAACGATGGAAGTCAACGCTACTGTTCCAACTGGGAACAGCTTCGAGCTGCTTAACAGGGTGCGTAGGAATTCACCCACCGCCGTACTAAAAAGATCTCCTCCATCCGTGGAGAATATCACAGAAACAAAGCCGGAGCAGCCCCCTCAGCGGCTTTCTTCCAAAATTTACAAATTGTAGCGACAGGTTCAGGACTCAGTAATTGATCAAGATTACCCTCGCCGATAGAAGAAGGTGAAAGTTCAGCAAGAAGAGAACCATCCTGCCAACCCACAAAAGGGAACAGCTGTTTGGGTGCCCACTGCAACGGCTCCCTCCACTTCAACTGCTCACAAGAGAAGGAGGCCTGAGAAAGCCCCCGTAAATGCGGCAAGCCGCAAGGATGTCGAATCTAAACGCCCCAGGTCTGGGGGGCATAATGGTGCATACTATTTATATGGCTTCCGGAAAGGAGGAAAGCCGCGCTTCGACAGGTCACCGACCGCTCACCCGATCCGTGACAAAAGCCTAGGAGCAGCAACAGAAGCTTCAGGAAATGCTAACACAAATGGCCGCACTTACTGGGCCAAAAGAAAGCCCGGAGGCGTCATCAGAGCAGCGTCATGAACAAAAAACCGATGCTAACTTCCTCCGCAGAGTTCTCGAAAAGAAGGACAGGGAAGCAGCAGAACAAGCGGCTAATATAAAACGAATGGCACTTCTCTTCCAAGACATGGTCGGGATGATGTTACAACCAGAACCTCCAGCTGAAGAACCTCCGATCATCATTGAAGACGACAGAGGAGAGACATCGAACCCTCCTCCGGCTCTTTCAGCAGCCAAGAAGGAAACCATTTCAAAAGCCTCGATAATTATATAGCTCAATAAATTCGAGCTCACCGAGCGAACGAAGCGGCTGCCCAAGTTGTCAAGACTGGACGACTCTATCCGGGCTGGTATGACCAAATAAGTTACCCGCCGGGATATACGATCCCCAAATTTCATGTATACAAGGAGACGGGCAATCCCCACCAGCATGTCGCTCAGTTCAGGGCTCTTTGCGGCAATACTGGAGGTGATGATAAACTTCTACTTCGCCAGTTCGTCGGTAGCTTAGCAGAGACAGTTTTTGAATGGTACTCGGAGCTTCCCGACGACTCCGTCAAAATGTTTACAGAAATGGAGTTGCTATTCACTCAGCGGTTCGCAAGCGCCAGTGAGCGCACCCCGATCACGGCATTGATCAACACCAGAGTAAAACCGGGAGAGACATGGGTGCAGTATGCAATCCGGTGGCGGAACCTATGGTCGAGATGCGACAACGCATATAAGAAGCTCCTGCCATGGGCATGTTCATATGGACCCTTGACCCTCAGTCGACTATCTCCCAATTCATGATGTTCTTCAAGCCGACCACCTTCCAGGCCTTGATCGATAAGCTGGCCCAAATGGACCAGATAGGCCATAGGCCTTTCCCTTCAAAAGTGGGTTTTCGGAATAAAAAAGGCAACGGAAAAGCGACCTTTGTCGCCAACGCTCAGCGACAGCCGAGTAACCCAAGACCATCTGTTCGTCAAGGCAATAAGCCGCGATCCCTCGATAAGAAGTTGAAACGTCCTTACTCATTTCCCAGGGATAAAACAAGGAGACTGTTCGAACTGGCAGTGCGCAACGGGCTCATCGCTCTGCCAGATCCAAAACATCCGTCGCAACCAGGTGACGTTAACCATCCTAACTATTGTCCCTACCACAGAGTAATGGGTCATCCACTCGAAAGATTGCTACGTCTTCAAAGGCTGGATTGAAGATGAATACCAACAGGGCAAATTCGCGTTGTCTGACAACTGGAAGGTGAACCCACCACAACCACAAGCTTGGAAAAAGATGGACACACCGGGGGCATCATGCTCTTTTATAGGGGAAGCTCCATGAGAAATTGTTCTTTCGGAAAAAACTAAAAGAATGCTGAAAGATCTTCAAACATGTCAGACCTACGAACAACGGACCGAAACGTCTTTAAACTAACAACGGACCGAAACGTCTTTAAACTAACGATGGACCACTATGTCCTAAAACTAGCTATTAACCGAGACGTCGATAAACTACTATAGACTGCAATATCCTAAGGCTGACACAAGAAAAGAGAAAAGAATAAAAAAAAGAAAAAAGAAAAAGAAAAACGGTATGTCCATAAGCGAAAAGGGCACGGATGAAAACCCGAAAGGGCTCCGTGAGTAAAAACAGCAGGGCTACCGGCGAGTTTTGTGAAAACCCAAAAGAGCGCAATCCCGTTAAAAGACACTTGCAAGGTCCTCTCGACCTTGTAAGGAGAAACCACCTGCGTGAGATCCTTACGACTCACAAGGGAGCAACACACTTAGGGATCCCCACGATTCCTAGGGAGAAATTACACTTGCGAGATCCTCATGACTCGTAAGGAGAACCCTCATATGAGACCCTCACGGCTCATAAGATTCAAAAGTCTTAACCTACAGGGATCTGAACCTGTTCTTAAGCGGCCACCACAACCTCCGATACTGCCCTACAAGCGGTTCAGTATTGACCCTTGTATACAATCCACGGGCACGAATAAACATTTCCCTAACAAAGTCACATCCGTGACTAGGGATATGTTTACACGATAAACAGCCCTTGTAAGTCCTCTCGGCTTATAAGGAGAAAACACTCTTATAAGATCCTTACGACTTATAAGAGAACACATGCTTAGGAATCCTCACGATTCCTAAGGAGAAAACACACCTACGAGATCCTCACGACTCGCAGGGAGAAATACCTTTATGAGACCCTTACGGCTCATAAAGTCAAAAGCCTTAGTCGACAGGATCCTAACCCTGTTCGCTAAGCCACCTTTGTTCGATATCGACAGAGGCAAATGATGATTCTCTCCTGGCAATATCCCAGTTGTAGCAGTGCTGATGCCGAAATCGGTGTCTAATTCCAAGCTTACAGTAAAAAGCAAGCGAGCCACACATGCATACGAAATAGCCGAAATGATGGGGCAACTTGCAAATCAGTAAGTAAAAATGTATGCATACAAAATAGCCGAAATGATTGGACAACTCGCAATAAAAAGTAGTGAGTAAAAATAAAATAAATAGCCGAAATGATTGGACGCCGCGAAAAATAATCGAAATGATTGGGCAATCGCGACCTTCGCGATATAAAAGCTGAAATGATAGAGCATCACGGAAAGAAAAAAAATGATGAACTGAAATGAAACTTTTTGCCCTACGGGTGAGGTCATATTGACCCCTGTATACAACCCATGGGCACAAACAAGAAGGGAATCATATCGTCCCACCCGACTTCTTCAAAGTGAAGCCAAATCTCGACGGTTTATAGACAACCTAGAGACAATCTCGACATTCATCGCAATATTGCAGACACAATATCAACAAACGAAGTGAAGGGAGATCCCTAGCTTCAGGGTCTCAACATCAACATCGACAACTTAGAGACCAACAACAGTGTCTCCTCATTCCAGCAGGACATAGATGTTACACCATCAATCGGAACCACGGCAAAAGTCCACAATTCCAAGACTTTACGGTTCACAGACAACCCAGCGTCATCAAATGACCCCGCCGTGAAAACAGGTCATCAAATGACCCCGTCTCGGAAATACGTTATCCAATGACTCTGTCTCGAAAACAAAGTCAACCAACCCTAGGGAAATCAGTGTCCTTGGCAAAACCTCTCGACTCAGGGAAATTAGCATCCTTGGCGAGAACCTCTCGATTCGCGTCGACCCGCAGAGAAATCAGTGTCTTTGCAGAAATCTCTCGATTCGTCTCAACTCCGGGGAAATCAGTGTCCTTGGAAAAACCTCGATTCAGGAAAATCAACGTCCTTGACGAGAGCATCTCAATTCGCGTTGACCCGTAGAGAAATCAGTGTCTCTGCAGGAATATACGACGTCAGCAAAATAAAGCCATGGCAAAGTCCCTAGTTCCAGGTCCCGACGGTTCACCAATAACCTAGAGACAAACCGCGACATTCATCTCGATACAGCAGACGCAATACCAGTAAACGAAGCGAAGGCAATATTCCTAGCTTCAGGGTCTTGATGGCAACTCATATAAAGCCTGAAAGACTATCGGAGATCATCCCACACTAGCGCGGAGTGGTTATGACTCATCGGGGCTCCCAAACTGAGCCTAAACTTAAATAAAAAGCGACATGGAATATCCCTAACGCTTGCTCTTTCGACGGTAATATCACCTGGAAGATTGCTTGAAGACGTCTTGTCCAGCCCCCGAATGGATCAGAGACACGGCAGTCGCGGGGCTACTCGAACAGCAAGATTATGCGTCGAGGAATACACCAGCCAACGCGACGGTGCGACGGGTATAAAACCCTAGTACCACAGGCCCTAACGCACTTCTATTAGCAGGAGTTAACTGTGACGTTAGGAAATCCTTGCGAGAACTTCTCGATTCGTCTCGACTCGTGAGGAAAATAATGTTCCTGTGAGAACTTTTCGACTCGTCTCGACTCGTAAGGAAAAGCCTTAGGCAATAGGGATAATGACCTGTTTCCTAAGCACCGGGGCCCTGCAGGTCAGTCCAAAACGGACTCTTGCATACTATTCATGGGCCACACTCTCCAAAGTTGAATCTCGACAAGGAGGGAAACAACCACTTACGGGTCCTCTCGACTTGTAAAAGGAGAAATTCTCTTGTGAGATCCTTACGACTCTCAAGAAAAAACGCGCTTAGGAATCCTCACGATTCCTAAGGAGAAAATACACCTACGAGATCCTCTCGACTCATAGGGAGAAAAGTCTTTATGAGACCCTCACGGCTCATGAAGTTGAAAAGTCTTAAGCAGCAGATCTGAACCTGCTTCCTAAGCCATCACTACCCCTCGAAAAAGCCAAAACAAGATGCTCACTCTATCATCTGCCGGCTATGTTTGCTAAGGTGACATGCTGATAACAAAAGAAAGAAGAAAGCAGAGAGATGACACAAGACATTGCGAAAGAAATGTATCTTTTATTCATGAATTCAATTGGGTACAAAATACATCATATGAAAGAATAAAAGAATGGATAAATTTTATTCAAAATTACAAATGATACAAAAAACAATTATTGAGAGGGAAGCGCTTTCAATAATCCGATCAGCCACTCGCGCACTTCCCTCGGCCCCTTTTCTTGATCAGCTGCCGCGGCCAACTCTGCTTCGACCTGGGCTCGCTGCTGCAAGTAAGACGAAAATTGTTCCTTGACAGCCCGCTGAGCCGCTTCAGGATTTTGTGCATCCTGCTCGACGACGTCGAGTTTCTGCCCCAGTGTTAACCCATCAGAGATGCATCGCAGAAGGCCTTCAAAGATAACTTTCAACTGGGAAGCATTCGCATCAACCTGAGCATGCGGTCGAGCAGATTCGCTTGAAGTTTCTTCATATTCCTTATGCTTTAAGTCCACTTCTTATTCAAGATGGCGGAAGTAAGAAGCACTCTGCTCGACCCACGCAGCCCGTTGAGTGTTCACAGCCAGAATCTCAGGAGCAGCACGCGTAAGCTCAAGCTCATGCAGGTAAGCCTCAATTTCCCTGCAGTGATTAACCCAGGACTCAACGACGCCCTCACTATGAAAGTTCATGAGTGTCGCCGGCATAGGGTTAACCTCCATGGTGAAATCCGCAGCAGATGTGGGAGTCTCTACGTCAAGCTCCTCAATATAGTCGCTCAACATGCGCAGACTATTTGCGGTGCCTTTCAAGGATGCACGTCGAGAAAAAGAGCCGGCTGGCATTATGGTGCGAGACTCGAACGGGGCTGGAGTCGATGTGACCGCTACAAAACAAATCACAATCAGATGTCGGCTCAAGAAATAAAGAAAATACATGAACAATAGAGTCTACTATACCGGCTGCAACAGGGGGCAGAGCTGGGAGTTCCGGTGGCGCAACAATACCCTCGTCCCCTCCTTCAATTTGTAAGGCTACAAGCAATGCAAAGAAGAATTATCAATAACATGACTGCCCGTTAAAAGGAAGGACGTCGGTCAGAAAAAAATACCCACCGACACCAGCGGGCGGGCTAATCTCTGACTGAAAGGAGAAGTGTGGCTGTAGCACCTGATACAGGTGATAAAAAAGGACTCCTGCAAAGACGTGGTAATGCAATGTCAGTACATAAATTATACAGCCTAGAAATAAGACTGATGAGTCACAAATCCGTACCTTCCAACATCTGAGACGGTGCGAGAGAAGGTAGAGGAGGGGTCACCGTCAAAACGGTAACTGATGGCGTTGCCTCGGGTAGCGCGACCTCAGTGCTCACCACGCCTGCATTAGAAACGAGATAAATACCGTCAGGAAAGATTGAAAAGGATTGCAGAATAAAAAGAAAAGCAATGACCCAAAATCTACCTGATGAGTCGCCGGTCGGAACCGCGACGAGGGCGTCACTTGATACAGCAACTGCTTCACCCTCCTCCATCGGGATGGTCTCACTTCCCGTTGCCTCATCCCCTGACTCTACAAGAGCCTTCATAACGCTTGCGACGCCAGGAGATGGCAAAGAGCCACAGGCGGAAAGAGCGACGATCGGGACAGTGCCCGACTCTTGCGAAAGAGTGACTACCTCGGGCTCGGCGGCTGTAGCCGTCTCACCCATCGTCACCTCAGGCTCGGCGGCTGTAGCCATCTCACCCATCGCCACCTCGGGCTCAGCAATGGAAGCCATCTCACCTACCGCTATCTCAGGCTCGGCGATCGTGACTGTCTTACCCGTCGCTACCTCGAACCTGGCAATTGCAGCCATCTCGCCTACCGCTGCCTCGGATTCGGCAATCACGGCTACCTCCTATACCGCTACCCCAGGCTCAGCGGTCACCGCCACTTCTTCGGTAAGACTCGTCTCTGCAAGATAAGATATATGAGAACTAATATTTAAAACTTTGACAACGGAACCCCGTGTCACATTACCTTGAGTTGGTCTTCCGATCGCTTTCCGAGCCGCACGTTCTGCCCGTCTGTAGGCAGTGGACAAGGCAGCCGGGGATTCCTATGAAGGAGTAGGGGCATGGGTAGCGGTGCTCGAACCCGCACCCGCGGCCAAGGCAGCACTACGCTCCTTTGCCGCGCGCATTCGGCGCTTCCTTTCCGCTCGGGCCATCAAAGCGGATCTTCTAGACGCTTCCATCAATAGGACGCCGTCATCCGCGCCAAGGGTTACCTCTGGAGCCGTTATGGCATCCGTCATCGGTTGCTTAAGTGAAGCTTCTTTCAACAATACTGGCGGAACTGAGATAGCCGGCCCAGCGAGCGTCTCCGCACCGCCCTGTGAAGTCGGGGCCACACCCGGAATAGCTTGAGTAGAAGTAGTCCCTGTGATAAGGTAAATAAGGGGTTAGATTGTCCATAAGAAAGGAGAATGAAGATGTAATGAGCCAAGACATACCAATGCCCAACAAAGCGCGATTCCTCTCCTCCTCCTCAAAGGTCCTAAGGGAAGCCGCCAGAGCCTCTTCGGTGGTAAAGCCTGTTACAGAAGGAAAAATGTCAGTCAAGACATGACAATAAAAATAAGAATGCAATGTAATAACAAAAGTTACGGCTTATACTCACTTGATTGTGTGAGGGTGGCCATTTCTGCTTGGTGGCTCGCGGATCGCACAGAAGCTGCAATAGCGGCCTCGAGATCAGTATCTTCCGGCGCTATGAAGAGACCTTCGTTGGTCCCATATTTTCTCAGGCCCTCGTTATAAGGAGCATGAGGCTCCAGCCCGAGTACAGCGTCTGGAGAGAGGACCGACTTCTTCTTCCTCTTCCGCGAGCGATCTCCGGTCGTCCCAAGCATGAGTTTACAATTAGCAGGCACTTTGGGACGACGAGTCCCAATTTCTTTTCCGACGTCCGACTCGGGGGACGTGGCAACCACTTCTTTTTCAGACGCGCTGGAAGGGGGCAACCCGCGCGTAGGGCTTAGCACACGTGGAGGCTCAACTGCAGTGACCTCTTTTAGCGGAGGGGGGACAGTGGTCCGTCGCTTCAAAGGGACGTTGCGATCGCCGGCAGGAGGTGCACTTTTGCGATCGAGCAGCAGCCGCCTCTCGTCCTTAATGACGGCGCCCATCGAATGCTGGTACCACGCCGTGTACACATTAAGGACCTTCAGGACACAACTCGGTTCACTGATAAAGAAATTGGACCCCGTGTTCAAGCGCATGAAATGATGTAGCGCGTTTCGCATCCCCTCTTCAGTGGCAGTGGGTTCTAGCAAGAAAGCCTCCAGCGGAACTCCTTGATTATAGCTCAATTGTTGGGCAAAACGATGCGGATTGTATCTCATGAAAAGCGCCGCATAATTTTGCCTAAACATTAGGAAGTCCGGTCTGATAGAATATAAATGGAGGATCTCCCGGGCTGTCAAAACTGAGGCTCCATCTTTAAAAGTGTCCCGCAATGGCCGCACCGTTGTGGCGGACTCTTTTCCGATGGTTAAAACCTTGTCGGTGAAGATCATGCCGTCTCCGACCGTGCGGGGACGAAGGAGGAAACCTCTAGCATCCTGCGATGACGGATTTACAATAGATGCGCCGACTAATCGCATAATCCCGAGGAAGCTGCACCTGTTGTAAAATGAAGGCCTTTTATGAATACCAAAAACGCCAAGTGCATGTAGCTCGAGCCATGACATGAAGTAATGCATCGAGAAATTCACATGCTGCACTCCGGGTTCAGTAGTATCTGCCGCTTGACTAAGGCCATAATACAAATGGGCTAAACCGGCGACCCCGACAGCCACTTTCACCCCGATAATCATTCAGTGAGCCGGATAGAAGACAGACGGCCTCATACGGCGAAGGTGCATCGGGAGCGCGAACCAGCTCAACCATAGCCCAAGAAATCCCAAGAAAAATGTTTTCTCATCAATCCCAAAGACTGCGATCTCCGCAAAAGGAACAACTGGGGTGTTGGGAATAAAGAAACCTTTCTGATCTACCTCCGCCGTTGGCAGGTTGTTTAAACCTAAGCCAAAAGGGTCGTCAAGCATGGCAAATTTAACAGCCTCCTTCGAAAGGACTTCTGGATGAAGAAAACGAGCGATGAAATCCTCGAAATTAACCCCGTGGCTCCCAGATTCGAGGAAAAGGCCCTCGTAGATATTCAACACTTTGATCAAGCTAGGAAATTGGTGTTGAACGGCATTCACCGGGGTAAGGCCTGTCATCACTGGCTTGGCACCAAAAACGTATTCATCCGTAGGAAGCAGTTCCTCATAATGCTCCCCTATAACCGGTAAGCCAGAAACTTCTGCAAATTCCTCTAAAGAGATTGATACTTCTCGGTCCAGCGAAAGGAAGGTGTGGGTAGGAATATTCCACTGCTCCAAAAAGGCCTTAACCCACCAGGAGGGAAGCGTAGGATACTGGAAGAGAGAAGCGTAAATGGCGGGATACAACCCAAGTCTCAACAATTGCGACTTCTTTGCTGACAGAATGTAGCGAGCCCACTGCAGATAACCAGTCGGATGATGAGGGATCAGACCAATCATATATGGTTGTCCCCACGGTCGCGCCTCGCCTTGACAAATACGTCGTCCCAAGGTATCTAAAGCCATGGGAGGCTGAACGGGTATCGAAGCTATAGCAGGCTGAAGAAGACCTTCTGAAGTCCAATTAACCATCTCCACGGCATAGTTCACCGGGGGTGGGTCGGCGTAATGGATCGCCATGATGGGCTCCGAGGGTATCGCGCACGAAAAGTTTTGTCGACCCTTAATACTCTGATTATACCATGTCCCTCAGAGGTGAAGTTTCTTATGTTCCGAGTCATGATATTTGATCAAAGCTAGGACTTCCCGGTCTATAGGTGCTCCAGGAAATCCTCTTTCTGAACGAACAAACGGGAAAGAGAGATCGAAAGACATGTCGCCTGCAAAAAAATGAGGACAGAAGTCAACTGTCAGTGCTATAATTTAATTTTAAATTTTGACACTCGGTACTTTAAAATTTGTACCACACTGTAATGCAGTGGAAAGAGGACCAAAGGGGGACCCACAAAATCTAGATGACAATGCATCAATTAATAAAACAGCCTCATCATTGGATGAGACTGTTAATTAATGAGGAAATCCTCAGGAAAATTCTCATTAACTGAGAGATCCCTCGGGAAAAGGAGAAAATCTTCCTTTGAGAGCAAAGCACGTTGACAAAGTGACACTTGTCAAACTCTGATCATGAAGGAATAAAATTCCTTAAGAGCCTGGCTCTGTAATGATGATGGAAAAGTCCGTCAAGAAAATTAAAATCAATTAATTTTTATGAATTAAAAAATTCTGGGATCCTCAAGATCCATGACCAAACTCTTAAGAGTTCTTCATCAAATATTAAGAAATCTACATGTGAGCAAAAGAGCAGAGCTCTGATTCATGGGCTAAGAAACCCCAAGAAAAGATTTCTTTAGATCTATGGGTTCATGAGAGCAAATCTCTGTTAATGAAACCCTAAATAGGTTTTCTTTAGATCAAAGATCTATGAAAAGCAAGGCTTTGATTAATGGGTGAAACCCTAATTTATTAAAATTTTTAAATTTTACCTAAGTTTTGATAGAATTCTGACTCTTGAAAAGTTCTAAAGAGCAATGCTCTGAATAAAAATTCTCAAGAAAGAAGATGAAAATCATCTAAGGGACCAAATGTCCTATTTATAGGTATTGAACCGCCTCTTCAACTTCTGAGTTGATCCAAAGGCTCAGATGCTGCCACCGCTGCACTCACGTGTGCGCCACGTGAGCGCAACGGTGGGGGGCATTTGTTTCCCCCAATCAGAGCAAAGCTCTGTTTTAAAATTCAAAAATTGAAGCAACGCTTCAGATTCAGCGCTAGGCGCGCTGCACGCCACGTGTCAAACACGGATGCGCTAGCGCCAGGTACGCTGTGCCTTAGGCAGTGCACCATGAGTGCGCTAGCGCTAGGCGCGCTGCGCGCCACGTGTTAAACACGGGTGCACTAGCGCGGGCTGCGCGCCACGTGTCAAACGTAGGTGCGCTAGCGCAAAGTGCGCTGCGCTCTGAGCAGCGCACCACATGCAAAGCACGGGTGCGCTAGCGCTGGAATTAAAAATTCCCCACCGTTAGATCAAAAGATCTAATAATGATAAATCATTAATTAATCAGAATTAAAATTCTGTTATGGAAAGATTTTTCCAATCTTGTTAAAAACAAGAAGATTGCCTTCTGTAAAACAGAAACCCTAGGATCAAAGATCCAACGGTGGGGAAGCATCCCTAAATCAATCAGAAAAAGATCTCTTTAACTGATTTAACAAATCAACTTGCCCTATATAAAGGACCCAAGACTTCAAGTCTGATATAGAGAACCCCCCTACAAATTTTGAGAAAACTCAAAAAAAAAGAGCAAGCTCTTGAAAGAAGATTATTTCTTCAAGGTAAAAAGAATGATTCTTGAACAAAGAGATGAAATCATCTCATTAAAACAGAAGAATTATCTTCTTAAAAGATCATAGATCTATAAAGACCAAGCTCTTTCATAAAATAGATCAAAAGATCTTATCACATAATAAAGAAAAACATATTCTTCACACAGATCATTGATCTACAAAGGCAAAGCCCTTTCAAAAATAAGAACTGTTGTTCTTGAATGTTAAGGCAAAGGCTCCTTTAAAAAGAACATAAATTTGTTCACAGATCATAAATTTGATCAAATGCGCTTTGCGCTATTGAAAAGTGCCTTGCACTCTTGAACTGCGCTTCTGCGCTCCTTGGACCGGCGCTCAGCGCCAAAACGTGCCACGTGTCAACCACGTATGGAACTTGCGCTTTGCGCTTCTGAAACAACAGACTGCGCTCATGGGCTGGCGCTCAGCGCCAACCGCGCCACTTGTCACTCACTTGTGCGCTACTAAACTAGCGCAACGCGCTCATAAATTGAAAACGCAATGTGCTCATAAACTGGCGCAATGCGCCCATCATCTGGCGCTTAGCGCCAAGCGCGACACGTGTTCTTTTCGTGTGCGCTACTTGACAGAAGCGCAATGCGCTCTTTAATTGGCGCAAAGTGCCTGGCGCGCCACGAGGCGCGCTGTCAGAACACACATTGTTCTGATAAATGCTATGCATTCAATACAAGACAAAAAAAATGTCAGGATCTAATGCTCAGCATTATTAAAAGGGCCAAGCCCAAATAAAGGCTCAACAGCCCATAACAATAAAATGTTAAACATTGGACTTGGCCCAATATTGGCCATAAGTTCTCAACTTATATTGAACTGAGCCCATCTGCTCACGAATATTTGACAGATCTCAGTCCCAAATTGGACTACAGATTTTCCGACCAACTCACACCGGTTCAAGGGTACATCTCTTCACTTCTTTGATATCTGTCGTTGTAATCCTTCAACGTCTTCATAGAGGTGACGGGTCCTGATAACCACACATTTCACGGACTGTGGGGTCTTTAAGCCCATGGACTACGATGTCCTTAACTTGGACTGTAGGGTCCTTAAGCCCATGGACTATGATGTCCTTAAACTATATAGACTATGACGTCTTTAAACTACGGACTGTAGGGTCCTTAAACTCATGGACTACGATGTCCTTAACCTTGGACTGTGGGGTCCCTTTAAACCCACGGACTACGACGTCCTTAACCTGGACCGAAACGTCCTTAAACTAACATTGGACCGCGATGTCCCTAAACTAAACAATAGAGTTCAAATGCTCTTTTGTTGGATCTAAATGATCCTGTTAAGTTGATTTTCGTCTAAAATTAGACTAACGTATTCTTAACAAATATTTAAGTTGATCTTAGTCTCAAATAAGGCTAATGTATCCTTAAACCCAAACCAAAACCCAAATCTAAGAAAATACGGATTTGGACTAATCCACGCCCTACGGGCGACAACATAAATTAGTCTCCGTATACAATCCACGGGCAACCACAAACAAAACAAACACCCACGACACGAAGTGACCATCTGGAGAAGGAGAAAGTTGTTACCGCGATGCGGTAGTGTAATTAACTGCAGGGGCTTGCGCCTGCAGGGAAGAGCGTCCCTACAATCAAAAATCCCTCAAATGAGGGGGAATCTGACGAAGTCTACTATATCGGCCGCATCCGTTTAAACCTTCGATAGATGGTGCCATAAATCAACTTGGCATCTTCGGAGAGGTGGACGGATTGCCCCAATTAGCATCTGTCCCGAAATTCAGGCGAGACGTTCACCGCGTCTTCGTCCGCGTCTTTCGGCGGGGAACAACTATGGTGCAAATGTTTATGTGTATAGCAATATCGATGTTTAAATATCAATTAGTTTTGTAGCAAACCACGTCGCTCGATTATATTAAGAGTTACCATCCCTTATCAATACCGTTATAGCATTCAAATTGAATAACCTTAGTTGGATCGGTTAATAAGAACGGATGTTTCATTTGATGCCTATACATAACTTATGTATTTGACACGACACTCTAGATGAAAACCCTATTTAAAATGGCGGAATTTATGAGCCATGAATCCCTTTCATGACAACAGACAACTCGTAAAAAAATTCGAGGGAAAAATATTGACTTCATCACTATGATGATACCTCCGCCTAGTTGCGTCAATCTGAAATTTTATCGCGCATGTTACCTTATTAAAATCATCGTAGATTCAGTATAGATTGGAACGTGATGTTCTACGGCTCATATCGAAGCCGACTCGATAACCTATAACTAACTATAGTTTGTTTCTCGACAATTTTAGATCACTATAACGATACGTGGTTGCGAACGCGGCACTGGACTGCAGTCCGGGGCAGCGTTTCGATTTGGATACCAGACTTTGAACACCTGTGCACCCCCGCTTTAGACTGAGAATGCACGGAGCCCCATATGAATACATAGATAATTTAATTAGCTAACACATGAATCCAGTCCCTTGCCGTTTCACCGTCGTTTGATATTTAATTAGCATTTTAGCGTACCGATGTGTTCTGCAGTTTTTGCAGTGACCTCTCTTACACAATTACACTAAAAAGGACAGATAATCCGTTTGATGCGTTGGAAACCTAACATATAGAACTAGATTTTATTCAACTGGGGCAATACCTGAATCTGAACATAATCACTGGTAAAAGGCGCGTGAAGTTGGGTATTCAGTTCTGAAACTAGAATTCCAGCAATCGATCGCTACCTTAAAATGATGATATTTCCCTAACCGAAATTCCGTTTGATATGAAATTAATTTTACTGCTTAGATGATCAAGTGTGCTTCGTACGCCTTTTATATTATTTTGGTCGATTCTGTGCGTGTGATTTATCGTAAATTTTGCAGGTTATATGGCATTGGTCGTCATAAAATAGCGAGTATTCTTCAGTGCATTTCTGCCTATTTTCGTGTTTACTTTATACCTGCTGCACAGTGATCATTCACATTGAGACCTAGCGACTGTTTTGCATTGTCGATATATTAGTGTTAGTGATTGAGTTACAGTGATATTGATAAGTGGAAAAGTGATTGAAAGTGATAGCGATACGTATTTGTTCACAACCTATCTAATACCTGAATGCATACTATAACCTGGGGAATGGGGAAATCAAGATGGAATTGAACTCGTATTTAGCGAGGTACAGTGGTTTAAAGGATGATCATTCGCTATTAGTGATATATATATACACACACGCGCGCGCGCGCGCGCGCACACACACACGCATTAGGTCGTGGGCCTAGCGGCAAGGCTGACAGGGTTATGTCCCGGGCACAACGGACCGTAGTCTCGGGCATGCACGAGACCCTTGTTAAACACGAGCATCCTTTCCTCCATTTGATTTCATTGACTTAGTGACCGATAAGTAGTGACATACGCATAGCCCAGTTTACTGATATGATACCTATATTGCACTATTCATATTCTGTTGATATTTATTATACTCATGTTCTGCTTTCTGTTGCATTTCTCATGTTTAATAACATTGCACGCCCTTTGTATAATTATCACTATACGTGTCGCCCTGACGACCTGAGTGTGCATGCTCAGAGGATGAAGTGGACCCAGCCCAGGAGCAGGACCTGCCATTCGAGATCGCGGAGATCTAGACTGCATCATCAGCGCCATTTCTTTTGCTTTCAGCACTTTGTATTTCATTGGTTAGTTTTTATTCTGCAAAATAATGTATTTCGAACTCTTTTATTGCAATGTAATAAAGTTGTGAATTGTGATTTTTCTTTACTCTAGTACTGTTTACTGATTACCATGTAATACTAGAAACCGAAGTGTGGCTACGGCGGGATTATTCCCTGACCGTAGAAATATGGCTGGCCTAATCACCTCTCGTATTCCATATTTTCGGGAAGCGGGGGTCTTCTGATGAAGCGACGTTTTGGAAAAAAGCGATTCAAAGTGAGATTGATTTGATCTTATAAAATAAGACTTGGATTGCTACCGATTTACCGCAAGAAAGTAAGGCTATACGATATAAATGGATTTTTAAGAGAAAACATAAAGCAGATGGGTCTATAGAAAAATATAAGGCTAGATTAGTTGCTAAAGGCTTTACACAAAGAAAAGGCATTGATTTGTTCGATACTTATGCTCATGTTGCTCGTATTACTACTATGCGTGTTTAAATTGCATTTTCATCTATTCATAATTTATTAATCCATCAAATGGATGTTAAAACCGCATTTTTAAACGGTGATTTAGAAAAAGAAATTTATACGAAACAGCCGGAAAGTTTTGTTGTTAAAGGCTAAGAACATAAAGTTATTTATTATAAACAATTTGATAATGATTATGCCATTTTATGCATTTATCTAGATGATATATTATTGTTCGACACTTCACTTTATATTATCGAGCATGTGAAGCAATATTTATCATCTATATTTAATATGAAAAATTTAGGCCATGCAAATCTTATTCTTGGTATGAAATTAATTAGAGGCAATAATGGTATCACATTAACTTTGTCACATGCGATAGAGAAAATGCTAAAAAGTTTAATTATTTTGATATTAAAACTGTATCTACACTTTTTGATTCCAATATGTATCTTACTAAGAATAATGGTGGACCAATATTGCAACAAAAATATGCACAAATTATTAACACACTGTTTTATATCGCCAACCGAACTAGACCTGATATTTCATATGTAGTTTCCAGACTCAATAGATATACTAGCAATCCAAATAAAGATCATTGATATGCACTTGAAAGAATTTTTAAATATTTAAAAGGAACTTTGGATTACAGTTTGTTTTATACTGGTTTTCCTAATATAATTGAAGGATATAGTGACGCTAACTGCGTAACTGGCCATGATGTGAGAACTACTGGTGGTTATGTATTCTTATTTGGCGATACAATCGTCACTTGAGGATCAACCAAACAAACAGTAATTGCCAGAAACACACTAGATTCTGAAATGATTATATTAGATACTACATGTAAAGAAGCGGAATGGATTAAAAATCTATTCTCGTATTTACTTTGTGTTTCTAAGTTTATTGATGCCGTGAGTGTAAATTATGACAATAGATCATTATTGGATATATTAAATCAAGAAAATTGCAATAGAAAAATGAATAGACATCTACAGATGAGATATGCAACTATTAAGGAATATAAGAACACTAATGATATATCATTATTATTTGTTTACTCACGGCAAAATTTGGTAGATAATTTGACCAAAGATCTTAATAAGAACCAGGTTATTAATTCATTTAGGGGGATGGGGCTTAAGCCTGCATCTTTATCGCCAAGAGCGGACTCCCAACTTTTTTGACCGGAGATCTCATGATAGAAGTTTCCAATAGGAAAAACAAAACTCTTGATGTCACTTGAAGAGCACATAACTTTCTAAAGGAAAATTTTTCCAACCTATCCCTATAATGAAATGTGTTCTATTGATACATGAGAATGTATATATATTCTTAATGATGTCGAAGTCATAATTATGTTAAGATATCTTTCGCACCTTGGTACCTTTTGAGACATCACCTAAGTGGAGCGCTATGAGGCCGCGGCTAGGAGATTTAGGCAAATCTCTAGTTGCTCCATGAGAATTAAGGTTCTGCGCATGATCATTAATAGCTCCCACCCGCAAAATGAACATCTAGTTAGTCTCGTATTGTGTGTGTGGCATACAAATGACCGGAAAAGAGGAATAGTTTTCAAGGTCTAACTAATGACTACTATTATCTTTCGGTCAAGTGTAGTCAACAATAAGATGCTTGTTCAAGTTTAGGCACATCTGCATTTATGCACAATATGTTTAGTGTCCGTTTTATATTTTTTATATTTTTTGTTTTGTTTTATTAATTATTTGTTTTATTTTAATGAAAGTTTTGAAATAAACTTATAAATTTTGAATCTTTTGTGGGGAATGTTAGATTAGTTTGATTTAATCTACAAATTTAAGAATATTTTAGTTATTTATTTTTTGTTTTACTTTGGAACTTGGTGATTAAATTGGACTGATAAAAGCTTCAAAATTATTGTGTGTTACAAAGCCGAGCATGGCTTACTACATATGCAATGGGAAAAGCTTAATCACACTAGTCATTGAAAGCCAAAGGCTCTTTGTAATTAAGGCCCAGAATGATGAAAGATTTTTTAACAGTTACATCCAAAAATCCAATAGATGCGTCCTTTGTGTTTGCAACTCTTGTAGGTTGCGCAACCTTTAGAAGCAACGGTTGGAATTTTATTTAAAGGCTCTGATTCCATGACTTAAGGAGATTGAATCATCAATAGTAAAAACTTCTCTTTGTTAAAATTCCCCGTAAATACAGAACCCAAACCATTCAATCACCAAAACCATAATATTTTTCTCAACTCTGCACCGTTTTCGGTGATTACTTTTTCATTGCTTTTGTTTTTTCGGACGCTACAAGATTACGAGATCAAAACCAAAACTTTCTTCGTGATTCGTACTCATCGGGGGAATCAGACGGGCCGAGAAGTGGTGTACCTTGGGAACGTCTTTGTCGGTACAATATGTACGAAGAGTGACAATACGTTCTTAGGACAGCACAGCTGTCTGCGTGCTTCCCTTCGTCAGACTCGATTTTCTAACTTTTATTTTATTTTCTATATTGTTTATATGATCATATTTTTCAAACAAATATTTAATAAAATCATATTCTATTTTAAATTATTAATTAGTAATTATTAACCTATTTTATCCAACAAAGAAAGCAGGACAGTGAAAAAGTAGTAGAAAGGTGAAATGGAAACAAAGTGTAAGGAAAGCATTAATTCTTATTTGTTTTGTTAAAATGAAAGTGAGCGAGAAACTGAGTTGACGTTTGTGTAGCGATGAAAAATGAAATTGGATTATTTGATTAGAATAATAGAAAATAAAAGAGTAAAAGAAAATATAAGAAAATTGAATAAAATAACAATTAAAATTCCGCTTTCATCCACTTCTTTCCACTTTCTAAGCTTTAGCCAACAAAGTGAAATGCCAAAAAATATTCCAATGCGGCAAGAAACAAGGAAAATACTTTCTACATTTTATTTTTAGTCCAAACACATAAACTACTTTCTATACTATCACTTTCTCTGTCTACTTTCCACTTTCCATTGAGGCCCTGTTTGTTTGCCGGATTGCTAAATTTAGATTCCAAGATCCTTAGATTAAAATTTTATGGATTGTGTAATTTGTTGTTTGGTTGGTACCAAATCCTAGTTTTGGATTATTAAATCCTTATAATTCTTATTTGGTTGGCGGAAAAAAATTGGGATATTGGAATTGAGGATTATGGAGAGAGAAAGAGGAGTTTTTAACATCAAAAGTGAGAGTGGGGCTCACATAATTGCCCAAATCCTCTGGAAACGGGCAATTTTTTGAGAAATGAGGAATCCTCAAAACAGGTGGGACCCTCCACTAAAGGACAACTCAATCCAAATAGCGAATCATTCCAACGGAACACAAGATTGGTGAATCCCGTTTCTTTCTTTGGATTCCTTAATCCAAATAGTAAACCTCTTCTCAAATCCTACAACCAAAGAGCCCCTTAGCAAACACACCATATACAGCTCAAAAGATGAGTTTTTAAGCAAATATCGACTCTAAAATGTTTATTATAATAGATCTAAGGATTTCAAGGTTTATTATATACAAATACAAAGATTAGCGAGGAATATATATCAATACAGAAGATTGTAAGTGGTATATACAAAAATACCCTTTTAGTATTTTAAGAGATTGGATTTCAAATTAAATTTCGATTTCATTCTCTCCATGGCAAAAGCATTCTCCTAACTACGAAAATGGTATTGAAAAATCATTGATTATTGCCAAAATTATCTCAAATCTTTAAGAATGAGTGCTGCAAACTGACGTGTGTCGGATCACGTCAAGATGTTATCTTCCGTTGATCTGCTGTTGGCGATGATGGACGGCTGAGATTTGAATTGGAGAGTAGCCTCCTGAAGCGTGTGGATCTCAATGGATTTGAGGTTGTTGTGGCCGAGCTACCTGCAAGGAAGTCCCGAGGTGGTTGTACCACCGAGGACCCTCCGACGATCAAATTAGTGGTGCAAGCCGAGCAGAGTAGCAGCTTAGTGAGGAAAGAATTGCTTACTTGAGTTGTCTGAAAGGAGGGTTTATATAGCGGTGGCAACAGGCAGGCAGGTGCGAGAATCACGCCGGCCGTTACGCCCCCGACGTCACGCCCGCGTGATAGGCGGGATCTTCCATTAATGGCGAGACAGGCTCGTTAATGGAGGATCGTGATGGCGTGGAACGCGGGACGTGGCCGGCGGATATCTCGCACATGGCGAGATTCGCGGAGGCGGGGCAGAAGCACTTGCGAATGATGCCGTCGGTCGGTCGATGGGACCGAGGAATATGAGCTCGGTGGGAGGCTCGGGACCGAGCAGGAGGCCGAGCTATCTTGGTTCTGTGGTATCCCGGAGGCGAGCTGAGAGGGCCGAGGAGGCCAATTGTGCAGGGACCTCGGAGGTGAGCCAGCGGTTTGTTTGTAGGACGGGCATAGGAGTGGTCTGGTCGGCCACTGCAGGTCCTTTCTTGCAACCTTCAGGACACGTCATCTGCCACGTATCATGATCTGGGAGATCACCGATATCGAGCATCATCATTAGCCCCCCACTCTCGTCCCGACCTGCTCACGGGTCGGGTCGAGAATGGTCTGCCGGGTCACCCGAGGTGAGCTCCTTATCGTAGATATCGTGAGCGTGCATTCCCGGGCATTCAACTATATCTTCTTGACGACGTCAGCGGATCAGGGGCCAGATCTTCGCATTAAAGAGGATGCGCCGGATCGTGCGTACGTTCACCGAAGCAACAGCCTACGTGTCGGGCGCTGGTTGGCTGACGCGACGGGCCGTAGATTTCTGGCGTCTGATAGGATACGACCAACGCGCGCGCGACAGGTGGAGCGATCATGGCCGTTGAATGCAATGAGTCGTTTCGGCGGGAGATGGCTGTCGCTGTAGGATGTGTACGTCGGCAGCAATAAATAGAGGTGGGGTCCCTATCACGGCCCGTACCACTTCATATTTTTCTCGCCTTGGGTCTCGTTAGCTCGGCACTCTCTTTTTAGGTCAGATCTCAGCGTTTTCTCTTCCGATGACTCATCCTCTCAATCAGGTTAGATGTCTTCTTCTGAAGAGTTTGTAGAAATAGATCGGGTAGGGTCTAAGGAGCCCCCCGTAGATTCTTCTTCTTCTTCTTCTTCTTCTTCTACTGAGTCGGAGTCTTTCCGGGAAGTTAGGGTCAGATCCTCTTCTCGGGGTCGTGAGATGGGGGCGGTCCCTAGAGCGGATGTCGTGGATGCCCCTGGTGTGTCATCCACGGTGAGGTACGAGGATGAGCTCGCCACCGCTCGGGCTCTTTTCCATATTCCTTCCGGTTATACGCTTTGTTTGGTCGAGGAAGGGAGAGGGCAGCTTAGGTACGGGGTAAGGAGATTGCCCTGCACCTGGAAGCTTTTTGGGCCGGAATGCGCTTGCCCTTCTCTCCCGAGGTTATTAGAGCGCTGAATTATTTTGGGTTAGCCCCGGGCCAGTTAGTGCCGAACCCCTGGAGGATTCTCCTTGGGTTCCTGGTCCGTTTGATGTTGCACGCGATCCCTTTCAGGCTGAGCACCCTTGCCTCTTCTCTCTGTTACAAGAGTCGCCCCGGCGCTCGCGCGGGCGAGCCAAGGTGGGTATATATCTCCTTTAGGAAACAGCGGGGAAGTGCTCCCGGATCGGGGGTCGTCGTCGTGCCTTCTTCCATCCACGATTGGAAGAAGAAGTTTTTCTTTGTTAAGCCGCCCGAGGGTGAGGACTGGCCTGTGCCCACCCAGTGGTCTAGGGATAGGTGTCGGTGAGAGATTCGGTCGAGCGATCCCGACACGCTGAAAATGGCGAAGTGGGAGCCTATTTCTCGGGCCGACGTGCTGCTTTCTGAGCAGGCCCTTAGTTGGGCTGGGCTCAGCCCCGCCCAATTCGTGGGTAAATTAGGAGTTTACAGGCGATCTGTTAGACTTGCGTTACTTTTACTTTTACTTGCGTTGCTGACTCCATTGTACCTTGTCTTGTGCAGAATCCATAGACGTGGGCAAATTCCGAGCAGCCATGCTCGAGCAGAAGAAGGGATCGAGGGCTGAAGGTGTCAGCTCCTCTCATTCGATGTCGGCCCCTGTTCCCTCGGCAGCTGCTCCACCCAGGCGTTCGAGTGAGGCCCGTGCCTCGGAGTCCAGCCAGGCGCCAAGCCGGAAGCGGGTTCGGGGACAGGAGGCCCGGGCTGCGGAGGTAGAGACTGGCTCCCCGGCGCCGTCTCTCAAGAGGTTTCACCGGACAGTCCCGCGCACCCCGGCCTCCCCGATCCTGGTGGATGAGGGGGATCTCCGCTTTGAGGTGCCCTCGGGGCTCTCCGTTGCTGACAACCTACTGGCCGAGATGGAGAGGTCGGCCGGGGGCAAAGTCCCTCGGGATACTCTCAGGACGCAAATGGCAGCCATCGCCTAAGAGGCCGTGCAGGTTAGTGCTCACCACTCACATGGTTTTCCTCTCAGCGTCTCGTTAATCGTGAGATTTGGTGCCCCCCTTTTCTTTCTGACACCTCTCTGATTTCTTCAGGTCCTCCAACACGTCGCCCTTGTCGTCCAAATGGAGGACGAGGAGATCGCCCCGGCGATGCAAGCTGCGGGCGAGTTTTCCTCGCTGGAGGAGAGCTCCAAGTTGGAGCCGGAGGCGGCGATGGCGAGGGTCGCTGTCCTTGAGGACGAGGTAGCGGCCGGGAAGCAGGAGGTGGCGGCCGGGAAGCAAGAGGTCGCCAGGCACCGTGAGGCTGCCCGGGCCGCCGAGGCTAAGCTTCAGGACTCCAAGGTGCTTGTCGGCACCCTGAAGAAGTCGGCGAGCTCCCTCCAGAAGGAGCTGGAGGCGGCGGTAGAGGGGAAAAAGCGAGCCGAGCTCAGAGCGTCGAAGGCGGTGGAGAACTAAAAAATGTCGGACCACTTCTACACCGACCTAGCCGTAGCCTTTACCCTCATTTGGCACGATGCCCTCGACGCCGTTAAGGCTCGGATGCCGGAGTTCCCTGATGAGGAGCTCCAGAACAAGTATCCTTGCGGGAATGACGCGCAGGCCGATGCCCTTGGAAGCGCCGCCGGGGAGGAGGCCCCCGACAAAGGCGGCGCCGAGGCTCCTACGATGGGCACCGCCTTCCAGACGCAACCCCGGTCGTGGTGGATGCGGTGCTCCTTGAGGTTGCCCCGGGCCTCGAGGCCTGAAACCTCTCGTCTTCTTTATATGTATTTTTGTTGCCTTGGGAATCATGTAACCCTCCAAACACTTTTGTTAGGATGGGGAGCCTATAATACCTCTGTAGAGGCTTTTGGTTTTTGTGAATAAAAATCTTTTTGCAGTTTCTTTGCGTGCACATTATCCTTTGTATGTAGAAAACCTTCGTATTTGCACGGTCTCAGCTTTCATGTTAGGCTGGTTCTTCATCTGGCGATCACACGTCGGGTTGAATTCGACCGTTGGCTAAGTGTGAAAACAACGGTGAAGCGTCAGTACTTCCATGGCCCCGAAGTCGAGGTGGGATCGTTTATTTGAACAGTTTGGAGGAACTTGTGTTGCAAGGAGGTTGGTGCTTTCCGAGGAATTGGCCGGTCGTTTTTGCTGCTCGAAGCCCTTGGTGAGGGCTTTGATCCTTAGCACGGGGAGGGCCGTACAAGGTCTGCTAAGGATGGACCGAGCAGTGAAGCTGCTCAGTTGCCTCTTGGCGAGGGCTTAGATCCCTGGCGTCGTGGGGTAGTGAATTACCAGCCGGGGATAGTCGAGCAGGGTAGCCGCTGGGCTGCCTCTTAGTGAGGGCTTAGATCCCTGGCGTTGTGGGGTAGGAAACTACCAGCCAGGGATAACCGAGCAAGGACGGGCCCGGTTGCCTCTTGGTGAGGGCTTTGATCCTTACCGTGGGAGGGGCCGTAAGAGGCCTACTAGGGACGGGCCGAGCAGGGTTGCTGCCCGGTGCCTCTTGGCGAGGGCTTAGATCCTTAAGGACGGGCCGAGCAGGGTTGCTGCCCGGTGCCTCTTGGCGAGGGCTCTTATCTCTGGCGTTGTGGGGTAGGGAACTACCAGGCAGGGATAACCGAGCAAGGGCGTGCCCGGTTGCCTCTTGGTGAGGGCTTTGATCCTTAGCGCGGGAGGGGCCGTAAGAGGCCTACTAAGGACGGGCCGAGCAGGGTTACTGCCCGGTGCCTCTTAGCGAGGGCTTTGATCCTTAAGGATGGGCCGAGCAGGGTTGCTGCCCGGTGCCTCTTGGCGAGGGCTTTTATCTCTGGCGTTGTGGGGTAGGGAACTACCAGCCAGGGATAACCGAGAAAGGGCGGGCCCGGTTGCCTCTTGGTGAGGGCTTTAATCCTTAGCGCGGGAGGGGCCGTAAGAGGCCTACTAAGGACGGGCCGAGCAGGGTTACTGCCCGATGCCTCTTGGCGAGGGCTTTGATCCTTAAGGATGGGCTGAGCGGGTTGCTGCTCTGTGCCTCTCGGCGAGGGCTTTGATCCCTGGCGTTGTGGGGGTAGGGAACTACCAACCATGGATAGCCGAGCAGGGTAGCCGCTGGGCTGCCTCTTAGTGAGGGCTTAGATCCCTGGCGTTGCAAGGTAGGGAACTACCAGCCAGGGATAACCAAGAAAGAGCGGGCCCGGTTTCCTCTTGGTGAGGGCTTTGATCCTTAGCACGGGAGGGGCTGCACGAGGCCGGCTAAGGATGGACCGAGCAGTGAAGCTGCTCAGTTGCCTCTTGGCGAGGGCTTAGATCCCTGGTGTTGCGAGGTAAGGAACTACTAGCCAGGATAATCGAGTAAGAGCGGGCCCGGTTGCCTCTTGGTGAGGGCTTTGATCCTTGTTTTCCCCAATCAGAGAAAAGCTCTGTTTGAAATTCGAATTTCAAAAATTAAAGCAACGTTTCAGATCAGGCGCTAGGCGCGCTGCGTGCCACGTGTCAAACACGGATGCGCTAGCGCCAGGTGCACTGAAATATGGGCAGTGCATAATGTGTGCGCTAGCGCTGGGCGTGCGGCGCGCCACGTGTCAAACACGGGTGCGCTAGCGCAGGCCGCGCTGCGCTCTTAGCAGTGCACCACGTGTACGGGTGCGCTAGCGCAAGCCGCGCTGCGATCTGAGCAGCACACCACGTGCAAAGTACGGGTGCGCTAGCGCTGGAATTATAAAATTCCCCACCGTTAGATCGAAAGATCTAATAGTAATGATAAATCATTAATAAATCAGAATTAAAATCTGTTGTGGAAAGATTTTTCAATCTTGTTAAAAATAAGAAGACTGCCTTCTGTAAAACAGAGGCCCTAGTATCAAAGATCCAACGGTGGGAAACATCCCCAAATCAACCAGAGAAAAATCTCTTTAACTAATTTAACAAATCAACTTGCCCTATATAAAGGCCTCAAGACTTCAAGTCTGATATAGAGAAACCCCCCTATAAACTTTGAGAAACTCAAAAGAAAGAGAGCAAGCTCTTGCAAGAAGATATTTCTTCAAGGTAAAGAGGATGAATGATGAACACAGAGATGAAATCATCTCTTAAAAAGAAGAATTATTTTCTTAAAAAAGATCATAGATCTACAAAGACCAAGGTCTTTTATAAAAAGATCAAAAGATCTCATCATAAAAACAAAGAAGTATTTACTTCGTTCATAAATCATAGATCTATAAGACAAATTGCCTTTCTGAGATCATGAACATCTCATCATAAAGGGGGAGAAAATTATTAAATTTTCTTAAAGATCATGGATCTATAAAGGCAAAGCCCTTTCAAAAATAAGAACTGTTGTTCTTGAATCTTGAGACAAAGTCTCTTTTAAAAGAACATAAATTTGTTCACAGATCATAAAATTGATCAAATGCGCTTTGCGCTCATGAAATGCGCCTTGCGCTCTTGAATTGCGCTTCTGCGCTCCCTAGATCGGCGCTCAGCGCCAAATGCGCCACGTGTCAACCACGTATGCGCCAACTAAACAGCTTGCGCTCCTGAAATAGCGCACTGCGCTCATGGGCTGGTGCTCAGTGCCAAGCACACCACGTGTCACTCACGTGTGCGCCACGAAATTGAAAGCGCAATGCGCTCATGGACTAGCACTTAGCGCTTATAAACTGGCGCAATGCGCCCATCATCTGGCGCTTAGCGCCAAGCACGACACGTGTCCTTCACATGTGCGCTATTTGGAAGAAGCGCATTGCGCTCTTTGACTGGCGCAAAGCGCCTAGCGTACCACGTGTTGCGCTGACAGAATATAAATTGTTCTTTAATAAAGCCCAGAGCTTTGATCAAAGCTCACCATTATTAAAAGGGCTAAGCCCAAATGAGGGCTCAATAGCCAGAATAAAAAAAATGTTAAACATTTATTGGACTTAGCCCAAGATTGGCCATAAGTCCTCAACTTATATTTAATTGAGCACATCTGCTCATGAATATTTCAACAGATCTTAGTCCCAAATTGGACTACAGATCTTTCAACCAACTTACACCGGTTCGAGGGTACATCTCTTTACTCCTCTGATATCTGTCGTTGTAATCCTTCAACGTCTTCAGAGAGGTGACGGGTCCCGACAACCACACATTTCACGGACTGTGGGGTCCTTAAATTCATGGATGTCCTTAAACTTTATAGACTATGACGTCTTTAAACTACGGACTGTGGGGTCCTTAAACTCATGGACTACGATGTCCTTAACCTTGACTGTGAGGTCTTTAAACTCATGGACTATGATGTCCTTAACCTTGACTGTGAGGTCTTTAAACTCACGGACTATGATGTCCTTAACTTTGGACCGAGATGTCCTTAAATTAACAATAGACCGTAATGTCCTTAAACTAATCGACCGCAATGTCCCTAAACTAAACAATAGAGTCCAAATACTCTTTTGTTGGATCTAAACGATCCCGTTAAGTTGATCTTAGTCTAAAATTAGACTAATGTATCCTTAACATATGTCACGCCCCGCTTCCCGGTATACGGCGAAGGGGACGCGACTGGGTCCGCTACGTATTTACTGTGAAGTAAATACGCTAAGCATCTCAAAGCAATATAAAAGTAATCACAAGAGACAAGAGATATAAAAATAACAGCAACTTTATTTATTAACATTCTTTTGTACAATGCATGAAAAGGAAATACAACTGAAGTAAAAACGATGCCTAAACAATAGCATAACAGGAAATTAAAGGTACTGAATAGAAATGTACAATGTCTAGAGCTCGGGGTCTTCGAGGAACTGATCCAAGTCTTCACTGGTGGGCTCGATCTCTGCTGTGTCCAGATCACCTGACGACATTCAAAGAAAAAAGAAATAGAATGTCGTTAGCGAACAGATCGCTCGGTAAGTCCCAAAAATAAGGGAGAAATAGAAAAGACAGAATAAAAATGTATCTTTTAAAGTTGTATAATATTGTATAATATTGTGTTAACACTGTTGTTTGTAGCTTGGTACAGAAAGATGCCAGTGTATACGAGAGGGGTCTCTATATGCTAGAGACCGGGGCAAACTGAAAGTATAAGGAACCGTTATGCCACGGTACAACAGCAACAGGATTCATGTTAGGTGTCTTAATCTTACTGTCTCGTGCCACTTTTAACACCTTCCGTACCAATCTACCCCTTAAACCCCATAGTGTTTTGATTGTATTGTTATATTGTATTGTATAAGTTGTATAGTTGGATGACTGACCGAAACCATGATATCAATAACGGATGTAAGGATGTAAACTGGAATCATGTAAATGGAAAGTATATCCATGGTTTGGTTCAGTCAAGTTGAATAGATTGATAACTGGATTCATGGATTCGTGTGTTCATGTTGAATTGTAATATTGTAGATTGTAGATTGACTTGAATCATATTCAAGTCAGAAAGATCAGACTCAAACCCGAGTCAGACAGTCAGAAATGTGAATCGATGTCTTATAATTTCTAGGGTCCTTAGGGTAATTTATAAAACTTGAGGGGGGTTTATGTAAAAATACTTTTGTATAGTTTTCAAGATACAACTCAAATATTTAATTATCGTATTTATGTACATACAACAATTTAATGATCAAGATAAATATGTATACATATTCGAATAGCATGAAATGAGTCAAGTATATTATACGAGTAACTACAAAAAACAATGCTATAAAGAAATATTATGTACGACTAATTAATCAAGTTGAACGATTGCGGAACATAAACAAAAATATGGATCTAAGTGTTTTGCATGCGTGAGTTCCAGTTTTACCTAAATACGACTACCGGTTTGAGAGATATATCTGTTTTCGTATCGTTGCGCAAAACAGATCAGAATATGTTCAGCACCGTCACATATTTTTAAAACACAGTTTGAGTTAATTTTCATCAGGTTTCAGGTTACGAAGATTATTAGAAAATTGTAGGTATTTTGAATTAATTATCCAAAACACCAAGATTCATACGATTTGGATTTCTGAAGCTCTAATTATGATCATTTTAATATCAGCGTTTAAAACAGAAATTCAGATTTCTGGACAGCAACTATATATTGTATTGCAAAGCCTATATCCGGGTGTTTCATGCATTTATAAGTAATCAAGTATACATAAAATTATAGTTCTATCAATTTTTCATCTACACATCTAAATTTTGTCACGAACGGATATCGGGAGTTTGAGTTATGTCTAATTTAAAAACAGTGTGCGAATCAGGACAGATTCTGTCCAGATCCGTCACTTAATATTGTAATACAGTTTTCTTTATCTTAGATGGGTTTTCAGTAAAACTATAAAACTAAAAAAATCTATATCATTCGATGTATATATCAAAAACACCTGAGTTTGCTCAATTTGGATACCGGTATACCAAGTTATGTGTCTTAGAAGTTGACCGATAACTGCAGTTTTTTGTTTTACGATCAGTGAATAAAAACGATATAATTCCTAAACCGTTATGCGGTTCGATCTAAAATTTTTACAGTGTGTACAAAATAATATATTCTATCATATATAAATTTCCTGAAATTTTCAGAATTAAAAATTAATTTATAAAAATTATTTTAAAACTAAAGGTATTGATATGTTATATGTGAGAATGAGAAAACCATGGTATTTATTTGTAACTTCATTTTCTTTTACAAAATATAAATAAAGTAATTTAAAATATACCGACAAATGATATATCCTAATTGTTCTCCGCAATTTTAATATATGAATTTCTAATAGCGACAAAACTAATACAATACTTATTTTTCTAAGAACTTATATGTGAATGTATATCATGCCATATCATTTTCCTCTACATTTATTCCATTATTAATTATGTTAAATCTAAATGCAAGACATGAAGGAAAGTTATAATTCAATTAAACGACAACGTAACTTGAATAAGAGGCAATCATTAATCTAATCGAAATTATATAAGTATATATGTGTGTTTTGATGTGTTTCTAATATTTATATATGTAACAATACTTTTATCCATTTAAGTACTATGATATGATACGAGAGGCGGTTCATGGTAATATGACAAGAGAAAAATAAAAAGAAAGAGATGGAGGTAGAGAAAGATAGAAGAGACTTACATACACAAGCCGGTATTGTCACCGGGCTTGTCTATCCGCCGATAGTCTCGCGTTACTAGCGAGACCTTCTTGAATACTTCTTCATGTTCTTCTTCTTGGACTCTAGGTGAAGAGGGAGAAGTGAGAGATAAAAAATGTGAGGAAGGAAAAGATCGAGAAGGACAAATAAAGATGGTGTAATGGTGAATAATAGTATATGCATTTAACATGAGAATTAAAAGAGAAATGAAATGCCACCATTCATTTTGGAAATGAAAGGTCTCATTTGTAGGTTATGAGAAGAATAAAAAAAATGATAAAAAAATAATTGCAAGAATGAGGATTTGAACATGTGACTTATAAAATAACAATGCAAAGACTTAACCAATGAGCTACAAGATTGTTCATGCACATATTTAATTAGAATTAAATAGATGTTGTTGCTTAAAAAGAAAGTGTGCTTTTCAGATGGGCTGTAGAGAGTAAGAATAATTGATTTGAGTTAAATATTTATGAAAGGAAAAATAAGAATGAGAAGTTAAAAAACTTAAATATAAGAAAAAGAAATTGTACCCAGAAAAAATACATAATAAATTGATGTATAAAATAATAATAACTTTAATAGAAAAAAGGAAAATACCAAGTACAAATAAATACGGTATATTATTGAAGAGGGATAATACAAATGTATAAAGATTTTGGGGTCATTACAACATACGTTTAAGTTGATCTTAGTCTCGAATGAGGCTAACGTATCCTTAAACCCAACCCCCAAATTCAAATCTAAGAAGATACGGATTTGGACTAATCCACGCCCTACGGGCGACAACATAAATTAGTCTCTGTATACAATCTACGGGCAACCAAAAACAAAACAAACACCCATGACACGAAATGACCATCTGGAGAAGGAGAAAGTGGTTACCGCGATGCGGTAGCGTAATTAACTGCAGGGGCTTGCGCCTGCAGGAAAGAGCGTCCCCACAATCAAAAACCCCTCAAATGAGGGGGAATCTGACGAAGTCTGCTATATCGGCCGCATCCGTTTAAACCTTCGATACATGGTGTCATAAATCAATTTGGCATCTTCGGAGAGGTGGACGGATAGCACCAATTAGCATCTGCCCTTGAAATTTAGGCGAGACGTCTACCACGTCTTCTCCGTGCTTTCGGCGGGGAACAATCCTTAGCACGGAGGGGCCGTACGAGGCCAGCTAAGGATGGACCGAGCAGTGAACCTGCTCAGTTGCCTCTTGGCAAGGGCTTAGATCCCTGGCGTCGTGGGGTAGTGAATTACCAGCCGGGGATAACCGAGTAGGGTAACCGCTAGGCTTCCTCTTAGTGAGGGCTTAGATCCCTGGCGTTGCGAGGTAGGGAACTACCAGCCAGGGATAACCGAGCAAGGGCGGGCCCGGTTGATTCATGAGGTTCTGTCCGACCTTCTAAGTATGAGCATCGGGAAGAGGGACAGCCGCGGATGGCACGTGTCATGAACGTGTGGGGGAGGAGAAGCGCCGGAGCCGCGTCCTTTCGATTTCGCCGGGAAATGGTCAATGTCTGCGGCATGGCGGTACGGTTGAGACGAGCGACTGTTGGACTTCCGGGACGTTGTGTGCTATAAAACGGAGGGAGCGTTGATCACCCCTTCCTTCACATCCAAAATGCAAGAATGGAGGACTTCCCTTTTGTAACATTTCAGAAAAATAAAATATTATATTTGGGAATTTATATAATTTAATAATAAATATTATGAATATTTTGATAATGCGGTATAATTAATTACCGATAAATTGGGAAATATTTGGAAAATTATAGGAATTACTGAAATGAGAGTGTTTTATATGATTTAAGCAAATTATAAATTCTTTATGATTAATTATAATTTATTTTAATGCTAATCGCGATTAAATATCACTAATCGTGCATTAAGTTTGATTTGTGTACATGACATGCATCATGTTATATTACACATTGTTATATTTTTTCTACCATGGCCTTTCCTTATTTTTCATGCATGATTAGTTTTTAAATGAAAAGAAAAAGGAAATAATAGGAAAAGAAAAGAAAAGAGAAAAGGTTAGAATAATGGGTATGTGCAACAGAGAGAAAAGAGAGAGAGAGGTGAGGGGTCTTTGACCAAAGCCCTTCCCTTCATTTTTCTTCTTCATTCTCACCTCCTCTTCTCACCATAGCAGCCCTCTTTCCTTCCCTTCTCTACCTCCTCAAAGCACCCTCAATCCCACATCAAAATATCATCCCCCCTTCATTAAAAATGTGCACAAGCCCACTACAAGTATTTTGGACCAAGAAAGCAAGGATTTTGAGGACTTGGGGGCAACTCAAGAAAATTCTTGAGTTGCCAAATGAGGCAATTCTTACACCATTAGTGTAGTATTTCATTCACCTTAGCTTCCATACATGTTTAGAAGTGTTTTAGTGGAGTTTGATGAACTTTGAAAATTTCAAGAAGCGGTTAGGGGTTTTTATGAATTGTGAAGTGTAAATTGAGGTTAGTAGAGGTCATGCAACCCTTGTAATGATTGTATATTGGGCTAAACCATAGACTTAAACCCCAAACCCCAAACTTAGAAACCTCGATATCATATTTGTTGACTTTAGTGATGTGTATTGGAGATCTGCTATGACCCGGGGCACCTGAAAAATATTTAGCGATCACAGTGAGTCGTGCAGGCAACCTAGAAGCTACCCTGATGACCCGAGACACAACCCATCATTCCAGGCCGCAGATTTATTCACTTGGGCCGCAAATTGCGGCCCGGGTACTTCCAAACTGGTCCGTGTTTAGTCCAGGGCTTTATCTTCAGTAAATTAGACCCTCCACATATGCAAAATTGGCTAATTTCACCTAGGGTAAAATCTGGAGGTGTTTTCTTGAGTTGCTGCTTTATTTTGCGACTTTGTTTGTCACGCCCTGCTTCCCGGTGTACGGCGAAGAGGACGCAACGAGATCCGCTACGTATATACTTAGAAGTATATACGCTAAGCATATCTAAGCAATATAAAAGTAAATCACAAGGGACAAGAGATATAGAAATAACAGCAACTTTATTAATAACATTCTTTTGTACAATGCATGAAAAGTAAATACAACTGAAATGAAAAGCGATGCCTAAACAATGGCATAACAGGAAATGAAAATACTGAATAGAACAAGGTACAATGTCTAGAGCTCAGGGTCTTCGTGAAACTGCTCCAAGTCTTCACCGGTGGGCTCGATCTCTGCTGGGTCCAAAGCACCTGACGACATTCAAAGAAGAAGAAATAGAATGTCGTCAGCGAACAGGTCGCTCGGTAAATCCCAAAGATAAAGAAAAATTAGAAAAGAGAGAATAAGAGATATTTTCTAAAGAGATTGTAAAATATTGTAGAATATTGTGTTAACGCTGTTGTTTGTAGCTTGGTACAGAAGGATGCCAGTGTATACGAGAGGGGTCTCTATATGCTAGAGACCAGGGCAAACGGAATGTACAAGGAACCGTTAAGCCACGGTACAACAGCAACGGAATATAGGTTATGTGTCTTAATCTGACCACCTCGTGCTACCTTTAACACCTTCCGTACCAATCTACCCCTTAAACCCCGTAGTGTTTTGATTGTATTGTTGTATTATATTGTGTAAGTTGGATGACTGACCAAAACCATGATATCATCGAACAGATTGTAACTTCATAATCAAGTAAATGGAATAACGGAATAATGGATGTATATTCATGGTTTGATTCAGTCAAGTTGTATAGATTGTTAACTGGATTCTGGGATTCATGTATTCATATTGAGTTGGAATATTAAAGAATATAGATTGACTTGAATCATATTCAAGTCAGAAATAATCAGACTCAAACCCGAGTCAGACTAAAAGAAATGTAAGTCGAAGTTCTATATTTGTTAGGGTCATTATTGTAATTTATAAAATTTGAGGGGGTTTTATGTAAAAATGCTTTTGTATAGTTTTCAAGATACACCTCAAGTATTTATTATTCGTCTTTATTGTTATGATGAGTGTGATTTTATTTTGTGATATTTCTAGTGAAAATACCCCAATTACATAAATAAAGGTATTAATTTGTAATATTGATTTAATTGAAATTCATGGTATTTTAATGTAACTTTTAATCTTGTAATTTTTAGGAAAAGGTGAAAACTTTATCTTATAATAAAATAGGTGTTCAAATGATAAATATACATATGTTTATACAAGAATAATTTTTAATAAATATTTTATTTTCCAAAAATCTCATTTTTCTTAAATGTCGTATTTTAAATCTTTCGAGACCGAATGCTCCTTGCGGAGGTCTGAATCTCGCACTACTAAGCTCGAGGGTGCACGATAAACCGTACTATCCCTAACGAGTTCCCCAAAGGTGGGTTGTAGTGGCGCTTTCCAAAGATTTAATAAATACTAATCATTTAGAAAACGGTTTTATAAAGATAAGATATTTATTTGTAAAAGGGTGTAAATTTCCGTATTTTAGACTCTAGGGTTTCCTAAGCCAACTAACATATTTCTAAATGGTCTAAACAATAAGTCATTAGAAACCTCAAATCGCCTCTTCACCGCCAATTGCGGCCAGGTAAGTGCCAGGTGAGTGGGAGGCTCTCCACTACAAGTAGTGGTCCTAATTAAGTAACCACCCGCCTTAGACACACTTTCCTAGACACCACAAAGTCAGGTTTAGATAAACGATCGATGTCCACGACATATCGTATTTTCCTATTAAAAGATATTGTTTTAAAATTGTTTAAAACTTAGAACTTTTAGAAAAGGTTTTATTAAGAAAATGGTATTTAAATGTAAAATCTTGTATTATCGTATTCTAAGTTTTGATGATATCAATTAGGGTTGTATTTGCGTATGTGTAGAGGTAGGTCATTACCTCGTGATCTATTTTAAGGTATAGCAATGTTAAAGGGTTAAATGTGATAAACTAAATATGGTGGTATTTAAGTGCAAAAATACGGTATATTGTAAAAACTATCATTTCATGTGCGGAAACTTGTTCAAATTAATTTTTAAGTGATTAGTAGTCAACATGAAGATATTTAAGCATTATGGAATTGGTGATAAGTGAGATTTGATAGAAAACCGAATCGGAAATCGGGTTGTTCCGATTTCCGTCGGGTTTATAAAGTCGTATTTTTATGAAAGAAAAGAAGGATAGAAAAGAGAAACTTACGGGTTTGGACAACGCTAGAGACTGAGAGGGAGATAGTGGGCTTGCCGGTATGTCGAATCGTCGTTGAGAGGTCCTAACACGATCGCCGGGATTTCGCCGTCGATTTCGCCAGCGCTTCGCCTTTCGCTTGTTTTCTAACGTACCAAGTTCTCTTGGAATTTTGAGAGAGTGGACTTAGGAAAAGTGATGAGAGGGTAGAGGGTATGGGGGGTTTATATAGGGTTAGGGTTTTTAATAAAAAAAATATAAAAATATATAAAAATTCATTAAAACTCATTAAAGTTAGGATTAAAAGGGATTTATTTGGCAATTTAAAACCAATCCAGGTATAATAAGTGTGCAGGAGGGTTGACCACTTCAAGACCCAACTTTCCTCTGTTGGTGACTCGGCCGTCCGGCCAAGTCCGGCCGGCGGCGCCGGACCGAGTGGCCGGTTCGCCGGCCGGCGGCGCCGAGTCAGGACGAGTCACACCACCAGAGGCCGGGGAAACTTCGGGGTACAATTTGGTATATTTACTTTTTGTTGTCCAGTACATATTTTGGGAGTTATGGCCTTTTGACTGTTGACTTTCAAAAGAAATTAAAACAAAATAAATACAAAAATAATGTGGGGCATGGGATTTGAACTCTGGTGGCTTGGTTCAGCAGTGCAAGATGTTACTAATGAGCTACAAGCTCCTTCTTGTAATTATGGAGTGAAATAAATACTTAAAGAGATATCAGTCGCAATAAATACTCCAAGTATACATTGAATTTAAATCAATTCTTTGTACATTAAAAATGGAGTTGTTACAGTCTACCCTCCTTACAAAAATTTCGTCCTCAAAATTTACAACTTTTATTTGAGGACTAGTTTACAAAGAGGTGTGGATATCTAGTACGCATTTCATCCTCCCTTTCCCAAGTGGACTCTCCTGGATTGTCTTTCCTCCACATCACTCGAACCAAGTTAACTTCCTTGTTCCGAAGTGTCTTCACTTTCCTGTCCAGGATTTCCACAGGCTGTTGCTCACAAGACAAGTCGGGCTGTATAGTGAGCTCGGAATGATCGAGAACATGGCTGGGGTCACTTACATACTTTCTGAGTTAGGATATATGGAACACATTATGCACTCCTTCCAATGAAGGTGGAAGCGCTAAGCGGTATGCCACTTCACCGACTCGTTCGAGTATGTCGAACGGTCCAATGTATCTCGGACTCAACTTACCCCGTCTTCCAAAACGGATCACTCCGCGGTTCGGAGATATTTTCAGGAATACGTGATCTCCTGGCTGGAACTCCAAGTGTCGTCTCTTTGCATCAGCCCAGTGCTTCTGTCGATCTTGGGCTATGCGCATCCTTTTCCTGATAGTACGGAACACATCAACAGTCTCTACTATCATCTCCGGTCCAAGAAGTTCCCTATCTCCGACGTCATCCTAACTTAATGGCGATCGACACTTCCTTCCATACAATGCTGCAAAAGGTGCCATTCCTATGCTTGCTTGGTAGCTGTTGTTGTACGAAAACTCCACAAGATGTAGGTGATCTTCCCACGATCCTTTGAAGTCTAACATTCATGCTCTGAGCATATCCTCCAAGATCTGAATAGTTTATTCCGACTGACCATCTGTTTGTGGATGATAAGCCGTGCTGAAGTTCAGACTTGTTCCCAAGCTTGCTTGCAGACTCTGCCAAAATTGCGATCGGAACCTGGTGTCACGATCGGAGACAATGCAGACCGGTACTCCATGGAGTCTCACAATTTCCTGTATGAGTTCATGCGTATCAGAGATAGTACATTATGAAGAGTTTAAATCTTAATTAGATTATTACCTCCATGTACTTCTTTGCTAGTGTCTCAGTAGATTGGCCAACTCGAAATGGGATGAAGTGAGCCGACTTTGTGAGTCGATCCACAATGACCCATATGGCATCGTTACCCTTTGTGCTGCGAGGAAGAGCAGTCACAAAGTCCATCGTGATGTGTTGCCACTTCCATTCTGGGATTGGTAACGGTTGAAGTAATCCAGCAGTCCTGTGATGTTCAGCCTTTACTTGCTGACACACCAAGCATTTTGCGACGCTTCTGACTACTTCACGCTTCATTCCATGCCACCAATAATTCTGACGTAGATCTTTGTGCGTTTTGGTACCTCCAGGATATACTGAATAGGGAGAGCTGTGAGCTTCTTTCATTAACTCTTACCGAACAGGGCCTTTTGGTACACACAATCTGCTACCGTATCTCAAAGATCCGTCTTCATGGATGATGAAGTCTGTTCTGAGTCCATTCTCTACTTGTTCTCTGATCTTTTGCAACTTAGCATCACTTGCTTGAGCTGCTTTGATCTGATTGACAATGGTTGATTGAACTTGTAAATTCATCAAACTTGAAGCATTACCTGACATGACTACTTCAATCTCCATCTGATGCAAGTCTTGTTGAAGTTTCCACTGAGCGGTGAGATTCATTGCTAATGGTTGGTGACTAAGAGCATCAGGTACTACATTCACCTTCCCTGGATGATATTGCAAGTTGATGTCAAAGTCCGCCATGAGTTCTAACCATCTTCTCTGCCGCATATTCAACTCCTTTTGAGTAAACACGTACTTCAGGCTCTTATGATATGTGTAGATGTTCACTCGTTCACCAAGTAGATAATGACGCCAATTCTTGAGAGCAAAGATGACGGCTGCCAACTCCAAATCATGCGTCGGATAATTGCGCTCATGGATCTTCAGCTGTCTTGAAGCATAAGCCACAACCTTACCATGCTGATGTAGAACACATCCTAATCCCTTACCGGATGCATCGCAATGCACTTCGAATCCTCCAGATTGATCCGGTATGACGAGAATAGGTGCTGATGTCAACCTTGACTTGAGTTCTACGAAAGCTTGTTCGCATGCTTCTGACCACACAAATTCTTCATCTTTACGTATGAGCTTGGTCAGGGGCGTTGCTATCTTTGAAAAGCCTTCAATAAACCTTCTGTAATATCCAGCTAAACCCAAGAAACTTCGAATATCCTTCACTGACTTTGGTGTAGGCCATTTGCTAACTGCCGAAACTTTCGCTGGATCCACAGAGAATCCTTCTCCTGATACGATATGTCCAAGAAAACCAACCTGATTTAGCCAAAACTCACACTTGCTGTACTTGGCATAAAGCTGATGTTGTCGAAGAGTTTCTAGGACAATTCGTAAGTGCTCTGCATGTTCTTTCCGACTCTTAGAATATACCAGGATGTCGTCGATGAAGATGACAACAAACCTGTCTAGATACTCCCGGAAAACTCGATTCATAAGGTTCATGAATATTGCGGGTGCGTTGGTCACTCCGAATGGCATCACTAGAAATTCGTAATGTCCATAGCGAGTTCTGAAAACTGTTTTGTGAATATCAGCTTCCTTGACCTTCACTTGATGATAACCTGAACGAAGATCTAATTTAGAGAAAACACAAGATCCACTTAGCTGATCGAATAAATCATCGATGCGCGGGGGTGGATACTTGTTCTTTATAGTGACTTCGTTCAAGGCTCTGTAATCGATGCACATTCTGTATGAATCTTCCTTCTTCTTCACAAGTAGTACAGGTGATCCCCAACTTGAAGTGCTGGGACGAATCCATCCTTTCGCCAGTAATTCGTCCAACTGTGTTCGGACTTCCTTCAAACCTTCCGGACTTAAACGATAGGGTGCTTTGATCACCGGTTGTGTTCCTGGTACTAAATCAATACTGAATTCAAGAGCTCGATCGGGAGGCAAACCTGATATATCGTCAGGAAATATATCGTCGAACTCTCGAACTATATCTGGTCTTGATTCTTCCTCTGCTTGAGCTGCTGCAACTACTGCTTCTCTTGGCTTTGCTTTGTAGGTACTTGGCTCCAGTGTACGGTCTCCGCTTTTGAAATAGAAGACCGGATGGTCTGGGATCTCGAATACTACCCTCCTTTGACGACGGTCGATGGTAGCATAAAAAGTTCCAAGCCAATCCATTCCTAGAACCACATCGAGGTTCAGTATGTCCAGTACTTTGAAGTCAGCATAAAACTCTCGACTGCAGACGACGACTGGACATAAGCTGTATCCCATAGTTGCCTTTAGAACGCCATTTCCTGAACCGACATTCCAGCTGGATACAAGCGGTGAGACTGGAATCGCATGGGTTCGGACAAACCGTTGCGACATACAGCAGTGTGATACTCCAGTATCAAACAGTGCAAGTGCAGGAATTGAGGATACTAAGATTGTACCTAAGGTATGTAGGATTTGTTTTAGGTATAGAAAATATGTAACTAAGTAGCAGGATAGAAAAGCAAAGTTTGAAAAGAAAAGTTTACCGGTGATGACTTAGCCAGTGGCCTCAGCTTCTTCCACGGACATCGTGAAAGCCTGGCGCCTTGGTACATTCCTCCTGTCCTGAGAAGCATTCCTCGGAACATTCCTTTGAGCTTGATGGAACTGACGAGGAGGTGGTGCAGCTTGTGGTCCTCTGGGTGGTGCATGTAGTGCAGGTCTGGGAGCAGGTGCCTGAAGAGCTGGTCGCTGCGGATAAGTAATTGCTGGCCTGGGTGCAGTAACTGGATTCTGTCTTTGGGGACAAGACCCAATATCGTGAGTAGCTGAGCCGCATACTAAGCAAAGGCGGTTGGCTCGACAGCAGTCCTTCATCATATGTCCAGTTCTCTTGCAGTAGGTGCAAAAGGCTGAGCTGGGAAGATGGGTTGTACTCCGGGTCGCCTTGGCACGAAAAGTGGCCTGGACGAGGCTCCACCTGCCATCTGGTTGGCAGGGCATTTGACTCCTGCAGACTGAGGTCTGCCCCTTACTTTTATCACTGCCTCATAACTACGGGCAGCTTCCAGGGCATTCTCATGAGTCAGAAATTTTCCCGTGGCTAGAGCAGCCTGAATCTCCGTGTCCAGTCCTTGTTGAAAGCGACGGGCTCTGATTTCGTTCGTCGGTATCAAGTGTGCCGCGAATCTGTTTAAAGATTGTGTTAGCTGTGTAGTATGTGATATTTAAAAATTGAACTATTGTGACATATCTTACCGGCTTAACATGGTGAATTCAGCGTCGTATTCATCTACTGATTTGTCCCATATTAAACCCTGTTGTAGATGAATGAACTGCTGCTCCATTGCAAACCTGGCAGTCACAGGGAAGTATTTCGCGTCGAATCTCGCGAAAAGTCTTCCATTCAATCGGCTGTACCAGACGGCTTTCTTCCACCTTCCACCAGTTACGAGCGTTATCCATGAGTTGTAGTTTCGCCACACGGACCCAAGCGATGTCTGGCACTTGAGCTGCTGCCAGATCGTCTTCGATACTTTGTGCCCATTCTTCAGCTTCAAGAGGGCTTCCTTTACCACAGAACTGCTTGGGGTGTGAAACCCTGAATTGCTTTACCCCTGGTGCGTCGGTCTCAGGACGGTTCAGGAGTTGTTGTTGTCCCTCAAGAAGGCTACGAATCGCCTCAAGTAGCATTGTTTGCTCGGTGGGTGGCGCAGGAACAGCTGATGCGAGAGGTAATGCTGGAGGTGTTTTATTGACGTTGGTGCTGGTGTTGTTCGGGGAATCCATAACCTTGAAGAAAATTTTTGGGTTAGGACAGATTCAAATACATGAAATGATAAGATTCAAGAAATAGAAATTTGTAAGATTCAAGAAACATGAATTGTAAAGAATGTTTTAGTTGCTGGTTCTTGTGTTATATTGCTTAGGTTGTTCACCCAGACCAGAACTGCATGATAGAGATTCATACAGCTCGGACCTGCATGGGCCACCAACAAAACCTGTCACGCCCCGCTTCCCGGTGTACGGCGAAGACGACGCGACGAGGTCCGCTACGTATATACTTAGAAGTACATACGCTAAGCGTATCTAAGCAATATAAAAGTAAATCACAAGAGACGAGAGATATAGAAATAACAGCAACTTTATTAATAACATTCTTTTGTACAATGCATGAAAAGTAAATACAACTGAAATGAAAAGCGATGCCTAAACAATGGCATAACAGGAAATGAAAATACTGAATAGAACAAGGTACAATGTCTAGAGCTCAGGGTCTTCGTGAAACTGCTCCAAGTCTTCACCGGTGGGCTCGATCTCTGCTGGGTCCAAAGCACTTGACGACATCCAAAGAAGAAGAAATAGAATGTCGTCAGCGAATAGGTCGCTCGGTAAGTCCTAAAGATAAAGAAGAATTAGAAAAGACAGAATAAGAGATATTTTCTAAAGAGATTGTAAAATATTGTAGAATATTGTGTTAACGCTGTTGTTTGTAGCTTGGTACAGAAGGATGCCAGTGTATACGAGAGGGGTCTCTATATGCTAGAGACCAGGGCAAACGGAATGTAAAAGGAACCGTTAAGCCACGGTACAACAGCAACGGAATATAGGTTATGTGTCTTAATCTGACCACCTCGTGCTACCTTTAACACCTTTCGCACCAATCTACCCCTTAAACCCTGTAGTGTTTTGATTGTATTGTTGTATTATATTGTGTAAGTTGGATGACTGACCAAAACAATGATATCATCGAACAGATTGTAACTGCATAATCAAGTAAATGGAATAACGGAATAATAGATGTATATCCATGGTTTGATTCAGTCAAGTTGTATAGATTGTTAACTAGATTCTGGGATTCATGTATTCATATTGAGTTGGAATATTAAAGAATATAGATTGACTTGAATCATATTTAAGTCAGAAATAATCAGACTCAAACCCGAGTCAGACTAAAAGAAATGTAAGTCGAAGTTCTATATTTGTTAGGGTCATTATTGTAATTTATAAAACTTGAGGGGGTTTTATGTAAAAATACTTTTGTATAGTTTTCAAGATACACCTCAAGTATTTATTATTCGTCTTTATTGTTATATTGATTTAATTGAAATTCATGGTATTTTAATGTAATTTTTAATCTTGTAATTTTTAGGAAAATGTGAAAACTTTATCTTATAATAAGATAGGTGTTCAAATGATAAATATACATATGTTTATACAAGAATAATTTTTAATAAATATTTTATTTTCCAAAAATCTCATTTTTCTTAAATGTCGTATTTTAAACCATTCGAGACCGAATGCTCCTTGCGGAGGTCTGAATCTCGCACTACTAAGCCCGAGGGTGCACGATAAACCGTACTATCCCTAACGAGTTCCCCAAAGGTGGGTTGTAGTGGCGCTTTGCAAAGATTTAATAAATACTAATCATTTAGAAAACGATTTTATAAAGATAAGGTATTTATTTGTAAAAGGGTGTAAATTTCCGTATTTTAGATTCTAGGGTTTCCTAAGCCAACTAACCTATTTCTAAATGGTCTAAACGATAAGTCATTAGAAGCCTCAAATCGCCTCTTCACCGCCAATTGCGGCCAGGTAAGTGCCAGGTGAGTGGGAGGCTCTCCACTATAAGTAGTGGTCCTAATTAAGTAACCACTCGCCTTAGACACACTTGCCTAGACACCACAAAGTCAGGTTTAGTTAAACGATCGATATCCATGACATATCGTATTTTCCAATTAAAAGATATTGTTTTAAAATTGTTTAAAACTTAGAACTTTTAGAAAAGGTTTTATTAAGAAAATGGTATTTAAATGTAAAATCTTGTATTATCGTATTTTAAGTTTTGATGATATCAATTAGGGTTGTATTTGCGTGTGTGTGGAGGTAGGTCATTATCTCGTGATCTACTTTAAGGTATAGCAATATTAAAGGGTTAAATGTGATAAACTAAACATGGTGGTATTTAAGTGCAAAAATACGGTATATTGCAAAAGCTATCATTTCATGTGTGAAAACTTGTTCAAATTAATTTTTAAGTGATTAGTAGTCAACATGAAGATGTTTAAGCATTATGGAATTGGTGATAAGTGAGATTTGATAGAAAACCGAATCGGAAATCGGGTTGTTCCGATTTCCGTCGGGTTTATAAAGTCGTATTTTTATGAAAGAAAAGAATGATAGAAAAGGGAAACATACGGGTTTGGACAACGCTAGAGAGTGAGAGGGAGATAGTGGGTTTGCCGGTGCATCGAATCGTCGTTGAGAGGTCCTAGCACGATCGCCGGGATTTCGCCGTCGATTTCGTCAGCGCTTCGCCTTTCGCTCGTTTTCTAACGTACCAAGTTCTCTTGGAATTTTGAGAGAGTGGACTTAGGAAAAGTGATGAGAGGGTAGAGGGTATGGGGGATTTATATAGGGTTAGGCTAGGGTTAGGGTTTTTAATAAAAAAAATATAAAAATATATAAAAATTCATTAAAACTCATTAAACCTAGGATTAAAAGGGATTTATTGGGCAATTTAAAACTGATCCAGGTATAATAAGTGTGCAGGATGGTTGACCACTTCAAGGCCCAACTTTCCTCTGTTGGTGACTCGGCCGTCCGGCCAAGTCCGGCCGGCGGCGCCGGACCGAGTCGGCCGGTTCGCCGGCCGGCGGCGCCGAGTCAGGCCGAGTCACACGGTTCAGCAGTGCAAGATGTTACCAGTGAGTTACAAGCTCCTTCTTGTAATTATGGAGTGAAATAAATACTTAAAGAGATATTAGTTGCAATAAATACTCCAAGTATACATTGAATTTAAATCAATTCTTTGTACATTCAAAATGGAGTTGTTACATTGTTTTAACTTGAGTTTTGGTATTTGATATTTTGTTCCGTCGTATGATATTTGTACGTCAGCGACGAGGGTTTTTTGGTGGTTTTGCAGGCGTAGGCTATAGGTTTTAACCTATAAGCGATTTGTGTGCCGTATTGGTTTCCGACTTGATTTTAATGTGCATTTGCGATTGTGTTATATATGTAGGTACCTTCACGTGGATTTCATACGACGAAGAAGAGGATGGCGACGGCAAGCAAGAATCAAGGTGAGTAGATATATATCTACGGGGGAAGTCGGGTGGATGGCGTATAGCACCCCCGCAGTTTCGTAGTGTAGGCTATGATATATTATATTTATATGATTATGTGTTATTTGAAACATGGGTAATTAGCAAGTATGACCTTAGAAAATCATGGGTAAAATTTTAGTGTAATGGGATGATAGTGTCGTTAGTTAGCTCCTTAGTCGCGAAACCCTAGATTAAGGTACACGCGCGCGCGCACACACGCATACACTTTATTTTCTTGTGCGTATATGGGAATATATATATATACATATATGTATTTGAGTATGTATATATATATATATGTATGTATGTATGTGTATGTATGTATGTATGTATACATATATGTGGATGATGAGGATAGTATATGGTACTTGGAGATGAGTCGATGTGATTGGGCATGATGCCACGAGATCGGTGATATGACTTGGTTCGTATTATGAGATACGATATAATATTATAGCAGGTCTTTAGGCGACGTGTTTTCATACACACGCATATATATATATATATATATGTTTATATATATATATATATATATATATGTTGATGGTATCGAAATATATTAGACTTTAGATCAGTACCCCTCATTCAGGATATGATGATAAGGATACCAGATGAATAATGAGATAAATGTGATATTCGACCTTTACCTAGATTTGGGATGCCGTACGATGGATTTACCGTGCGAGATATAATGATGATGATAGATCTGCACTATTGACTCGAGGATGTCATATTATATATTGCATCGTACATGATATTATTGAGACGGGATCACCGACTACTAAATATATATATCGACTCAGACTTAGGTGGTTTTTCTTACCCTTTTGATTAGTCTGTTAGTTTAGTCCTGTAGTTTACTTAGTAGATGATAAACTGGGATCGAGTCATACTTATTTTCAAAACTAATGAATCGTGAGTATTTTAAAGACATGCCAAGGGATACTACGGATATTTCAAAGGACGTACATTTTCTTAAAAACACCGTAGCCCTATTTTATAAACACACGATTCGCGTTATTTCAAATGTCAAAACTGTATGACTCGCATATAGAATTGTATATTCCTTATTGTCGCGTTTACTATTCATACTCCGTTCATTCATGTTGTTATTATCGCATTGCATATTTAATGTGTACTTTAGTGATTATAAACCCATGCTGTCAGGACACCAGCACCATTACCGATGATGCGTATGCTACACGTACACCTGCTTGCCGGCTCACACACATCATCATCGGAAATTGTTATGTCACGTACACTTTAGAAAATACTACTTCATTAGTATAAATTGCTAGCTGATAGTTTCGACATAATACTAGCGCGCATGCCTTTATATGCTAATTTAGACATTGCATTTATTGCTGTGATATTTTATGCATATTACATATATTCATTTGCTATATGATATGGGCCAGTCCGAATTGCCGGAGCCCGGTATTCACTATTATTGACTCTTCATTTTTGGATTTCGGATTTTCCATGAGATTTCTAGATTTGGAGAAAACCGCAAGACTTTATAAACTCATTTATCATTTTCAAAGATAAAAGTGCGGTTTTCTCGTGATATGATGTGAGATATGTCCACCATGAGTTTTCTCGGCTCTTGAGCGATATCATACACCCGATTCGAGGAGGAGGAGGAACTGTCTGTGGGTGCATAGTGGACTCGGTGCGGTGCCCCGGGGCAAGATGGTCGCAGATGATGGCGTTCAGCCTAGCAGGGGAGCACTACCGACCGGTTATTTTTGACACAGCGCAGCCCTCTTTCCCTCCCTTCTCTATCTCCTCAAAGCACCCTCAATTCCACATCAAAATATCATCTCCCCTTCATTAAAAATGTGCACAAGCTCACTACAAGTATTTTGGACCAAGAAAGCAAGGATTTTGAGGACTTGGGGGCAATTCAAGAAAATTCTTGAGTTGCCAAATGAGGTAATTATTACATCATTAGTGTAGTATTTCATTCCAGGCCGCAGATTTATTCACTTTGGCTACAAATTGCGACCTGGGTACTTCCAAACTGGTCCGTGTTTGGTCCAAGGCTTTATCTTCAGTAAATTAGACCCTCCACATATGCAAAATTGGCTAATTTCACCTAGGGTAAAATCTGGAGGTGTTTTCTTGAGTTGCTGCTTTGTTCTGCGACTTTGTTTTTGTTAGTTGTATGTATGCCCTAGAGGCCAGTATTGTACAGATGATGTATATTATATTGGATGCTTGGACATATATAGAGATGACTTTCTTGCTCGATATAATAGTATGCTATCTGGTTGCTCTTTATCTTAACATGTACAATTGTCTCTTTAAAATGTCTTATAGTTACATGTTGATAAAGCCCTTAGGATGTGTACTTGACTATCTGGACTATGATGCAGATCATACTAGTGGGGACATGGTAGTCTATAAGTACATCCTTCAAGGTCCCTAGTCGTGGGTGTATCGAGACAGGGCATCGATATACCAGAGTAGACTAGCGTATATGCTTCTCGACCCATGAGATGGGCGATGGATGATCCCATATCCATTGGTGTTTGACATCAGAGAGGGTATACGGGTGCTCAGTGGAGACTGGGTACACTGGACGGACTCGCCGAGAACTCCCAGATAGTATTATACCTCACGTCAGATGGCAGTTCTCAGGTGACACTTGTACAGTTTAGTCTGTAGACCCGAGATCGTCATAGAGTCTTGTGTGATTCCCACTGTGCTTTGATCTCCACCTTACCACGTCCATGAGGGCGTGCAAAACGGTGGTCTTTGGGTACAGTCCCGAGTCACATGGAGGCAATGAGCGATAGGAGGGGCTTCGTCTCTTCCGGTATTGGGGGTTGATGTTGCGCTGTGCTCGATTGGCCGTAACAGAGAAGTCCCTGGCCAGGGCTGATCAGAGATTTGCTGGTAAGTGTTACCAGTAGTTTCTCGACCCGTTATGAGCCTCATATCGGCACGACTTATCGGTTATTGGGGTCTGACGTTTACCACCCCTAGACTTGATATACGACGTATCAGACGAACAGACCGGACTGTACGGTAAGTGTTACTGGTTGGATTCACAGGAGTGTGAGCGGGCTAGCTCGTCGATCTTCTGATCGCTCAATACCTGGATGGCCGTTACGTTTAGCAGACCGCTTGCGGCTTGTGGGTGCTTGATATGATCATCATCTGCTACCGGCGTATTGACGAGTCTTTAGAGTCCTACACAGAGGTTTCCTGGCTCAAGCGAAACGAAATAGGAGTGCATATGAGATATGTGCGGGACCGAGAATAATGCGTGTATGTGATACCGCATTTCATTCTCGCGATAAATGTTTCGATTTGTTATATTCGATATGACCTAATTATCGAATCATTGATTCGATAAGTCGATACATTGGATACTAGTCGGTTATGTGCGACATGACCGGATCATTGAATCAAATGTTGATTTAATGATTTAATGTATAATTATATATTTGATATATTACTTTGCATTAGCTAGTATTGGTTCACTTTATATGGATTTTCTCACTCGATGTGCAAGAAGTATATATGATATACTTTTGTGCACTACTTTGTGTCATGTTTGATGATACATGTAGTTTGGTGTTGTGTTAAGACTTAAACCATGGTTATGATAATAGTTAGGGTTTTTATTTATTTACTTATTTATTTATCTATTCTTTTTGATAAATAAATATATATGATAACAAAATGGTTTCTTTCATGAAGCTTGATGAAGCTTCATGAAGCTTTGACTAAAGTGACTATTTTGTCATCATCCTTAACCCTAACCATTCTCATTTGACCATGGTTTATTCTCTACACTTAACCTAGGTTAGAAGATGATAAGTGTTGATTTTATTATTCTTTTTACACAACACTTATCATATTCTTTCTTCTTCTTCATCTTCATCTTCAAGAAAAAAGCTTGATGCCATCAATGGAAACTTGAGCAAAAGTGAGTGAAATCCAATTCTAAAGTGAACCCACCTCCTATTTCTTCACCCTCTACCTCTTGCCAAGTTGTTTTGGGTGTTTTCTTCACAAGTTTCACAACTTTGTGAAGTCGGAGCTTGAACTTGTGATGCCCCGACGTAGATCGTCTTTGACACGAAGCCGACGACCAAGCTCGCTCGTTTCTCCGATGAAGCCGACGATTGAGTTCGGGATTCATGATGGACAGCGAGAGGACACCCACGTGGAGCTAAGGAAGTGGAGAACCGGATCTATAAAGGTTGTAGCATCTAACTTTTAGTTAAAGTGTTAACTAGTTTATAGTTTCGCCTAGAAATCTAGCCGACGATCCGTATTAGGGTTTCTCGGCACCCATAAAAATTTAAATTGGCATGTTCGATGTCTTGTGAGACCTCTATAGTGTGCCTAGGAACCCTACAGTGGTATCAGAGCCAAGCTAGAGCCTTAGGCGAAGTCTAGACGGAGTTTGAAGTCCGAACGAACCCGAAACCCTAAAACCCATGAGCTCTCTGGACTTTTTCCAAAAATGGGGTTTTTTCCATATTAAAAATATGCAGAGAAATCAGCAGGAGATTGTAAGATTTACTGTGAAATTCGATGGTATAATTCAATTAAACTGCCGCGGTTCCGCGGCACGAACATGGCTCGTGCGGCGGTTCCGCGGCCGTACGGCCCCACTGTTCAAAAATTTTCACACAGTAATTCTTACTTTGCAGTGCTGGATTTTCTGGGAATTTTTAATATTTATTCAAGAGTTGAATTTTCTGGGATTGTTTTGGGGATTCGGTGTTTCGATCGGAGTATCAGATTTTGTCTATGTGGCTTTCCGGATAAATTTTAGAATATGTTAAAAAGTTCGACCGGATATAAATACCCAATTTTTCCCCTGTCAGGAAATTTCCAAGTGTTGGATTTTTCCGTAGTTTAACGACGTTCTAAGTAGTGCAAGTAACGCGATGGACCCTCTAGAAGACAACAAACCTTAACTCGATTATGTGACCGTCTTGAACTGCCCTTTGAACCTTCGGGTTTGGGGCAGTACGGCGTGCCACATGTGAGGCGTTGGCTTGACCCTTCTACGGCTGGACCGTTGGTACTGAGGCACGAACTGAATGTTGTTAGACTTATTTCATGTGTTGAGCTGTATCGGGAAAACTTGGGTATTTGAATGTTCGATCGGAAAGTTTAACATTTTCTGTTTATCTGGAATGTGATACAATAATTGGAATTCACAAACAGTTATGAGATAACTGAATGAATGTTATAAATCTAGCGGTTTAGTTTCACTTGATATCGAAAAGAGTTTTCGATAATGGGACTAAAATGCGGGGTTTATAACTGTTAGTCATATGATGTCTAAAGAGGTTGCGGATTCTAATTGTTGTAGTTTTACACTTTCTTTTCTGTGACCGTAAGTGTAGTATGTTCATATCGCCGGTTTCGTTGCTATACGTCAACGACAATTGGGGTATGCGTACTTACTTACGTTGATGACATGTGATGTTATGTATTGCTGGATATGTTATATTGGATCGTCGTGTTTGAATAGCCGAGGTTTTTTTTATGTGAGATGAGTGTTTTTCATTTTCATTCATGTAAAAACTTGTATGTAATATTCTTTTATTTGGGGCACTTCCAGGTAGCGGAAGTTGTCACCTTTTGTATATTATTTACTTTTCCGCATTAGGATAGACCCAAGGAGGGGAGCACAAGTAACCGGGTTCTAGGGTCCAGTGGGAGACCAACTTGAGGAGTCGAGTCCGGGTCTCCTAACCCTAGAATTGGCAGGGTTGCTTGCCGCTCTCGTAGGGGTCTAGGGGTGTGGGATTGGCTATTCATCACGACCGTGGAATCCGTGTTTTATACTGGCTCGTATTGAAAACACGGACGTCCTAGTATATCCAATATTTCATATGTTTCTTCTGCTGCGATATCTGTGATGTGATCATGTGATGTTCTGTGATAGATACTATATATAGTATATATGATATATTATATAGACGTTACTTATGTTTTACACCCGCGCTAGCCCTGCCCTGCTCTGTCGTTAGTTACCTAACCTAACGGTGCACGAGGGGACATCGAGGCGAATGCGGATGGCATAAGTGTACGTCATATCTATCTGTGATGTTTAGGTATTTAAATGATGGGACTTCATTAATGTGATTAATGAAAGGAAAGAAACCTAAGATGTTGTAGAATCAAATTTCAAAATAAAACAGGTAGCTACAGTTCTTGCTTTGCACAGCGATATATATGATATATCCCGCACCTTATTCGATGAGGAAAGGACCGAGATCCCTTCACCGGGAGTGACTCCTTTAGCAATAACTGGCAGATGCTACACACTCGGTTTGTTTTTGATTGCTTTTAAGAGTTTTTGCTTTGCACAGCGATATATATGATATATCCCGCACCTCATTCGACGAGGAAAGGACCGAGATCCCTTCACCGGGAGTGACTCCTTTAGCAAAACTAGAAAAGCCTCAAAATCACTCCATTTCAAAACTTCATTTGGTTCTACAACGATATCAAGTTCATTACACAATAGGTTTTCAGAAAAACCTGTCGTAGCCCTCCGTCATTTCAGATAAGTACTAGTTAGTATTCGTGCTGCGGTTGTTTGGCATGCGTCAAGGCGTAGTGTACGGTAGCTAACTAGTGCTTATCTGCTAGCATACGATGCGATTGGATTAGGGTATTCGCACGGCGTTGTTTGGCATGCGTCAAGGGTCGTGCGGGTGGGTTTAATTCAATCAAGAAATGTACGGGTTGAACTTGACTAGCGGACTATGGGTTGTTTGGCATGCGTCAAGGTCATAGCACGCTAGGGGCAAAATACTATCGGGAATTTCAAGTGTTGAAATTTGCAATGAGATTGCATACCTTCTATGAGATAGTTGGATCTCGATACCCACTGCGAGTAAGAGTTACACCTGGGAGAGTTTTACACATTACAATTAGCCGATCAAGAAGGTGTCTAGAAAGGTGTTAACGAGGTTACGCCTCTGGGAAAACGAGATTTACATTAATTAGGTTCGTGCGAAAGCACGGGGGACCTCCCTCAAAGTACCGACACTGGCCTGGCTGAAAGATTGGCGAACTTGTAGTGTGTAATTAATCCCGGCTGGTCTTTCCTTTTAGGGTTTGAAGGAAGATTTGATAAAAAGCAGTGGGAGCCATCCTGATTAGATAAGATAATAACCAATCTGATCTTGCACGAGCTTACGCTAAAGTGTTTTCTTCTCTCTCTCTCCAGGTAGCGACCATTTCATGCCTTAATCAAGATAATAATATGGATGTATTGACCGAACCCGCATGTTATACTGTGCTGGGGAACGTTGGTTCCGTTCCTTCTTATAAGAGTTATAGGAATGAACAGGAAATAGGGGAATACCAGGATTCCCATGCCACCCGAATGAAGAAAGTACATGATGATGCATTTTCTTCGGGTGTGTTCGTTACAGAGAACTGTTTCTCCATTTGCCCTACGTCCTGGGTATTAGATACCGGGTCAGGATCCCATATATGTAATCAGTTACATGGGCTTAGAAAAGGTAGAGAACTTGGAGAAGGTGATAAAGACATTAGAGTCGGAAATGGTGCAATTGTTGCAGCTAAGACTGTCGGGGAATATCACCTTGAATTACCAACTGGTAATACATTGGTTCTGAACGAATGCTATTACATGCCGAACCTGATATGCAACATTATATCAGTTTCTTTATTAAGTAAAGAGGGATATAATTTTGTATTACAGGACAATGTTATGAACATTTTCCGTAACCAAAAGTTGTTTGGATCAGGCACGTTGTGCAATGGCATTTATGTTCTAAATCAATCAACAGTTCTGAGCATAACTAACACACACAAGAGGAAGAGTTCTGAAATGAACGAATCCTTCTTGTGGCATTGTAGATTGGGTCACATCAATGCGACACGACTGGCTAAGTTGCATAAGGATGGATATTTGAACCCGTTTGAATTTTCATCCTATGACACTTGCCAGTCATGTCTCAAAGCTCCGTTTACGGGACACAGAGAAAGAGTTACCGAACTCTTGGGACTGATACATAGTGATGTATGCGGTCCCATGTCTACACATGCCAGGGATGGTTCTTCGTACTTCATTACATTCACTGACGATCTCTCTAGATTCGGATATGTGTTCCTGATGAAACACAAATCAGAAGCTTTTGAGAAATTTAGAGAATATAAACAAGAAGTCGAGAACCAAACCGGAAAAAGTATTAAAATCCTACGATCTGATCGAGGAGGGGAATACTTGAGCAATGAATTCCTGGACTTCCTAAAAGAGAATGGGATTCTCTCTCAGCTGACTCCTCCATATACACCACAGCACAACGGTGTATCTGAACAGAGAAACCGCACCCTATTAGATATGGTGCGCTCAATGATGAGTACAACTGAGTTACCTATTTCCTTCTGGGGATATGCGCTTGAGACAGCCATGGACCTATTGAATAGAGTTCCTACCAAATCAGTGCGTACCACTCCATATGAGATATGGAAAGGGAAGAGACCACATCTTAATTATATTAAGATATGGGGTTGTCCAGCCTATGTCAAAAGACAAAATCCGGACAAACTCGAGGCAAGATTTGTCTTATGTAAGTTTGTAGGATATCCCAAAAATTCACAAGGGTATATCTTCTACCACCCCGAGGAACAAAAGGTGTTTGTTTCTCGACATGCCACTTTCTTAGAAAAAAGTTTTCTTATGAAACGGATAAGTGGCATTGAGGTAGAACTGGAAGAGGTTCCAGCGACACAGACTACAACAGAAGATTTGGTTGAACCAGAGGATTCCGTAGTTCCCGATGAACCCCAGCCACTCCGCCGATCTAGTAGGGTTCCTCGCCAACCTGAGAGATACTACGGTTTTCTCATGGATGGAGGGAGCGAGGATTGCATCATGGAGGATGATGACCCAACTAGCTTCGAGCAGGCCATCACGAGTAGGGACTCAGTGAAATGGCTGGATGCTATACGGTCCAAGATGGAATCCATGTACACCAACAAAGTATGGACTTTGGAAGTTGCTCCTGAAGGGGTAAAACCCATCGGGAGCAAGTGGATCTTCAAGAAGAAACTTGGTGTAGATGGGAAAGTGGAGACTTTCAAAGCTAGACTTGTAGCAAAGGGTTTTCGTCAAAGACCAGGTGTGGACTATGACGAGACCTTTTCTCCAGTGGCTATGCTTAAATCCATCCGGATCATGCTTGCCATCGCTGCATATCATGATTACGAAATCTGGCAAATGGATGTTAAGACCGCCTTTCTAAATGGTGATTTAGAAGAGTGCGTGTACATGACTCAGCCAGAGGGCTTCGTAGACAGTGGGAGCAGCGGCAAGGTGTGCAAGCTGCTTAAATCCATTTATGGATTAAAGCAAGCATCGCGGAGTTGGAACATCTGCTTTGATGTCGTTATCAAAGAGTTTGATTTCGTCAAAAACCCAGATGAACCTTGTATTTACAAGAAGGTGGCAGGGAGTAAGGTTGTCTTCCTCGTATTGTACGTGGACGACATACTCTTGATAGGAAATGATATTCCTATGCTGCAATCGGTCAAGCTCTTCTTATCACAAAGATTCTCAATGAAAGATCTTGGTGATGCCTCCTGCATATTGGGAATCAGGATCTATAGAGATAGATCCAAACGGATTTTGGGATTGTCCCAATCCAGGTACATTGACACCATACTAAAGAGGTTTAGTATGGAAGAGTCCAAGCGTGGGAACTTGCCTACGATCTCTGGAGTCACTCTCTCCAAAGAGATGTCTCCCAAGACTGATTTGGAGAGAGCTCGTATGCAAGGGATACCCTATGCTTCGGCAGTAGGCTCTATCATGTATGCGATGCTATGTACCAGACTCGATGTAGCATACTCACTAAGTGTAGTGAGCAGGTATCAAGCTGATCCTGGAGAGAGTCACTGGACAGCTGTGAAGAGCATTCTCAAGTACTTACGAAGGACTAGAGATATGTTCTTGGTGTATGGTAACGGAGAACTCCAAGTGGAATCCTTTACCGATTCGAGCTTCCAGAGTGATAAGGATGACTCTAAGTCGCAGTCGGGCTTTGTCTTTACCCTTTACGGAGGGGCGGTTAGCTGGAAGAGTTCCAAGCAGGAAACCGTGGCAGACTCGACGATGGAGGCTGAATACATCGCTGCCAACGATGCTGCCAAAGAGGCTGTTTGGATCAAGAAGTTCATTACTGAACTTGGAGTGGTTCCATCCATTGAGCATCCAATACCTTTGTATTGCGATAACAATGGAGCGGTGGCTTTGGCCAAGGAACCCAGGTCCCATCAGCGATCCAGGCATATTCTGAGGCGGTATCACCTGATCCGGGAGATAGTTGATCGCCGGGAGATCGAGGTCAGGAGGGTTGACACGAAGAACAACACGGCGGATCCACTCACGAAGGCAATTCCCCAGATACAGTTTGAGAGACTCTTCGGGATGCTCGGTTTGCGATACTACAGCAGCTGGCCCTAGTGCAAGTGGGAGATTGTTAGTTGTATGTATGCCCTAGATGCCAGTATTGTACAGATGATGTATATTATATTGGATGCTTGGACATATATAAAGATGAATTTCTTGCTCGATATGATAGTATGCTATCTGGTTGCTCTTTATCTTAACATGTACAATTGTCTCTTTAAAATGTCTTATAGTTACATGTTGATAAAGCCCTTAGGATGTGTACTTGACTATCTGGACTATGATGCAGATCATACTAGTGGGGACATGGTAGTCTATAAGTACATCCTTCAAGGTCCCTAGTCGTGGGTGTATCGAGACAGGGCATCGATATACCAGAGTAGACTAGCGTATATGCTTCTCGACCCATGAGATGGGCGATGGATGATCCCATATCCATTGGTGTTTGACATCAGAGAGGGTATACGGGTGCTCAGTGGAGACTGGGTACACTGGACGGACTCGCCGAGAACTCCCAGATGGTATTATACCTCACGTCAGATGGCAGTTCTCAGGTGACACTTGTACAGGTTAGTCTGTAGACCCGAGATCGTCATAGAGTCTTGTGTGATTCCCACTGTGCTTTGATCTCCACCTTACCACGTCCATGAGGGTGTGCAAAACGGTGGTCTTTGGGTACAGTCCCGAGTCACATGGAGGCAATGAGCGATAGGAGGGGTTTCGTCTCTCCCGGTATTGGGGGTTGATGTTGCGCTGTGCTCGATTGGCCGTAACAGGGAAGTCCCTGGCCAGGGCTGATCAGAGATTTGCTGGTAAGTGTTACCAGTAGTTTCTTGACCCATTATGAGCCTCATATCGGCACGACTTATCGGTTATTGGGGTCTGACGTTTACCACCCCTAGACTTGATATGCGACGTATCAGACGAACAGACCGGACTGTACGGTAAGTGTTACTGGTTGGATTGACAGGAGTGTGAGCGGGCTAGCTCGTCGATCTTCTGATCGCTCAATACCCGGATGGCCGTTACGTTTAGCAGACCGCTTGCGGCTTGTGGGTGCTTGATATGATCATCATCTGCTACCGGCGTATTGACGAGTCTTTAGAGTCCTACACAGAGGTTTCCTGGCTCAAGCGTAACGAAATAGGAGCGCATATGAGATATGTGCGGGACCGAGAATAATGCGTGTATGTGATACCGCATTTCATTCTCGCGATAAATGTTTCGATTTGTTATATTCGATATGACCTAATTATCGAATCATTGATTCGATAAGTCGATACATTGGATACTAGTCGGTTATGTGCGACATGACCGGATCATTGAATCAAATGTTGATTTAATGATTTAATGTATAATTATATATTTGATATATTACTTTGCATTAGCTAGTATTGGTTCACTTTATATGGATTTTCTCACTCGATGTGCAAGAAGTATATATGATATACTTTTGTGCACTACTTTGTGTCATGTTTGATGATACATGTAGTTTGGTGTTGTGTTAAGACTTAAACCATGGTTATGATAATAGTTAGGGTTTTTATTTATTTACTTATTTATTTATCTATTCTTTTTGATAAATAAATATATATGATAACAAAATGGTTTCTTTCATGAAGCTTGATGAAGCTTCATGAAGCTTTGACTAAAGTGACTATTTTGTCATCATCCTTAACCCTAACCATTCTCATTTGACCATGGTTTATTCTCTACACTTAACCTAGGTTAGAAGATGATAAGTGTTGATTTTATTATTCTTTTTACACAACACTTATCATATTCTTTCTTCTTCTTCATCTTCATCTTCAAGAAAAAAGCTTGATGCCATCAATGTCAACTTGAGCAAAAGTGAGTGAAATCCAATTCTAAAGTGAACCCACCTCCTATTTCTTCACCCTCTACCTCTTGCCAAGTTGTTTTGGGTGTTTTCTTCACAAGTTTCACAACTTTGTGAAGTCGGAGCTTGAACTTGTGATGCCTCGACGTAGATCGTCTTTGACACGAAGCCGACGACCAAGCTCGCTCGTTTCTCCGATGAAGCCGACGATTGAGTTCGGGATTCATGATGGACAGCGAGAGGACACCCACATGGAGCTAAGGAAGTGGAGAACCAGATCTACAAAGGTTGTAGCATCTAACTTTTAGTTAAAGTGTTAACTAGTTTATAGTTTCGCCTAGAAATCTAGCCGACGATCCGTATTAGGGTTTCTCGGCACCCATAAAAATTTAAATTGGCATGTTCGATGCCTTGTGAGACCTCTATAGTGTGCCTAGGAACCCTACAGTTTTAACTTGAGTTTTGTTATTTGATATTTTGTTCCGTCGTATGATGTTTGTACGTCAGCGACGAGGGTTGTTTGGTGGTTTTGCAGGCATAGGCTATAGGTTTTAACCTAGAAGCGATTTGTGTGCCGTATTGGTTTCTGACTTGATTTTAATGTGCATTTGCGATTGTGTTATATATGTAGGTACCTTCACATGGATTTCATACGACGAAGAAGAGGATGGCGACATCGACTCCGGCAAGCAAGAATCAAGGTGAGTAGATATATATCTACGGGGGAAGTCGGGTGGATGGCGTATACCACCCCCGCAGTTTCGTAGTGTAGCCTATGATATATTATATTTATATGATTATGTGTTATGTGAAACATGGGTAATTAGCAAGTATGACCTTAGAAGATCATGGGTAAAATTTTAGTGTAATGGGATAATAGTGTCGTTAGTTAGCTCCTTAGTCGCGAAACCCTAGAATAAGGTACACGCGCGCGCGCGCGCACACGCATACACTTTATTTTCTTTTGCGTATATGTATGTGAGTATGCATATATATATGTGTGTGTGTGTGTGTGTGTGTGTGTGTGTGTATACATATATGTGGATGATGAGGATAGTATATGGTACTTGGAGATGAGTCGATATGATTGGGCATGATGCCACGAGATCGCTGATGTGACTTGGTTCGTATTATGAGATATGACATGATATTATAGCAGGTCTTTAGGCGATGTGTTTTCATACACACGCATATATATATATATATATATATATATATATGTTGATGGTATCGGAATATACTAGATTTTAGATCAGTACCCCTAATTCAGGATATGATGATAAGGATACCAGATGAATAATGAGATAAATGTGATATTCGACCTGTACCCAGATTTGGGATGCCGTACGATGGATTTACCGTGCGAGATATAATGATGATGATAGATCCGCACTATTGACTCGAGAATGTCATATTATATATTGTATCGTACGTGATACTATTGAGGTGGGATCACCGACTACTAAATATATATATATCGACTCAGACTTAGGTGGTTTTCCTTACCCTTTCGATTAGTCTGTTAGTTTAGTCCTGTAGTTTCCTTAGTAGATGATAAACTGGGATCGAGTCATACTTATTTTCAAAACTAATGAATCGTAAGTATTTTAAAGACATGTCAAGGGATACTACGGATATTTTAAAGGACGTACATTTTCTTTAAAACACTGTAGCCCTATTTTATAAACACATGATTCGCGTTATTTCAAATGTCAAAACTGTATGACTCGCATATAGAATTGTATATTCCTTATTGTCGCGTTTACTATTCATACTCCGTTCATTCATGTTGTTATCATCGCATTGCATATTTAATGTGTACTTTAGTGATTATAAACCCATGCTGTCAGGACACCAACACCATTACCGATGATGCGTATGCTACACGTACACCTGCTTGCCGGCTCACACACATCATCATCGGAAATTATTATGTCACGTACACTTTAGAAAATACTACTTCATTAGTATAAATTGCTAGCTGATAGTTTCGACATAATACTAGCGCGCATGCCTTTATATGCTAATTTAGATATTGCATTTATTGCTGTGATATTTTATGCATATTACATATATTCATTTGCTATATGATATGGGCCAGTCCGAATTGCCGGAGCCCGGTATTCACTATTATTGACTCTTCATTTTTGGATTTCGGATTTTCCATGAGATTTCTGGATTTGGAGAAAACCGCAAGACTTTATAAACACATTTATCATTTTCAAAAATAAAAGCGCGGTTTTCTCATGATATGATGTGAGATATGTCCACCATGAGTTTTCTCGGCTCTTGAGCGATATCATACACCCGATTCGAGGAGGAGGAGGAGGAACTGTCTGTGGGTGCATGATGGACTCGGTGCGGTACCCCGGGGCAAGATGGTCGCATATGATGGCGTTGAGCCTGGCAGGGGAGTACTACCGACCGGTTATTTTTTGATATCTGGAGTATACCGACGTTGTCGTAAGATTTGATATGAGGGGCCAGTCCGGATAGCCACAGCCCAGGGCCCAGTCCGGATAACCGGAGCCCGAGATATTGAAACTTTGAGGTATTGAGATTTTATGATATGGGCCAGTTCGGATAGCCGGAGCCCGAGATATTGGATATTTGGATATATGTTTTGTGTTGATACTTGACACGGATTTTATGCTGATTTCATTGATGATACACCGATTTATATATACAGAAATCTCACTATATTAAGAAAATAGTTTTCTCATTCTTGATATATTCTGTTTTCATTTCGATGCATTCATACATCATATATATGATATGTTGCTATCTGAGGCACTGACACGAGCACGTGGTATTACACTTATGTGTAGATGGTTCAGGATATTATATTGAGGTTATATTTTATTTAGATATTATCGTATGACCTAGGATTGAGTCATACATACGATTTCTGCTCAGTGATGTTTTCTACTCACGAGTTGGCAACTCACCCCGTTGTGCCACAGTTCCTTGCAGGTTTGCCGTACAAGTTTCCTTGGCGGCTTTGCTGGCACACTGTTTCTTCCGGGTGATTGCTTTGGTAGGTGGGTTCACTCGCATCGTGACCACCATTGTACTTTATTTATATTTCAGTTGTATCTAGTCACTCCATCAACCGGACTTGTTTTATTTGATAGACTTAGAAGACCAATGTATATTCTTTCGACCTTAGAGTCGCGCGATGTATTATTATGGGTTTTCTCTGGTTTTCTAGTGGATATTGCTTTTCTTGATAAGTTTTGATTCTCACCCTTCGGCGTTGTATATTATATTGCTTGCGTGGTTGTGACCGCCAATTGGCGAAGAGCTAGCTCCCGCTTGGGGATACCTTTATATATTTCATGTGTTGTACCCGTTTGGGGCCAGTATTTACAAGGGAGACTCTACCGAAATTTTCGGAAAAGACTTGATGTTTTAAAATGTTTACTATGACTTTTCAAAGTGATTTATATGCAACTTTTAAACAAGTTTCCTACACTTTCTTTAAAATGGTTTAGATTTCTGAGTTTTTGGCTTACTTGAATTAGATGTGGTCCTATAGATTTCATATAACTCAAGTGCCAGTCACGTGCTATTCCGGGTCGTGACAACTTTTACCATCCCGGACATCGTGAGCTTCGAGGACGCGTACCTCTACGATCAGCACTGCACTGAGGACACGGTGCAGTTAGTGATAGGCCGCATCGTAAATCACTTCGGCCGACTGCTACCCCAGCGCTCCCCCTACTCCAGCTGTTGATGTACTCCATTTGGAAGGCGTCGCCGGGACGCTACAACCCTTTTTCCGAACAGCTGAGGGATGAGGCAGTTGGTAAGCTAAGGTCTCTGCGACGCTTCGGCCTGATTTCCGCGGGTCAGCGGGATCGCTCGGTGGCGCTCATCCTTGAGAGCTACCGATTGAGGCATGATACCGAAGTTCGAGGGTGGCGTCAGGGGCAGAGGTCTGAGGGCACGAAGGCTCGGCTGGTGGAGATATCCTCGGAGTACCACGAGCAATGTTCTCTGCACCCTCTTCGCCCGCTACTGTAATTTTTATTTTTCGATGTACGGCTGAGGAGCCTATAGTACCCTTTTGAATAAACAGAACTCTTCTTTTTGTAATGTTTTATTGATCCTTTTTATTATATAAACAAAAAGATCTTGAGAAAATTTTACATTGCTATAGTAAAAAGAAGTACACGCTAGTAGATGTTCTTTTTATTGGTGCAGCTTGAGCTCCTCAGATGTCTGTTGGCCTCCACGACCAGCATAGGGTGCTGAGCCTCGTAGGTACCTGACATACCCTCTGCTGACACGACCATGATTTGGCCAATTGTTAACTCGCCGGGAGGGGGACACTGCTTCTGCTCGTGGTTAGCTTGCCGCTTGTCCCGCAAGTATGCTGCGAGGTGTCCCGAACGGGTGAGCTCCTTGATGTAGTCTCGTAGCTGCTTACAGCTCTCCGTGGAGTGGCCTAGCGACCTGTGGAAACCGCAGTAGGGGCCCCGGGTTCGCTTTGAGGCCATTTGAAAGATTGGGGGAGCTTGAAGAACCCCTTGCCCTTAGCCTCCTCTAGTAGTACCGTCTGGGAGACGTTGAGCGGGGTGTACTCTTGGAACTTCGGGGAGTAGGATTTTGGCCGCTCAGGTCCCCTTTTCTATTCCCTCGCCCTTTTCTTTTGGTCTGCTTGCTCTGCCCGGGGGATATTCGCGTTCACCTCGGATTCGAGCTGGAAACACTCCTTGTTCCTAAGACCAGACCTAAGCGTTGTGATGACCATCTCGTCCCGATGTTCTGGGACCTCGAGAAGGGCATTGTATAAGCGGGTGACATACCCTTTGAATGTCTTTTTGTCTCCGTTCTTGATTGTGAAGAGATGGTCGACTGTCCGTTTCTGCCGCCTGTTCCCGACGAAGTGGCCGAGGAATTGGGTGGCCAGCTCGTCGAAAGTTGAGATCGAGCGTGGTATGAGTTCTCAGAACCAGTCACGTCCGGAGCGTATGAGAGTGGCCGGTAATGCCCGGCATTGGGCGGGGTCGGAGTTATCTTGGAAGCTCATTCCTGCGGTGAATGCATCCAAATAGTCCTTCGGATCGGACTTACCGTCGAAGAGAGAGACTTTCGGGGGCTTGTTCCGGGAGGAGACATGGACGGCGAGCAGCTCCTCGGTGAAGGGTTTGGTGAGCGAGTCGGCGGCATACTTAGTCCCGTCGCTCGAATGATGACCTTCCCGATGCATACCCTCGATCTTCTTTTCGAGGGCGTCGAGTCGGCCGAGATATCCCGACTATTCGGCACATTCTGATCTTTGGCCTCTGCCGTTGGAGACCTGTGCTTGGCCACGGCCCCGGTTCCTTTCGATGAGGTTCCTTAGGTCGCCTGGTGAGGTAGTCTTCGAGCCGCCATGACGAGTCCCATCCGTGCGACCCCGTCGAATGAGGGGGTGTCGGTCATGCCTGGGAGAAAGCGAGCTGACCGACATCTCCTCGAGAGGGATAGGGGCGCGCAGGGGCTCGGGGCGAGGCGCTCTTGCGAAGGACCTCGGCGTTGAACTGTGGGGTGCTCAGCAGGTCGCAGAATATATTAGCTCGGGAGATATGCGGCCGTGGGTGGTAGCAAGGCGGTGGTCGACAGTGCCGATGTGAGCAGAGTCTTCTCTCCCTCTGTAGGGGTCCTGGTCCCGAGGTGGGGGAGTGACGACCTGGGGAGCTTGCCCCACCGTTTGGACACGGACGAGCGCGTCCACGACGGACGCGAGCCGATCTATCCGGACGGCTAGGGCGTTGATGGCGTTCGGGGGAGGAGATCCGATTGCGCCTCCGTTGTGGGGGAGGCGGCGGCTGGTGCTTTAATCGTCATGGTGATCGCTAGCCATTGGATTGAGATAGGAAGATGAACTTTTGTTTTAGTGGAATCAAGAGCTTCCCACAGACGGCGCCAGCTGACGTGTATCAGATCACGTCAAGATGTTACCTTCCGTTGATCTGCTGTTAGTGATGACGGACTGCTGAGATTTGAATTGGAGAGTAGCCTCCTGAAGCGTGTGGATCTCAATGGGTTTGAGGTTGTTGTGGCCGAGCTACCTGCAAGGAAGTCCCGGGGTGGTTGTGCCACCGAGGACCCTTCGACGATCAAGTTAGTGATGCAAGTCGAGCAGAGTAGCGGCCTAGTGAGGAAAGAATTGCTTACTTGAGTTATCTGAAAGAGGAGTTTATGTAGCGGTAGCAACAGGCAGGCAGGTGCGAGAATCACGCCGGCCATTACGCCCCCGACGTCACGCCCGCGTGATAGGCGGGATCTCCTATTAATGGCGAGACAGGCTCGTTAATGGAGGATCATGATGACATGGAACGTGGGACGTGGCCGGCGGATATCTCACGCATAAAGAGATTCGCGGAGGCGAGGCGGAAGAACCTGTGAATGATGTCGTCGGTCGGTCGATGGGACCGAAGAATATGAGCTCGGCGGGAGGCTCAGTACCGAGCGGGAGGCCGAACTATCTTAGTTCTGTGGTAGCCCGGAGGCGAGCTGAGAGGGCCGACGAGGCCAATTGTGCAGGGGCTCGGAGGTGAGCCAGCGGTTTGTTTGTAGGACGGACATAGGAGTGGTCTGGTCGGCCACTGCAGGTCTTTTCTTGCAAGCTTAAGGACACGTCATCTTCCACGTGTCATGATCTGGGAGATCACCGATATCGAGCATCATCACAAACCCTCAAAAATTTACCATTTTAACAAAACTTTCATGCAGGTTGGAAGCAAGGATGGAGCCAGTGTCATGCAGGGGAGACCCCCCAAGCCAGTGGCATGCAGGGGAGCCCCCCCCAAAAAAACCCACACACAGAGAGAATGTAAGGGTTAGTTAGCTAAGCCGCATAATATATGGAAGATTAATTAGCAAAGTAGAAATATTTTATTAAATCAGTCCTAAAATATAGTAATGATTCCTATGAGTATCCATATTTAACCGCTTTTCTGCAATTTAAGCAAAAATAAAAGATGGCAATGATCATATTAAAAAGGAATCTAACCTAAAATCTCTCTATCTCCCATTCACATATTCAACAATAAAAAAATTGTTGAAGAAATTCGTGAGAGTAGCGATAATTTTTCAAGAATTAATTGTATTTTTCTTTAGCGCTATTGGTTATAAACTCTTCAAAAAAAATCACTACTTTATATGCTGATAACTTACATGCAAACTTTAAGTTTGTTATTTAATAATTCTTTATTAAATATTCTAATTTCTGATATTATAAGTTTTGCCGTGGCAAATGCACAAAATAAAGGAAAATTCTGAACTTTTCATGGTGGGTTTTAGTCCCACATTGCCCAAACCAAAGAATGGGAAAGTGTTTGTATAACACTTCTATTTTTCATTGTATTGAGTCCAATTAAAGCGGATATGGTGAAACAACACACGCGTACGCCGCCGTCATGTCGAGCGAGCTAGCCGTGTGTGCCTGCACCTGTGTACACGGATGCCACTCATGTTTTTTATTTTCTCGAATGGTTTTTTGCGAACGGTTACTACTGTTGGAAGTTGACCGTTACAAATTGAAGGGTTGCGATCATTTAAGTGGTTGCAACGGTTGAAAGAGTTCCAACCGTTTAGGATGCTATATAAATCCCTTTCCTGAAAGCAGAAATAACAAGTAAACCAAGAGCGCATACGAAATTTCTTCTTTTTCTTCTTCTTTCTTTTCACTGCATTCACATCATCCGAGTATTTGATTTCGAAACAGAAAAGGGTTTTAACACTACTTCGGCAACTTGTGCTAGCAGGAGTATCAGAAGGGATAGGAAAGTTATATTGGATGCTTGGACATATATAGAGATGACTTTCTTGCTCGATATGATAGTATGCTATCTGGTTACTCTTTATCTTAACATGTACACTTGTCCTTTAAAACTGTCTTATAGTTACATGTTGATAAAGCCCTTAGGATGTGTACTTGACTACCTGGACTATGATGCAGATCATACTAGTGGGGACATGGTAGTCCATAAGTACATCCTTCAAGGTCCCTAGTCGTGGGTGTATCGAGACGGGGCATCGATATACCAGTGTAGACTAGCGTATACGCTTCTCGACCCATGAGATAGGCGATGGATGATCCCATATCCATTGGTGTTTGACATCAGAGATGGTATACGGGTGCTCAGTGGAGACTGGGTACACTGGACGGACTCGCCGAGAACTCCCAGATGGTATTATACCTCACGTCAGATGGCAGTTCTCAGGTGACACTTGTACAGGTTAGTCTGTAGACCCGAGATCGTCATAGAGTCTTGTGTGATTCCCACTGTGCTTTGATCTCCACCTTACCACGTCCATGAGGGCGTGCAAAACGGTGGTCTTTGGGTACAGTCCCGAGTCACATGGAGGCAATGAGCGATAGGAGGGGTTTCGTCTCTTCCGGTATTGGGGGTTGATGTTGCGCTGTGCTCGATTGGCCGTAACAGGGAAGTCCCTGGCCAGGGCTGATCAGAGATTTGCTGGTAAGTGTTACCAGTAGTTTCTCGACCCGTTATGAGCCTCACATCGGCACGACTTATCGGTTATTGGGGTCTGACGTTTACCACCCCTAGACTTGATATGCGACATATCAGACGAACAGACCGGACTGTACGGTAAGTGTTACTGGTTGGATTGACAGGAGTGTGAGCGGGCTAGCTCGTCGATCTTCTGATCGCTCAATACCCGGATGGCCGTTACGTTTAGCAGACCGCTTGCGGCTTGTGGGTGCTTGATATGATCATCATCTGCTACCGGCGTATTGACGAGTCTTTAGAGTCCTACACAGAGGTTTCCTGGCTCAAGCGAAACGAAATAGGAGCGCATATGAGATATGTGCAGGACCGAGAATAATGCGTGTATGTGATACCGCATTTCATTCTCGCGATATATGTTTCGATTGGTGATATTCGATATGACCTAGTTATCGAATCATTGATTCGATAAATCGATACATTGGATTCTAGTCGGTTATGTGCGACATGACCGGATCATTGAATCAAATGTTGATTTAATGATTTAATGTATAATTATATATTTGATATATTGCATTGCATTAACTAGTAATGGTTCACTTTATATGGATTTTCTCACTTGATGTGCAAGAAGTATATGTGATATACTTTTGTGCACATATTTGTATCATGTTTGATGATACTTGATCATTTTGTTAAGTGTAAAGAATTAAAACCATGGTTAAGTGTTGATTAGGGTTTTGCATATTCATTTATTTATTTATTTATTTATTTGAAAAGGATTATGATGAGAATGGTGGCTTTCTTTGTTTTAAGTTGAAGCTTCATGAAGCTTTGACTTTTGTAACCATTCTTGTCTTCATGCTTAACCCTAACTCATCCAAGTAACCATGGTCTATTCTCTACACTTAACTATAGTTAGCTTATGATAAGTATTGAATTATTATTCATTTTAACTCAACACTTATCATATTCTTTCTTCTTCTTCATCTTCATCTTCAAGAAAGAAAGCTTGATGCCATCAATGGCAACTTGAGCAAAAGTGAGTGAAATCCAATTCTAAAGTGAACCCACCTCCTATTTCTTCACCCTCTACCTCTTGCCAAGTTGTTTTGGGTGTTTTCTTCACAAGTTTCACAAATTTGTGAAGTCGGAGCTTGAACTTGTGATGCCTCGACGTAGATCATGTTCGGCACGAAGCCGACGACCTAGTCCGCCCATTTCTCCGATCAAGCCTACGATCGAGTCCGGGATTCGATATGGACAGCGAGAGGACACTTACGTGGAGCCAAGGAAGTGGATATCCGGATCTACAAAGGTTGTAGCTTCCTATCTTTAGTTAAGATGTTAACTAGTTTCGTATTTCGCCTAAATTTCTAGTCAACGATCTAGTCTAGGATTTCTCGGCACCGTAAAATTTGAAATTGGCATTGTTGATGCCTTGTGAGACCTCTTGAGAGTGCCTAGGAACCCTACACTGGTATCAGAGCCTAGCTACAGCCTTAGGCGAAGTCTAGACGACGTTTGAAACCCGAACGAACCCGAAACCCTAAAACCCAAGTGCTCTCTGGACTTTTTCTAAAATCTGGGATTTTCCAATATTAAAATTGCTTAAAAAATTCAGCAGGGAAATCTAAGAATTACGGTGCAATTTTTATTCAATGAACAGTGAAATACGCGGCGGAACCGCGGCCTAAGACAGCTTAGGCGGCAGTTCCGCGGCTAAAGAATGACGTCAGCCTTCCTCCTCTGCACAGTAATTCATAGTTTCTGCAGCTGAGTTTTATGGGTATTTTTAATAATTATTCAAGAGTTGAATTTTCTGGGGTGTTTTAGAGCTTCGGTGTTTCGACCGGATTATCAAACTTCGTCTTTGTGTTTTTCCGGATAATTTTTGAATTTGTTAAAAAGTTCGACCGGATATAAATGCCCAACTTTTCCCCTGTCGGGAAATTTCCAAGTGTTGGATTTTTCTGTGGTTTAAAGACGTTCTGAGTAGTGCAAGTAACGCGATGGTCCCTCTAGAAGAAAACAAACCTTAACTCGATTATGTGACCGTCTTGAACTGCCCTTTGAACCTTCGGGTTTGGGGCAGTACGGCGTGCCACATGTGAGGCGTTGGCTTGACCCTTCTACGGCTGGACCGTTGGTACTGAGGCATGAAGTGAATGTCTTTGAACTTATTTCATGTGTTGATCGGTGTCGGGAAAACTTGGGTGTTCGAATGTTCGATCGGAAAGTTTGATATATTCTATTTATCCGGAATTGGATACAATAATTGGAATTCACAAACAGTTATGAGATAACTGGATGAATGTTATAAATCTAGCGGTTTAGTTTCACTTGATATCGAAAAGAGTTTTCGATAATGGGACTAAAATGCGGGGTTTATAACTGTTAGGCATGTGATGTCTAAAGAGGTTGCGGATTCCAACTGTTGTAGTTTTACACTTTCTTTTCTGTGACCGTAAGTGTAATATGTGATATCGCCGGTTTCGTTGCTATATGTCAACGACAATTGGGATGCGCATATTTACTTACGTTGATGACATGTGATGTTATGTGTTGCTGGATATGTTATATTGGATTGTCGTGTTCGAATAGCCGGGGATTTTTATGTGAGATGAGTGTTTTTCATTTTCATTCATGTAAAAACTTGTATGTAATATTCTTTTATTTGGGGCACTTCCTGGTTGCGGAAGTTGTCACCCTTTGTATATTATTTACTTTTCCGCATTAGGATAGACCCAAGGAGGGGAGCACAAGTAACCGGGTTCTGGGGTCCAGTGGGAGACCAACTCGAGGAGTCGAGTCCGGATCTCCTAACCCTAGAATTGGTAGGGTTGCTTGCCGCTCTCGTAGGGGTCTAGGGGTGTGGGATTGGCTATTCATCACGACCGTGGAATCCGTGTTTTATACTGGCTTGTATTGAAAACACGGACGTCCTAGTATATCCAATGTTTCATATGTTTCTTCTGCTGCGATATCTGTGATGTGATCATGTGATGTTCTGTGATAGATACAGTATATAGTATATATGATATATTATATAGACGTTACTTATGTTTTGCACCCGCACTAGCCCTGCCCTGCTCTGTCGTTAGTTACCTAACCTAACGGTGCACGAGGGGACATCGAGGCGAATGCGGATGGCATAAGTGTACATCGTATTTATCTGTGATGTTTAGGTACTTAAATGATGGGAATTCATTAATGTGATTAATGAAAGAAAAGAAACCTAAGATGTTGTAGAATCAAATTTTAAACAAAACAGGTAGATACAGTTCTTGCTTTGCATAGCGGTATATATGATATACCCTGCACCTTTTTCGATGAGGAAATGACCGAGATCCCTTCACCGGGAGTGACTCCTTTAGCAGTAACTGGCAGATGCTACACACTCGGTTTGGCTTTGATTGCTTTTAAGAGTTTTTTGCTTTGCACAGTGATATATATGATATATCCCGCACCTTATTCGACGAGGAAAGGGCCGACGATCCCTTCACCGGGAGTGACCCCTTTAGCAAAACTAGAAAAGCCTCAAAATCACTCCATTTTAAAAAACTTTATTTGATTCTACAACGATATCAAGTTCATTACGCAATAGGTTTTTCAGAAAAACCTGTCGTAGCCCTCCGTCATTTCAGATAAGTACTAGTTAGTATTCGTGCTGCGGTTGTTTGGCATGCGTCAAGGCGTAGTGTACGGTAGCTAACTAGTGCTTATCTGCTAGCATACGATGCGATTGGATTAGGGTATTCGCACGGCGTTGTTTGGCATGCGTCAAGGGTCGTGCGGGTGGGTTTAATTCAATCAAGAAATGTACGGGTTGAACTTGACTAGCGGACTATGGGTTGTTTGGCATGCGTCAAGGTCATAGCACGCTAGGGGCAAAATATTATCGGGAATTTCAAGTGTTGAAATTTGCAATGAGATTGCATACTTTCTATGAGATAGTTGGATCCCGATACCCACTGCGAGTAAGAGTTACTCCTGGGAGAGTTTTACACATTGCAATTAGCCGATCAAGTAGGTGTCTAGAAAGGTGTTAACGAGGTTACGCCTCTGGGAAAACGAGGTTTACATTAATTAGGTTCGTGCGAAAGCACGGGGGACCTCCCTCAAAGTACCGACACTGGCCTGGCTGAAAGATTGGCGAACTTGTAGTGTGTAATTAATCCCGGCTAGTCTTTCATTTTAGGGTTTGAAGGAAGATTTGATAAAAAGCAGTGGGAGCCATCCTGATTAGATAAGATAATAACCAATCTGATCTTGCACGAGCATACGCTAAAGTGTTCTCTTCTCTCTCTCCAGGTAGCGACCATTTCATGCCCTAATAAAGATAATAATATGGATGTATTGACCGAACCCGCATGTTATACTGTGCTGGGGAACGTTGGTTCCGTTCTTTCCTATAAGAGTTATAGGACTGAACAGGATATAGGGGAATACCAGGATTCCCATGCCACCCGAATGAAGAAAGTACATGTTGATGCATTTTCTTCGGGTGTGTTCGTTACAGAGAACTGTTTCTCCATTTGCCCTACGTCCTGGGTATTAGATACCGGATCAGGATCCCATATATGTAATCAGTTACATGGGCTTAGGAAAGGTAGAGAACTTGGAGAAGGTGATAAAGACATTAGAGTTGGAAATGGTGCAATTGTTGCAGCTAAGACTGTCGGGGAATATCACCTTGAATTACCAACTGGTAATACATTGGTTCTGAACGAATGCTATTACATGCCGAACCTGATATGCAACATTATATCAGTTTCTTTATTAAGTAAAGAGGGATATAATTTTGTATTACAGAATAATGTTATGAACATTTTCCGTAACCAAAAGTTGGTTGGATCAGGCACGTTGTGCAATGGCATTTATGTTCTAAACCAATCAACAGTTCTGAGCATAACAAACACACACAAGAGGAAGAGTTCAGAACTGAACGAATCCTTCTTGTGGCATTGTAGACTGGGTCACATCAATGTGACACGACTGGCTAAGTTGCTTAAGGATGGATATTTAAATCCGTTTGAATTTTCATCTTATGACACTTGCCAGTCATGTCTCAAAGGCAAGATGACCAAAACTCCGTTTACGGGACACGGAGAAAGAGTTACCGAACTCTTGGGACTGATACATAGTGATGTATGCGGTCCCATGTCTACACATGCCAGGGATGGTTCTTCGTACTTCATTACATTCACTGACGATCTCTCTAGATTCGGATATGTGTTCCTGATGAAACACAAATCAGAAGCTTTTGAGAAATTTAGAGAATATAAACAAGAAGTCGAGAACCAAACCGGAAAAAGTATTAAAATCCTACGATCTGATCGAGGAGGGGAATACTTGAGCAATGAATTCCTGGACTTCCTAAAAGAGAATGGGATTCTCTCTCAGCTGACTCCTCCATATACACCACAGCACAACGGTGTATCTGAACGGAGAAACCGCACCCTATTAGATATGGTGCGCTCAATGATGAGTACAGCTGAGTTACCTATTTCCTTCCGGGGATATGCGCTTGAGACAGCCATGGACCTATTGAATAGAGTTCCTACCAAATCAGTGCCTACCACTCCATATGAGATATGGAAAGGGAAGAGACCACATCTTAATTATATTAAGATATGGGGTTGTCCGGCCTATGTCAAAAGACAAAATCCGGACAAACTCGAGGCAAGATCTGTCTTATGTAAGTTTGTAGGATATCCCAAAAATTCACAAGGGTATATCTTCTACCACTCCGAGGAACAAAAGGTGTTTGTTTCTCGACTTGCCACTTTCTTAGAAAAAAGTTTTCTTATGAAACAGATAAGTGGCATTGAGGTAGAACTGGAAGAGGTTCCAGCGACACAGACTATAACAGAAGATTTGGTTGAACCAGAGGATTCAGTAGTTCCCGATGAACCCCAGCCACTCCGCTGATCTAGCAGGGTTTCTCGTCCACCTGAGAGATACTACGGTTTTCTCATGGATGGTGGGAGCGAGGATTGCATCATGGAGGATGATGACCCAACTAGCTTCGAGCAGGTCATCACGAGTAGGGACTCAGTGAAGTGGCTGGATGCTATGCGGTCCGAGATGGAATCCATGTACACAAACAAAGTATGGACTTTGGAAGTTGCTCCTGAAGGGGTAAAACCCATTGGGAGCAAGTGGATCATCAAGAAAAAACTTGGTGTAGATGGGAAAGTGGAGACTTTCAAAGCTAGACTTGTAGCAAAGGGTTTTCGTCAAAGACCAGGTGTGGACTATGACGAGACATTTTCTCCAGTGGCTATGCTTAAATCCATCCGGATCATGCTTGCCATCGCTGCGTATCATGACTACGAAATCTGGCAAATGGATGTTAAGACCGCCTTTCTAAATGGTGATTTAGAAGAGTGCGTGTACATGACTCAGCCAGAGGGCTTCATAGACAGTGGGAGCAGCAGGAAGGTGTGCAAGCTGCTTAAATCCATTTATGGATTAAAGCAAGCATCGCGGAGTTGGAACATCTGCTTTGACGTCGTTATCAAAGAGTTTGATTTCGTCAAAAATCCAGATGAACCTTGTATCTACAAGAAGATGGCAGAGAGTAAGGTTGTGTTCCTCGTATTGTACGTGGACGACATACTCTTGATAGGAAATGATATTCCTATGCTGCAATCGGTCAAGCTCTTCTTATCACAAAGATTCTCAATGAAAGATTATGGTGATGCCTTCTGCATATTGGGAATTAGGATCTATAGAGATAGATCCAAACGGATATTGGGATTGTCCCAATCCAGGTACATTGACACCATACTAAAGAGGTTTAGTATGGAAGAATCCAAGCATGGGAACTTGCCCACGATCTCTGGACTCACTCTCTCTAAAGAGATGTCTCCCAAGACTGATTTGGAGAGAGCTCGCATGCAAGGGATACCCTATGCTTCGGCAGTAGGCTCTATCATGTATGCGATGCTATGTACCAGACCCGATGTTGCATACTCACTAAGTGTAGTGAGTCGGTATCAAGCAGATCCTGGAGAAAGTCACTGGACAGCTGTGAAGAACATTCTCAAGTACTTGCGAAGGACTAGAGATATGTTCTTGGTGTATGGTAACGGAGAACTCCAAATGGAGTCCTTTACCGATTCGAGCTTCCAGAGTGATAAGGACGACTCTAAGTCGTAGTCGGGTTTTGTCTTTACCCTTTACGGAGGGGCGGTTAGCTGGAAGAGTTCTAAGCAGGAAACCATGGCAGACTCGACGATGGAGGCTGAATACATCGCTGCCAACGATGCTGCTAAAGAGGCTGTCTGGATTAAGAAGTTCATTACTGAACTTGGAGTGGTTCAATCCATTGAGCATCCAATACCTTTGTATTGCGATAACAATGGAGCGGTGGCTTTGGCCAAGGAACCCAGGTCCTATCAGCGATCCAGGCATATTCTGAGGCGGTATCACCTGATCCGGGAGATAGTTGATCGCCGGGAGATCGAGGTCAGGAGGGTTGACACGAAGAACAACACGGCGGATCCACTCACGAAGGCCATTCCCCAGATACAGTTTGAGAGACTCTTCGGGATGCTCGGTATGCGATACTACAGCAGCTGGCCCTAGTGCAAGTGGGAGATTGTTAGTTGTATGTATGCCCTAGAGGCCAGTATTATACAAATGATGTATATTATATTGGATGCTTGGACATATATAGAGATGACTTTCTTGCTCGATATGATAGTATGCTATCTGGTTACCCTTTATCTTAACATGTACACTTGTCTTTTTAAACTGTCTTATAGTTACATGTTAATAAAGCCCTTAGGATGTATAGTTGACTACCTGGACTATGATGCAGATCATACTAGTGGGGACATGGTAGTCCATAAGTACATCCTTCAAGGTCCCTAGTTGTGGGTGTATCGAGACGGGGCATCGATATACCAGTGTAGACTAGCGTATACGCTTCTCGACCCATGAGATGGGCGATGGATGATCCCATATCCATTGGTGTTTGACATCAGAGATGGTATACGGGTGCTCAGTGGAGACTGGGTATACTGGAAGGACTCGCCGAGAACTCCCAGATGGTATTATACCTCACGTCAGATGGCAGTTCTCAGGTGACACTTGTACAGGTTAGTCTGTAGACCCGAGATCGTCATAGAGTCTTGTGTGATTCCCACTGTGCTTTGATCTCCACCTTACCACGTCCATGAGGGCGTGCAAAACGGTGGTCTTTGGGTACAGTCCCGAGTCACATGGAGGCAATGAGCGATAGGAGGGGTTTCGTCTCTCCCGGTATTGGGGGTTGATGTTGCGCTGTGCTCGATTGGCCGTAACAGAGAAGTCCCTGGCCAGGGCTGATCAGAGATTTGCTGGTAAGTGTTACCAGTAGTTTCTCGACCCGTTATGAGCCTCACATCGGCACGACTTATCGGTTATTGGGGTCTGACGTTTACCACCCCTAGACTTGATATGCGACATATCAGACGAACAGACCGGACTGTATGGTAAGTGTTACTGGTTGGATTGACAGGAGTGTGAGCGGGCTAGCTCGTCGATCTTCTGATCGCTCAATACCCGGATGGCCGTTACGTTTAGCAGACCGCTTGCGGCTTGTGGGTGCTTGATATGATCATCATCTGCTACCGGCATATTGACGAGTCTTTAGAGTCCTACACAGAGGTTTCCTGGCTCAAGCGAAATGAAATAGGAGCGCATATGAGATATGTGCAGGACCGAGAATAATGTGTGTATGTGATACCGCATTTCATTCTCGCGATATATGTTTCGATTGGTGATATTCGATATGACCTAGTTATCGAATCATTGATTCGATAAATCGATACATTGGATTCTAGTCGGTTATGTGCGACATGACCGGATCATTGAATCAAATGTTGATTTAATGATTTAATGTATAATTATATATTTGATATATTGCATTGCATTAACTAGTAATGGTTCATTTTATATGGATTTTCTCACTTGATGTGCAAGAAGTATATGTGATATATTTTTGTGCACATATTTGTATCATGTTTGATGATACTTGATCATTTTGTTAAGTGTAAAGAATTAAAACCATGGTTAAGTGTTGATTAGGGTTTTGCATATTCATTTATTTATTTATTAGAAAAGGATTATGATGATAATGGTAGCTTTCTTTGTTTTAAGTTGAAGCTTCATGAAGCTTTGACTTTTGTAACCATTCTTGTCTTCATGCTTAACCCTAACTCATCCAAGTAACCATGGTCTATTCTCTACACTTAACTATAGTTAGCTTATGATAAGTATTGAATTATTATTCATTTTAACTCAACACTTATCATATTCTTTCTTCTTCTTCATCTTCATCTTCAAGAAAGAAAGCTTGATGCCATCAATGGCAACTTGAGCAAAAGTGAGTGAAATCCAATTCTAAAGTGAACCCACCTCCTATTTCTTCACCCTCTACCTCTTGCCAAGTTGTTTTGGGTGTTTTCTTCACAAGTTTCACAAATTTGTGAAGTCGGAGCTTGAACTTGTGATGCCTCGACGTAGATCATCTTCGGCACGAAGCCGACGACCTAGTCCGCCCATTTCTCCGATCAAGCCGACGATCGAGTCTGGGATTCGAGATGGACAGCGAGAGGACACTTACGTGGAGCCAAGGAAGTGGATATCCGGATCTACAAAGGTTGTAGCTTCCTATCTTTAGTTAAGATGTTAACTAGTTTCGTATTTCGCCTAAATTTCTAGTCAACGATCTAGTCTAGGATTTCTCGGCACCGTAAAATTTGAAATTGGCATTGTTGATGCCTTGTGAGACCTCTTGAGAGTGCCTAGGAACCCTACATAAGAAACTTTGGTTAGAACAAAGACATGGTAATGATAATGCTAGGGTAGAAAGATTCGACATATCGTCATTTAGTAATTTTATCCTTGACTTTCAGGAGTTAGTCACGAAAGTGATTAATTCTGGAACAATACTGTCAGATCGGTTTCAAGTGGCTGCTTTGATTGATGTTCTTCCGCCATCTTGGGAAGCCTTTGCCAACCAATTTCGGATGAACCAAAATTTACCCACACTCCTTGTTGTTATGAATTCCATTAGAATTAAGGAACAAAGAAGAGTGTACTTAATCCTAATACTACAAGTTTTAATAAACTCAACTTGACTGAATGTTCTAATAAAGATGTTCCCAAGGGAAAACAATTTAGGCCTAAGAACAATAAATTCAAGAAGAAACATTTTGATAAAGGTTTAAACCAGAACAAAAGTCACAAGCCAACGAACAAAGAAAAATTCCGTTTTGTATGTGGGAAAAGCAACCATATCTTTACCAGATGTTTCTTCAGGAAAACCGAACCAGTTCGGGAACTTACAAGTACTAACAATACAAATATGAATATGGTGGAAATGGGTGAAGCTTCCTCTCTCAGGTATATTTCCCATACTGTAAATCTTATCACATCATCTAATAATTGGTGGTTAGACAGTGATGCTAATGTGCATATATTCCGACAATAAATGGTTTACTTCATTTCAGGATGAATGTGGAGGAAGTGTAACGCTTGGAAATGATGCAATATCACCAGTGAAAGGAAATGGATGTCTTTATGACCTCTGAAAAATATTTACCGCTAAGTGATGTTTTGTATGTTCCTAGTGTAAGAAAGAATTTAATAAGTGCTTATTTACTTTCTAAGAGAGGTTACAAAATTGTATTGGAAAATAATCAAATTATAATCCCCAAAAGAAATATATTTATTGGTAAGGGTTATGTGTGTGATGGATTATTTAAGTTGAACGTTGTTTGTAATAATAATAAAATAAATAAAACCGGTCTCATTGTTTTAACCTTGTCTTCTTGTGTTATGTGATATAGTAGATTAGGACATGTTAATTATCAAACGTTAAATAGAATAATGCGTTTAAGTATGATTTATAAAAGTTCTATTGATTTAAAATCTAAATGTGATATTTGTATCATGGTTAAACATATTAGAGGTACATTTAAATCTGTTGATCACTGCACCCAAAACTTAGGTTTAGTACATTCTAATGTTTATGATTCTTGCAAACAATCAACTAAAGGTGGAAATAAATACTATGTTACATTCATTGATAACAATACTAGATATTGTTATGTATATTTACTTCCAACCAAAGATGAGATGCTTAATAGATTCAAAGTATATAAAACCGAAGTATAAAACTACACTGAAAGGAAAATCAAAGTCTTTAGATTAGACCGTGGAGGGGAGTATACTTCCGATATGTTAAATTTTTTCTGTTAAGAACATGGAATTAAACATGAATATTCTCCTCCTTACACTTCTGAATCTAATGATGTAGTAGAACGTAAAAATAATACATTAATGATAATGGTTAATTCCATGTTACTTAGTTCCGGTGCTCCGGAAAGTTTTTGGGGTGAAGCTATACTATCGGCATCACTACTGGTGTAACATTTTAGAAATATATATATATATATATAATATTGTTTTGGGGAATTTAAATAATTAAAATAATAAATTTGATGAATATTATAAAGGTATAGAAATTGGTTTTAATGAAGTAGTATGATTATATACTTATAGTTTGGAAAAATAATTGGAAAATTAATAAGAATTATTTTTTTTGAAAGAATTTATATGATTTGGGTATTTTACAAATTATTATACAATTATTTGTATACAATTTTAATACTAAACTCGATTAATACCTCACTAATTATGCATTAATCTTGTTTATGTGTTATGACATACAACATGACATGTTGCAACACTTGTTACATTAATTTAAACCATGCTTCATTTGCATTTAAATGGTTTTTGTTTTGTTTTAAAAAGAAAAGGAAAAAATAAAAGTAAGGGTAGGGACATGAGTGTATGGTGGGAGAGAGGGGGAGAGAGTAAGAAGGTTCTAGCATTGTGCCATCACCTTATTATTTTTCGTCTCCTCATTTCTCTTCTACATTTTCTTCTTCTCCTCCTCCATCCTCCATCGCCTCCTCTATCACCCTCGAACAACCCCAAATCTCCATCAAACCCCCATGCTTCCTTCATAAAAATTGATCACAAGCTCACTACAAGCATGATGGATGAAGCAAGTTAAGGTTTTGAGCACTTTGGGCAACCCAAGAATTTTCTTGAGTTGCCAAATGAGATATATTCCTACACTTTTGGTTAAGTATCTTGTTTTCCAAATATCCTATTGTAGTTTAGAGCAAAACTTATGAGCTTTAGTGATCTTGGAAAATTCCAAAATGAGGTTTAGGGTATAGTATGACTTGTGAAGGTGTAGTGAGTGTTTTTCATGACCTTAGTGAGGTTTTACTGGCCAAGACCAGAGACTAGAACCCAAAGCTTGAGTTTAGAATTTTCTGATGTCGGTTTTGTGGAGTTTTTGAGGATCAAATAAATTTTGGAGCAACTTGGGGTCTTTATAAGAAAAAAAAACAACTATATCGACCTAGTTAGACCACTAGAAGACCACCACAGAATAACAAGACCAAAATCCCAAAACTAGGCCGGCTACACCGGTTACTGTAGCATATACGCCGGCCAAATTTTGGATTTGGATGTTTGGGTTAGTCCTGTAGCTCACACTCCTTATAACTTAGCCAACGTATTGTTTGTTTTGTCCCAAACTATCTGTGCAAAAATCTGGGAGCATTTTGATTTGGTTTTGACAATGTTTTCCGATATTTGAATCTTGGATTTTTGGATTTCTTGATGTAACTTGGTCGTTCGACATTCGCACGTTGATGTCAGATAGTATTTTGTTGTTTTAGTATGCGTTGACCATAGGTTCTAACCTATGTGCGATTCGCGTGTCATGTCGGTTTTTGAATATGATTTTGATGCGATACGATGTGTTTTGATTTGTAGGTACTAGCGCGTGGATTTTCGGGACGGCGAAGGAGGGAAAGACATCCGTCGGGATCGACTAGAGCGAGGCGTTGTAGGTGAGTAGATGTATATCTATGATGGAAGTCGGATGGATGGCGTATAGCACCCCCGCAACCGTAGAATAGGATACCTCTACATATAGCTATATATATATATATATATATATATATATATATATATATTTCTATGTGGGATTTGGATAACTAGCGAATAGTGTTCTAGGAGACTTCAGGGTAGCATAGGCGTACTTGTAGGAAGGTATACTCTTAGTCTATCTTTATCTCAGTCGTGAACCTTAGGTTATGTGTTGTCACATACATGCACATACACGTGCACGCACACACACTTGGTATATATGTGTGTGTATGTGTGTATATATATGTGTTTGTGTGTGTTTGTTCATATATATATATACATACATATATACATACATACATATATATATATGTATGTATGTATATATATGTATGTATATATATATATATAGACACACATATGAGATGAGGATATGGTATGTTATTTGGATATGAGTCGATACGATCGAACATGATGTCAAGAGATTATGATATGTGATTTGAGTTGAGACATCGTATATCATGCGATATATTAAAGAATCGTTGGGCGAAATGTACATAACATACGATAACATGTGACTTGATGATATAATAGAATGTACGTGACCTTAGATTCGTACCCTTGATTATGATATTGTACGACGAATGATACCGTACGAATTATGATATATATGATATTTGACCCGTACCCTCGATTTTGAGGACGCTGTACAACGGAATTTACCGTACGAGATATATTTATATGATGATTGATCCGCACTCTTGACTCGAGGATGCCGTACAATGGATTATACCGTACGTGATGCTATGAGGCTGGATCGCCGACTAATAGATATATCGACTCGGATATGTATAGATTTCTATTCACATTCGGCACTGTTTTAATTTAGTCCCTTAATTACTTAGGTAAGTGCTAGAATAGAGTTCACGTCATACCTATTTTCAAAACTAACGAATTGTATACATTTTCAAAGGGCAAACCGAGAGATGCTACGGATTTTCAAAAGGTAATTCTTTTCTCAAAAACACCGTAATCCCTACTTTTCTAAAAACAACGATTCGTACTATTTTAACTACGGTAACCGTATGGCTCGTATATAGATATGCATATTTTATAATGTTGCGTTTACTATTTACTTTTCCGCTATGTTCATGTTGTTCTCATTGCATTGCGCGCGCGCGCGCGCACACACACATATATATACGTGTGCTTTCGTTAACTGTTATGATCTCGTCTGTTAGGACACATGCACCATTATCGATGATGCGTATGTTGCACGTACACTTACTGGCTGGCTCACACACATCATCATCGGTAATTTCCATGCCACGTACACATTAGAGAACTGTTACTTCACTTGTACTATCTGATAATTTGTAGTTTAATAGTATTGTTTAGCATTCATGATCTCGCATGCTAGTTTAGACATTGCATTTCTTATTTAGATGCCACATGCATTTACATATATATGTATATATTATGGATTGGCTCTTTGTCGGCATTCATTATCTCATTATCAACTCATGATTATGAGATTCAGTTTTCCATGAGATTTCTGGATTTGGGAAACCGCATGTGAAATTGAAAACTTATGCTCCTTTTAAAAGAAAAATGCGGTTTTCCTTGATATGATGTGTGGCGTCCACCATGAGATTTCTCGGTTCTGGAGCATATATGATATATGATTAACCTATTCGAGGAGTGAGGAGACACCGTCTGCGGATACATGGTGGACCCGGTGCGGTACCCCGGGACAAGAAGGCTGTAAAGAGAGACGTTGAGCCCGGCAAGGGAGCACCACCGACCGGTGATATTTGGTACGGCGGATATCCGGAGGATACCGACCATAGTCGTGAGATCAGATGATATGGGCCAATCCGGACAGACGGAGCCCGAGATATGAGGATGATGTGTCGCTGATGGACATGGTTTTCATGATGTTTTTGAGTGTCGATGCTGGGCACTCAGATTTTCTCATGATTTTGTGTGTCGATACTGGACACACCCATTTGATGATGCATTCATACATAATATACATGACATGTAGCTACTTTGTGACACGGACACGAGTACTTGATATTACACTTATACTTATATTATTACCTTTGATGCTACTCGATATTATCGTGTTACTATTATTATTGTATTGTACTGTATGACCTAGGAGATAACCATACATTCGGTTTCTACTCGGTGATGTCTTCTACTCACGAGTTGGCAACTCACCCCCGTTGTGCCACAGTTTTCTTGCAGGTTTGACCGCACAGATTTTCGTAGCGGCTTCGTTGGCACACCGTTCCTTCCGGGTGGTTGGTTTGGTAGGTGGGGTTCACTTGCATCATGACCACCGTTGTACTTGTATATTATTTCAGTTGTATCTAGTTAAAGCTCCATCAACCAGACTTTGTATATTTGTAAACTTAGAAACCACCGTTGTATATTCTTTCGGACTTAGAGTCACACTCATGTATTTATTCTTTATGCTGATTTCTTTGATGATGTTTTTAGTTTCTTACTTTCTTTCTGTGTTTGATCTTCGCCTCAAGGCATCGTATATTTATATCTTGCGTGGTTGTTTCCGCCAATTGGTGAAGAGCTAGCTCCCCCTTGGGGATGCCTATTATTATTACTTGTTTGTATTGTTTTCGGGTTAAAAATTACAAAGGAGGTGCTGCCGAAATTTTAAATGACGAAAATGTTTTCAAGATAGATATAAAACGTTGCATTTTTATAGAATATAACTTATGTTTTAAAGGAAGAACTTGATTTCGTATGCCGTTGTTTCAAAAACTTCACCTTTACTATTTTCCCTAAAAAGGTTTAGATTTCTGGATTTTTGGCTTATTTGAATTAGGTGGGGTCCTGTAAACTTCACATGATTCAAGTGCCAGTCGCGTGCCTTTTCCGGGTCGTGATAAAGTTGGTATCAAAGTGTTAGGTTTAACCTTGGTTCGCGTCTAGGTTTGGCTATGTGGAGTCTAGGACGTATATATATTTCAGAACCTAGGCTTGACGTTACGGAACTTAGACTTGGCCGAGGGGGTATTAGACCCGGACTTTCGTCGCGTAGGTTGACCTTGGTTGATGGAGTAGATGACTTAAGTAGAGTGATGTACCGTGTGTATGTTCCGCGGCATACTTACGATACGCTGCTTCGCTTAAGTAGCCTTAGGATGTACATTTCTTAGGCACTGTATTTCTATTCGTTTCTATGATTTATCCTCATTGATATCGGATTATGGTTTCTGTTATCGTGGCTACACAAGCAGAGAGAGCTGTGGTTAGAGATGTGGTCAGAGCGAGCTCGTCAGGAACGAGGACTGACCAGGATGTATTCCGGTGACACGAACGCATTGATATATTATTTTACTAGGATTTTCCGTTGACATGAGCTTTCGGGATCTTCACTAGATGATTGGGCCATTGCTAGAGGCCAGACAGATTGTGAAGACTGTCGACGTACTATCTACTCCAGATGATTGAGGTATTGTTTACTGTGCGGACAAGTGAGCCAGTTGTTGCTGAGTTTGATAAGATACCTTCCCCAAACTTATGAAGCTAATGCAGCATGAGTTTAAACACGGAGATGTGATAGAAGGTCGCTAGTCACCCTTGGATAAGTGACTAGGACAGTTTGTTCATTTGGATGCTACGATGCGAGGTCATCAAATCAACTAGCTTCAGTTAGAAGGGAACCTCACACAGACATGTTGTGAGTCGATCGAGAAAGGACGAGCGAAAGCGCATTACTCCGGTGACTTGGACGAGTTCCGAGGATGAAATTGGCCAGAAACCTTTCACAGGGTACTAGAGATGCCGAGTTTGTAGCTTCTAAAGAGACTCTAGATATGAATACAGCCAATTGGAGCGCCGTCCACACAGCTATGAGGAGAAGATTCTGAACTGGTCCATATTGAAAGAAAGCAAAGTAAGAGGTTCGTGCGAGATCTTAACGAGTTGACGTTCCACTCAGTTAATATTAGAGACTTGATACGTACGTAGAGGCGTTGATTATGGCCACCCTTCCAGAAGAACATCGTGATGAGATTGCAGCTGTCCCGGAACAGGAAACGAACTAAGTAAAGAGTGCCAACTTTCGGGCAGTCCGGCAGAGAAGAGATTGGAAAGAGACACTGACAGGATCTTTCGGGAGTACTTCATGATAAAGACTTGAACCAAGATCGATTTTATTGCACACACTCCATGGGTCAGAGATTGCCATCATTGACGAGATACGTTACGAATGGCCATGTAATTGGTCAGGAGATCTTCAGAGAAGTGTCAGAACGGGATTGTTTTTGTCATTACTCCGAATCGGGCTGTCGAGCCGAGGAGTCATGTAACTGGTAATTCGCGGAGAGAAACAAGGACCTAAAAGCAGAAGACGCCAGATCGTGGGCAAGAGGCAAGTAGATATTCTTGCTCTACAAGCTTTGGATGCACCGGCACATTTCGATATTGAAGGAGGGGCACCTCGACGGCAGTTATCGTGATTTGCGTCTTGGTGATTCGAATATCACATTTTCATCGTTTTGATTCCTGTATTTTGATGATTTATTTTATGATTGATGTTTACCGCCGAAAATAGAGACGAAACCGCGTAGGTCTTCTTACCTGAATTTGGAGGCAGATGCTATTTGGTTTTATCTGTCCATCTTTCCGAAGATGCCAAGTTGATTTATGGCACCGTGTATCAAAGGTTTGGACAGATGCGGCCGTTGTAGCAGACTTCGTTAGATTCCCCCTCGTTGTGAGGGTTTTTTTTTATTGTGGGGACGCTCTTCCCTGCAGGCGCAAGCCCCTGCAGTTAATTACATTACCGCATAGCGATAACCACTTTCTCCTGCTCCAGAAGGTCACTTCGTGTCGTATGTGTTTGTTTTATTTTTGGTTGCCCGTGGATTGTATACGGAGACTAATTTTTGTTGTCGCCCGTAGGGCGTCGATTAGTCCAAATCTATATTTTCTTAGATTTGGGTTTGATTTGATTTAAGAATCGTTAAACTTGTTTGAGATTAAGATCAACTTAAATATTTGTTAAGGATACGTTAATCCGATATTGGACTAAGATCTACTTAACGGAGGTTCGGGATCATTTTTGATCCAATGAAAGAGCATTTGGGCTCTATCGTTTTAGTTTAAGGACGTTGCGGTCCATGGCTAGTTTAAGGACGTTACGGTCCATGGCTAGTTTAAGGATGTTGCGGTCCATGGAATTGTTGGTTGTCGGAACCCACCACCTCTCTGAAGACGTTGAAGAATTACGACATATATCAGAGGTGTGGGGAGATGTACCCTTGAACCAATGTCAGTTGGGAGATCTGTAGTTGGGTTTGGGTCTAAGACCAATTTAAAAAGAATGTGAGCACATGGGTTCGGTTGATCTGAATTAGGGACTTGGTAGTCTTGTTTGGGACTAAGGACAATTTAAAAGAAGACATATGGGCTCAGTCGATTTAGGGTTTGGCCAATCTTAGGCTCAGCCCACTTGATTACTTATTTGGGCTTGATCCCCTTTCTGTATCAACACTGCTGAGTATTGATTTGGGTTCTGACACCCCTTTTTCTTTGTGTTTTATTTATATCCTTTTATATGGAGTGTTAAACAATTTATGGCGCCCACGTACAAAGCACGTGAGACGCTTGGTGCTGAGCGCCAGACACTGAGTGCTAAGCACCTTTTAATTAAATAGCGCCTACGTGAAGAGCACATGGAGCGCTCGGCGCTGAGCGCCAGACTTTGAGTGCTAAGCGCTTCTTATCAAATAGCGCCCATGTGAGGAGCACGTAGAGCGGTCAGCGCTGAGCGCTAGACTTTGAATGCTAAGCGCTTCTTATTAAATAGCGCCCACGTGAAGAGCACGTGGAGCGCTCGACGCTGAGCGCCAAACTTTGAGTGCTAAGCACTGAGTTTTCTGTTCTGCTCAATTCAATTCTCTGAGAATTAGATTCTCACTTGTGAAAGACTTTGTCTTATAGATCTAAAATCTGGAAAAAGAATTAAGTTCTTCCGATGTGAGAATTAAACTCTTAGATATAGAGGAGATACTATGATCTCTCTCATTTTTATTTACCTTAAGGAGAAATCGTTCTCGTCTTGAAATTTGAAGTTTATGTGGGGGGGGGGGTTCTTCTGTGCAAGACTTGAAGTCTTGGGACCTTTATATAGTGGAGTCAAGTTTGTTGATTCAGTTAAGGAAATCTCTCATTGAGAGATCCTTAATTGATTTGGGGATTTTATCCACCGTTGGATCTTTAATCCAAGGACTTCTGTTTTACAGAAGCTATTTTTCTTGTTTTTAACAAGATTGGGAAAATATTTTCCATACAGGGCTTATTCTATAATTTGGTGATTTTTTAATCACCATTGGATTTTTAATCCAACGGTGCTCTGTTTTACATAGCGTAATCTTTCTTGTTTAGAAAGATTCGAGGGACATTTCCTCAACAGAATTTAATTATGTAATTTGATGATTTATCATCTTCGTTGGATTTTTGATCCAATGGGGGAGAACTTTTAGTTCTGGCGCCGGCGCTCTCGTTCTTTGCACGTGAGGCGCTGCCTCAGAGTTTTTAACTCTTGGCGCTGGCGCTCTCGTGCTTTGCACGTGCAGCGCTGCCTCAGAGTTTTTAACTCTTGGCGCTGACGCTCTCGTGCTTTGCACGTGAGGCGCTACCTCAGAGTTTTTAACTCTGAGCGCTGGTGCTCTTGTGCTTTGCATGTGAGGCACTGCCTCAGTTCAAATTTTGAACAGAGCCTTGCTCTCTTATTGGGGGGAAACAAATGCCCCCTCACCGTTGCGCTCACGTGGCTCACACGTGAGTGCAGTGGTGGCAACCTTTCCACCGTTGGATCATCTTGGAAGTCGGATTGTCTTCCAGCGTCTATAAGTAGGTTTTTGGCTCTTTAGATGACTTCTGTTCATCTTCTTCTTTTCTTGTCTCTATGAATTTAATTCTCCCTTCAGAGCTTAGATCTCTGCCTAAGGAAATCTTATTTAGAGTTAGAACTCTGCCCAAATTTGGTAAGGATCGAACCCATTAACAGAGCTTTACTCTTCTCAGATCGTAGTTCTGAAAATGGATTTTTAGGGTTACTTAACCCATTAATTGGAACACTGTTCATCTCGATGAAGAACTCTTAGAGTTCGTTTTGTAGATCTTAAAGATCTTGGAGTTTTTAGTCTGCAAAAAGCTTTGCTTTTTAGGGTTCTGATGGATTACTCCATTGTTTTCACAGAGCATGGCTCTTAGAAATTTTGGGAAATTTTTATTCCCCTCATAATTAAAGTTGACAGATGTAATATCTATTTGCAGAGCACTGCTCTCGAGGGAGTTTAACTCCTTGGCCCAATGAGTTTCTCATTAAATGAGAATCTTTTTAGGATTTCCTCCTTAATGATTGACTGTCTCATCAATGATGAGCCGTCACTTTAATTCTGTGGGTCCCCCTCGGTCCCTTTTTCCTGCATTGCAGTGTGGTACAAATTTAAAGTACCGAATGTCAGAATTTGTAATGTAGTATTGACATCTAACCCTCGTTTTTTTCACGCAGGTACTATATCTTTTAACTCTTCTTTCCCATTTGTTCGCCCAGAGAGTGCATACGCCGACGCGCCCGTGGATCGGGAAGTTTTTGCACTGATTAAGGATCCTGACCTGGAGCAGAAGTCTCTTCACTTATGGGGGTTGTGGTACAACTAAATTATTCGGGGTCGGCACAGTTTCTCTTGTGTGGCACCTTCAGAGCCAATTTTCGCCATTCATTATGCTGACTCGCCCTAGGTGAATTACGTTGTGGAGGAGGTTAACTGGACTACGGAGGGATGCCTCCAGCCCTCTATGGGCTCGATACCTGTACAGCCGCCGATGGCTTTAGATATTCTGGGGTGGCGCATATGTCAAGGCGAGTTGCACCCTTAGGAACAGGTATACATGATAGGCTTGACTCCTCGCCATTCAGCCGGATACTTGCAGTAGGCTTGATACATCTTGTCGGCCAAAAAGTCGCTGCTGCTGAAGCTCAGGTTGTACCCCGCTATCTACGCGTCTCTTTTCCAGTATCCCGCGCCTCGCGTATGGTGGGTCAAGGCTTTCTTGGAACAACGGAATACCCCGACTCACACCTTTCTTTTATCAGACCAGGAGGTTTCGATTTCCTTGGAGGAATTTATAGAAATTTCGAGTCTACCCGTCAGAGGGGAACATTACAAGGAAATACTTCCCCCTGACGAGTACATCTTCGCCACCAAATCAGTAGTGATGGGTCTCACTCCAGAGAATGCTATTCAATATTAATTCCCGAGTCTAATCAAGGTGTTGAACATTTACGAGAGTCTGTTTATCGAGTCTGGAGGGCACGAGTCAGCTTCGCGGATTTCATCGCCCGCTTTCTTCGCCCAAAAGTCTTGTCAAAACAAGCCATGAAATTCGCCAAGCTTGACGATCCTTTTGGTTTTGGATTGGAAAACCAGCCAACAGCGGAAGCGGATCAAAGGAATTTCTTCATCCCAGACACCCCGGTCGTCCCCTTTGCAGAGCTCGCAGCTTCATACGTCGACAAAGAGACGTTCTTTTTGGGGTTCCTCGGCCTATGGTTAAGTTGGTTTGTGCTCCCAATGCACCCTCGCTATATGAGGCCATCCGTCTTCTATCCGGCTCAACGAATGGTTGCCGGGACATGAGTGGCCGTCGGGATCGCTGGGCTGGCTCACCTGTATCATGGCCTAAGCTTAGCGGCAGACACCACTCAGCCGGGGGTACATCCCGTACATCTCCCGCTGCACTATTTCACGTCGTGGATCGAGCTGCATTTGCTTGGCGCTTTTGGAGTCCACAAATGGCCCCGTTTCTATGACAGTTATAATTTCCCCCGGGTTATGTCTCTAGTTGACGCTTCTGCTTTAGATCCGTCACAGCGAGAGGCTCGACGTCTAGTCCTTCGCCCGCATATGGTCGGGGATAGCATGAATTTCGTCGATAAGGTCTTAACTATCGGCAAGGAATCCACTAAAACGGTGCAGCCGCTGCGCGATACCTTCAAAGACGGAGCTCCTACATTGAAGGCTCGGGAGAATCTGCATTTGTATTCAATAAGGCCGGGCTTTTTAGTGTTCAGGTAGAACGACTCGGCGCTGTTCATGAGATACAACCCGCACTGTTTTGCTCAACAGTTGGGTTACGATCAGGGTATCCCGCTTGAGGCTTTTTTAGCTGAGTCGGTTGCTACGGAAGAGGGTATCTACAGCGCGGTGCACTACTTTATGCGGCTAAATACCGGGTCCAACTTTTTCATCAGTGAGCCGAGCTACGTTCCGAAAGCCTCGAACGCATACATAGCGTGGTACCAGCATGCGACGGGTGCTGTTATTAGGGAAGAAAGGTGATTACTGCTCGATCGCAAGGGTGCGGTCCCTGCTGGTAATCCAGCTGTCCCCTTAAAGCGACGGACCACTGTTCGTCCTTCCTTAAGAGAAGCTGCTGCAGTTGTGGCCCTGCACGTCTTTCCTGAGGAGCCTCTACCCCGCGTTCCTGTAGAAACGGTAGCTGCAGCGTCCCCAGAGTCTGGCGTTGGTGTAGAAATTGGGACCCGCCGCCCAAAAATGCCCGTTAAGCGCAAGCTCTTGTCATCGGCTGCCGGCGCTCGCTCGCAAAAGAAGAAGAAGTCGTTGTTTGCTGCCGACGTCATATTTGGCCCGGAGCCACATGCTCCTTACAGCGAGGGTTTGTGCGATTATGGGACCAATGAGGGTTTATTCATCGTGTCTGCAGATGATACCGATCTCCAGGCTACCCTTATGGCTTCCGAGCGACTGGCTCGCGATGAAGCGGCACTGATCACTATCGTGAAGTCAGGTATACTTCATTTACATTCTTCCGCGGCTATCTTCTTTTATTATGCTTCTACTGATGCTTTCTTCTTCAACAGGTATTTCTGCTGAAGAGGATCTCGCGGCTTCCCTCAAGACATTCGAAGAGGAAGAGAGGCTTCGTTCTTCTTTGGGCCTTGGTAAAATTCCGTTCATTATGCCTTTATTCCTTTCTTTATTCGTGCTCTGACCATTCTTTCATCTTGTTGCAGGAACTACCTTGACTCGGGTTATTCCAAGTGTAGTGCCGATCCCGAGCAGCGATGCGGCAAAACTTCCGGAGCCAGCTGTTTCCCCGTGTGGCTCCCTGGTATCGGCGGGCATCGCAATCGTCATGACCGCCCCCGTCGAATCAGGGGATGAAGCCATGGGTGCAGAAACTACTCCTCTGAGGGAGAGCAAAGAAGCCGCTACGCCTGGTGATGCTTCCGTCGCGGCTTTGGTTGATGACCCATCAGGTAACTCTTGGGTCACTGTTCTCTTTTTATTTCTCAATCCCGTTCAGCTCCCTCTGACGATATTTTGTTTATATGTGTAGTGAACGTTGAGATTGTGCTATCTGAAGTACCTCCGGTCACTGCCCTGATGGCTGTTGTTCCCTCGCCTTCTCTTATGTCCTCTGAAATGCTGGAAGGTATAGCTTTGCGATTTATCGGTTTCACTGTAGGTACCATCCTCCTTGTATTGACAGTATATTGTCACAAATTTGCAGGAGTCCTTTTCGACCATCTATATCAGGTGCTGAACCCGCATTTCTCCTTCCAGTCAGAAGTCATTCCGCCTCCTGGTACTGGTTAGTATATCCTTCAGCTATTGTCTCCTTCTTTCTTTTATGAATAACCGTATTGTTGCTAAGTCTTCTTTATATTGATCGCAGCGTCACGGATCGTAGGAAGGGACGAGATAATAACCGCGCCTCCGGTACTCCCAATTTTGCCACCTGCCACAGCCGGTATAGTAAACTCCATCGCTCGTATATTTTCTTTACCTCCCGAGTCGACATTTGACCATAATTTGTTTTGCAGCAATCGCACCGGCTCCAGCTCCCTTTGAGTCTCGCATCCCAATGCCGGCAGGGCCCTTTGCTAAACGCACATTTTCCAGGGGTGCTGCGAATAGCCGGCGAATGTTGAGCGAATTCATCAAAGATCTCAATGCCGAGGCCCTCAGTTCTGCTATGAATTTTGCTGTTGAAGTTAATCTAATGCTGGCGACACTCATGAACTTCCATGATGAAGATCTCGTCGGCTCTTGGGTTGATTACTGCAGAAAGATCGAGGCTTGCCTGCACGAGATTGAGCTCAAGCGTCTCGCTCCTGAAGTATTAGCTTCGAACTCGCAGCGGGCTGCGTGGGTCGAGAGTAGTGTTCCTTTTATCCGCCATTTTGAACAAGAGGTGATCCTGAGGCGAAAGGAATATGAAGTAGCTTCAAGCGAATCTGCCCGGTTACGCGCCCAGGTTGAAGCGAATGCTGCGCAGTTAAGGGCTATCTTCAAAAATCTCCAGTGATGCATTTCGGATGGGTTGGCGCTGAGACGGACGTTTTGACTCTACCGAGCGGGTCGTGTATGACTGCGAAGCTGCCATTCTAGGAACCAATGAAAAGCTTTCGTCTTGTTTGCGACAACGGGCCCAAGTTGAAGCGGAGTTGGCCGCGGCGGCCGATCATGAGAAAGGATTGAGAGGAGCGCGCGAGCAGCTAGCTGATTTGTTGAAGATGCCTCCTCCTCAATAACAGTCTTTGTACCCCTTTTTTTTTTACTGTAAACTTGCAGTTTATGAATAACGTGTATTCATTTTGATTCCTTTGTGAAATGTATTTTGTATTCACTTGAATTCATGAATAAAAGACATCCTTCATTTTATATGGGCGTGTCACTTTGGCAAATGTATTTTGTAGATAGTCTATCTTGATCTCTTTTGCAGGGCAGCGATGGCTTAGGAAATGGGTTCAGGTCTGCTGCCTAAGACTTTTCAACTTTATGAGCCGTGAGGGTCTCATAAAGACATTTCTCCTCACGAGTCGAGAGGATCTCGTAGGTGTAATTTCTCCTTAGGGGTCGTGAGGACTCCTAAGTGGGTTTTCTCTTGAGAGTCGTAAGGATCTCACAAGAGAGTTTTCTTTTTACGGGTTGAAAGGTTTACGCAGGGATACTGATTTCCCTGGGGGTCGAGACGAATCGAGAGATGATTGGTTAACTTGTTTCCGAGGCGGAGCATTGTTCCGACTGGGAGGTCATTGGTTGACTTGTTTCTGAGACGGAGCATTGTTCCGGCGGGGAGGTCATTGGTGGACTTATTTCCGAGACGGAGCATTGTTCTGGCGAGGAGGTCATTGGTTGACTTTTTTCCGAGACGGAGCATTGTTCCGGCGGGGAGGTCATCGGTTGACTTATTTCCGAAACGGAGCATTGTTCCGGCGGGGAGGTCATTGGTTGACTTGTTTCTGAGATGGAGCATTGTTCCGGCGGGAAGGTCATTGGTTGACTTGTTTCCGGGTCGAAGCATTATTCCGACAGGGAGGTTATTGGTTGACTTGCTCTGCTTTCTGTGGTGTCGGGAAGGAACTCCGCATTGATCTTCTGGGATGCAGATGTTGCCGTCGAGATTTGACTCTCCCTTTGACAGAGACTGTTGAGAAATGTGGTTCCGTTTTCATTTATGCCCATGGATTGTATACAGGGGTCAGTATGGACTCGCCTGTAGGGCAGAAGTTTCATTCTTTCATCATTTTTTTTATTTCCTTCCGCGATGCTCTATCATTTTAGCTTTTTATAATGCGAAAGTCGTGATTGCCCAATCATTTCAGCTATTTTTCGCGGTGCCCAATCATTTCGGCTATTTTTCTTTTTACTCGCTGCTTTTTATTGCGAGTTACCCAATCATTTTGGCTATTTTTATATGTATTTTTGGCTCGCTGATTTTGTTGCGAGTATGGACTTGAGATCTGATACCAATCTTAGTATCAGTATCGCTACGACTGGAATATTGTCAGGAACGAATCATCATTTACCATGAAAGGACTTGGATTTGCTGCCGATTTAGGCATCAGTATCACTACTACTGGAACGTTGCTAGGAGCGAATCATCATTTGTCTTCGCCGCTATCGAACAAAGGTAGCTTAGTAGACAGGGTTAGGGATCTGACGACTAAGGCTTTTGACTTCGTGAGCCGTAAAGATCTCTTAAAGGTATTTCTCCCTACGATTCATGAGAATCTCGTAGGTGTAATTTCTCCTTAGGGGTCATGAGGACTCCTAAGTGTGTTTTCTCTTGAGAGTCGTAAGGATCTCATAAGAGCATTTTCTTCTTGCAAGTCGAGAGATCTAAAAGTGTTGTTCACCAAATAGGGGAATTTCACACCATTGGTGGAACTGGGCAAGGTAACGCTTATTTATGCTCGTGGATTGTATATAAGGGTCAATATTGACCGCCTGTAGGGCAGTTTGGGGGATATGATGGCTTAAGAACAGATTCAGGTCCCTGTATCTTAATACTTTTGAATCCTGTGTGCCGTGAGGGTCTCATGGGGGGGAATTCTCCTTACAAGTCGTGAGGATCTCGTAAGTGTAGTTTTTCCTTAGGGATCGTGGGGATTCCTAAGTATTTTGCACCTTTGTGAGTCGTAAGGATCTCACGCGGATATTTTCTCCTTATAACGCCGAGAGGACCCTGCAAGTGCACAGGAAATTTTTTCTGAGTCTGCGCACTTTCTGGTTTTCACAAATTCGCCGGTAGCCCTGCTGTTTTTACTCACGGAGCCCTTTCGGGTTTTCATCCGTGCCCATTTCTCTAATGGACATACCGTTTTTTTGTTGCCGTGTTAGCTTAAGGATGTTGCGGTTCGTAGTAGTTTATGGACGTTACGGTCCGTAGCTAGTTTCAGGACATTGCGGTCCGTTGTTAGTTTAGGGACGTCTCGGTCCGTTGTTAGTTTAGGGACGTTTCGGTCCGTCGTTAGTTTTCTGCGGCGAAGTTTTGCCGGATAGCACTTACAGAGTTTGGTACTCAGAAAAATAGCAAGCGAACACAAGCGTCGTCATCTATCATTAACCTGGGCTGTGACTCGTCAGGCATAGTATTTCTTAAGGAATCGGTCGTTTATTGGCTGGAAGGGTCTTTCGCCATACATATCCATGAGCAAGTAAGCCCCACCTTGGTAGATTTTGTCTATGATGTACGGACCCTCATAGTTTGGCTCGAATTTCCCCTGTTTGGCACGATTGGGGATCATAGGTCTTTTGACAACTAGCACGAGTTCGCCTTGGCGGAATGTTCTCGGCCTAGTTAATCTTTCGTATGAGTGTGTCATCTTTACTTTGTAAGCCTCCAAGTTTTGCTGTACCATGAGACGAGTTTCATCGAAGGCGTCGAGCTCCTCAAGCCGAAGATGAGCATTCTCTTCATCTGTTAGTTCGTAATGAACCGCCACTCGAAGAGAGGGTAGCTCTACCTCCAAGGGGAGTACTGCTTCTGTGCCGAATACCAATGCATACGGCTGTTCCCCTCCGAAAGACGGCCGAGACGACGTGGGGACGTCTTGCCTGAGATTCGGGGCAGATGCTATTTGGTTTTATCCGTCCACCTCTCCGAAGATGCCAAGTTGATTTATGGCACCGTGTATCGGAGGTTTGGGCGGATGCGGCCGATGTAGCAGACTTCGTCAGATTCCCCATCACTTGAGGGGTTTTTGATTGTGGGGACGCTCTTCCCTGCAGGCGCAAGCCCCTGCAGTTAATTACGCTACCGCATCGCGGTAACCACTTTCTCCTTCTCCAGAATTTCACTTCGTGTCGTGGGTGTTTTTTTTGTTTGTGGTTGCCCGTGGATCATATACGGAGACTAATTTAAGTCGTCGCCTGTAGGAAGTGGATTAGTCCAAATCCGTATTTTCTTAGATTTGGTTTTGGGGGTTTTGGTTTAAGGATACATTAGCCGTATTTGAGGCTAAGATCAACTTAAATGTTTGTTAAGGATACGTTAGTCCAGTTTCCAGACTAAGATCAACTTAACAGGATCGTTTAGATCCGACAAAAGAGCATTTGGGCTATATTATTCCATTTTAGGGACGTAGTGGTCCATTTAATGTGTGGCCGTCGGGACCCGTCACCTCTCTGACGACGTTGAAGGATTACAACGACGGATGTCAGAGGAGTTCAGAAATGTACCCTTGAACCAAGGTTGATTGGGTGATCCATAGTCCAATTTGGGGTTAAAATCTATTTGAAGGTTTAAGGATACGTTAGCCATATTTGGGGCTAAGATCAACTTAAACGGGATCGTTTAGATATGACAAAAGAGCATTTGGGGCTCTATTATTCCAGTTTAGGGACATGTGGTCCATGTTCCAGTTTAGGGACATGGGGGTCCAACATCCCCATTTTGGGGACGGATATTAGTTTAAGGACACGTTAGCCATATTTGAGGCTAAGATCAACTTAAACGTTTGTTAAGGATACGTTAGCCTAATCTCTAGACTAAGATCAACTTAACGGGATCGTTTGGATCCGACAAGAGAGCAATTGATTCTATTGTTCCAGTTTAGGAACATAGTGGTCTAAGTTTCAGTTTAGGGACGTGGTGGTCCATGTTCCAGTTTAGGGACGTGGTGGTCCATGTTCCCATTTTGGGGACGGATATTAGTTTAAGGAAACGTTAGCCATATTTGAGACTAAAATCAACTTAAACGTTTGTTAAGGATACGTTAGCCTAATCTCCAGACTAAGATCAACTTAACGGGATCGTTTGGATCCGACAAGAGAGCAATTGACTCTATTGTTCCAGTTTAGAGACATGGTGGTCCAAGTTCCAGTTTAGGGATGTGGTGGTCCATTGGATGTATGGCCATCGGGACCCGTCATCTCTCTGACGACGTTGAAGGATTACGACGACAGGTGCCAGAGGAGTTCAGAGATGTACCTTTGAACCAAAGTCGATTGGGGGAATCTATAGTCCAATTTGGGACTAAAGTTTGTTTAAAGGTTTAAGGATACGTTAGCCATATTTGAGGCTAAGATCAACTTAAACAGGATCGTTTAGATCCGACAAAAGAGCATTTGGGGGCTCTATTGTTCCAGTTTAGGGACATAGTGGTCCATTGCTGGTTTAGGGACATGGGGGTCCATGTTCCAGTTTAGGGACATAGTGGTCCATGGTTTAAGGACGCTTGAGTCCGGGAGTTTAAGGACGCTTAAGTCCATGAGTTTAAGGACGCTTGAGTCCGGGAGTTTAAGGACGCTTGAGTCCATGAGTTGGTTTAAGGACGCTTGAGTCCGGAAGTTTAAAGACGCTTGAGTCTGGGAGTTTAAGGACGCTTGAGTCCATGAGTTGGTTTAAGGACGCTTGAGTCCATATTGATATGTGGTTGTCAGGACCCGTCACCTCTCTGACATCATTGAAGGATTACAACGACAAATGTCAGAGGAGTTCGGAGATGTACCCTTGAACCGGGTGTAAATTGATTTAGGAGAGCGTTCGTGCTCAGTCAATTTAATTTGAGGACTTACGACCAGAATTGGGCTAAGTCCAGTTGAAGATATTCAACATTTTCATTTGTCTTTGGCCTATTAGACCTATGCTAGGGCTTTGCCCCTGTTTAATAATGCACTGCATTTTATTTTGGCCTGTAAGACCTATTTGATTTGGGCTCTGTCCCTTTATTTTTATGATGCAGAGCATCTGTTTTGGTCTGACAGACCTTTGCTTGGGCTCTGCCCTTTTAAAAATAATGCATGGTATTTTATTAGGCATGTTAGGCCTTTTTTAATTGGGCTTGGCCCTTCTTTTCAATAATGCAGTGCATTAATTATCTGACAGTGGCAATGTGGCCTGTCAGGCGCTTTGCGCCGATTAATGAGCGCAAGCGCATGTGGGTGTGACACGTGTCACGCTCCGGTGAGCGCAAGCGCAGTGCGCTGCGCTGTTGCGCTGCTGACACGTGGCACGCTCTGGTGAATTGCGCCAATTTCAGAGAGTAATGCTCTATTTTAAAAGCCTATAGCGCAAGTTGTTATGGGCTGACACGTGGCGCTCTCTGGTGGCATGCGCCAACCCGAGAGCGCAACAGTGCAGATTTTGCAAGTGCAAGGCACTGTTTTATTATTTTTTTTTGATCAATTTTAGATCAAAGAAAACAAATTTTCTTGTTTTCAAAAAACCAGTGGTTCATCAAAAGGCAATGCCTTTTTTATTATTATGTTTTTTTTATTGAAGATCTTTGATCTTGTTCTTAGATCAATGATTTTTTTAGAAGAAATTCTTCTTTATTCAGAGGTTTTTATTTTTTCTTTCTTTGAGTTCTTCTCAGAATTCTTTAGAGGAATTCTCTGTTTTTCTCTCTGTGTTGATGTCCCCCTTAGACTTGGGGTCTAGGGGCCTTTATATAGTGCCAATTAGTTTGTTAAAATAGTTAAAGAGATCTTTCTCTGAGTGATTTAGGGATTTTTGCCTACCGTTGGATCTTTGATCCAAGGGCTTCTGTTTTACAGAAGACAATCTTCTTGTTTTAACAAGATCAGAAATATCTTTCAGAATTTTTCTGTTTGGCGCAAGCGCACCTGCGGTTGACACGTGTCGCGCGGCGCAGAACGCGGCGCAACTGCGCTTGACACGTGTCGCGCGGCACAGAGCGCGACGCAACTGCGCTTTCACTTGTCGTGCGGCGCAGAGCGCAGCGCAACTGCGCTGCCATGTGTCACGCAGCGCAGAGCGCAAGTCAGCTGAAGCGTTGCTTCATTTATTAAAGTTTGAATTTTTCTGTCTGCGCCGCGCGACACGCAGAGCGCGGCGCCGAGCGCGTCGCAACTACGCTAGCGCAAGTGCGGTTGACACGTGTCACGCGGCGCAGAGCGCAGTGCAACTGCGCTGCCATGTGTCACGCAGCGCAGAGCGCAAGTCAGCTGAAGCGTTGCTTCATTTATTAAAGTTTGAATTTTAAACAGAGCTTTACTCTGATTGGGGGAAACAGAAGCGTTGCTTCATTTCCCACCTTGGAATTTGAACAGAGCTTTTCTCTGATTGGGTAAATAAATGCCCCCCCACCGTTGCGCTTACGTGGCCTCCAAACGTGAGCGCAGCGGTGGCAGAATTCCAACCGTCGTGCCATCCCTTGGAAGTTGAAACGGCTCTTCAATGCCTATAAATAGGACCTTTGGTCCCTTAGATGATTTTCATCTCTTCATAAGAATTTTGTTCAGAGCCCTGCTCTTTTGTTTAAACACTTTTAAAAGTTCAAACTCCAAAGAATTTTAGGTAAATTAATTTGGATTAAATTAAATCAATTTTAAGAGCCTGGTTCTCAATGGATCCCTGATATAAAGAAGACCCATTTAGGGTTTCACTTAGCAGAGCTTTGCTCTAAAGGGGTCTAAAGAGAACTAAGGAGAACCCTATTAGGGTTCCATTAATAGTGCTCTGCTCTCTAAAAGAATCTCCTTGTATTTTCTCATTTCATTATTGGAGCTTTGCTCCTTCCAAATCATATGAAGGCACTTTTAAGATGCTATTTCATGGATCTTGGAGGTTTTTAAGATGGAATTTTGTTTTTGATGAATTATATCATCTTTTTAGAGCAGAGCTCTTCATGTTCTTAGGGGATTTCTTCAAATTCTCCTCATAACTGATTTTGACAGGTGTCACTCCTGTCTGCAGAGCATTGCTCTCGAGGAGTTTAACTCCCTGTGTCTTTTACTCATTGCTAATCTTCCAATGATGTTTCCTTCAGGCATTATGGCTTTTCATCTATACAGTCTGCACGAATTCATCACCTATGAGGATATCCGTGTACAGGGCCATCACCAAAACCAGGAGTTTACAGATGCCCAGTGTGCGGAGGTTATGGGTCGTCTGAACGCACGCGTTGGTTGGCTGCTTCCTCGCCGTTCTGCTCTCTTGAAAGTCGTGCTGGGAGCAATTTGGAGAGCACTTCCAGGATTTCACGAGGCCATGCCGCTTAATGCGCTGGATGATGCCGAAGACAAGGTGCATTCAGTGTACCTATCGGGGCTAATCTCGAAGAAACGGCGGGATAGCCTCATCGACATTCTGCATCAAATTTTTCAGCAAACGACGATAATCGCTGCTTATCGAAGGATGGGGGCCTTGCCGAAGATCTTGACACACGTGAGCACGAGAGGCTGTGCACGAGAATAATCAGAAAGGCCAGAAGAACTCTAGATGGCCTTACTTTTGAATTCCTTAATCCGTGCCCTGGATCTGAGGTTATACCGTCGTAATCATTTGATGATTGTAAGAATTTTTGGCAAAATGAATGGAAATTTTTTATTTCAGCTTGTCTTATTTCTCATTCTGAGTCTTTTGCCCATGCATGAATGAGTGTGTCTCGAACGCTTGATCAAATGCACACCGGATGTTTTTTTTTGTCGCTTTCTTCTTTCTTTTATTCTCAGCATGTTACTTTAGAAAACATGGTCGACAGATGATAGAACGAGCATCCTGTCTTGGTTTCTTCAAGAGGTAGCAATGGCTTAGGCCGCAGGTTCAAATCTGCTGCCTAAGACTTTTCAACTTTATGAGTCATGAGGGTCTCATAAAGAATTTTCTCCCTACGGATCGAGAGGATCTCGTAGGTGCATTTTCTCCTTAGGAATCGTGAGGATTCCTAAGTGCGTTTTCTCTTATAAGTCGTAAGGATCCTATAAGAGAATTTTTCCCTCTTACGAGTCGAGAGGACCCGTAAGCGGTTGTTTCCCTCCTTATCAAGATTTGACTTCGGAGAGTGTGACCCGTGAATAGTATGCAAGAGTCCGTTTTGGACCGACGTGCAGGGTCCCAGTGCTTAGGAAACATGTTTTTTTTAAATCCCCACTGCCTAAGGCTTTTCCTCACGAGTCGAGCCGAATCGAGCACCCCTCGCAAGAATATCCTAACGTCACAGTTAACCTCTGCTCTTTACGACAGAGGTCCGTTAGGGTCTGTGGGACTTAGGGTTTTGGCCGTCGTACCGTCGTGTTGGCTGATATATTCCTCGATGTGCAATCTTGTTGTTCGAGTAGCCTTGCGATTGTCGTGTTTCTGATCCCTTCGGGGGCTGGATAAGACGTCTTCAAGTAATCTTCCGGGTAGTATTACCGTCGAAAAAGCAAGCGTAGGGATATTCCATGTCACTTTTTACTTGAGGTTAGGCTCATTTTGGAGAGCCCCGATGAGTCATAACCACTCCGCGCTGGTGTGGGATGATCTCCGATAGTCTTTCAGGCTTTATATGACTTGCCGTCAAGATCCTGAAGCTAGGAATTTGGTCTTTGCTTCGTCTGCTGACCTTGCGTCCTCTATATCGAGACGAATGTCGCGGTTGTCTCTAGGTTGTTAGTGAACCGTCGAGGTTTGGAACTAGGGACTTTGCCGTGGCTCCACTGTTTGATGGTCGCATTTGAATCCTGTTGGAGGAAGAACGCTGAGGTGACATCTCATCTGCTGTATCAAGACGAACGTCGAGGTGGTGACCACTCCGCACTGGTGTAAGATAATCTCCGGTTGTCTTTCGGGCTTTATATGACTTGCCGTTAAGACCTTGAAGCTAGGAATTTGGCCTTCGCTTCGTTTGCTGGCACTGCGTCCTCTATATCTAGACGAATGTTGCGGTTGTTTCTAGGTTGTTGGTGAACTGTCGAGGTTTGGAACTAGGGACTTTGCCGTGGCTCCGCCGTTTGACGATGTTGCGCCTGCTGTGTCGAGATGAACGTCGAGGTGGTGACCATTCCGCACTGGTGTGAGATGATCTCCGGTTGTCTTTCAGGCTTTATATGACTTGCCGTTAAGACCTTGAAGCTAGGAATTTGGCCTTCGCTTCGTTTGCTGACATTGCGTCCTCTATATCGAGACGAATGTCGCGGTTGTCTCTAGGTTGTTGGTGAACCGTCGAGGTTTGGAACTAGAGACTTTTTCGTGGCTCCGCTGTTTGATGGTCGCGTCTGAATCCTGTTGGAGGAAGAACGCTGAGGTGACATCTCATCTGCTGTATCAAGATGAACATCGAGGTGGTGACCACTCCGCACTGGTGTGAGATGATCTCCGGTTGTCTTTCAGGCTTTATATGACTTGCCGTTAAGACCTTGAAGCTAGGAATTTGGCCTTCGCTTCGTTTGCTGGCATTGCGTCCTCTATATCGAGACGAATGTCGCGGTTGTCTCTAGGTTGTTGGTGAACCGTCGAGATTTGGAACTAGGGACTTTGTCGTGGCTCCGCTTCATTGCGACTCTGAGGTCGGTTGTTGACGTCATGTCTACATCTGGTTGGAGTGAGGAGAAACGCCGTTAGCGATCTCTAAGTTGTCGATATCGACGTCAAGACCCTGAAACTAAGGATCTTCTTTTACTCCGTTTGTTGACATCAGGTCTACAATATTGCGACAAATGTCGAGATTGTCTCTAGGTTGTCTATGAACCGTCGAGACGTGGCTTCGCTTTCTGGTGGAGCCTGTTGGGAAGGTATGGTTCCCTCTTTGTTTGTGCCCCTGGATTGTATACAGGGATCGATATGATCTCACCTGTAGGGTAAAAAAGTTTCATTCTTTCATCATTTTTTTATTCTTTTCGCGATACTCTATCATTTCAGCTTTTTATATCGCGAAAATCGCGATTGCCCAATCATTTCGGCTATTTTTCGCGGTGCCCAATAATTTCGGCTATTTTTCTTTTTACTCGCTGCTTTTTATTGCGAGTTGCCCAATCATTTCGGCTGTTTTTTTTTTATTTTACTCGCTGCTTTTTATTGCGAGTTGCCCAATCATTCGGCTGTTTTTGTATGCATACATTTTTACTTGCTGATTTCGTTGCAAGTTGCCCCATCATTTCGGCTATTTATTTTATTTTTACTCGCTGCTTTTTATTGCGAGTTGCCCAATCATTTCGGCTATTTTGCATGCATACATTTTTTTTACTTGCTGATTTTTCCTGCAAGTTGCCCCATCATTTCGGCTATTTCGTATGCATGCGTGGCTTGCTGTCTTTTCGCCGTAAGCCTGGAATTAGACACCGATTTCGGTATCAGCGCTACTACAACTGGGATGTTGCCAGGAGCGAATCATCATTTGCCTCTGTCGATGTCGAACAAAGGTGGCTTAGTGAACAGGGTTAGGGTAATGTCGACTAAGACTTTTGACTTCATGAGCCGTAAGGGTCTCACAAAGGTATTTCTCCCCACAAGTCGTGAGGATCTTGTAGGTGTATTTTCTCCTTAGGAATCGTGAGGATTACTAAGTGCATGTTCCTCTGTAAGTCATAAGGATCCTACAAGAGGGTTTTCCCCTTGTAAGTCGAGAGGACTTACAAGGGTTGTTCATCATGCGAACATATCCCTAGTCACGGGTGGGACTTCGTTAGGGAAATGTTTATTCGCGCCCGTGGATTGTATACAAGGGTCAGTACTGAGCTACCTATAGGGCACTATCGAAGGTTGTTGGGGTTGCTCAAGAACAGGTTTAGCTCTCTGTAACTTAAGACTTTCAAATCTTATGAGCCGTGAGGGTCCCATAAGAGAGTTCTCCTTACGAGTCGTGAGGATCTCGCAAGTGTATTTTCTCCTTAGGAATCGTGATGATCCCTAAGTGTGTTTCTTCCCTGTGAGTTGTAAGGATCTCACGCGGGTGGTTTCTCCTTACAAGGTCGAGAGGACCCTACAAGTGTCTTTTAACGAGGTCGTGCCCTTTCGGGTTTTCACAAACACTCACCGGTAGCCCTGCTATTTTTACTCACGGAGCCCTTTCAGGTTTTCATCCGTGCCCCTTTCGCTTATGGACATACCGTCTCTTTTTTTTATTCTTTTTATTCTTTTCTTTCTTTTATTCCCCCCTTTTTTTAACGAGGTCGCGCCCTTTCGGGTTTTTACGAACACTCGCCGGTAGCCCTGTTGTTTTTACTCATGGAGCCCTTTCGGGTTTTCGTCCATGCCCATTTCGCTTATGGACATACCATTTTTTTTCTTTTTTTTATTATTTTTTTTTATCTCGTCAGCCTGAGGATGCTGCGGTAGTAGTTTAAAGACGTTTCGGTCGTCAGCTAGTTTTAGGACGTAGTGGTCCGTCGTTAATTTAAGGACGTTTCGGTCCATTGTTAGTTTAAGGACGTTTCGGTCCGCTGTCGCCGTATTTGAGGCGAATCTCTAGTCTACTGACTTTTCGGTCTATGGAGCTTTCCCTATGAATGAGCATGATGCCCCCGGCATATCCATCTTTCTCGGAGCATGTGGTTGTGGCGGGCTCACCTTCCAGTTTTCGGAGATGACGAACTTGCCCTGTTGGTATTGGTCTTCAACCCAGTTTTTGAAGACGTAGCAGTTTTCAATCGGATGACCCAATACTTGGTGGTAAGGGCAGTAATTAGGAGTGTTGACATCATTCAGTTGTGGTTGGTGTTTCGACTTCGGTAGAGTGATAAGCCTGCTGCGCACTGCCACTTCGAACAACATCCTTGTTTCATCCTGGGGAAATGAGTAAGGACGTTTCAACCTCTCATAGAGGGGTTGCCGCTTGTTATTTTGGCGAATAATCGGTCTAAGGCCACTCGATTGCTGTTGAGTGTTGGCGACAAAGGCCATTTTCCCTTTTCCTTTATCTTTTTTTTTCGCTCCGTTGTTTGCGGGTCCGAGATTCTCTCCGGGTATCGTGCAATTGCACGGCCGACTGTTCTCGCAACTCCTCAATTCTTCAGAGACGGACTCCTTGAAGAGAGGGCCGAGGGCTACTTTTTCGTCAGAGTCGCTCTTGAAGGTGAGAACTCGTGATCCCTCGGGATCATCCCTATGACAATTGCTGGCAACTCTTTTATGCTCATCTGTCGCATTCTTCCGCTGTCTACGAGCTTCACGCTTTGTCCTGTTGACGTATTGCCTGTGGACGACATACCCTTGCCACCAACACTTAAAGGAGTCACGGTCTTCAGTAGGATGTGTGATCTTCTGATGATATAAGCAGAAGTTAGGATGCATCTCTACTCCACCGAGAGTGTTTGTTTCAGAGGGTGGTAGCTTCATTCCCATTGATATTGCCTTAGCAAATCTTTTCCTCGTCTTGAATTTGTTTTTATCCGCAGTGGATGTCTTTTGGTTTGACGGGAGTGCCTCGGCTCTTTCGTCTGATCGCCGGCGTTTAGCTCCTTCCAATATGGCCATCTCACGCTCTTGATTGGCTTTAACTTTCAGACGAATCTCATTCAGGAAGGTATCGATCATCTCGTCTGACGGCCACAGAAGTTCCGGTTTAGAATCCACCCTCGTTTTCTCGACGCAAGGAGCCTCTTTATCGTCTATCAATGAGTGAGAGATCACGTGACAAATTGCCCCCGGTGCGTCCGTCTTCTTTGGAGTGTGCGGCTGTGATGGGTTTACCTTCCACTTTTCAGACAGCGTAAACTTGCCTTGTAGGTATTGGTCTTCAATCCAGTTTTTGAAGACATGGCAATCCTCAATCGAATGACCCAACATTTGGCGGTAGGGACAGTAATTGGGATCATTGACGGCGTTTGGCTGCAACGGGCGTCTTGGATCTGGCAGATTGATGAGCCTGTTGCGCAGTGCCAGCTCGAACAGTTTTCTCGTTTTATTTTGAGGAAACGAGTATGGATGTCCTAGCCTCTCCTCGAGGGATACACGTGGACGTATATTGTTTCGACGGACAACCGGCTTCAAGTTGCTTGGCTGTTGTTGAGCATTGGCGATGACGATCGGTTTTCCTTTCCCCTTCTCATTTCGAGAGTCCGGTTTTAGAGGAGACGGTCCATGGCCCATCTGGTCCATTTGGGCTAATTTGTCGATCAAGGCCTGGAAGGTGGTCGGCCTGAAGAACATCATGAATTGCGAGATGGTCGCTTGCGGATCAAGAGTGCCCACGAACATGCCTACCGCAGGTGCTTCTTCGATGCGTTGTTCGCATTTCGACCATAGGTTCCGCCATCGTGTTGCGTATTGGACCCACGTTTCACCTGGCCTTATCGTGGCATTGATCAGTGATGTTATCGGGGTGCGTTCACTAGCACTCGCGAATCGCTGAGTAAGCAACAACTCCATTTCAGCGAAGGTCTTGACGGAGTCATTTGGGAGTTCAGAGTACCACTCAAATGCCATCTCTGATAAGCTACCGACGAACTGGCGAAGCAACAATTTATCATTACCGTCGGTATTGCCACAAAGAGCCCTGAACTGGGCAACATGTTGATGTGGATTCCCCGTCCCTTTATATACATGGAACTTAGGGATCGTATATCCCGGCGGGTAACTGATTTGGTCATACCAGGTCGGATAGGGTCGTCCGGTTCTAAAAATTTGCCCAGCCGCTTCACTCTCCTGATGAGCTCGTATTTGCTGAGCTATATAGTCATCCAGTAAGGCCTTGGAAATAGTTTCTTCCTTGGCTGCTGAAAAAGCCGGAGGGAGATTCGATGTCTCTCCTTTGTCATCTTCAAGGACAATCGGAGGATCTTCAGTAGGAGGATCCTGCTGTAACATCATTCCTACCATATCTTGGAAGAGAAGCGCCATTTTTTTTATGTTAGCCGCTTGTTCTGCGGCTTCTTTGTCCTTCTTTTCGAGGACTCTGCGTAAGAAGTCAGCGTCGGTTTCTTGTTCATGACGCTGTTCTGACGATGCCTCTAAGCTTTCTTTTGGCCCGGTAAGTGCGGCCATAGCAGTCATCATCTCTTGAAGCTTCTGTTGCCGCTTCTGAGCTTTGGTCACGGATCGGGTGAGCGGTCGGTGACCCGTCGAAGCACGGCTTTCTTCCTTTCCAGAAGCCATATAAACAGTGTGCACCACCATGCCCTTAGACTTGGGGCATTTGTGTTCAACGCTTTTACGGATCGCCTTGTTCATAGGGCATTTTTGCGGCCTCCTTTTCTTTTGAGTGATTAACGTTGAGGGTGTCGTTGCAGTGGGCACCCAAGTAGCCGTTGCTTTTTCTGGCCTGACAGAGTAGTCTTTCTCCTGTCGAACCTTCATCTCTTTCTGTCGGCGGAGATAGTTTTCATCAATCACCGACTCTTGGACCTGTCGCCAGACCTTGTAAATTTTAAAGGACAGCCGTTGAGGGGGCTGCTCTAGCTTCTTCTCTGGAGTATTCTCCATAAGTGAAGGAGTTCGCTTCAGCACCGCAGTATGAGAGTTTCTGCACACCGTGTTCAGCAATTCAAAGTTGTTCCCGGTTGGAACAGCAGCATCGATCCCTACCGTTGGAGCTGGCGGAGTTATCCCAGAGGGGGAGTTACCCCCAGCCTTCTTCACTCGGTGCCAGTGGCGACGTCGAGCATGTCGTGCGGATGAGATCACCTCCGTTGTTGGATAAGCTTCTTCATGCCCCCTCTGGGCAGCTTTGATGACCTCGCCTGGAGCAGCAACCAGAATGGCCAGCCTTGTAAAAACTGGCTTCTTGGAAGGAGGAGCCTTCCCCATGATTTCGCCCGCTTGAGCCGGGATGGCTATCCGCTTTGGGAAGGCAGCTTCGGGTATCGCGGGCTTGTAGACGTTCTGGCCCAGTCTGTTGAAAACTGAAGTGTTGGAGTTGGGCGACCCGTGAGAGGGGCCGCGTCAGTGGTAAATCGATCAAAGACCGACTTCTTTGGGGCTTCTTGCAACGTCATTGGGGAATTGAAGCTAATCGGTGGGAGCATGGTCCCGAAGAATAGTCCAGTGGTGGCTTGAGTAATTTGCTCCACTGGCATCTTGAAAAGATAGGCCGCTTGGGGCCCACAAGTCACTCCTCCACCAAGGACGGAGCGAGAGTTACAGTTGCAGGCAATGCAGTTTGAATCCATTGATCTTCTGTTTTCTACACGGAGCAAGACACCAAATCTTAGTACCTCGAATCCACAGGCAACCACAGCAAACCGCGACTCGTTCGCGAACACGACACACGAAGTGTGGAGTGGAAAGAGGAAAAGGTCCCACCGGACGTGCCAGAATCTGTTCCCCTCCGAAAGACGGCCGAGACGACGTGGGGACGTCTTGCCTGAGATTCGGGGCAGATGCTATTTGGTTTTATCCGTCCACCTCTCTGAAGATGCCAAGTTGATTTATGGCACCGTGTATCGGAGGTTTGGGCGGATGCGGCCGATGTAGCAGACTTCGTCAGATTCCCCCTCGCTTGAGGGGTTTTTGATTGTGGGGATGCTCTTCTCTGCTGGCACAAGCCCCTGCAGTTAATTACGCTACCGCATCACGGTAACCACTTTCTCCTTCTCCAGAATTTCACTTCGTGTCGTGGGTGTTTGTTTTGTTTGTGGTTGCCCGTGGATCATATACGGAGACTAATTTACGTCGTCGCCCGTAGGACGTGGATTAGTCCAAATCCGTATTTTCTTAGATTTGGTTTTGGGGGTTTTGGTTTAAGGATACATTATCCGTATTTGAGGCTAAGATCAACTTAAACGTTTGTTAAGGATACGTTAGTCCAGTTTCCAGACTAAGATCAACTTAACAGGATCGTTTAGATCCGACAAAAGAGCATTTGGGCTCTATTATTCCAGTTTAGGGACGTAGTGGTCCATTTAATGTGTGGCCGTCGGGACCCGTCACCTCTCTGACGACGTTGAAGGATTACAACGACGGATGTCAGAGGAGTTCAGAGATGTACCCTTGAACCAAGGTTGATTGGGTGATCCATAGTCCAATTTGGGGTTAAAATCTATTTGAAGGTTTAAGGATACGTTAGCCATATTTGGGGCTAAGATCAACTTAAACGGGATTGTTTAGATCCGACAAAAGAGCATTTGGGGCTCTATTATTCCAGTTTAGGGACATAGTGGTCCATGTTCCAGTTTAGGGACATGGGGGTCCAACATCCCCATTTTGGGGACGGATATTAGTTTAAGGACACGTTAGCCATATTTGAGGCTAAGATCAACTTAAACGTTTGTTAAGGATACGTTAGCCTAATCTCCAGACTAAGATCAACTTAACGGGATCGTTTGGATCCGACAAGAGAGCAATTGACTCTATTGTTCCAGTTTAGGGACATAGTGGTCCAAGTTCCAGTTTAGGGACGTGGTGGTCCATGTTCCAGTTTAGGGACGTGGTGGTCCATGTTCCCATTTTGGGGACGGATATTAGTTTAAGGACACGTTAGCCATATTTGAGGCTAAGATCAACTTAAACGTTTGTTAAGGGTATGTTAGCCTAATCTCCAGACTAAGATCAACTTAACGGGATCGTTTGGATCCGACAAGAGAGCAATTGACTCTATTGTTCCAGTTTAGGGACATAGTGGTCCACGTTCCAGTTTAGGGACGTGGTGGTCCATTGCATGTATGGCCATCAGGACCCATCACCTCTCTGACGACGTTGAAGGATTACGACGACAGGTGCCAGAGGAGTTCAGAGATGTACCCTTGAACCAAAGTCGATTGGGGGAATCTATAGTCCAATTTGGGACTAAAGTTTGTTTAAAGGTTTAAGGATACGTTAGCCATATTTGAGGCTAAGATCAACTTAAACGGGATCGTTTAGATCCGACAAAGGAGCATTTGGGGGCTCTATTGTTCCAGTTTAGGGACATAGTGGTCCATTGCCAGTTTAGGGACATGGGGGTCCATGTTCCAGTTTAGGGACATAGTGGTCCATGGTTTAAGGACGCTTGAGTCCGGGAGTTTAAGGACGCTTGAGTCCGGGAGTTTAAGGACGTTTAAGTCCATGAGTTTAAGGACGCTTAAGGCCGGGAGTTTAAGTATGCTTGAGTCCATGAGTTTAAGGACGCTTGAGTCCATGAGTTGGTTTAAGGATGCTTGAGTCCGGAAGTTTAAGGACGCTTGAGTCCGGGAGTTTAAGGACGCTTGAGTCCATGAGTTGGTTTAAGGACGCTTGAGTCCATATTGATGTGTGCTTGTCAGGACCCGTCACCTCTCTGACATCATTGAAGGATTACAACGACAAATGTCAGAGGAGTTCGGAGATGTACCCTCGAACCGGGTGTAAATTGATTTAGGAGAGCGTTCGTGCTCAGTCAATTTAATTTGACTTACGGCCAGAATTGGGTTAAGTTCAATTGAAGATGTTCAACATTTTCATTTGTCTTTGGCCTGTTAGACCTATGCTAGGGCTTTGCCCCTGTTTAATAATGCACTGCATTTTATTTTGGCCTGTAAGACCTATTTGATTTGGACTCTGTCCCTTTATTTTTATGATGCAGAGCATCTGTTTTGGTCTGACAGACCTTTGCTTGGGTTCTGCCCTTTTAAAAATAATGCATGGCATTTTATTAGGCCTGTTAGGCCTTTTTTAATTGGGCTTGGCCCTTCTTTTCAATAATGCAGTGCATTAATTATCTGACAGTGGCCATGTGGCCTGTCAGGCGCTTTACGCCAATTAATGAGCGCAAGCGCATATGGGTGTGATACGTGTCACGCTCTGGTGAGCGCAAGCGCAGTGCGCTGCACTGTTGCGCTGCTGACACGTGGCGCGCTATGGTGAGTTGCGCCAATTTCAGAGAGCAATGCTCTATTTTAAAAGCGCATAGCTCAAGTTGTTATGGGGTGACACGTGGCGCTCTCTGGTGGCTTGCGCCAACCCGAGAGCGCAACAGTGCAGATTTTGCAAGTGCAGGGCACTGTTTTATTATTTTTTTTTGATCAATTTTAGATCAAAGAAAACAAATTTTCTTGTTTTCAAAGAACCAGTGGTTCATCAAAAGGCAATGCCTTTTTTATTATTATGTTTTTTTTTATTGAAGATCTTTGATCTTGTTCTTAGATCAATGATCTTTTTAGAAGAAATTCTTCTTTATTCAGAGGTTTTTACCTTTTCTTTCTTTGAGTTCTTCTCAGAATTCTTTAGAGGAATTCTCTGTTTTTCTCTCTGTGTTGATGACCCCTTAGACTTGGGGTCTAGGGGCCTTTATATAATACCAATTAGTTTGTTAAAATAGTTAAAGAGATCTTTCTCTGAGTGATTTAGGGATTTTTCCCTATCGTTGGATCTTTGATCCAAGAGCTTCTGTTTTAGAGAAGACAATCTTCTTGTTTTAACAAGATCAAAAAGATCTTTCAGAATTTTTCTGTTTGGCGCAAGCGCACCTGCGCTTGACACGTGTCGGGCGGCGCAGAGCGCAGCGCAACTGCGCTTGACACGTGTCGCGCGGCGCAGAGCGCAGCGCAACTGCGCTTGCGCAACTGCGCTGCCACGTGTCACGCAGCGCAGAGCGCAAGTCAGCTGAAGCGTTGCTTCATTTATTAAAGTTTGAATTTTAAACAGAGCTTTGCTCTGATTTGGGGAAACAGAAGCGTTGCTTCATTTCCCGCCTTGGAATTTGAACAGAGTTTTGCTCTGATTGGGGAAACAACGGCATTGTATTCGTACCCGTTTTGAACGTAGTTCGATACGCCCAGAGAGCTTTATGCAGTCTCTCGTGCCAGTCCTTTTTATTTTTGGACACCGTCTACTTTATGATCTTTGTCAAGGTTTTGTTGAAAGCCTCAGCTAGACCGTTAGCTCGGGGATTATAGACCGAAGAGTATCTTCAGTCTATGTTATGCTGTTGTGCGAAGCAGCTGATTCTGTGACTTCTGTAGGCCGGCCCGTTACCGGAGATAATCCGTCGCGGAGTGCTGAACCGATAGATGATGTGTGTCTTGAAGAAATGGAGGATGTTCTCCGTCTTTACTTCTCTTAGCGGTATGGTTTCTGCCCACGTAGACAAGTAATCAGTTGTCGCCAATATGAACAGATTTCCTTTGGATGACGCTGGTTCGATGGGCCCAATTATGTCGGTTCCCCACATTTCGAACGGCCAGCTAGCCACTGTTGGGTGTAGCGGGTTTGGATGCTGGTGGATGAAGTCTCCATGAATTTGGCATGAGTGGCACAACTTCACGTATTCGAGGCAGTCCTGAATGATCGTGGGCCAATAGTAGCCCATTCTTTTGATCTTCAGCTTCATCTTTGGCCCGGCTTGATGAGAACCGCAGAGTCCGTCGTGAGTTTCTTGGACGACTCACCTTGCTTCTTCCGGTCCCAGGAATCTCAGCCACAGAGAGTTGAACGATCTCTTATATAGAGTATCATTGACAAAGGTGAAAGACAGAGCTCGTTTCATGAGCTGATGTCTTGAGGATGCATCTTCCGGTATTTGACGGGATTTGAAGTAGTCTATAAAGACTTCTCTCCAATCCTTAGCCTTTTCTTGGTCCTCTATTTGTAGGTCCGTTTGCTTGGTCGCTTCCTTTTCTTCAGACGACTTCGGAGATATTTCTGCTGGTGCAAGAACCCGACGGCTTTGTACAATGATCCTTACGTCATCAAGGTTTTCGTCAGCCGGTTCTTTAGCGAGTTTGGCTAATGCATCCGCTTTGCTATTTTCTGTACGTGGTATGCTTCCTAGGGCGTAGGAGGGAATTTGAGTTAGTAACTGTTGCACCCTTTTGCCATATTTTACCAACTATGGCTTGTACATCTGATAGGCATCGTTTACTTGGCTAACGACCAGTTGGGAGTCTCCGTATATGAGGAGGTTTTCAATTCCCATGTCGACAACGATCTCAAGACCTGCTATCAAAGCCTCATATTCTGCTTCATTGTTTGTCCTCGGCTCTGTTAAGGAAAAGGAAAAGTGCATTATCCTTCCTTGTGGAGTTACGAAGATGAGGCCTACCCCAGATTTGATTATGGGGGAGCTGTGCTTTCGCTTCTTCATGGAAGATGCCCCATCGAATTAGAGTTCCCATCGGGTATCACTCTCTCTTCTCTCCCCGTCAATCGTGTCAAACGCGTGCTCATGGCAATTCACAATTTAGAGGTGAATCGGCAGGTATCGGATGCTCAGTGAGGAAGTCAGCGATGGGCTGGCCTTTCACTGCCTTGAGAGGTCGGTATGTTATCGAGAATTCCATTAAGAGTAGGGCCCATTTAGCGAGCCGTCCCGTTGGTATGGCTCTTGACATCAAATATTTGAGAGGATATACTTTTGATATGAGATGGACCTCATGCGCCAAAGCATAATGCCGAAACTTCGTTATCGCGAAGATTAACGCCATGCAGTGTTTTTCGATAGGGGAATAGTTGTTTTCTGCCCCACGGAGAACTCGACTCAAATAGTAGAGGGCACTCTCTCTTTCCCTTGGTCGTTCTCCTGTGCCCATAGCACGTCTAAAGAACCTTCAAGGGCTGTTGTGTATAGGATGAGGGGCTTCCCCTTGACGGGAGCGGTCAGTACCAGCGGGTTCTGCAGATATTGCTTGATTTCATCATGTGCGCTTTGGCATTTACGATCCAAAACGAATGGGGTCCCCTTCTTCATTAGATGACTGTAGGGGCGGCATTTGTTTTATGTTAGCCGCTTGTTCCGCGGCTTCTTTATCTTTCTTTTCGAGAATTCTTCGGAGGAACTCGGCGTCAGTTTCCTGCTCCTGGCGTTGATCCGACGACGCTTCCGGGCTTTATTTCTGCCCAGTAAGTGCGGCCATCTTTGTCAGGATCTCCTGCAGTTTCTGTTGTTGCTCCTGAGCCTTTGTTACGGACTACACAAGTAGTCGAAGTCCCCTAGAAGCACGGCTTTCCTTTTTTCCGGAAGCCATGTAAATGGTTTGCACTACCATGCCCCCAGACTAGGGGCATTTAGGTTCAGTGCCCTTGAGATTTGTCTTGGGTACGGGGATTTTCTCCGGCCTTCTCTTTTTATGGATGGTCGAGATTGAGGGGGCTGCAACAGGAACCCCTGCAGACGACACCTTCCGTGGCATGGCGGCGGGATGGTCTTCCTCTTGCCGGACCTTCATTTTCTTCTGTCGGCGGGAGTAGTCTTTGTCGATTACAGAGTCTTGGACTCTTCGTCAGACCCTGTGGATTTTGGAGGACAGACGCTGAGGGGGCTGCTCCGGCTTAACCATAGTAACATTTTCAGCGGGTGGAGGAGACCATTTTAGTACGGCAATTGAAGAGTTCTTGCGCACCCTCCTGAGCGGCTCAAAGCTGTTCCTGGTTGGAACAGCAGCGTCAATTTCCACCGTTGGAGCTGGTGGGTGTTTCCCCAATTAGAGCAAAGCTATGTTCAGAATTCAAAATTCAAATTAAAGCTGTGCTTTTGTAAAAGTGTTGCGTTACAACTAGCGCACCCCGTGCAAAGCGCATAGCCGCTAGTGCTAGATGCGCTGCGCTCCAAGTTGTGCACCATGTGCAAAGCACGTGCGCGCTAGCGCTAAGGGCGCTGCGCTCCAAGTAGCGCACCATGGGCAGAGCGCATAAGCGTTAGCGCTGGAACTAAAAGGTCCCCACCGTTAGATCAAAGATCTAATAATAATGATAAATCATTAATTAACCAGAATTAAATTCTGTTAAGGAAAGATTTCTCAAAATCTTTTCAAACAACAAAATTGTGCTCTATAAATCAGAGCACCGTTAGATCAATGATCCAATGGTAAATAAAAATTACCAAAGACAGAATAAATTCTGCATGGAAAGATTTCCCAATCTTGGTTAAAAAAACAAGAAGATTATCTTCTGTAAACCAGAAGCCCTTGGATCAAATATCGATGGGAAATTCCCCAAATCAATTGGAGAAAAGATCTCCTTAACTAATTGAACAAACCATCTTTCCATATATAAAGGCCCCGAGACTTCAGTCTCAAAAAGAGGAACCCCCCATAAACTTTGAGAAAATCTCAAGAAGAAGAAGAAACTCTCGGTAAAAGAAGGCAATTCATTTTCAAGGTAAAAAGAATAGAAAGACGAAATTGTCTCAATATAAACAGAAGTATTTGCTTCTTTCACAGATCATAGTTCTATAAAACAAAGTTGTTTTTCACAAAAGAGATTATGAACATCTCATTATAAAGGGGGGGAGAATTATTCAATTCTCTTAGGATCACAGATCCATAAAGGCAAAGCCTTTCATCAAAAATAGATTGAAATATCTCCTATGAACTAAGAACTTTGTTCTTAGAATCTTGAGACAAAGTCTCTTATCAAAGAACAGATAATCTACAGAGTGCAAGGTTAACCTAAGAAGAGCCTTAGCGCTCCTAATCTAATAAGAGTCTTAGCGCTCCTAATTCAAAAGTGCCTCAGTGCTCTTCATCTAGCGCAAAGCGCTGCAGTGCCATAGCGCTTCAAACACAGCGCGCAACGTGCTCCTCACGTGTGCGCTGCATTACTAAAAGCGCTCTGCGCTCGTTATATGGCACCAGCTCCAAACGCCTCAACGCTTCAACCATAGCGCATCAGCGCTCTGCATCTAGCGCTAAGCGCATCAGCGCTCTTCATATCTGGCGCAAAGCGCTAAGCACATTAGCGCTTTAACCATAGCGCACTGCGCTCATCGACTGGCGCTAGTGTCAAGTGCGCCACATGCTTTTATGTGCGCTTGGACAGAACATAAACTGTTCTTTGAATAAGCCTGGAGCTTTGATAAATGCACAGCATTCAACTAAAGACAAAATATTGTCAGAGACCAAACCAATGCTTAGCATTTTTAAGGGGATTAGACTCAAACAAACATATAACAACTCAAAAATAAATGTTGAACATTGTAATTGAATGGACTTAGCCCAAATTGGCCATAAGTCCTCAATTCAGATTAATTGAGTTCATATGCTCATAAATCACAGATCTTAGTCCCAATTGGACTACAGGTCTCTCTACCCACATCGGTTTAAGGGTACATCTCTGAACTGCTCTGATATTTGTCGTTGTAATCCTTCAACGTCTTCAGAGAGGTGACGGGTCCTGACAACCATACATTTCATGGACTGTGAGGTCCTTAAGCCCATGGACATGATGTCCTTAACCTTGACTGTGAGGTCTTTAAACTCATGGACTATGATGTCCTTAACCTTGACTGTGATGTCTTTAAACTCACGAGCTACGATGTCCTTAATCTTGGACTGAGATGTCCTTAAACTAACATTGGACCGAGATGTCCTTAAACTAACATTGGACCATAATGTGTAAGTCGATGTACAACACCCCACGACTTGCGGGGAGGCGAAAATATGAAAAACGACCTTGTTCTTTGCTTAAACATCGACTAACCGCACGAATCGAAGCTAAACGATAACTAACAAGAAACATAGAAGTTCTATACTACTATGTAAAGGGATTATACCTAAAGAACCGTGTCCTTCGTCTTTACGAACTCCACCTCCTCCTCGGCCTTCTCGAAGTAGTAGACGATCCACCCGAGAGCTTTACTCCAAGCTTAGCCTCTAAACTTGAGGCAACTAAACTTCTTTAAGTGCTAATCAAAGAAGCTAGGTGAAATAGAGTGAGGGTTATGGTTTAATGAGTCTAACTAATCCTTGTACTCAACACATGAGAGGGGAGGATTAGGGTTTGAAGAGGGAGAGCTTGAGGAGAGAGAAGATGAAGATAATAATGAAGTGAGAATAATGAGTTATCATAATATATATCAAGCATTTCTTTTTATCAAGAAAAGAAAAGAAATGAATTTAACAACCATGCTTGATAATATCTAGTGATGATTCACATCCATGAGTCATTAAGCATTTATGATGCATTAATGACATGGATGAATCATCCATATGACTCACTAATCACATTCATTGTATATGCCACCTAAACCTCCTTAGTCACCATCTTCTAGAAGCTTCTCGTGCAATTACGAGAACGCCCCTCCTTTCCGCAAAAATACGGAAAAACTTTAGACTGTATAAATCCAATAACCGGATACCAGTAACTGGCTTAAACCAAAGCCGACTGGTAAAAACTGTCCGAAAGTCGTACGTGCGTAAACACACGTATGCGTCCGAACCCTTGTCGTAAAACCATACGACCTCTATATCGTTTCGCCTGGAGTAGGGAAACTCTCTGTATGGGACTCTAGAGACTCGACTACTACGCTGGCAGTAGGTTTAACCACAGACCGCAAGCGGCACTAGCTGTACGTAACGGTCCCCAGGTAGATGTCGATAAGAAGGCCGATGAGGAAACCCATCCAAACTCCTACTGAGCCTGCTGTGATAATCTCCATACAGTCTGGTCCGTTCGTCTTAGACTATCGCATATCGGGCCTAGGGGGCGGCAAGCGTCATTCCCCTAATAGCGGTATAAGTCATGTCGGAGGGAAGCCCATTACACCCTGAGAAACTACTGGAACCTACCAGCAAATCTCGCTTGCCCTGGCCAGGGACTTTGCGTAATGGCTCTCTGACACAGCGCGATATCAACCCCCAATACCGGGAGAGACGAATCCTGTCTAACCGCCACTGCCTCCAAGTGCTCGGGACTGCACCCAACTGCTACCTGTTTGCACGACTCCTTTGAGCCGTGGTAGGGTAGCAATCTAAGAACAGTGGGACACACTCGAGGCAAAGTAGCAGTGTCAAGTCTGCAGACTATGCTATACTCATGTCACCTGGGAACTGTTCACTGACGACTGGTATAAAACCAACCAACAGTTCCCTGTGAGTCCTGTCCGGTGTACCCGTAACCTAACGAGCACCTGCATACTATCTCCAGTACGACGTACTGACGGCTGTGGGACAGACCATCTCCCCAACTGGGATGAGAAGCGTACACACTAGTCTACTCCGGAGTATCGATGCTCTGTCTCGATAATCCAACGACCAGGGACCTGAATAAGGATGTGCTTGTAGACTACCCAGCCCCCACTAGTGTGACTGCCATCACAACGCTGGTAGTCAAGCAAGATCCTAAGAGCTCTATCAATACGCATATTCACATATTAAGATAGAAAAACCAAGTAGCATACTACCATGTTTAGCAAGACTGTTATATACATGTGAATATCCCAAGCTTCCATTAAGTAATATACAAACTAGTATGATACAGTAATGGCCTTCTAGGGCATAAACACTAACAATCTCCCACTTGCACTAGGGCCATGTACTGGCGTATCGAAGACCGATGATCTCTAGTAGCCTCTCGAACTGAATCTGAGGTAGGGCCTTCGTGAATGGATCAGCAATGTTCTCTTCAGAAGCAACTCTCCGAACCTCGATCTCCTGACGATCAATGATCTCCCTGATCAGGTGATACCGTCTTAAGATGTGTCTGGACTTCTGATGGGACCTTGGTTCCTTCGCTAAAGCTATAGCTCCGTTGTTGTCGCAATACAGAGGTATTGGATCAACTATGGTAGGAACCACCTGAATTTCTGTTAGGAACTTCTTCATCCAGACTGCTTCTTTTGCAGCATCGCAAGCATCTATATACTCCGCTTCCATCATTGAGTCAGCAACTGTGTCCTGCTTGGAGCTCTTCCAGCACACCGCCCCTCCATTGAGGGTAAAGACATAACCCGACATGGACTTGGAATCGTCCTTATCACTCTGGAAGCCGGAATCAGCAAAGGCCTCCAACCTGAGGTTTTTTCCGCCGTAAACCAAGAACATCTCCTTAGTCCTTCTCAGGTACTTGAGAATGTTCTTTACTGCTATCCAGTGCTTCTCCCCTGGGTCTGACTGATACCGGCTTACTACGCTCAGTGCGTAAGCTACATCTGGTCTGGTGCACAACATCGCATACATTATAGAGCCTACCGCAGAAGCGTAGGGTATAATAGACATGCGTTCCCTTTCCAAATCAGTCTTGGGAGACATCTCTTTGGAGAGGGTGATTCCGTGACAAGCCGGTAGATTACCGCGCTTAGAATCTTCCATACTGAATCTTTTCAGTACAGTGTCGATATACCTGGACTGCGAAAGTCCCAACATCCTCTTGGATCTATCACGATAGATCCGGATCCCCAGAATGTAAGAGGCATCACCCAGGTCTTTCATGGAGAACCTGTGTGACAAGAATCCTTTGACAGATTGTAGCATAGGAATGTCATTTCCTATCAATAGAATGTCATCCACGTACAAGACGAGGAATACGACACTTCTGGCTACAACTTTACTATATATGCACGGTTCATCTGGATTTTTGATAAAGTCATATTCTTTGACTGTCTCATCAAAACAGATGTTCCAACTCCGCGATGCCTGCTTTAGTCCATAAATGGACTTAAGCAGCTTGCATACTTTCCCGCTGCTCCCACTCTGATTAAAACCCTCTGGCTGATCCATATAGACGCACTCTTCTAAATTTCCATTCAGAAAAGCCGTCTTTACGTCCATCTGCCAGATTTCATAATCATGGAAGGCAGCAATAGCAAGAAGGACCCGAATGGATTTGAGCATAGCCACTGGAGAAAAAGTTTCGTCATAGTCCAAACCAGGTCTTTGACGAAAACCCTTTGCAACAAGTCTAGCCTTATAGGTTTCCACCTGTCCATCTACACCAATCTTTTTCTTGAAGATCCATTTGCATCCTATGGGTTTTACCCCATCTGGAGCAAAGTCCAAAGTCCATACTTTGTTGGTGTACATGGACTCCATTTCGGTCCGCATTGCATCTAGCCATCGTACCGAGTCGCCGCTCTGGATGGCCTGCTGGAAGTCAGTAGGTTCATCATCATCTATGATGCAATCCTCTCTATCCCCATCTATGAGAAAACCGTAGTATCTCTCAGGCGGATGAGACGGCCTACTACTCCTGCGGAGGGGTGCGGGAATGTCCTGTTCTTCTTGAACTTCCGGTTCTACCAAACTTTCAGTAGCAGCTTGTGGTTCTGGAATTTCTTCCAGTTCTATTTCGCTCCCACTTATTTCCTTTTCTAAAAACTGATGTTCTAGAAAATGGGCATTACGAGAAACAAAAACCTTTTGTTCCTCTGCGTAATAGAAATAATATCCCTTGGAGTTCTTTGGATATCCCACAAACATACATTTTACTGATCGTGCCTCGAGCTTGTCCACATGCTGCTTTTTAACAAAAGCTGGACATCCCCAAATCTTCATATGCTGAAGATGGGGTTTCTTCCTAGTCCACATCTGATATGGAGTGGTAGGCACAGTCTTGGTAGGAGCCCTGTTCAAAAGATATGCCGCTGATTCTAGCGCATAACCCCAGAAAGATTGCGGTAACTCAGCATTACTCATCATGGATCGTACTATATCCAATAGGGTTCGATTCCGTCTCTCCGATACACTATTATGCTGTGGAGTGTATGGAGGAGTAAGCTGAGAGAGAATTCCTTTCTCTTTTAGGTAACCTAGGAACTCGGCACTCAAGTATTCACCATCTCGATCAGATCTAAATGTCTTGATACTTTTGCCGGTTTGGTTTTCTACTTCATTCTTATACTCTTGGAATTTCTCAAAAGCCTCGGATTTATGTTTCATCAGATAAATGAATCCGTACCTTGAGTAATCATCCGTGAAAGTAATGAAATAGGAAAAACCACCTCTTGCATATGTAGACATTGGACCGCATACATCGCTGTGTATGAGTCCTAAGAGCTCGCCGCTCTTACTCCTTGTCCAGTAAATGGAGTTTTTGTCATCTTTCCCTTGAGACAAGATTGACAAGTGTCATAAGTTTGATATTCGAACGAGTCCAAATATCCTTCTCTATGCAACTTAGTCAACCTTCTCTCATTGATGTGACCCAGTCTACAATGCCATAAGAAAGCTTTATTTAAATCTGGAGACTTTCTTTTTAGTGTGTTCTGGACATTGAAAATTTGGAGTTGGTTTAAAACATATATACCGTTATTTAGTGTACCGGACCCAATCAAACCATGATTAAGGTGGATGTTAACAACATCTCTTACAAACGTGAAATCATAACCTTTATTTGATAACAAGGAAATTGATATGATATTACACGTTAAGCTTGGTACAAAAAAACAGTTATGTAAAACCAAAATGTGTCCACTCGTCAATCCTAGGTGATAATCCCCGACGGACGCAGCTTCCACGCTAGATCCGTTAGCAACCTTTAGGGTCATATCACCTTCCTTCAGCACTCTACGGTTTCTCAGTGCCTGCAATGAATTGCAACTATGAGATCCTGATCCGGTATCCAATACCCAGGAAGTAGAGTTGATCGACAGACAATTCTCAATTACAAACACACCTGAAGTCGAAGCCACAGCTTGCTTCGGTTCCTGGTTCTTGGCGTTCCACACCTTGCAATCCTTCTTCCAGTGCCCTTTCCTGTGACAATGGAAGCACTCATCCTGGCCAACTACCGGTACCGCAAACTTTTTCTTTCCCTTCCCTCCCACCTTACTAACACCTCCTCTAGGTTTGGTGGCGGCCTTCTTCTTCCTTCCTTTGGCCCTAGCCTTGGACCCGGAAGAAGATGCACCGCTAACAAACATAGCAGGTGTTTCCCTTGCTTTCTGCAAGGTGCCCTCTGCACTCCTTAACATGTTCAGGAGTTCCGGAAGTTCAACTTCTTTTCTTTGAAGGTTGAAGTTCAGGATCAACTGGGCGTAGGTGGGAGGAAGGGACTGGAGAATAAGGTCTGTATAGAGCTCATTGTCCAAAGTCGTCCCAAGGTCTGTGAGCTCTTCAATATAGCCGATCATCTTTAGGACATGTTCTCCTACCGATGACCCGACAGCCAACCTCGCTCGAAACAAGTTCTTAGAGGTCTCGTATCTTGCTATACGAGATTGCTCTCCATAAAGTTCCTTTGTATGGAGAAATATGCCATCTAGGTTCATATCCTCGTGCCTCCTCTGATGTTCATTGTTCATTGAGGCAAGCACGATGCACTTGGCTTTCGCGCAATCTAAATCCCAGGTTTTGCGGATTTCCTTATCTGCATTGCTGGATTTGGGACCAGGGACAGCAAGTGCCGTAGCGGTGAGGATGTACCCCAGTTTGTCATAGGTCAAAGCCATTTTGACATTCCACAGCCAATCTTTATAGTTTGGCCCTGTCAGTATATTTTTCTCTAAAAGTAACTTAAGTCCAGTCATTTTCAGGGTCGCTGCAATTAGGAGAGAGAGAAGAAAACTCTTTAGCATGATGCTCTTGCAAGTTTAGAGTGGTTTTTAGTTTATCTAAACTGGATGGCTCCCACTGTTTCTCGAATCCTTCCTCAACCCATAAAAAAAGAATTAGCCAGGACTGTTCTCACTGTACAATACTTGCTTAACCGTTCAGCCAGGCTAGTGTCGATACTTTGAGAGAGGTTTTCCAACGCTTTCGCGAAGTTCCTTAATTAAATAACCTCTTTTCTCTGGGGGCGTAACCCCGCTGACACCTTTCTTGACACCTACTTGGTTTATTGCATTGATCGTTAAGTGACGAATCTCCTGATAAGTAGCATATACTCACAGTAGGATCGGGATCCAAATATCATCGTATGATAATGTTGAAGGAATCCTACCAACATTCATCAAACTCCAAATGGTATGCAACTCTTTGCAAATTTCAGTTTCTTTAAAAATTCCCGATATATATTTTTGCCCCATGCTCTTATGACCTTGGCTTTGGTCAAAATGTCATAAGTCACATGTCAAGTTCTACCCGTCATTATCTTGTCAATTTGAACCCATCCGTATATACCCCTGACTTTGGTCAAATGATAATACGACTGTCCCAAACTAACTCATCTATCTTATGCAACAAATGAAAACCCAGCAGCTACCAAACACTATGCCTTGACTTTGGCCAAAATGCATAGCTTGAATACTACTGAATACCCAAATGAAATGACGGAGGGCTACGAATGGTTTTGGCGAAACCGTGAACGTAGTGAACTTGATATAACCGAAGGAACCTGATAGCTTTTAAAAGGAGTGGTTAAAGCTCCGCATTTAAAAATATCTGTTTTTAAAATTAACCGAGTGGTTTCTTTTAAATTGTTCCAACGATTAACTTTTGGTTTATTTTCTTTGCATTATAAATAATGCGTCCCATCATTAACCTATCATTGCAGAAAACAACGAAAATACAACGTCCTCTTATGCCATCCGCATTCGCCACGGGGTCCCGTCATCACCCGTTAGGTTACTTAACTAACGACAAAGCGGGGGCTGGGCTAGCGCGGGTGTAAAACATAAGTGACGTCTAAATAGCTATCATATATAGATATTGTACATTCGTCAGACGCAATAATAGGCATTCCAGATCACAGATGAACTTTATTGGATTTGCAAGCAATCCGTGTTTGTTTTCAGCCTGCAACAAAAGACGGATTACACGGTTGTGATGAATAGCCATTACCCCACCCAAGACCCCAACGGGTACGGAAAACTACCCGCCCGGCAGTTTGTGCACCCCACCTTGGGTCTGTCCTAGGAGCAAAAACAGTAAAATGAAATAATACAACGGTGGCTACAACCGCAACCTGGATGTGCCCCGCAAAATAATATTACAACAAATTACATTTACATCAAATGAATTAAATAATAACCCATCACATAACCCTGGCTAATCATCACAACAGTCCAACACAGTTCATATCCACAAACAGTAAAAACCATTACAGAAATGTGCAATACCCTGCCAACCGACATACTAGCAGTTAGGGGAGGTTTACGAACACATTATAGAAACACAGATATAATCCAACAAGCAAATACTGCATAATTTCGATCAATTAAACACTTTTAATTTTGCTCCAATACTTCTCTGTAAATCTGAAACCTGAGCAAAAATAAAAACTTCCAGAAAATACCAAATATCACATAGAAGCAACACAGGAAATTTGGGTTCCTGAATCGCCAACTCGGCGGCGGATCGGTGCGATCCGCCGCGGTTCCGCGGCGCTTTAGGCGATTCAGGGGCCCAAATTTCTTGAGTGTTCTTCTACTGTCTTTTTAAGCTTTCTGAACCTCCCTGAAAAATTTTTGGACTTCATTTAAAAATCGACAGAAACTTATGATTTCGGGTTTTTCCGGTTTCGTTTTTTCCGTTCGAAATTCATACAAATTTGCAAGTAAGTTATTTATTGTTTAGCGAGACTCTGATACCACTGTAAGTCGATGTACAACACCCCACGACTTGCGGGGAGGCGGAAATATGAAAAACGATCTTGTTCTTTGCTTAAACATCGACTAACCGCACGAATCGAAGCTAAACGATAACTAACAAGAAACATAGAAGTTCTATACTACTATGTAAAGGGATTATACCTAAAGAACCGTGTCCTTCGTCTTTACGAACTCCACCTCCTCCTCGGCCTTCTCGAAGTAGTAGACGATCCACCCGAGAGCTTTACTCCAAGCTTAGCCTCTAAACTTGAGGCAACTAAACTTCTTTAAGTGCTAATCAAAGAAGCTAGGTGAAATAGAGTGAGGGTTATGGTTTAATGAGTCTAACTAATCCTTGTACTCAACACATGAGAGGGGAGGATTAGGGTTTGAAGAGGGAGAGCTTGAGGAGAGAGAAGATGAAGATAATAATGAAGTGAGAATAATGAGTTATCATAATATATATCAAGCATTTCTTTTTATCAAGAAAAGAAAAGAAATGAATTTAACAACCATGCTTGATAATATCTAGTGATGATTCACATCCATGAGTCATTAAGCATTTATGATGCATTAATGACATGGATGAATCATCCATATGACTCACTAATCACATTCATTGTATATGCCACCTAAACCTCCTTAGTCACCATCTTCTAGAAGCTTCTCGTGCAATTACGAGAACGCCCCTCCTTTCCGCAAAAATACGGAAAAACTTTAGACTGTATAAATCCAATAACCGGATACCAGTAACTGGCTTAAACCAAAGCCGACTGGTAAAAACTGTCCGAAAGTCGTACGTGCGTAAACACACGTATGCGTCCGAACCCTTGTCGTAAAACCATACGACCTCTATATCGTTTCGCCTGGAGTAGGGAAACTCTCTGTGTGGGACTCTAGAGACTCGACTACTACGCTGGCAGTGGGTTTAACCACAGACTGCAAGCGGCACTAGCTGTACGTAACGGTCCCCAGGTAGATGTCGATAAGAAGGCCGATGAGGAAACCCATCCGAACTCCTACTGAGCCTGCTGTGACAATCTCCATACAGTCCGGTCCGTTCGTCTTAGACTATCGCATATCGGGCCTAGGGGGGCGGCAAGCGTCAGTCCCCTAATAGCGGTATAAGTCGTGTCGGAGGGAAGCCCATTACACCCTGAGAAACTACTGGAACCTACCAGCAAATCTCGCTTGCCCTGGCCAGGGACTTTGCGTAATGGCTCTCTGACACAGCGCGATATCAACCCCCAATACTGGGAGAGACGAATCCTGTCTAACCGCCACTGTCTCCAAGTGCTCGGGACTGCACCCAACTGCTACCTGTTTGCACGACTCCTTTGAGCCGTGGTAGGGTAGCAATCTAAGAACAGTGGGACACACTCGAGGCGAAGTAGCAGTGTCAAGTCTGCGGACTATGCTGTACTCATGTCACCTCGGAACTGTTCACTGACGACTGGTATAAAACCAACCAACAGTTCCCTGTGAGTCCTGTCCGGTGTACCCGTAACCTAACGAGCACCTGCATACTATCTCCAGTACGACGTACTGACGGCTGTGGGACAAACCATCTCCCCAACTGGGATGAGAAGCGTACACACTAGTCTACTCCGGAGTATCGATGCTCTGTCTCGATAATCCAACGACCAGGGACCTGAATAAGGATGTGCTTGTAGACTACCCAGCCCCCACTAGTATGACTGCCATCACAACGCTGGTAGTCAAGCAAGATCCTAAGAGCTCTATCAATACGTATATTCGCATATTAAGATAGAAAAACCAAGTAGCATACTACCATGTTTAGCAAGACTGTTATATACATGTGAATATCCCAAGCTTCTATTAAGTAATATACAAACTAGTATGATACAGTAATGGCCTTCTAGGGCATAAACACTAACATAATGTTCTTAAACTAATTATCGACCGCAATGTCCCTAAACTAAACAATAGAGCCCAATTGCTCTCTTGTTTGATCTAAACGATCCCGTTAAGTTGATCTTAGTCTAAAAATTAGACCAACGTATCCTTAACAAACGTTTAAGTTGATCTTAGTTTCAAATGAGACTAACGTATCCTTAAACCCAACCCCCAAACCCAAATCTAAGAAAATACGGATTTGGACTAATCCACACCTTACGGGCGACAACATAAATTAGTCTCCGTATACAATCCACGGGCAACCAAAAACAAAACAAACACCCACGACACGAAGTGATCATCTGGAGAAGGAGAAAGTAGTTACCGCGATGCGGTAGCGTAATTAACTGCAGGGGCTTGCGCCTGCAAGGAAGAGCGTCCCCAAAATTAAAAAACCCCTCAACTAGGGGGAATCTGACGAAGTCTGCTACATCGGCCGCATCCGTTTAAACCTTCGATACACGGTGTCATAAATCAACTTGGCAACTTCAGAGAGGTGGACGGATAGCACCAATTAGTATCTGCCCCGAAATTCAGGCAAGACAGACCTACACGGTCTCGTCTCCCGTGTTTCGGCGGGGAACAGATTCTAGCACGCCCGGTGGGACCTTTTCCTCTTTCCACTCCACACTTCGTGTGTCGTGTTCGGGAACGAATCGCAGTTTGATATGGTTGCCTTTGGGTTCGAGGTACTAAGATTTGGTGTCTTGCTCCATGCAGAAAACAGAAAATCAATGGCTTCAATCTGCACTAACTGCAACTCTCGCTCCGTCCCGTCCGGAGGAGTGACTTACGGGCCCCAAGCGGCCTCCATCTTCGCTATGCCGGTGGAACAGGTCACTCAGGCCACTACTGGATTGTTCTTCGGGACCATGCTCCCGCCAACGAGCTTCAGCACTCCTGTACCAACACAAGAAGCTCGGAAGAAGTCAATCTTTGATCGGCTTACAACTACTGCGGCCCCTCTCAACGGGTCATCCAGCTCCAACGCCTCAGTCTTTGACAGACTGGACTAAAGCTCAGTTGGGACCATGAAGAAGCCCGCGATACCAGAAAGGGTTATCCCAAAAAGGATAGCCATCCCTGTTCCCGAAGTCGTCAAGGAAGCTTCTCCTGCCAAAGGGTCGGTCTTCATAAGACTGACTATTTCAGCTCCTGTTCCAGGCAAAATCGTCAAGGTTGCTTCCTCTACTCGAAAATCTGCCTTCGATAGGTTGGACATTACTTCTCGACGAACGTCAGTCTTCAAAAGGCTGACACCGGCGACAACCCTCCGCCAAGACAGGGGGCATGACAAAGCCATCCCCATAGCTGAACCAACTCCATCCGCACGACATGCTCGCCGTCGTCACTGGCGCCGAGTAAGGAAGGCTGGGGGCAGCTCCCCTTATAGACTAACTCCGCCAGCTCCCATGGTGGAAATCAATGCTGCTGTTCTCCGGGAACAGCTTTGAACTGTTTAGGAGGATTCGCAAGAACGCTCCAACTGTCGTGCTGAAGAGATCTCCTCCACCTATGGAGATTACTACAGAAAAGGAGCCGGAGCAGCCCCCTCAGCGGCTGTCCTCCAAAATTTATAAAGTCTGGCGACAGGTCCAGGAATCGGTGATTGACCAGGACTACTCTCGCCGATCAAAGAAGCTTAAATCTCGACAAGGAGAAAACCATCCTGTCAAGCCACAAAAGGCGACAGCCATCTGGGTGCCCGCTGCAACGGCCCCCTCGACTTCAACTACTCACAAGAGAAGGAGGCCAGAGAAAGCCCCTGTGAACGCGGCAAACCGCAAAGACGCTGAGTCTAAACGCTCCAAGTCTGGGGGCATGGTAACACATACCGTTTATATGGCCTCCGAAAAAGAGGAAAGCCGTGCTTCCATGGGTCATCGACCGCTTACCCGATCGATAACGAAGTCTCAGGAACAACAGCAGCAGAAACTTCAGGAGATGTTGACTGCAATGGCCGTACTCACTGAGCCAAAAGAAAATCTAGAGACCTCAGAGCAGCGTCGGGGGCAAGAAACTGATGCCGAATTCCTCTGAAGAATGCTCGAGAGGAAAGAAAAAGAGGCCGAGGAGCAGGCAGCCAATATAAAATGAATGGCTCTTTTGTTCCAAGACATGGCCGGGATGATGTTACAGCCGGAGCCTCCAGCTGAAGACCCCTCGATCATCATTGAAGATGACAGAGGGGAGACATCGAACCCCCCTCCGGCTCTTTCAGCAGCCAAAGAAGAGACAATCTCTAAGGCCGCCTTGGACGACTACATCGCTAAGCAAATACGAGTTCACCAGGCGAATGAAGCGGCTGGGCAGGTCGTTAAAACTGGGTGACCATATCCAGGCTGGCATGACCAAATAAGGTACCCGCCGGGATATACGATCCCTAAATTCCATGTATATAAAGGGACAGGAAATCAACATCAACACGTCGCTCAATTCAGAGCTTTGTGCGGCAACACCGGAGGTGATGATAAACTTCTGCTCCGTCAGTTTGTTGGTAGCTTGTCGGAAACGGCGTTCGAGTGGTATTCGGAGCTTCCAAATGATTCTATCAAAACCTTTGCAGAGATGGAGCTGCTATTCACCCAGCGTTTCGCGAGGGCTAGTGAACGCATCCCAATAACGACATTGATCAACGCCAGGGTGAAGCCAGGTGAAACGTGGGTACAATATGCAATACGATGGAGAAATTTGTGGTCAAAATGTGAGCAGCGCATCGAGGAAGTGCTGGCAGTAGGCATGTTAGTGGTATCTCTTGACCCTCAAGAAACTATTTCCCAATTCATGATATTCTTCAAGCCGACCACGTTCCAGGCCTTGATCGATAAACTGGCCCAAATGGACCAAATGGGTCATAGACCGTCTCCTTCAAAGCCAAAGCGGCAGAACGAAAAGGGTAAAGGGAAGGCGACCTTCGTCGCGAGTACTCAACAGTAGCCCAGTGCCCCAAAACTAACTAATCGCATAGACGAGAGGCGGCAATTCTATAATGAGAAAATGAAGCGCCCTTATTCGTTCCCCCGGGACAAAACGAAGAGATTGTTCGACCTAGCGGTGCGCAACAGGCTCATCAATCTGCCGAATCCAAAATGGCCGTTGCAACCCGGCAAGGCTAATAGTCCCAATTATTGCCCCTACCATCAAACGGTAAGCCATCCAATTGAAGATTGCTTCGTCTTTAAAGGCTGGATCGAAGATCAATACCAACAGGACAAGTTTGCGCTGTCCGAGAATTAGAAGGTGAACCCACCACAGCCACACGCTCCCAAGAAGACGGACACACCGGGGGCATCATGCTCTTTCATAGAAGAAGCTCCATGGGAGGTCGCTCTTTCAGCCAAAACTAAAAGAATGCTGAAGGATCTCCAAACATACCCGGCAATCAGGTGGAAGAATCCGCTGGAACCTGAGATTATCGAGGGAATGTTGAAGCCACGCCCAACTTCAAAAATTGGTGGTGATGGTCAAAGTGCTCACACCCAGCCGTCAAAGTCTTCGAAGAAGAAGAAGAAGACCAAAAAGCCCGTGAAGCCTGGTGATAAGCGTACGGACCTGCAGAAGCAGATTGACGCGCTGGAAGAATATAATCAAAAAGCGCGGACTCCAGTCACACTCCAAGAATTTCTCAGCCACGTCCTCAAGGACGGAGATGGTGATAATGGAAAAGACTCGTCGGATGAATCTGAAGATTATGTGGAAAGTTGCGATGTGATCTCTCACTCGTCGATAGACGATGAAGAAGCTCCTTACACAGAGAAACTGGGGGCAGATCCTAAGCCGGAACTTCTAGGGCCATCAGACGAAATGATTGATGCATTCCTGGACGAAGCTCTTCTTAAAAGCAAAGCTGCTCGAGAGCGTGAGATGGCCATATTTTAAAAAGCTAAACGTCGGTGACTGGACGAAAGGGTTGAAACACCCCCGCCAGATCAAAGTACATCCGCCGCAAATAAAAGCAGGTTCAAGACGAGGAAGAGGTTCGCCAAAGCCATATCGATAGGAATGAAGCTGCCACCCTCCGAAGGAAACACTCTTGGTGAAGCGGAAATACATGCTAGCTATTGCTTATATCATCGAAGGATTGCGCACCCTACTGAAGAGTGCATAGCCTTTAAAAGATGGTGGCAAGGATATGTTGCTCACCGACAACATTTCTAGCGGATGAAACATAAAACTCGTCGGGAGCAAAGAAATACGACTGAAGAGCGTAAAAGAACTACCGGCAACTGTCACATGGTTGACGCTGGGGGATCGCAAGTTCTCACCTTCGGGAGCGACTCTGACGAAGAAATGACTCTTTGCCCTCTCTTCAAAGAATCCACATCAGGAAAAGAGGAAGAACCGAAAAACTGCGAGAATATTCAGTTGCGCAATCGCACGCTGCCTGAAAAGAATCTTGGACCCGCCAACCAGGCTTTAAACAAAAAGGATAAAGGAAAAGAAAAGGTCCCTGAGTACATCTCCCTAGAAGATCAAGTCGTCAAAGAGCTGACCGCTAAGGATCCGCCAAAGAAAAACAAGCTGGACTACAACGTTCTGGCACATTTGAGGAAGATACCCTCGCAGCTCAGCATTCTCGACGCCCTTCTGCTATCAAAAGAAGCAAGAGATTCTTTAATCAAGGCACTGCAAGAGCCCGAACAGTTCCAAGCTTTCCTCGCCGAAGAAAAGATGAAAGACGAGATAGAAGAAGTACACACGGCCGATATCACCTTCGGCGATGAAGACCTCCTCCTCGGGACGTGTGAGCATAACCATCCCCTATATGTCTCCGGATACTGTCATGATACCAAGATAGGCAAAATCCTGGTTGACAATGGGTCCTCCGTTAAGCTCCTCAATGTAAGAGTGTTGAAGGAGATATGCATGAGCGTTCAACACCTTGCTCGGGATAAATTCACCATCTCCGGATTTGACTCTCAGTCATCACGGACGCTTGGGTCCGTGATACTGACGTTACGCTTTGGGCTGCTTGTCATGGACATTAAGTTTCATGTCATTGACGCCAAGACATGCTACAATGCTTTGCTCGGCAGGCCTTGGTTACACGAGTACAACATTATCCCTTCTACACAACATCAGTGTATGAAGTATTTCAAGGATGGTCTCGAGTACACTGTAACAGGGGAACTTAACCCGTTCTCCATAAACGAAGTTCGCAAATATGAGGTTGCAAAGTACTTCCTGCCTGATTTTGAAGACACAGAAAGATGTCGCAAACCCGAGGATAAGAACAAAGCTATCACCACTATTCCGGTCTTCGGGAGTGATACCGAGGAGGAAGAAGAAATAGTTTATCCAGGTCCGCCCCAATGCAACAAGCCGGGACCGTCCACCCCTATGCTGATCTTCGGCAGTGACTCGGAAGATGAAGTCAATGCCGTATTTTCTGCTCGGCCATCAATTCAAGCCTTTGTTGATGATGATCGAAGTTTGCAAATCGCCATGGTTCCACGGGAGCATTACAAAGAGCTCAATGCACTTAATGCCTATAGTGTGCAGGAACTACAGACATTCTACGTCCCTCCTAGATGAAAGGGTGAAAAGGTGATCCTATTCTACCGATCATGGAAAACCAAAGTGGAGAAAGAAATCTGGCACGGTGCCGGTTCTACGCTTGACAGGCTCCAGGCCACCCGTCTGCCCAGATATTACACAGACGGATTAAAAAAACTGTTGAGGCGCCAAAGTGTACCCTTCAAACAGACCGCTCGACAAGCTTGGTTCTACAACAAGATCTGGAATGTCCCCGGAACTCAGCGGAAGTTGCCCAACGGAAGAATGGAAACGATCGGGCTTGGATATATTCAATCCAAGAAACGGGAGCTATTCCGTGACTGCTGCGTCATATATGACTTCGATGAAAAAGGAGATGCTCTGTGGGAAGATGCTAACCCTGAACCAAAACGAGCTCCCGTCGTGAAAATACCAAGTCCGTCGTTCGAAGAACAAATGGACAAGTTTAAAAGGGAAGCGGGTCAAAAGGTTCGAGACGACCATAATCGCGAAATGGCCATCTACGAGAAAGCCAGAACGCAACGTCTCCTTCAATAGGCTGCGAAAAATGAAAACACTCCTCCTTATCAACCCATCATACAAAAGGCCCGACGCAGAGGCAAAAATAATTCAAAGAGCGGGAAAGGCATTCGACAGCGACAAAGCGGGACCAAGAAGCCACGCAATCGAGAATCGAGCAACCAGGATTCGTCTCTTATAAAGAAGATGGGTCGAGAATATTCTTTTCTTCAAGACAAGATAAAAAAGATATTTGATCTTGTCATGAAACACCAGATGATGACACTCCCGGAGTCCAAGCATCCCGAGCAAGCGGACGAGGTGTCTCACCCAGACTATTGCTCTTATCATCAAGCAATAGGGCATCCTCTCGAAAACTGTTTCACCTTCATGAACTGGGTTGAAGACCAGTATCAACTCGGCAGATTCACTCTATCCAGCAGTTGGAGGGTAATCCCGCCGCAAAAGCATGAATCGAAAGCCCCGTATGCAGCGAGAATGGAACCAAATCAATGTCAGTCCTGGAAGCAATCTCGTACCTGCCACGTGATAATGCTGTCAGAAGGAGAGCCCGAGAATATGGATGACCTCCCCTGGTGTTTCGAAAACGATGATGGTGAGGTGATCTCAGAGTTTCCACCGGCGCCAAAAGAGCTGGAAGATGGAATACACTCTACTGCAGATAACCTCAAGAAAATTGATTTGGGGACGACAAGTGACCCGCGACTGACATTCGTTAGTGAGCTGTTGTCTGAAGAAAAGGTGGCTACGCTAAAGGACGTGCTCATACAGCATAAAGACTGCTTTGCATGGAACTACTCCGAGATGCCGGGGCTAGATCCAGAAATAGCTGTGCACAGATTGGCGATATCTCCGGACGTCAAGCCGATCAAACAAGCACCGAGAAAAATGCGGCTCGAGCTTGAGATGAGCATCAATGCCGAGGTCAAGAAGCTAATCGACTCCGGTTTCATTCAAGAAGTTCAGTGATCATCACTGAAAACTGCATTTTAATACCGCTCATTCGTTATCTCTTTTGTCATATATAGGTGCTATTAATCAGTGTTTGCCCTGTAATTACAGTTTACAGGTATTCATGATAAAATACTGGAAACACATTCAATATCACGGATATATCGTTTGTGAACCAACATTGCAACCAGAACTGAAAACCGACCGATATCCCAAGAGTTCGTTTGCAATAATTTGATGTGTACACACTTCTTGAATAAATGGTCCAACACAAGGCAAGTGTACACACCAAACTTTTGGGCTAGGACCATGTGGGGGCAGCCAGGCATGATGGCTTAAGCAATTTGGCATGTGTTGGTGTGATGGGCATTTATGGATATTGAATGCATAAAGTGTGATGTGATTTGTAGCATCTCATTTCCCTCCAATTCTCTGCATACAAACCAGGTGAAATAAGACCAAGCAAACAGCATCAGAGGCTTATTGGAGTGCACACAAACCTACACATCTAATACGAGCCCCTCTCTTCGTATTTGACCCGACGACCATCCCCTCAAATCCGGCGAGGCCGGCCCTACCTCCTCCTGTTGGCCCCATCTTTCTCCTGTGCCTTCCCTTCTGCCACTTAGGATTATTTTTATTGTTTATTTATTCCTCTTTTGAGCCTATAAATACAGATCAGTGGGCAAGGGAAGGAGGCTACCTATGTATATACCACTTCTCATTTTTATAGTTGTTTTGCTTTTGGTTTAGCTTGAGGGGAGTGAACTTCAGTTGGTTTCTTCTTCTTCTTCCCTTTTGAAGCTCTCTTTGGAGAGCTTCATTAAGGAGGTTGAACAAGTTACCAAATCTTGTATCTTGTTCTCAAGTGATTAATACATTGTTATTTCTTTTATTTACTTGCTCTCTTTTCTTGCTTTCTTTTTATTACCATGCTTAACTAATCTTCATTTTGGTTGTGGTGTGCGTGAGGAAATGAGATGAAAGGCTTTACCTCCTCCACCTCTTGATTATGTTTAATGTGCTTAAATTCCATTTGGTGTTAAGTTTGCTAAGCTAGGATATGGTATGTGGTGATAAAAAGCTTGACAAACTCTTTGTTTCATATACTTATACCTTCACAAACCCTTAGCAAACTCAACACCAATATCTTTTGCTCTCACTAACCTCTTTGTGTTTTCATTGTTGCGGTATGCTTGCAAAACCTCATGTTTAGTATTGATACTCCAAGCGCGGACATACAAACGGTAAGTGACCAAAACGGACTCGTTTCGTGCTTTGCGGCGAATGTCGGACTTTGACGGTTTGTGCTCCGCAACCGCGTTGACAAGTCGTACTTCATGCCGGAATCAAGGTAAGGCCGGACAATTCATAACCAAGCGAGCGTAAAGGTAAACGTTGCGATTCAAGCTTCCGAACCAAGCCACAACCATTCTTTCCTTACACTTGTTTTCTTGCTTTTCTTGTTTTCATATTGTTCTTATTATTTTTGTGACAACCAATCCCAATTCATTAATTTGTTAACCTTAAACAACGATACCTAATACTCAATTCCCTGCGGATCGACCCGTGCTTGCCGGCTCCCTACAACGTGCCGTGCACTTGCGGTTATAAATAGTAAAACGAGAACGATCTCGTGCGCGCATTCCGTTTTCCACCAAAATGCATCCATTTCCAAAACGTACGCGTTTGCGCACGCGGGAGGATTCCCAACATTCAGTATCCCGACTGGATCGCCAACATCGTCCCAGTGATGAAGAAAAATGGGACGGTGCGCATATGCGTGGATTTTCGGGATCTCAATAAAGCCTGCCCGAAGGATGATTTCTCAGTATCGGTCACTGAGCTGATGATAGATAATACGTCCACTCATGAACTTTTCTCCTTCATGGACGGCTCATCAGGATACAATCAGATAAAGATGCATCCCGAAGACCAGAAGCATACCGCTTTCCGGACTCCTTTGGGCATATTCTGCTACAAGGTGATGCCTTTCGGTCTAAAGAATGCCGGTGCCACCTATCAAAGGGCCATGACGAAGATCTTCGATGACCTCATACATGAAATCGTCGAATGCTATATCGACGACCTCGTAGTTAAAAGCAAATCATACGAGGAACATTTAGAGTATCTGAAGATCGTGTTTCAGCGCCTTCGGAAATACAACTTGACGATGAATCCTATCAAATGCGCATTCAAAGTTTCCTCGGGCAAATTCCTAGGATTCGTCGTCCGACACCAAGGCATCGAGATAGACCCGTCGAAGATCAAGGCGATTATAGAAATGCCCCCACCAAGGACACTCAAGCAACTGCGGTCTCTCCAAGGAAAGCTCACGTATATCAGGCGGTTCATAGGTAACCTCTCCGGAAAATGCCGCCCCTACAGTCACTTGATGAAGAAGGGAACTCCATTCGTTTGCGATCGCAAATGCCAAAGCGCACTGGACGAAATCAAGCAATACCTGCAGAATCCGCCAGTATTGGCCGCTCCCGTTAAAGGAAAACCCCTCGTCCTGTATACAACAGCTCTCGAAGGTTCCTTAGACGCACTGTGGGCACAAGAGAATGATCAAGGGAAGGAGAGACCCTCTACTATTTGAGTCGAGTTCTACTGGGGGAAGAAAGTAATTATTCTCTCATCGAAAAACATTGCCTGGCGTTGATCTTCGCGATAATGAAACTCAGACACTATGCGTTGGCACATGAGGTCCATCTCATATCAAAGGTGAATCCTCTCAAATACTTGATGTCGAAGGCCATATTAACGGGACGACTCGCTAAATGGGCCCTGCTCTTGATGGAGGCCATCGCCGACTTCCTTGCTGAGCATCCGATACCTGCCGACTCTCCCTTGAACTGCGAATTGCCAGACGAACACGTGTTTGACACGATCGACGGGGAGAGAAGAGAGAATGATACCCAATGGGAACTCTATTTTGATGGAGCATTTTCTATGAAGAAGCGCAAACAAAGCACCTCCAAAATTAAATCTGGGGTGGGCCTCATCTTCATGACTCCACAAGGAGGGATAATGCGCTTTGCCTTTTCCCTAACGGAGCCAAGGACAAACAATGAAGCTGAATATGAAGCTTTGATAGCAGGTCTTGAGATCGCTATCGACATGGGAATTGAAAACCTCCTTATTGTAACACCCGAGCCCAATGCTACTAATTTCTGTTACTTTATGAATGGAGTGTGACCCTTATTTCATTTATCTTGCTTGTTTGTTACTTACTGTAAAATTTTACCCGGCAAATTCATTTCTGCATATAACAATTTATGGCATCTAAAATAAAATTAAAAATATTCATCTTGGCCTACTTGACACCCCTAACCCCGTTGTAGCGTCCGTGCGTCGTGTTCTCGTCCCGTTCAGTGAAACGGACGAGTTTGGACGGCTACACGCGCGTACGTGTGTCCGTTTTGGGGGTATGCTTTTTTATCATAAAACACTTCATTTTAAATTTTAGATCCCGCCTAAAATCCTATTATTTCAATTTCAAATTTTTGGGCCCGACCCGGGCGCGATTTGGAAATGTTTTACTTTGCGCCAAAATCCCAAATTTCTAATATTTTATAAACCATCGTATAAAATTTGTTTAACCATTTAATTTCTACTGATTACTTAAAATCCTTTAAATCTAAATCTTTTATGACTTTTCCTAACCACTTATCTTTCATCAGCCAATCACATCCCCCTCCTTCATCACCGTGGGCCCCTTCTCTCTCTCCTCTCTCTTCCCTCTCTCTATCTCTCTCTCCCTATTCCCCGTCTCTCTCTCTCTCTCCGCTTTCTCTCTCTCTCTCTCTCATATTTTAAATAACTTCCCTCCTCTTCTTCATTCTCTCACGTAACCCAAACCCAGCGGAACCCTAACCACCGCCGTCTTCCTCCTGGCCGCCGCAACCCCAACGCCGACGACACCGACACCAGCACCCTCGCCTGCTCTGCCTCGTCTCACCCACACCCTCTTTCATCAACCCCGTGCACCCTACACCTATTCCCGCGGCCGCCTACGCACCCTACATACGCCAACCCCACCGGATCTGTCGCCGCTGGCGGTCTCGCCTCTGTACCCGGCCTTCATACAACCCACTGTAAGCCTTCTTCTCCTCTTTCCTCTTTCCTTTCTTCTCTATCGTGTTTGTTCACTGTTCACAATTTGGCCGGAATCCGACGATGCCAACGACGTGACCCGATATTCCAGCGAGATACCCCGACCCGTGTGGTTCCATTGTTCGTTGTTTGGGTTCAATCCGTGAACCGTGCGCCCGTCGCGAGTTTCCCCGCCGACATTCTACGTTCCGTTTTTCCCGATTCGCGACCCGTTGAGGCAAGTACCCCTTGCTACATGCTAAACAATATTTACATATATATTAATGACACCCTACACCTGTAAATTTAACTTGGTACGATCATTTCTCATATTCATGTACAATATTGTTATATATCATTTTATCCTTAAACTTGGAACCTACAGTTTGCAATTGAACCTAATAACCACATTTACCTGCTTAATCACATTTTTGATATTAACATAGCTTATGGAATTTATCTCTATAGTTTTGTTCCATTCGGACACTCGTATGCATTTTAACCTGTAATAGCTGCACTGAACCGTTATATAAATCATTGCACCTCTAAAGGATCTTAAACTTGTTAACATGACTAAACTGCTATAATTGTCTTACTGCACTCTTGTAATCATCTCTGTGACACAATTGATAACTGTATTGCAAATCGAATGAATCTGCCTATTGCTTAATTCATTACTCATATCATGTTGTTGATAACCATGCTTGATTATATAACTAATTGTGGGCACACGTATGACATTGTTTACATCTTGACTTGACATGCTACACGCATATTGATTGACCCGACTTGGTACCGTACACTGCTTAACTTGACCTGATGTACCATGACCTGACCCGTTACCTGATCTTGTGTCTAATGCCAACAAACCTGACATGTAGTCCTCATGGACCGTTCCTGTTGTCTATCCAGACAAACCTGCTTTTACCTGATTCTGTGTTGGCATTAGTTCTTAATTACTGAATACCTAACTTGACATACATAACTTGGGGGTATGAGGAAATCAAAGGTGAAACCTGACTTGTAACTCAACAGTTCGATACCTGTTCTGATCAGTCTTACGGGCTAGGCCAGCCCCGGAGTGATGATGCTGACATCACTCGCTTATACCTGCTACACTTTACTGCCTAGCGGCACGTCTCGGTTTCAGCCCGAGAGTCTTAGACCGTGGTCCCGGGCATGCACGGGATACTATTGAGTTACATCGATGATCATCAATTGATTTCAAAGACTTTAGAATAGAAACCCTGATAAGACAGTTAGTTTACCCACTACACACTACCCTGTACTGCTCTGATTCACATTATTGTTACACTTGCTTTATTCATGTTTATATTGCATTGCCTGTTACCTTTTTCATATTATATTACTTGATGACACGACGCGCTGACGTCTGGGTTTTGCATGGCCCAGATTCCGTACCGTTGTTGCAGTCCGAGCAGGAGTACTTCAGCCAGCAGGCTGAGCTGTGAGTCCTGTATTAGTTAGTTTTTCTTTCCTGCATTTTATTCCTGATGTGAGCCCGCATTATGGGACATACATTCCAGGTATTTGTATTCTTTCGCTTCCGCATTTTATTATTCTTGACTCATGATTTATCTTGGTTTATAGACATGTTTAGATAGTTTTATTTTATTCTTGATATCTCTACAGCCGTAATGTGACTGTGGATGGATACTTCCTACCCACAGGTAGCATTGTTGGCTATGTCACATGCCTATTTTAGCGTACTCTGGAAAGCGGGGCGTGACATAGTTCTTTTGGTATCAGATCCATAGGTTAGTCGGGTTGATTCTTTTGTAGTTGGGTATTGTACCCAATACACGAATCAGAATATCCGTGTTTAGGAAACATGTCCTGCCATCTTGCCGTTTACCATTCTTGAATCACATTCTTCCTGATTATATCTTTTACGATGTGCAAACTTCCTTTGTATATTGACTCGGAAACCTGATTCCTTGTTATCTCTAGGACTTAGGCGACTTGGGTGGAGTTATGTAATTGTGGCTATGAGACTGCGGCATAGTTACAATGCGGTACTCTATTTAAGTATTTTGGAGTTCTAGTCTTGAATCTATATTTTGAATCTATCATCATGCTAATGTTGGGTGTTTTGATTTCAGGAATATGGCAGATAGGAATTTGAAGACGTATCAGAGGCGTGTGGACGAAGCCGCCATACTTGGAGTGATAAGGGGAATGCTGGAGAATCAAAAGAGACAGACCGAGCTGATCCAGCAACAAGCGGACTCGTTTCAGGAAGGTTTGCAGATCGTTCAGCAGTCTGTGAACAATATTGGAGCTAAACCAGTTGACCGAGTAGGGACCGTAGCAGATTTCAGACGTTTGGGTCCGTCTACGTTTACTGGTTTGGAGGAGCCGTTGCCAGCAGAGCAGTGGCTAGTTGACACAGAAAACCTGCTTATTGCGGCACAAATTCCAGATGACGAAAGAGTTGATGTGGTACGCATTCAGTTAGTGGACTACGCCCGAGAATGGTGGCTTGTGGAGGAGACCCGCTTGCCCAAGCCGATCAAGTGGGCGGATTTTTCTAAGAGTTTCCTGGAGAAGTTCTTCCCACGTACCACACGGGAGGAAATGGAAGAGAAATTCATCGGGCTAAAGCAGAATGGAGCACCCGTGGATGTGCATGCAGCAGAATGGATAAGACTCAGTAGATTCACTGAACCTTTAGTTGCCAATGATGCAGACAGGGCACGAATTCATGCGCAGCCTGGACGTGGACATCCAGCGGCAGATTGTCTCCCTGGGTTTGACCACTTTCTCACAGGTTCTTACGGCAGCTCGGGAACAGCAGAGTTTATCTGGGATGAAAGGAAGTTTGCAGCAGACAGCAGTTGCGGTAAGGAAGCCAGCATTTGTACCAAACCGAGCTCATGGTCGCAATGGTATTCCAGTGGACCGTCGTGGTGTAGCACCAATGAAGAAGCCTGTGATCGTTGATCGAAGAAGGAGCGTGATTTGTGACTACTGCCGTTTACCTGGGCACGTGCAGAGGGAGTATCGAAGGAGGTAGGGACTCTGTTTAGTTTGTGGAGCGGCAGATCACAATGTCAGTGCTTGTCCGTCGAAGCTTCGTACGAGGGATGATATTCAGAAGCCTCCGCAGAAACCGTTCCAAGGACAGAAGCAGCTGACTCAAAGACCTAATCAGGCTCGAGCTTTTACCTTGACAGCAGAAGAAGCTAAGGCGTCAGGAGAAGTTGTTTCAGGTACTTTACTCGTTCATGGTTTTCCCGCATTAGCGTTATTTGATTCTGGTGCATCCCATTGTTTTATGTCATCCAAGTTTGTGACTACACACTCGATTACCTGCATGACCCTGTCTAGTTTCTGGGACATATACACTGGGAATGGGAAAATCATATCTAGTAGGGAATGTAAAGATTGTACAGTTATTGTGTGCGGACGGGAGCTTTTTGCAGATTTTTTGGTGATTGATACGGGAAGCTACAAAGTCGTCTTGGGAATGGATTTTCTTGGCACTTTCCACGCTCACATTGATTGTAGGGCAAAGAAAGTAATTTTCCAGATTCCCGGACATCCCGAGTTTACCTTCACTGGAAGAAGCAGTTCTGTCGGGCCAGTCGAGTTTAGGGCTAGGCTGACAAACAATATTCTTGCAGCAATGGAAGTTGATTTAAGTGAAGAGCCGGCTGTCGTTCGTGATTTTATGGACGTATTTGAAGATATATCGGGTTTACCGCCGAAGCGAGTCGTGGAGTTCGCAATTGATCTTATTCCTGGTGCAGCGCCAGTATCCAAAGCATATTATCCAATGGCACCAGTAGAGTTGGAAGAAGTCAAGAAACAGGTTGCTGAATTGCTTGAAAGGGGTTGGATTAGAAGCAGTAACTTGCCTTGGGGAGCTCCAGTTCTTCTAGTAAAGAAGAAGGATGGCACAAGAAGGATGTGCATCGACTATCGAGAATTAAACCGGGTGACTATTAAGAACAAGTACCCTATCCCTCGCATTGGAGAACTTTTTGAGCAGCTTAGTGGCGCGAGGGTATTCTCGAAGCTGGATTTATGATCCGGATATCATCAGGTCCGAGTGAAAGCAGAAGATATTTGCAAGACGGCATTCCGAACTCGGTACGGACATTACGAGTACTTAGTGATGCCCTTCGGAGTAACGAATGCGCCAGCAGTATTCATGGACTTAATGAACCGAATCTTTTCACCGTTCTTGGACCAGTTTATTGTGGTATTCATTGACGATATTCTGGTTTACTCGAAGAGTTTTGAGGAGCATGCTGAACATTTGAAGATCGCACTGCAGACATTGAGACAGGAGAAATTGTTTGCGAAGATGAGCAAGTGCGAGTTTTGGCTGGAGGAAGTGAAGTTTTTGGGGCATGTTGTGTCGGGCGATGGAATTGCCGTCGATCCCGAAAAGATTGCAGCAGTTCGTGATTGGCCAATTCCAAAGAATGTTGCTGAGATAAGAAGTTTCCTTGGATTGGCCGGATACTACAGAAGATTTGTGGAGAACTTTGCTCGTCTGGCGGAGCCGTTGACCAAGCTTACACGCAAGGATGTACCTTTTGTATGGACGGATAAATGTGCATTAGCTTTTGAGACGTTGAAGCAGAAGTTGATAACCGCCCCTATTCTGACCGTGCCAGACAATTCCGGAGGATTGGTGATTCACAGTGACGCATCTGGGAAAGGATTGGGATGTGTCTTGATGCAGCATGGTAAGGTTGTAGCGTACGCATCGAGACAGTTGAAGACCCATGAGAAGAATTACCCAACTCATGACTTGGAGCTTGCGGCTGTGATTTTCGCTTTGAAGATTTGGAGACACTACCTTTTGGGCGAAAGGGTCGAAGTTTTTACTAATCATAAGAGCTTGAAGTATGTGTTCGCGCAGAAGGAGCTTAATATGAGGCAGTGTAGATGGTTGGAGCTGATGGCTGACTACTATCTTGATCTTAAGTACCATCCGGGGAAGGTTAACGTCGTGCCGGATGCGCTTAGTCGGTTTCCAGCAATTCAGGTGTTAACTACGCAGAAAGAAATCGTTGCAGATTTTCGAAGATTTGACTTGGAGGTTGTGCTACCGCGTTTTTCGGGACAGTTGATGGAGCTGCAAGTACATTCATCGTTGATCGAGAATATTAAAGCAGCCCAATCGCAGGATCCTAAACTGCAAAAGTTACGAGAACAGGTTGAAGCCGGGCTACGAACAGATTTATTGATTCACGAAGATGGTTCGTTGAGGTATGGTAGCCGTTTGTGTGTGCCAAAGGGAGATGTTCGTGAAGAGCTTATGAGGGAGGTAAACAGTTCAGCTTATTCTGTACATCCAGGAGGCACAAAGATATACCGAGATATTCGACAGCATTTCTGGTGGGAAGGAATGAAACGGGAGATTGCTCGCTTTGTGGCAAAGTGCTTGGTGTGTCAGCAAGTTAAGGCTGAACATCAAAGGGTTGCTGGTTTATTGCAACCACTTCCGATTCCTCAGTGGAAGTGGGAACATATAACCATGGATTTCGTGACGGCTTTACCGCGGAGACCAAAAGGCAACAATGCAGTATGGGTAATTGTTGATCGTTTGACCAAGGCAGCTCACTTTATTCCTTTCCGGGTTGGTCAATCAATAGAGACTTTGGCGGAGCAGTACATGCAGGAGATTGTAAGATTGCATGGAGTACCGGTGAGCATCGTGTCCGATAGGGACACTCGGTTCTTATCACACTTCTGGAGGAGTTTACAGGAAAGTTTGGGGAATCAATTGAAGTTTAGTACAGTTTATCATCCTCAAACTGATGGTCAGTAGGAGAGAACGATCCAAACTCTTGAAGACATGTTGAGAGCATGCATATTGGACTTCAAGGGGTCTTGGGAGGATCATCTACACTTGGTGGAGTTTTCTTACAACAACAGTTTTCAGGCAACTATCCAGACGGCTCCATTTGAAGTTTTGTATGGTCGTAAATGCCGTTCACCTATTTGTTGGGATGATGTCGGTGAACGAAGATTATTGGGACCAGATGTGGTTGTGCAGACAGTTGAGAAGGTTAACACTATCAGAAATCATATGAAAGCAGCTCAAGACAGACAGAAGAGTGGGCAGATACGTCGAGAAGACCTCTAGAGTTCGCCGTGGGTGATTTAGTGTTCTTGAAGATATCACCGACTAGAGGGGTGATTCGTTTTGGAAGTCGAGGAAAGCTTAGTCCTCGATTCGTTGGACCCTTTGAGATCTTGGAGCGTGTTGGTGAGGTAGCGTATCGTTTGGCGTTACCGCAGTCCTTGGCAAATGTGCATGATGTGTTTCACGTATCTCAACTCCGTCAGTATGTTCGAGATGAAACGCACGTATTGGATCATTCGGAGCTAACAGTACGAGAAGACTTGACTTTTGAGGAGTGACCGATTGAAATTGTGGATCGAAGGGAAAAGGTTCTTAAGAATAAGGTTATCCCTCTTGTACTGGTTTCTTGGGGTAATCGATCGCATGGAGAGTCCACTTGGGAACGAGAAGATGAAATCCGGCAGAAGTTTCCTCACCTTTTCTTGTAGTTATCTATCTTTGTATTCTTGGAATTTGGAGGACGAAATTCTTTTTGTAGTTGGGTATAATGTAACACCCGAGCCCAATGCTACTAATTTCTGTTACTTTATGAATGGAGTGTAACCCTTATTTCATTTATCTTGCTTGTTTGTTACTTACTGTAAAATTTTACCCGGCAAATTCATTTCTGCATATAACAATTTATGGCATCTAAAATAAAATTAAAAATATTCATCTTGGCCTACTTGACACCCCTAACCCCGTTGTAGCGTCCGTGCATCGTGTTCTCGTCCCGTTCAGTGAAACGGGCGAGTTTGGACGTCTACGCGCGCGTACGTGTGTCCGTTTTGGGGGTATGCTTTTTGATCATAAAACACTTCATTTTAAATTTTGGATCCAGCCTAAAATCCTATTATTTCAATTTTAAATTTTTGGGCCCGACCCGGGCGCGATTTGGAAATGTTTTACTTTGCGCCAAAATCCCAAATTTCTAATATTTTATAAACCATCATATAAAATTTGTTTAACCATTTAATTTCTACCGATTACTTAAAATCCTTTAAATCTAAATCTTTTATAACTTTTCCTAACCACTTATCTTTCATCAGCCAATCACGTCCCCCTCCTTCATCACCGTGGGCCCCTTCTCTCTCTCCTCTCTCTTCCCTCTCTCTATCTCTCTCTCCCTATTCCCCGTCTCTCTCTCTCTCCCTCTCCGCTTTCTCTCTCTCTTTCTCTCTCTCATATTTTAAATAACTTCCCTCCTCTTCTTCATTCTCTCACGTAACCCAAACCCAGCGGAACCCTAGCCACCGCCGTCTCCCTCCTCGCCGCTGCAACCCCAATGCCGACGACACCGACACCAGCACCCTCGCCTCCTCTGCCTCGTCTCACCCACACCCTCTTTCATCAACCCCGTGCACCCTACACCTGTTCCCACGGCCGCCTGCGCACCCTGCACACGCCAACCCCACCGGATCTGTCGCCGCTGGCGGTCTCGCCTCTGTACCCGGCCTTCGTACAACCCACTATAAACCTTCTTCTCCTCTTTCCTCTTTCCTTTCTTCTCTATCGTGTTTGTTCACTGTTCACAATTTGGCCAGAATCCGACGATACCAACGACGTGACCCGATGTTCCAGCGAGGTACCCCGACCCGTGTGGTTCCATTGTTCGTTGTTTGGGTTCAATCCGTGAACCGTGCGCCCGTCGCGAGTTTCCCCGCCGACATTCTACGTTCCGTTTTTCCCGGTTCGTGACCAGTTGAGGCAAGTACCTCTTGCTACATGCTAAACAATATTTACATATATATTAATGACACCCTACACCTGTAAATTTAACTTGGTACGATCATTTCTCATATTCATGTACAATATTGTTATATATCATTTTATCCTTAAACTTGGAACCTACAGTTTGCAATTGAACCTAATAACCATATTTACCTGCTTAATCACATTTTTGATATTAACATAGCTTATGGAATTTATCTCTATAGTTTTGTTCCATTCGGACACTCGTATGCATTTTAACCTGTAGTAGCTGCACTGAACCGTTATATAATCATTGCACCTCTAAAGGATCTTAAACTTGTTAACATGACTAAACTGCTATAATTGTCTTACTGCACTCTTGTAATCATCTCTGTGACACAATTGATAGCTGTATTGAAAATTGAATGAATCTGCCTATTGCTTAATTCATTATTAATATCATGTTGTTGATAACCATGCTTGATTATATAACTAATTGTGAGCACACTTATGACATTGTTTACATCTTGACTTGACATGCTACACGCATATTGATTGACCCGACCCGGTACCGTACACTGCTTAACTTGACCTGATGTACCATGACCTGACCCGTTACCTGATCTTGTGTCTAATGCCAACAAACCTGACATGTAGTCATCATGGACCGTTCCTGTTGTCTATCCAGACATACCTGCTTTTACCTGATTCTGTGTTGGCATTAGTTCTTGATTACTATATACTTGACTTGACATACGTAACTTGGGGGTATGGGGAAATCAAAGGTGAAACCTGACTTGTAACTCAACAGTTTGATACCTGTTCTGATCAGTCTTACAGGCTAAGCCAGCCCCGGAGTGATGATGCTGACATCACTCGCCTATACCTGCTACACTTTACTGCCTAGCGGCACGTCTCGGTTTCAGCCCGAGAGTCTTAGACCGTGGTCCCGGGCATGCACGGGATACTATTGAGTTACATCGATGATTCATCAATTGATTTCAAAGACTTTAGAATAGAAACCCTGATAAGACAGTTAGTTTACCCACTACACACTACCCTGTACTGCTCTGATTCACATTATTGTTACTCTTGCTTTATTCATGTTTATATTGCATTGCCTGTTACCCTTTTCATATTATATTACTTGATGACACGACGCGCTGACGTCTGGGTTTTGCATGGCCCATATTCCGTACCGCTGTTGCAGTCCGAGCAGGAGTACTTCAGCCAGCAGGCTGAGCTGTGAGTCCTGTATTAGTTAGTTTTTCTTTCCTGCATTTTATTCCTGATGTGAGCCTGCATTATGGGACATACATTCCAGGTATTTGTATTGGATCTTTCGCTTCCGCATTTTATTATTCTTGACTCATGATTTATCTTGGTTTATGGACATGTTTAGATAGTTTTATTTTATTCTTGATATCTCTACAGCCATAATGTGACAGTAGATGGATACTTCCTACCCACAGGTAGCATGGTTGGCTATGTCACGTGCCTATTTTAGCGTACTCTGGGAAGCGGGGCGTGACACTTATATACGGAGACTCCCAACTGGTCGTTAGCCAAGTAAACGACGACTATCAGACGTGCAAACCAGAGTTGGTGAAGTACAGCAAGAAAGTGCAGCAACTGCTGACTCAAATCTCTGCCTATGCCCTGAAAAACATACCGCGTGCGGAAAATAGTAAGGCGGATGCATTAGCCAAGCTCGCTAAAGAACTGGCCGACGAGAACCTCGATGACGTAAGTATCGTTGTGCAAAGCCGTCGGGTTCTTGCCCCGGCAGAAATATCTCCAGGGTCGTCCGAAGAAAAGGGAGCTACCGAGCAAACGGCCCTACAGATAAAAGACCAGGAAAAGGCTGAGGATTGGAGAGAAGTCTTTATAAACTACTTCAAATCCCGTCGAACACCTGAAGATGCGTCCTCAAAATATCAGCTCATGAAGCGAGCTCTATCTTTTGCCTTCGTCAATGATACCCTGTATAAGAGATCATTTGACTCTTTATGGCTAAGATGCCTGGGACCTGAAGAGGCAAAGAGAGTAGTCTAAGAAACTCAAGACGGACTCTGCGGTTCTCACCAAGCCGGCCCGAAGATGAAGCTGAAGATCAAAAGGATGGGCTACTATTGGCCCACGATAATCCAGGACTGCCTCGAATACGCGAAGCAATGCCACTCGTGCCAGATTCACGGAGATTTTATCCATCAGCGTCCGAATCCACTACATCCAACGGTGGCTAGCTGGCCGTTCGAAATATTGAGGACTGACATAATCGGGCCCATCGAACCGGCATCGTCTAGAGGACATCGATTCATTTTGGCGACAACTGATTATTTCTCCAAATGGGCAGAAACAGTACCGCTGAGGAAGGTGAAGACGGAGAATATCCTCCATTTCTTCAAGATACACATCATTTATCGGTTTGGCACTCCACGACAGATTATCTCCGATAACGGGCCAGCCTATAGAAGCCACAAGATCAGCCGCTTCGCACAACAGCATAACATAGACTGGAGATACTCTTCGGTCTATAATCCCCGAGCTAACGGTCTAGCTGAGGCTTTCAACAAGACCTTGACGAAGATTGTGAAAAAGACGGTGTCTCGAAATAAGAGGGACTGGCACGAGAGACTGCATGAAGCTCTCTGGGAATATCGAACTACGTTCAAAACGGCCACGAACACAACGCCGTATGCATTAGTATTCGGCACAGAAGCGGTACTCCCCCTTGAGATAGAGTTACCCTCTCTATGAGTGGCGGTTCACTACGAGCTAACAGACGAAGAAAATGATCACCTTCGGCTTGAGGAGCTCGATGCCCTCGATGAAACCCGGCTCATGGCACAACAAAATCTGGAGGCTTACAAAGCAAAGATGACGCGTTCATATGAGAGATTGACTAGGCCAAGAACATTTCGCCAAGGCAAACTCATGCTAGTGGTCAAAAGACCTATGATCCCTAATCGTGCCAAGCGGGGAAAGTACGAGCCGAACTACGAAGGCCCGTATATCATAAACAAAGTTTACCAGGGCGGAGCCTATCTACTCATGGACATGCATGGTGAAAGACCTTTCAGGCCAAAAAACGGCCGCTTCCTAAAAAAATACTACGCCTGACGAGTCACGGCCTAGGTCAACGATAGATGACGACGCTTATATCCGCTCGCTATCTTCCTAAGCCTAAACTCTGTAAGTAGTAGCAGCTTCCTTTTCGTCGGACCGAAATGTCCTAAAAACTAAAAATGGACCGAAACGTCCTTAAACTAATAATGGACCATTATGTCCTAAAACTGGCGACGGACCGAAATGTCCTAAAACTAACAACGGACCGAAACGTCCTTAAACTAACAATAGACCGAAACGTCTTTAAACTAACAATGGACCACTACGTCCTACAACTGGCGTCGGACCAGAACGTCCTTAAACTAACGACGGACCACTATGTCCTAAAACTGGCGGTTGACCGAGACGTCAATAAACTACTATGGACCGCAGCATCCTAAGGCCGTAAAAAAAAATGGTATGTCCATATGTAAAAATGGGCACGGATGAAAACCCGAAAGGGCTCCGTGAGTAAAAACAGCAGGGCTACCGGCGAGTTTGTGAAACCCCGAAAGGGCGCAATCTCGTTAAAGGACACTTGCAAGGTCCTCTCGACCTTGTGAGGAGAAACCACCTGCGTGAGATCCTTACGACTCATAAGGGAACAACACACTTAGGGATCCTCACGATTCCTAAAAAGAAATTACACTTGCGAGATCCTCACGACTCGTAAGTAGAACCCTTCTATGAGACCCTCACGGCTCATAGGATTCAAAAGCCTTAAGCTACAGGAATCTGAACATGTTCTTAAGCAGCCATCACAACCTCCAATGCTGCCCTACAAGCGTCTCGACCCTTGTATACAATCCATGGGCGCGAATAAACATGTCCCTAACAAAGTCCCATCCGTGACTAGAGATGTGTCTACACGATGAACAGCCCTTGTAAGTCCTCTCGACCTAAAAGGAGAAAATACTCTTGTAAGATCCTTACGACTTACGAGAAGCCATACACTTAAGAGTCCTCACGATTCCTAAGGAGAAAACGTACCTACGAGATCCTCACGGCTCGCAGGGAGAAATACCTTTATGAGACCCTTACGACTCGTAAAGTCAAAAGCCTTAGTCGACAGGATCCTAACCCTGTATGCTAAGCCACCTTTGTTCGACATCGACAGAGGCAAATGATGATTCGCTCCTGGCAATATCCCAGTTGCAGCGATGCTGATGCCGAGATTGGTGTCAAATCCCAAAACTCGTAGCAAAAGCCAGCAAGCCACACATGCTTATGAAATAACCGAAATGATGGGGCAACTTGCAAACAAAATCAGCAAGTAAAAATATATGCATGCAAAATAGCCGAAATGATTGGGCAACTCGCAATAAAAAGCAGCGAGTAAAAATGAAAACAAATAGCTGAAATGATTGGGCACCATGAAAAATAGCCGAAATGATTGAGCAATTGTGACTTTCGAGATATAAAAAGCTGAAATGATAGAGCATCGCGGAAAGAATTTTTTTTTTTTGAAAGAATGAAATTTTTGACCGACAAGTGAGATCACATCGATCCCTGTATACAATTCAGCGGCACAAACAGAGAGGGTACCATACCTTCTCACCAGGCTCCATCAGAAGAAGAAGCCAAATCTCAATGGTTCATAGACAGCCTGGAGATCATCTCAATATCCGTCTCATTTCAACAGACATGACATCAACAAATCGGAGCTGCGGCAAAATTCCCAGTTCCATGACTCGACGATACACAAACAACCGAGAGTCAACCATTCCTGGTCTCGCAGAATACGGCTATGTCAATCAGACCCCGTGGGAAGCGTCCAGAGCAAATTTCTGGTCACGTGGAACACGGCCTATGTCAATCCTGACCCCGTGGGAAACGTCGAGAGCGGATCCTGGTCCTCGCAGAACACGGCTATGTCAATCAGACCCCATGGGAAGCATCCAGAGCAAATTTCTGGTCACGTGGAACACGGCCTATGTGAATCCTGACCCCGTGGGAAACATCCAGAGCGGAGCCTGGTCCTCGTAGAACACGGCTATGTCAATCAGACCCCATGGGAAGCATCGAGAGCAAATTCCTAGTCACGTGGAACATGGCCTATGTCAATCAGACCCCGTGGGAAGTATCCAGAGCAAAATCCTGGTTTCGTAGAACACGGCCTATGTCAATCCTGACCCCGTGGGAAACGTCCAGAGCGGAGCCCGGTCATCGCAGAACACGGCTATGTCAATTAGACCCCGTGGGAAGCATCCAGAGCAAAATCCTGGTTTCGTAGAACATGGCCTATGTCAATCCTGACCCCGTGGGAAACGTCCAGAGCGGATCCTGGTCCTCGCAGAACACGGCTATATCAATCAGACCCCGTGGGAAGCATCCAGAGCAAATTCCTGGTCACGTGGAACATGGCCTATGTCAATCCTGACCCCGTGGGAAACGTCCAGAGCGGAGCCAGGTCCTCGCAGAACACGGCTATGTCAATCAGACCCCGTGGGAAGCATCCAGAGCAAATTCCTGGTCACGTGGAATACGGCCTATGTCAATCAGACCCTGTGGGAAGCATCCAGAGCAAATTCCTGGTCACATGGAACATGGTCTATGTCAATCCTGACCCCGTGGGAAACGTCCAGAGCGGAGCCTGGTCCTCGTAGAACACGGCTATGTCAATCAGACCCCGTGGGAAGCTTCCAGAGCAAATTCCTGGTCACGTGGAACACGGCCTATGTCAATCCTGACCCCGTGGGAAACGTCCAGAGCAGATTCTGGTCCTCGCAGAACACGGCTATGTCAAACCGACCCTGTGGGAAGCATCCAGAGCAAATTCCTGGTCACGTGGAACACGGCCTATGTCAATCCTGACCCCGTGGGAAATGTCCATAGCGGAGCCTGGTCCTCGCAGAACACGGTTATGTCAAACCGACCCCATAGGAAGTATCCAGAGCAAATTCCTGGTTACGTGGAACACGGCCTATGTCAATCCTGACCCTGTGGGAAATGTCCAGAGCGGAGCCTGGTCCTCCCAGAACACGGCTATGTCAAACCGACCCCGTGGGAAGCATCCAGAGCAACCCTTGACCCCGTGAAATGCGAATAAAGTCAACCCCTGACACCATATGGCTAATGTCAATCTTGACCCCGTATAGCTTATGTCAACCTTTGTCATAGAGTAAGTCTCCGACACTTCCTCGTCGTTAAGCAAAGCTTCGACTTGGACCTTATGTCAACCCTTGTCGTCGAGCAATGCTCCGACACCTCCTCGTCGTTAAGCAAACCTTCGACTTGGACACATATCATCCCCTGTCATCGAGCAATACTCCGACATTTCCTTATCGTCAGGCAAAGCCTCGACTTGGATACATGATAACTCATAACTCCCCTTGTCGTTGAGCAATGCTCCGACACTCCCAGTCGTCAAGCAAAGCACCAACACGGAAAAATATCAACTCATGACCCTCTCAACCAGAGCAATGCTTCGTCTTAAAAATATATATATACATTAATTCATAACTTCTCCATCATAGAGCAATGCTCCGTTTCAGGGATAAATCAAATCACAAATATCTTAACTTGAAAAAGAAGGGCACAGTCTTGCAAAGAGATTTAAATAAACTATCAACGAAATGCATATCTTAAAATGAACACATCACCATAAAAAAATATACGTCTTTTTATTCATGAATCAAAATGAATACAAAGTACAATTTATGAAAGAATTAAGAATATATTTTCAGTTAAGAACACGTATAAGAAAGAATAAAAAAAATAATACACATTTCAAGCTGGCGGATGATTCAAAAGGTTCATCAGTTCATCCTTCCTTTCTTGGGTCTCTGCTTCAAAATTGACTATGGTTGCGAGACGGGCCTCCGCTTCCGACTGTTGGGCCTAATGTGAGGCAAGCCGGCCTTCAACCTCCTACTCAGTAGCTTTATGAGCATCAACCATCGTGCGGGTAAAGGTAACAGCTTTATCAACAGCCACCACGTTCTTGATTGTGGCTTGAAGCTCCTGCCAAAGTTCATATACGTGGGTGGTCTTAGCTGTAAGTTCGGCTTGAAGCTCCCCGAGCGCAGTTGAAGCCAGCTTCCTCTCTGAGAACTTTCGGCGGAGCCTCTTTTCACAGGAAAGCGTATTAGCGGCGTACCGCTTAATCAGCTCCTGCAACCTTGTCTTCGCAGCCACCACCTCCGAAGGAAGGCGCGCGCATTCAAGACTATACAAGCAAGCCTCTACTCGACGACAGAATTCGACCCAGACTTGCACCAATGCTTCACTGTGATAAGTGGTAAGAAAGGGGAGAGAACTGTTGGCTTCAGCAGCAAATTCTTCGGCCGTAAGCGAGCTACCAACACGAAGGTCTTCGATCAATGCTAACAAAGAGTGAAGACTTAACTTGGCCATACGTTCGGATACACGCAACGCATAAGGGCCAGACGGCATAAGAATGCGAGTCTCCAACGGGGTAAAAGTTGGCATAGCTGTTAAAGATTGATAAATGATTAGCGAAGGACAAATGCAAAGGCGTCGATACTTTACTTACCCACGTTTATACAAGAAGAGTCTGGAAGATCCCCAGGCCGATCGAGGACCTTAACCTCATCATCAGCTTCTAGAACTACAGAAGACATGAACATTGTTATATGAAGAAGTAACAATACCGAGAAAGGAGCGAACAATGCTAACCTTGTCCGGAAGATAGAATGATGCGCTGAGGGGATATCGTCTGTGGAGCAGCCAGTTCCAGCAGACGCTGGAAAGACTTCCTGGGAGACAGGCCAGCGATGGACGCCGCCAAGCCTCGTAGCTCTGAAAAAGACAAGGAAGGTTCAGATAATCGAAATATCGTTTAAAACAAAGTATGGGATAATACCCTCGATACTCTTCCCACTTTGAACATGAGGGATAGCAGCCTCAGCAACCTCCTCCGTACCATCGGGCACATCACCGGAAACGTTTGCTGGTTTAGGCACAGCAGCCACTTCGGGAACGGTAATCTCAGACATTTGTTCCACCGCCTCTAGGCCGTCACCGGAAAGGTCCATTAAATCTACGACGGGTAAAGGCACTTCTTCAGGGCCAACGGGCGCGGAAAGAACGGAGGCCGTCAGTGGAAGCTCTATAGCAGGAATGGCAACCGTGGCAATCCTCTGCGCACTTACGAGTGTTTCATCAGGGATATTTGCAGAATCCATAGTCAGGGCGCGACTTGGACTCAGATCCTCTGCCATCAGCGAAGTCCCTGCAAAGTTTGTACGAGGATAAGGATATGTATATATATATATATATATATATATATATATATATATATATATATATATATAAGCAGTGCAAAATACTACAAAAGGATATATAAATGTACCAATGCGCAAAGGAGCTTCTAGTATTGCTTGTTCAAGCCGACGCTCTTTCCTCAGGAAGTATGCTCGCTGAGTTTCGAGGGTAGACTCGTGGCCACCGGTCCACAACGAAAGTGCATCTTCAGCATCGGCTGAGACAACCTGCTTCAGGGCTCTCTCGCCCTCTTCTTCCAAAGGGCCTATGAATATCCGCCGTATCGATGGAGGATCTTCGTAAAAGATAACGGCAGGATAAGGCCTCTTCAAGATCCTTACATTCTCGGATTCATGCTGTGAGCGTCTTATAGCCTCAGCCAATTGTGTGGCTTCCTCGGCAGATGAACCAGGAAAAAGAAGACTGTCTTCCGGCGGACTAGTAACGGTCTTCTTCCTCCACTTTGGCCCAGAGCTAGTGACTGTAGAAGATTGCTTCCTTCCCCTTGCCGCCCGCTTTTTGAGCTGCTTCTCGATTTTGACAGAGAGGGAAGACTTCTTCAGGACCTCCGCCAAGGGGATATTATCATCAGAGCTAGGTTTTACCTCTGGAACCGTTATGGTATCCGTCATCGGTCGTTCAAGTGAAGCCTCTGTTGGCAATGAGGCGCGAAGCCTTTCCTCCTCTCCGAAGGTTTTAAGCGAAGCAACAATGGCTTCTTCTATAGAGACACCTGTTAAAACAGCAGGCGTCTATCAAAGCATGATAAAAAAAAGTGAAATGAACAGCAGAGAGATAAGGGAGAAGTATACCTGACTGCGCAAGGGTAGCCAGTTCTTTTTCGAGGATGGCTGGCTGTTTGGAAGCTTCGATGGCAGCCTCCAAATCGGTATCATCGAGCATCCCAAATAAACCCTCATTGGTCCCATATTCGCTAAAGCCTTCGCTAGACGGAGCAAGGGGCGTCGAGCCTAATATGGTGTCCAAAGAAAGTACTTGTTTCTTTTTCTTCTGAGGACGAGCGCCGGTGGTCGATAACACGAGTTTGCGTTTAGTAGGCGCTTTTGGACGACGAGTCCCAATTTATTTTCCTACGTCCGACTCAGGGGACGCGGCAGCCATCTCTTTTTCAGGCGCGCTGGATGGGGGCAAACCGTGCGTAGGGCTTAGCACGCGTGGGGGCTCAACTGCAGTGACCTCTCTCAAGGGAGGATGAACAATGTTCCGTCGCTTCATAGGAACATTTCGATCACCAGCCGGCACTGCGCCCTTGCGATCAAGTAGCAATCGTTTTTCCTCCCTAATGACGGCACCCATCGAATGTTAGTACCACGCCACATACACGTTCAGGGCTTGCGGAACACAATTCGGTTCGCTAATGAAGAAGTTAGACCATGTGTTTAGGCGCATAAAATGATGTAGTGCGCTCCGAGTACCCTCTTCAGTGGCAGCTGGCTCTGCCAAGAAAGCCTCGAGTGGGACGCCCTGATTGTAGCCTAACTGCTGAGCAAAGCGATGCGGGTTATACCTCATAAATAAAGCCGAGTCATTCATCTTAAATACGAGAAAGCCCGGTCGGATAGAGTACAGATGAAGAATCTCTCGAGCTTTCAAGACGGAGGCCCCATCTTTAAATATATCCTGCAATGGCAGCACCGTCTTCCCCGATTCCTGGCCGACAGTCAAAACTTTATCAGTAAAGGACATGCCAGCTCCAACCGTGCGCGGGCGAAGAAGCAAGCCTCTAGCTTCCCGTTGCGTTGGAGTCATAATAGAAGCGCCGACCAGTCGCATAATCCGAGGGAACCCTATCATAAAAACCCGGCTTCTTGTGGATGCCAAAGACGCTTAGCGCGTGCAACTCGAGCCATGACGTGAAATAATGCATCGGGAAATTTACCTACTGCACCCCTGGCTCAGTGGTATCAGCTGCCAAGCTGAGGCCGTGATACACATGGGCTAACCCAGCGATCTCTACTGCCACTTGTATCCCAGCAACCATCTGATGCGCAGGATAGAAGACGGACGGCCTCATACGGCGAGGATGCATGGGAAGCACAAACCAACTCAGCCATAACCCAAGAAACCCTAAAAAGAACGTTTCTTCGTCAATCCCAGGAGCCGCCAGCTCTGCAAAAGGGATGACCGGGGTATCGGGTAGAAAGAAGCTCTTCTGATCCGTCTCCGCCGTCGGCAGGTTGCCCAAACCTAAGCCGAAGGGGTCGTCAAGACTGGCAAATTTCTCGACTTCTTCCTTCAATACTTCTGGGCGAAGAAAATCAGCGATGAAAGCCGTAAAATTAACCCCATGACCTTCAGATGCAAGAGAGAGGTTCTCATAGATATTCAACACCTTTATCAAACTCGGAAATTGGTGTTGAATAGCGTTCTCGGGAGTAAGATCCATTACCACTGATTTGGTGGCGAAAATATACTCATCCGGGGGAAACAATTCCTCATAATGTTCCCCCCTAACGGGTAAACCCGAGACCTCTGCAAACTCCTCCAAAGAAATGGAGACTTCTCGATCTGATAGGAGGAAGGTGTGGGTCGGAATGTTCCACTACTCCAGAAATGCCCAGACCCACCATGTAAGAGGTGTGGAATATTGAAACAAAGAAGCGTAAATGGCGGGATACAATCCGAGCTTCAGCAACTGTGATTTCTTCGCTGATAAAATATACCGAGCCCACTGCAAATACCCGGCTGGGTAACGGGGAGTTAGTCCTACATTGTATGGCTGTCCCTACGGGCGCGCCTCGCCTTGACAAATGCGCCGTCCTAGAATGTCCAAGGCCACCGACGGCTGCACGGGTATTGTGGCCATAGAAGGCCGAAGAAGACCCTCTGAAGTCCAGTTGACCTCCTCCACAGCGTAATTTATCGGAGGTGCATCTGCATAAGCGATCGCCGAAATAGGCTCCGAAGGTGTCGCATAGGAAAAGCTCCGTCGGCCCATGATAATTTGATCATACTATTTCCCCCATAGATGCAGACTCTTGTGCTCTGGGTCATGGTCTTTGATCAGCGCAAAAACCTCTCGGTCTACGGGCACCTCAGGAAATCCGCCTTCTGAGCGGATGAATGGAAAAGAAGTGTCGAAAGACATGTCACCTGCGAAAAAAACGAAAGTCAACCCCTGGTGCTATAATTTAAACTTTGACGCTTGGTACTTTAAAATCCGTACCGCACTGCAATGCAGTCAAAAGGGACCAAAGGGGACCCACAAAATCTAGATGACATCATTATTAATAAAACATCCTCATCATTTGATGAGACTGTCATTAAATGAGGAAATCCTCAATTGATTCTCATTAAATGAGAAATCCCTCGGGCAGAGGAGTAAAACTCCCATTGAGAGCAGCGCTCTTCACCAGACAGACCTCTGTCAAAGTCTAATGATGAAGGGAAAAAATTGCTCAAGAAAATCCTAAGAGCCTTGCTCTGAGAAGATGATGGAATAATCCATCAAAATTAAAATTTCAATTTGATCTTCATGATCCATGAACAAACTCTTAAGAGTTCTTCTATATGATCTGAAAAGAGCAAAGCTCCATTAATGGATTAAGAAATCATAAGCAAGATCCTTTTAGATTTGTGATTCCAAGAGAGCAAAGCTCTGTTAATAAAACCCTAAAAAGGATTTTCTTTAGATCAAAGATCCATGAAGAGCAAGGCTCTGTTAATGGGTAAAACCCTAAAAGATGTTTCAAAAAGATTTAATCTTTTACCTAAAAAATCTGATAGAGTTTTGTCCTTAGGAAAATTCTTAAGAGGAAGAGCTGCGCTCTGAAAGAGAAAATAAATTTTCAAGAAAGATTGAAGATGAACAAAAGTCATCTCAAGGTCCAAGGGTCCTATTTATAGGCACTAAGCGCCGTTTCAATTCCTCGGTTGATCCAAGAGTGGAGATGCTGCCACCGCTGCACCCACGTGTGGGCCCCTTGAGTGCAACGGTGGGGGGCATTTGTTTCCCCAATTAGAGCAAAGCTCTGTTCAGAATTCAAAATTCGAATTAAAGCTGCGCTTTTATAAAAGCGCTGCGCTACAACTAGCGCACCCCGTGCAAAGTGTATAAGCGCTAGCGCTAGATATGCTGCGCTCCAAGTAGCGCACCACGTGCAAAGCACGTGCGCGCTAGCGCTAAGGGCGCTGGGCTCCAAGTAGCGCACTATGGGCAGAGCGCATAAGCGCTAGCGCTGGAACTAAAAACTTCCCACCCTTAGATCAAAGATCTAATAATAATGATAAATCATTAATTAACCAGAATTAAATTCTGTTAAAGAAAGATTTCTCAAAATCTTTCCAAACAACAAAATTGTGCTCTGTAAATCAGAGCACCGTTGGATCAATGATCCAATGGTAAATAAAAATTACCAAAGACAGAATAAATTCTGCATGGAAAGATTTCCTAATCTTGGTAAAAAAAACAAGAAGATTATCTTCTGTAAACCAGAAGAGCTTGGATCAAAAATCCAACGATGGGAAATTTCTCAAATCAATTGGAGAAAAGATCTCCTTAACTAATTGAACAAACCATCTTGCCCTATATAAAGGCCCCGAGACTTCAAGTCTCAAAAAGAGGAACCCCCCAAAATTTTAAGAAAATCTCAAGAAGAAGAAGAAGCTCTCGGCAAAAGAAGACAATTCTTTTTCAAGGTAAAAAAAAATAGAAAGACGAAATCGTCTGAATATAAACAGAAGTATTTACTTCTTTCACAGATTATAGATCTATAAGACAAACTTGTCTTTCACAAAAGAGATTATGAACATCTCATTATAAAGGAGGGAGAGAATTATTCAATTCTCTTAGGATCACAGATCCATAAAGGCAAAGCCATTCATCAAAAAGAGATTAAAATATCCCCTATGAACTAAGAACTTTGTTCTTAGAATTTTGAGACAAAGTCTCTTATCAAAGAACAGATAATCTGCAGAGCGCAAAGTTAACCTAAGAAGAGCCTTAACGCTCCTAATCTAATAAGAGCCTTAGCGCTCCTAATTCAAAAGTGCCTTAGTGCTCTTCATCTAGCGCAAAGCGCTGCAGTGCCATAGCGTTTCAAACACAGCGCACTGCGCTCATTGGCTAGCGCTAAGTGCTAAGCGCGCCACGTGCTCCTCACGTGTGCGCTGCATTACTAAAAGCGCTCTACGCTCATTATATGGCACCAACACCAAACGCCTCAACGCTTCAACTATAGCGCATCGGCGCTCTGCATCTAGCTCAAAGCACTAAGCGCATCAGCGCTCTTCATATCTGGCGCAAAGCGCTAAGCGCATTAGCGCTTAAACCATAGCGCACTGCGCTCATCTACTGGCGCTAGTGTCAAGTGCGCCACATGCTTTTATGTGCGCTTGGACAAAACATAAACTGTTCTTTGAATAAGCTTGGAGCTATGATAAATGTACAACATTCAACTAAAGACAAAATATTGTTAGAGACCAAACCAATACTTAGCATTTTTAAGGGGATTGGGCTCAAACAAATATTTAACAACTCAAAAACAATTGTTGAACATTGTAATTGAATGGACTTAGCCCAAATTGGCCATAAGTCCTCAATTCAGATTAATTGAGTTCATATGCTCATTAATCATAGATCTTAGTCCCAATTGGACTACAGGTCTCTCAACCCACATCGGTTTAATGGTACATCTCTGAACTCCTCTGATATTTATCGTTGTAATCCTTCAACGTGTTCAGAGAGGTGACGGGCCCCGACAACCATACATTTCATGGACTGTGGGATCCTTAAGCCCATGGACTATGATGTCCTTAACCTTGACTGTGAATGTCTTTAAACTCACGGACTACGATGTCCTTAACCTTGGACCGAGATGTCCTTAAACTAACATTGGACCGAGATGTCCTTAAACTAACATTGGGCAACCAAATTGCTCTCTTGTTGGATCTAAACGATCCCGTTGAGTTGATCTCAGTCTAAAAATTAGACTAATGTATTCTTAACAAACGTTTAAGTTGATCTTAGTTTCAAATGAGACTAACGTATCCTTAAACCCAACCCCCAAACCCAAATCTAAGAAAATACGGATTTGGACTAATCCACGCCCTACGGGCAACAACATAAATTAGTCTCCGTATACAATCCACGGGCAACCAAAAACAAAACAAACACCCACGACATGAAGTGATCATCTGGAAAAGGAGAAAGTGGTTACCGCGATACGGTAGCGTAATTAACTGCAGGGGCTTACGCCTGCAGGGAAAAGCATCCCCATAATCAAAAAACCCTCAACGAGGGGGAATCTGACGAAGTCTGCTATATTGGCCGCATCCGTTTAAACCTTCGATACACGGTGTCATAAATCAACTTGGCATTTTCGGAGAGGTGGAAAGATGGCACCAATTAGCATCTGCCCCGAAATTCAGGTAAGACGGACCTACTCGGTCTCGTCTCCCGTGTTTCGGAGAGGAACAGTGGGGTAAGTCCAAAGGGGGACCTTCCCCCAGGTTTCCTCACTCGGCGCCAGTGGCGACGTCTAGCATGTCGTGTGGCTGGGATCACCTCTGTTGTCGGGATAGCTTCGTCATGCCCCCTGATCTGATGAGAAGTTACTGTCGTTGTCAGCCTGTCGAAGACAGACGTCCGCTGGGAAGGAATGGTCAACCTGTCGAAGGTCGACTTTCGAGTAGGGGAAGTAGTTTGGACGACTTCAGCTGCAAAAGGAGTTGGGATAGCCTTCTCCAGTATTGCGAGCCTCTTCGCGGGCCCATTTGAGCTTAGACTCAGCCTATCGAAGACTGAGGCAGTAGACTTGGACGACCCGTTGAGAGGGGCCGTGGCAGTTGCAAGCCGATCGAAGATCGACTTCTTCGGAGCTTCCTGTGATGGCATCGGGACGCTGAAGCTTGTTGGTGGGATCATGGTCCCAAAGAACAACCCAGTGGTGGCCTGTATCACCTGTTCCATCGGCATTGCAAAGATGGAGGCCGCTTGGGGCCCTTAAGTTACTCCTCCAGATAGGACGAAGCAAGAGTTGCTGTTGCAGGTACATTTAGAATCCATTGACCTTCTTTTCTCTGCACAGGAGAAAAATTCCAAATCTTAGTACCTCGACTCCAGGGGCAACCATAGCAGACCACGATTTGTTCGCGAAACACGACATACAAAGTGTGGAGTGGAAAGAGGAAAAGGTCCCACCGGGCATGCCAGAATCTGTTTACCGCCGAAAACAAAGACGAAACCGCGTAGGTCGTTTTGCCTGAATTTGGGGGCATATGCTATTTTATTTTATCTGTCCGTCTCTCCGAAGATACCAAGTTGATTTATGGCACCGTGTATCGGAGGTTTGGACAGATGCGGTCGTTGTAGCAGATTTCGTCAGATTCCCCCTCGTTGTGAGGGTTTTTTTTATTGTGTGGACGCTCTTTCCTGCAGACGCAAGCCCCTGCAGTTAATTACGTTATCGCGTAGCGATAACCACTTTCTCCTGCTCTAGAAGGTCACTTCGTGTCGTGTTTGTTTGTTTTATTTTTGGTTGCCCGAGGATTGTATATGGAGACTAATTTGCGTTGTCGCCCGTAGGGCGTGGATTAGTCCAAATCCATATTTTCTTAGATTTGGGTTTGGTTTGATTTAAGAATCGTTAACCTTGTTTGAGATTAATATCAACTTAAATATTTGTTAAGGATACGTTAATCCGATGTTGGACTAAAATCTACTTAACGGAGATTCGGGATCATTTTTGATCCAATGAAAGAGCATTTGGGCTCTATCGTTTTAGTTTAAGAACTTTGCGGTCCATGGCTAGTTTAAAAACGTTGCGGTCCATGGAATTGTTGGTTGTCGGAACCCACCACCTCTCTGAAGACGTTGAAGAATTACAACGACATATATCAGAGGTGTGGGGAGATGTACCCTTGAACCAATGTCAGTTGGGAGATCTGTAGTTGGGTTTGGGACTAAGACCAATTTAGAAAGAATGTGAGCACATGGGCGCGGTTGATCTGAATTAGGGACTTGGTAGTCTTGTTTGGGACTAAGGCCAATTTTGAAGAATACATATGGGCTCGGTCAATTTGGGGTTTGGCCAACCTTGGGCTCAGCCCACTTGATTACTTATTTGGGCTTGATCCCCATTCTGTATCAACACTGCTGAGCATTGATTTGGGTTCTGACACCCCTTTTTCTTTGTGTTTTATTTATATCTTTTTATATGGAGTGTTAAACAATTTATGGCGCCCACGTGCATAGCACGTGAGGTGCTCGGCGCTGAGCGCCAGACACTGAGTGCTAAGCACCTTTTTATTAACTAGCGCTTACGTAAGGAATACGTGGACCGCTCGGCGCTGAGCGCCATACTTTGAGTGCTAAGCGCTTCTTATCAAATAGCACCCACGTGAGGAGCACGTGGAGCGCTCGGCGTTGAGCGCCAGACTTTGAGTGCTAAACGCTTCTTATTAAATAGCGCTCACGTGAAGAGCACGTGGAGCGCTTGGCGCTGAGCGCCAGACTTTGAGTGCTAAGCACTGAGTTTTCTGTTCTGCTCAATTCAATTCTCTGAGAATTAGATTCTCACTTGTGAAAGACTTTGTCTTATAGATCTGAGATCTGGAAAAAGAACTAAGTTCTCCTGATGTGAGAGTTAAACTCTTAAATATGGAGGAGATGCTGCGATCTCTCTCATTTTTATTTTCCTTGAGGAGAAATCGTTCTTGTCTTGAAGTTTGAAGTTTATGGGGGGTTCTTCTGTGCAAGACTTGAAGTCTTGGGGCCTTTATATAGTGGAGGCAAGTTTGTTGATTCGGTTAAGGAAATCTCTCATTAAGAGATCCTTAATTAATTTGGGGATTTTATCCACCGTTGGATCTTTAATCCAAGGATTTCTGTTTTACAGAAGATATTTTTCTTGTTTTTAACAATATTGGGAAAATATTTTCCATACAGAGCATATTCTGTAATTTTTTGATTTTTTAATCACCATTGGATCTTTAATCCAACGGTGCTCTGTTTTACATAGCGTAATCTTTCAAGTTTAGAAAGATTCGAGAGACATTTTCTCAACAGAATTTAATTCTGTAATTTGATGATTTATCATCTTCGTTGGACCTTTGATCCAATGGTGGAGAACTTTTAGTTCTGGTGTCGGCGCTCTCGTGCTTTGCATGTGAGGCGCCGCCTCAGAGTTTTTAACTCTTGGCGCTGGCGCTCTCGTGCTTTGCACGTGAGGAGCTCTGTCATGCCCCGCTTTCCCGAATGCGCTAAGATAGGCACGTGACAGAGCCAACCATGCTACCTGTGGCTAGGAAACATCCCTCCACAGTCACATTACGGCTGTCTAGAGATATCAAGAACAGTAGAAATAAAATAAACTATCTAGTACATGTCCATGAGCCAGAATAAACGAGTCAAGAAATAATATGCGGAAGCAATAAATCCAAATAACAATAAAAATCTGGAAGGTACGGAAATAACTAAACTAACTGGATACTAACAGGATCCTCACTGCTCGGCCTGACGGCGGAAATACTGCTGATCAGCCTGCGACAAAGGTAGAGGATCTGGGCCATGCAAAACCCAGACGTCAGTGCGTCATAATATCAATAATAATATAATCAGGGGGTAACAAGTCATGCAGGCATGAGTATGAACAGTAATAAAAGTATAACAGTAACACGAATAAGAAACAGTGAAGGGTATAAGCACATGTGACGTGCGGTGAGTAATCTGAACTAAACTACTGGGATAACTACTCTCAAGTCTTTGAAATCTATTTAATGAATCGTCGATGTAACTCAATAGTATCCCGTGCATGCCCGGGACCACGGTCAAGACTCTCGGGCTGAATCCGAGACGTGCCGCTAGGCACTAAACAGGTAACATGTACAGACGAATGATGTCAGCAGTATCATCCCGGGGCTGGTCTAGCCCGTAAAACTGATCAGCATAAGCGTCGAACTGTTGAGTTACAAGTCAGGTTTCATCATTGATTTCCCCATACCCCCAAGTTATGTGTTCAAGTCAGGTATTGATAAATTTGAAGCTAATGCCAACACAGGATCAAGCAGGAACGGGTTTGTCTATACATACAACAGAATATGTCCATCGGAACAACATGTCAGGATTGTCGGCATTAGAAACAGGATCAGGTAGTATTTCAAGTAGTGATATATCAGGTCATGTCAGGTAGTGTGCATGTATTAAGTTATGTCAAGTAGTGGTGTATCAGGTCATGTCAAGTAGTGCACAGGTGTCAAACGGGTGCTCATAATCAAACTGTAGCAAGTATTGAATCAAGGTGAAAATACGGATGTACAATAAAAGCATGGATGCACAAATATCGATCAGGGGCCTCATCATGACTAAGTAGGATGCACAATTATCAAGCATGGTGCACTAATACAACAGTAACATGAAATAATATGGTCTCGGCGTGCAACTAGATATGTAATAAACCGTACGGATACAGACGGATACTATAAAAGTAAATTGGTAAAATTTGCTGAATATTAAAATACAAGCACTATTATTTATTAAATAGATATTGATATAATAATATTAACATGGATAATATATTCAAACCGATTAATAACTATAAAAGTGGTATGGATTAACCATGCACAAGAAGTTCCGCTCAGAAATTCAGCGTCACCCTGATTTGTAAAATAACTTAAAAATAACAAACGTTCTCCAAAAGGGACTTGTATTATACCAAAACAAAGATAATTCAATAAGGTTTTCATTTTTATAAGTTGAAATATCTCAGGTTGTTCCTACAAAAAGTTATGAATATTCGAAATTGAAAGTTTGCTGCTGGAATTTCCCTGGACAGCAGTTTAGAGATATTTTCATTTGCATTTTACGTTTTTTAAACAATTTATTTTGCAAGTAAATATTTTATAGAGTTATAGTATTCTGAGTTAGCTTCGTAACGAACTAAAGAACGTATACTAATAATTTTTCTATGATTTAAAATGAATTTTATAACGTAAGGTGTACAATAAATTTCAGATTTGTCGTATCCGCTTTGCAACGACGTTTCATGTGTAAACTACAATATTTTCAAACTATATTTTGTATATCATTATAAAATGAAGATTATAAACTAATTAAAGATAATAATAAAAAATATTACGACGATATATATTTTAAATGATATGGATGCAAATGGGTATCCGAAAACAGTAAAACTTTAATATGGATGTACAGTGCAATCAACATATGATATTTTTATTCATATGGATACAAAATAAGATACATAGCATGTAGCAAGATGAATTAGCATGCGACTAGATATGTAAATAGTGATATGGATGCATACGGATGTCCGAAGACAGTAAAACTGTAAAATGGTAATGTGGGATGCATAACTAAACATTATGTGATGTTATTATTCAAATGGGTGCAATATATTGTAGTCTAGCATGTAACAAGATAAATTTGCATGCACTAGATATGAAATAAATTGTACGGATGCAAACGGACGTCGTAAAACAGTAAAATGATAACAGGGGATGTACAATACACTAAACATGTAATATAATTATTAATATGGTTGTAAAATATATCATAGCATGTAGCAAGATCAACTTGTCTCGATCGAATCACGCGACAGATACTCACGGCACGTCCGACGTCGGTAAATCGTCGCAACGCACACGCGGCACGCGGGACGGGTCCAGGCAAGGCAAAAGGGTGATCATATAGGCAAGGTACGTTCACTGGATTACTCGGATCGTCAGCGACGACCACGGCTCCGGTGGTGTTCACCGGAATCAAGAAACAAGATCACGAAAAAGAAAGAAGAAAGAAGAAGAAGAAGTAAGAAGTAGTAAGAAGAAGAGGCTGTGTATTAAATAAGGAAAGAAAAAAATAAATAAATAAAAAATATATAAATATATATATGCAGAGGAGAGAGAGAGAAAGGGGTTGTTAGTTTGTTAGAAAATTAGTTTAGATTTAAATTTAAAAAAATCTTTTATTAGTTAACTAAATTTTAATTTATATCAGTTTATAAAATTAATAATATATAAATAAAATTTGATATTCTGGTAAATACAAATATAGTCCAAAACATGTCTGGGTCGGATCTAAAATTCAGTTTTAAAATACGAAAAATATACATGTCGACCAAAATTAAAATTGGATATCCGGGTAACGAAAAATGCATACCCCCAAGAACGGATGCACGTACGTGCACGTAGCCATCCAAACAAGTCCATTTTACTGAACGGGACGAGAACAAGATGCACGGATGCTACCACAGGGTCAGGGGTATCATGCAGGCTATGCAAGATATTTTTAAAATATTTTATGTGACTTTAAATGTTATATTTAGAAATGCAGATGCCAGATAAAATGCGAGTATGCAATGTACAAATAATGAAAGTGCACGGATCCATATAATAAGCCAGCATAAATTATAAACATGAATCAAGACAGGTTTCAAGCAAGCGGGTCGGGTCGGATGCAAATACAGATATCAAATACACTATTCGCACCCAAAACGCAGTAAATCAGGAAAATACCATAAATAAATAAATACTTGAAATAGAACCGGTATAAATGAACTAGACTGTTATATTAAACCCAACTACAAAAAAATTTTGTCCTCAAAATTCCCCAAAACAAGAAAAGATAAACAATCAAGAATCTACAAGAAGAGATCTGGAAACTTCTGTCGAATCTCGTTTTCTCATTCCCAAGTCGATTCTCCGTGCGAGCGATTCCCCCAAGAAACAAGTACGAAAAGGATAACCTTGTTCTTAAGGACCTTTTCTCTTCTATCAATAATAGATATCGGTCGTTCCTCAAAAGTCAAATCCTCTCTTACAGTCAGCTCCGAATGATCCAGCACGTGTGTTTCATCTTGAACATACTTACGGAGTTGAAATACATGAAACACGTCATGAACATTCGCCAAAGATTGTGGTAAAGCCAATCGATAAGCCACTTCTCCAACATGCTCCAAAATCTCGAAAGGCCCCACGAATCGAGGACTAAGCTTGCCTCGACTCCCAAAACGAATCACTCCTCTACTCGGTGATATCTTCAAGAATACCAGATCACCAACAGCGAACTCTAGAGGTCTTCCCGATCTATCGGCCCAACTCTTTTGCCGATCTTGTGCTGCCTTCATATGATTCCGGATAGTACTAATTTTCTCCACGGTTTGCACGATCAAATACGGTCCCAACAATTTTCGTTCTCCAATATCGTCCCAACAAATAGGTGAACGACACTTGCGATCATACAATGTTTCGAATGGAGCCATCTGAATAGTCGTCTGAAAACTGTTGTTGTACGAAAACTCCACCAAATGTAGATGATCCTCCCATGAACCCTTGAAGTCTAACATGCAAGCTCTCAACATATCTTCAAGAGTTTGGATCGTTCTCTCCGACTGGCCATCTGTCTGAGGATGATAAGCTATGCTAAACTTCAATCGCGTCCCCAAACTTTCCTGTAAACTCCTCCAGAAGTGTGATAAGAATCGGGTGTCACGGTCGGACACGATGCTCACAGGTACTCCATGCAATCTCACAATCTCCTGCATGTACCGTTCTGCTAACGCTTCCGTTGATTGACCAACTCAAAATGGTATGAAATGAGCTGCCTTGGTCAATCGATCAACAATCACCCAAACTGCATTGTTGCCTTTTGGACTTCGCGGTAAAGCTGTCATGAAATCCATAGTTATATGTTCCCACTTCCATTGAGGAATCGGAAGTGGTTGCAATAAATCAGCTACCGTTTAATGTTCAGCCTTGACTTGCTGACACACCAAGCACTTCGCTACAAAGCGAGCAATCTCCCTTTTCATGCCTTCCCACCAGAAATGTTGTCGTAGATCACGGTACATCTTCGTGCCTCCTGGATGTACGGAATATGCGGAACTGTATGCCTCCTTCATAATTTCTTCATGAATGTCTCCTTTTGGCACACACAAACGGCTACCATATCGTAACGAACCATCTTCATGGATTAACAAGTCCGTTCGAAGTCCAGCTTCAACCTGTTATCGAAACTTCTGCAATCATGGGCCCTGTGACTGCGCTGCTTTAATACTCTCGATCACGACGACTGTACTTGCAGCTGCATCAACTGTCCCGAAGAACGCGGTAGCACAATCTCTAACTCGAATCTCCAAAAATTCTCGATAAGCTCCTTCTGTGCAGTCAACATCCGAATTGCTGGCAACCGACTAAACGCATCCGGCACTACATTAACTTTCCCCGGATGGTATTTAAGATCAAGATCGTAGTCATCCATCAGCTCCAACCATCTACGATGCCTCATGTTAAGCTCTTTCTATGTGAACACGTATTTTAGGCTTTTGTGATCGGTGAATACTTCGACCTTTTCACCCAATAAGTAGTGTCTCCAAATCTTCAAAACGAAAATCACAGCTGCTGGCTCCAAATCATGAGTTGGGTAATTCTTCTCATGGATCTTCAACTGTCTCGATGCGTAAGCTATAACTTTCCCATGCTGCATCAAAACACATCCCAAACCTTTCCCAGATGCATCGCTGTGAATCACCAACCCTCCGGAACCGTCTGGTACGGTCAAAATAGGAGCGGTTATCAACCTTTGCTTCAACGCCTTAAAAGCTGACGCACACCTATCTGTCCATACGAACGGTACTTCCTTGCGCGTAAGCTTGGTCAAAGGCTCAGCCAAGCGAGCAAAATTCTCCACGAACCTTCTGTAATATCCGGCAAGTCCAAGAAAACTTCTGATCTCTGCTACGTTCTTCGGAATCGGCCAATCTTGAACTGCTGCAATGTTCTCGGGATCAACGGCGATTCCATCTCCGGATACGACGTGCCCCAAAAACTTCACTTCTTTAAGCCAAAACTTACACTTGCTCATCTTTGCATATAATTTTTCTTGCCTCAATGTCTGCAGTGCGATATTCAAGTGTTCCGTATGCTCTTCAATGCTCCTCGAGTAGACCAGAATATCATCGATGAACACCGGTATAAACCGGTCCAAGAACGGTGAAAAGATTCGGTTCATCAAGTCCATAAATATCGCCGGTGCATTCGTGACTCCGAATGGCATCACTAAATACTCGTAATGTCCATACCAAATTCGGAACGCAGTCTTGCAAATATCTTCTGATGATATCCGGATCGTAAATCCAGCTTCGAGAATACCCTCGCGCCACTGAGTTGCTCGAATAATTCGCCAATGCGAGGGATCGGGTACTTGTTCTTAATAGTCACCCGGTTTAATTCTCGACAATCGATGCGCATCCTCCTTGTGCCATCTTTCTTCTTTACTAGAAGAACTGGAGCTCCCCAAGGTGAATTGCTGCTGCGAATCCAACCCTTCTCAAGTAATTCGGTAACCTGCTTCTTGACTTCTTCCAACTCCACTGGTGCCATCGGATAGTACGCCTTTGAGATTGGCGCTGCACCAGAAACAAGATCGATCGCGAACTCCACATCTCGTTTTGGTGGTAAACCCGAGATGTCCTCAAACGCGTCCATGAACTCTCGAACTATAACTGGCGCTTCCTCCTTATCAACTTCCATCGATGAAAGAACACTGTGTATCGGCCTAGCCTTAAACTCGACTGGCCCGACAGATCTGCTACCTCCAGCAAAAACAAACTCCGGATGTCCGGGAACCTGGAAAATCACTTTCTTTGCCCTACAATCAATGTGAGCATGGAAAGTGCCGAGAAAGTCCATTCCCAAGACAACATCATAACTGCCAGTATCGATCACCAAGAAATCTGCAAAACATGAACTGGTAAGCAATGAGACCGAGAGAAGGAAGGTAATGTAATGACCATAAAACAAGGAGATGAATCAAGACCAGGACTCCAAGTTACTTAAATAGAGTACCGCATTGTAACCATGCTGCAGTTCATAGTTACAATCACATAACTCCGTCTAAGTTGCCCAAATCCCAGTATCAGAATCAAAGGAATAGGACGGGAGAAACAATAGGGAATCAAAAGGTTTCAAGCCGAGATGCAAAGTTGTTTGCATATCGTCAACACAAAGGTCAAGAGAAAGATAAGATTCAAGGATCACGATAACAATGTGGCAGGACATGTACCTAATTACGGGTTTCCTGCTTCATGTATTGGGTTCAATACCCAACTACAAAAGAATCAACCCGATAACCTAAATCCTATGTCTCTGATACCAAACAAACCCTGTCACGCCCCGCTTCCCGGAGTGCACTAAGATAGGCACGTCACAGAGCCAACCATACTACCTGTGGCTAGGAAATATCCCTCCACAGTCACATTACGGCTGTCTAGAGATATCAAGAACAGTAGAAATAAAATAAACTATCTAGTACATGTCCACGAGCCAGAATAAACGAGTCAAGAAATAATATGCTGAAGCAATAAATCCAAATAACAATAACAATCTGGAAGGTACGGAAATAACTAAACTAACAGGATCCTCACTGCTCGGCCTGACGGCGGAAATACTGCTGATCAGCCTGCGACAAAGGTAGAGGATCTGGGCCATGCAAAACCCAGACGTCAGTGCGTCATAATATCAATAATAATATAATCAGGGGGTAACAAGTCATGCAGGCATGAGTATGAACAGTAATAAAAGTATAACAGTAACACGAATAAGAAACAGTGAAGGGTATAAGCACATGTGACGTGTGGTGAGAAATCTGAACTAAACTACTGGGTTAACTACTCTTAAGTCTTTGAAATCAATTTAATGAATCGTTGATGTAACTCAATAGTATCTCATGCATGCCCGGGACCACGGTCAAGACTCCCGGGCTGAATCCGAGACGTGCCGCTAGGCACTAAACAGGTAACATGTACAGACGAATGATGTCAGCAGCATCATCCCGGGGCTGGCCTAGCCCGTAAAACTGATCAGTATAAGCGTCGAACTGTTGAGTTACAAGTCAGGTTTCATCATTGATTTCCCCATACCCCCAAGTTATGTGTTCAAGTCAGGTATTGATAAATCTGAAGCTAATGCCAACACAGGATCAAGCAGGAACGGGTTTGTCTATACAGACAACAGAATATGTCCATCGGGACAACATGTCAGGATTGTCAGTATTAGAAACAGGATCGGTAACATGCCAAGTAGTGATATATCAGGTCATGTCAGGTAGTGTGCATGTATCAAGTTATGTCAAGTAGTGGTGTATCAGGTCATGTTCAGTAGTGCACAGGTGTCAAACGGGTGCTCATAATCAAACTGTAGCAAGCATTGAATTAAGGTGAAAGTATGGATGTACAATAAAAGCATGGATGCACAAATATCGATCAGGGGCCACATCATAACTAAGTAGGATGCACAATTATCAAGCATGGTGCACTAATACAACAGTAACATGAAATAATATAGTCTCGGCGTGCAACTAGATATGTAATAAACCGTACGGATACAGACGGATACTATAAAACTGTAAATCGGTAAAATTTGTTGAATATTAAAATACAAGCACTATTATTTATTAAATAGATATTGATATAATAATATTAACATGGATAACATATTCAAACCGATTAATAACTATAAAAGTGGTATCGATTAACCATGCACAAGAAGTTCCGTTCAGAAATTCAGCGTCATCTTGATTTGTAAAATAGCTTAAAAATAACAAACGTTCTCCAAAAGGGACGTGTCTTATACCAAAACGAAGATAATTCAATAAGGTTTTTATTTTTATAAGTTGAAATATCTTAGGTTGTTCCTACAAAAAGTTATGAACATTCGAAATTGAAAGTTTGCTGCTGGAATTTCCCTGGACAGCAGTTTAGAGATATTTTCATTTGCAATTTACGTCATTTAAACAATTTAGTTTGCAAGTAAATATTTCATAGAGTTATATTATTCTGAGTTAGATTCGTAACGAACTAAAGAACGTATACTAATAATTTTTCTATGATTTAAAATGAATTTTATAACGTAAGGTGTACAATAAATTTCATATTTGTCGTATCCGCTTTGCAACGACGTTTCTTGTGTAAACTATAATATTTTCAAACTATATTTTGTATAACATTATAAAATGCAGATTATAAACTAATGAAAGATAATAATAAGAAATATTACGACGATATATATTTTAAATGATATGGATGCAAACGGGTATCCGAAAACAGTAAAACTTTAATATGGATGTACAGTGCAATCAACATGTGATATTTTTATTCATATGGATACAAAATAAGATACATAGCATGTAGCAAAATGAATTAGCATGTGACTAGATATGTAAATAGTGATATGGATGCATACGGATGTCAGAAGACAGTAAAACTGTAAAATGGTAATGTGGGATGCATAACTAAACATTATGTGATGTTATTATTCAAATGGATACAATATATTGTAGTCTAGCATTTAACAAGATAAATTTGCATGCACTAGATATGAAATAAGTTGTACGGATGCAAACGAACGTCGTAAAACAGTAAAATGATAACAGGAGGTGTACAATACACTAAACATGTAATATAATTATTAATATGGTTGTAAAATATATCATAGCATGTAGCAAGATCAACTTGCCTCGATCGAATCACGCGACGGATACTCACGGCACATTCGACGTCGGTAAATCGTCACAACGCACACGCGGCACGCGGGACGGGTCCAGGTAAGGCAAGAGGGTGATCACACAGGCAAGGTACGTTCACTGGATCACTCAGATCGTCGGCGACGAGCACGGCTCCGGCGGTGTTCACCCGAATCATGAAACAAGATCACTAAAAAGAAAGAAGAAAGAAGAAGAAGAAGTAAGAAGAAGAGGCTATGTATTAAATAAGGAAAGAAAAAAATAAATAAATAAAAAATATATAAATATATATATGCAGAGGAGAGAGAGAGAGAAAAAGGTGTTGTTAGTTTGTTAGAAAATTAGTTTAGATTTAAATTTAAAAAAATATTTTATTAGTTAACTAAATTTTAATTTGTATCAGTTTATAAAATTAATATTATATAAATAAAATTTGATATTCTGGTAAATACAAAGATAGTCCAAAACATGTCCGGGTCGGGTCTAAAATTCAGTTTTAAAATACGAAAAATATACATGTCGACCAAAATTAATGTTGGATATCCGGGTAACGAAAAATGCATACCCCCAAGAACGGATGCACGTACGTGTGCGTAGCCATCCAAATAAGTCCGTTTCACTGAACGGGGCGAGAACAAGATACCCGGATGCTACCACAGGGTCAGGGGTATCATGCAGGCTATGCAAGATATTTTTAAAATATTTTATGTGATTTTAAATGTTATATTTAAAAATGCAGATGCCAGATAAAATGCGAGCATGCAATGTACAAATAATGAAAGTGCACGGATCCATATAATAAGCCAGGATAAATTATAAATATGAATCAAGACAGGTTTCAAGCAAGCGGGTCGGGTCGGATGCAAATACAGATGTCAAATACACTATTCGCACCCAAAACGCAGTAAATCAGGAAAATACCATAAATAAAAAAATACTTGAAATAGAACTTGATGATTTATCATCTTCGTTAGACCTTTGATCCAATGGTGGAGAACTTTTAGTTCTGGCGTCGGCGCTCCCGTGCTTTGCATGTGAGGCGCTGCCTCAGAGTTTTTAACTCTTGGCGCTGGCGCTCTCATGCTTTGCACGTGAGGAGATCCCTCAGAATTTTTAACTCTGGGCGCTGGCGCTCTCGTGCTTTGCATGTAAGGCGCTGCCTCAGTTCAAATTTTGAACAGAGCCTTACTCTCTTATTGGGGGGAAACAATTGATATTTCCTATGTGCACCACGGTTGCACTTGATTCGTATTTTCATATATCAGTTGTGCTAATTGTTTCCCCCAATCAGAGCAAAGCTCTGTTTGAATTTCAAAAATTCAAAAATTGAAGCAACGCTTCAAATTGGTTGCGCTGCGCGCAACGCGCCACGTGTCAAAAGTTGACACGCCAGCGCAGCGCCCGAGGCAGCGCACCCAATCAGAGCAAGGCTCTATTTAAAATAAAATTAAAGGAAGCAATGCTTCAGTTGCGCTGCGCCCTGCGCTGCGCGACACGCGCTAGCACAGTTGCGCTGCGCCCTGCGTCGCGCAACACGTGTCAAGCGTAGGTGCGCTTGCGCCAAACAGAAAAATTCTGAAAGATCTTTCTGATCTTGTTAAAATAAGAAAATTGTCTTCTGTAAAACAGAAGCTCTTGGATCAAAGATCCAACGGTGGGGAAAAATCCCTAAATCACTCAGAGAAAGATCTCTTTAACTATTTTAACAAACTAATTGGCATTATATAAAGGCCCCTAGACCCCAAGTCTAAAACACACAGAAAACAGAGAGAGAATTCAGAGAACTCCTAAGAAAGAAAGTTTGAGAAGAATTCAAGAAAGAAAAAAGAAAGGTAAACCTTTGAAAAGAAGAATTTCTTCTGAAAAGATCAATGATCTAAGAACAAGATCAACATCTTAAAATAAAAAGAAAAGATCAAATAATAACAAAAAATAATAAGAAGTAATATACTTTTTTAGATCATTTGATCTACAGAAAGGCATTGCCTTTTGATGAACCACTGGTTCTGGAATCTTAAAAGATTCTTTTCTTGAATCCAAAATTGGATCAAGATATTAAAACAGTGCCTTGCACTTGTAAATCTGCACTGTTGCGCTCTTGGGTTGGCGCAAGCCACCAGAGAGCGCCACGTGTCAGCTCCAGAACAACTTGCGCTATGCGTTTCTTTTTAAAACAGAGCTCTGCTCTCTTAAGTTAGCGCAACTCACCAGAGCGCGCCACGTGTCAGCAGCGCAACAGCGCAGCGCACTGCGCTTGCGCTCACCAGAGCGTGACACGTGTCACCCCCACATGCGCTTGCGCTCATTAATTGGCGCAAAGCGTCTGACAGGCTGCGTGGCCACTATCAGATAATTGATGCACTGCATTATTGAAAAGAAGGGCCGAGCCCAATTAAAAAAGGCTTGACAGGCCTAATAAAATGCCATGCAGATGCTCTGCATCATAAATAAAGGGACAGAGCCCAAATCAAATAGGCCTTAAAAGCCAAAATAAAATGCAGTGCATTATTAAACATGGGGTAAAGCCCTAGCATAGGCCTAATAGGCCAAAGACAAAAGAAAATGTTGAACATCTTCAACTGGACTTAGCCCAATCATGGCCGTAAGTTCTCAAATTAAATTGACTGAGCATGACTGCTCTCTTAAATCAATTCACATCTGGTTCAAGGATACATCTCTGAACTCCTCTGACACCTATCGTTGTAGTCCTTCAACGACGTCAGAGAGGTGACGGGTCCCGACAACCACATATTGATATGGACTGCGGGGTCTTTAAACTCGTGGACCGAAACGTCCTTAAACTAATATTCGTCCCAAAATGGGAACGTTGGACCGAAAAGTCCTTAAACTAATTTTCGTCCCCAAATGGGAATGATGGACCACCATGTCCCTAAACTGGCAATGGACCACTATGTCCCTAAATTGGAACAATAGAGCCAATTGCTCTCTTATCGGATCCAAACGATCCCGTTAAGTTGATCTTAGTCTGGAGATTAGGCTAACGTATCCTTAACAAACGTTTAAGTTGATCTTAGCCTCAAATATGGCTAACGTGTCCTTAAACTAATATCCGTCCTCAAAATGGGAATGTTGAACCACTATGTCCCTAAACTGGAACAACAGAGCCCAAATGCTCTTTTGTCGGATCTAAACGATCCCGTTTAAGTTGATCTTAGCCTCAAATATGGCTAATGTAGCCTTAAACCCTCAAACAGACTTTAGTCTCAAATTGGACTATAGATCCCTCCAATCAACTTTGGTTCAAGGGTACATCTCTGAACTCTTCTAACATCTGTCGTTGTAATCCTTCAACGTCGTCAGAGAGGTGATGGGTCCCGACGGCCATACATGCAATGGACTACTATGTCCCTAAACTGGCAATGGACCACTATGTCCCTAAACTGGAATAATAGAGCCAATTGCTCTCTTGTCAGATCCAAACGATCCCGTTAAGTTGATCTTAGTCTGGAGATTAGGCTAACGTATCCTTAACGAACGTTTAAGTTGATCTTAGCCTCAATAGGGCTAACGTATCCTTAAACCAAAACACCAAACCCAAATCTAAGAAAATACGGATTTGGACTAATCCACGTCCTACGGGCGACGGCATAACTCGGTCTCCGTATACAATCCACGGGCATCCACAAACAAAACAAACACATACGACACGAAGTGAAATTCTGGAGAAGGAGAAAGTTGTTACCGCGATGCGGTAGCTTAATTAACTGCAGGGGATTGCGCCTGCAGGGAAGAGCGTCCCCACAATCAAAAATCCCTCAAGCGAGGGGGAATCTGACGAAGTCTGCTACATCGGCCGCATCCATCTAAACCTCCGATGCACGGTGCCATAAATCAACTTGGCATCTTCGGAGAGGTGGACGGATAAAACCAAATAGCATCTGCCCCGAATCTCAGGCAAGACGAACCTACATGGTCACGTCTCTGTGTTCGGAGGGGAACAGATTCTGGCACGCTCGGTGGGACCTTTTCCTCTTTCCACTCCACACTTTGTGCGTCGTGTTTTTCCCGTGATCAGATAATCGCGGTGTGTATGTTTGTGGTTGTCCTTAGGGGAGTGGATATTAAAGTCGGCGCTTCATCTTTATGAAGAATGGCGTTTGTTCCGACCTTAGCAATACAGGCTCTGTCATATCTGGTGGAGTCAAGTACGAGCCACTTGCAGGCTCAAATCTCTGCAATCCGGCTCTTCAAGAAATCAACGGGCTTCTCCTCCCACCTCCCACCCTCGGTGCCTCAACGCCGATGGAGGAAGCCCAGAGGATGTCTGTCGTCCACAGGCGGTCTTCCCAAGCAGCAGCTTTGCCGACGGAATCGGTCCTCAAACAACTGGCACATGCCAAAGACCAAGGTCAACGCAGGGGGCAGAATATTCAAGCTCTTCAAGAAATCAATGGCTCAAACTGCTCCAAGTGCAACCGCAACTAGCGCTCCGCCTCACCTGGAGGTGTGGCTTACGGGCCTCGAGCGGCCTCCATCTTTGCTATGCCGGTGGAACAAGTAACTCAGGCTACCACCGGTTTGTTCTTCGGGACCATGCTCCTGCCGGTGAACGTTAACATCCCAGTGCCCGTACCAGAAGTGCAAAAGAAATCGGTCTTCGATCGGCTCACTACTACCACGACCCCTCTCAACAGGTCGTCCAATGTCAAGCCGGCAGCATCGGTCTTTACCAGGCTGAACCTGAACTCTGATGGGCCTGCCAAGAAGCCCATAACCCCTGACATGGCCATCGCAAAGAAGACAGCCATCTTTATTCCTGAAGTCGCCAAAACGGCTTCTCCTGCTAGAGAGTCGGTCTTTTCAAGGCTGACTGTTCCGGCTCCTGTTCCTGCTCGAAGATCTATCTTTGACAAATTGGATACCGCTACTGAAAAGACAACATCAGTCTTTAAGAGGCTGGCACCAGCGGCGCCTCATCCGGACAGGAGGCAAGACGAAACTATCCCTATCGCCGAGCCAGCCCCAACAGCTCGTCACGCTCGACGTCGCCACTGGCGCCGAGTAAGGAAGGCCGGGGGCAACTCCCCCTCTGGGTTAACTCCAACGGCTCCAATGGTGGAAGTCAATGCTGCTGTTCCGACTGGGAACAGCTTTGAACCGTTAAGGAGGGTACGCAAGAACTCTCCAACTGCCACGCTGAAAAGATCTCCTCCACCTGCGGAGAGTGCTGCGGGAACAAAGCCGGAGCAGCCCCCTCAACGGCTGTCCTCCAAGATTTACAGGGTCTGGCGACGGGTCCAGGACTCAGTAATCGACCAAGATCACTCTCGCCGGCAGAAGAGGGTGAAGGCTCAAGAAGAAAAGAACCGTCCTGTCAAACAACAAAGGACGACAACTACTTGGGTGCCCGCGGCAACAGCCCCCTCAACTTCGACGACCCACAAAAGAAGAAGGCCGGAGAAAATCCCCATGCCTGCGGCAAATGTCAAAGGCGGTGAGCCCAAACGTCCTAAGTCCGGGGGCATTGTGGTCCATACCGTCTACATGGCGTCCGGGAAAGAGGACAGCCGTACATCTACAGGTCATAGACCGCTTACGCGATCGGTGACTAAAGCTCAAGAGCAGCAGCAGAAGCTCCAAGAGATGATGAATGCGATGGCCGCACTCAATGGGCCAAAAAAAAGCCTCGAAGCGTCCTCGGATCAACGCCAGGAGCAAGAAACTGACGCTGAATTCCTTCACAGGATATTGGAAAAGAAGGATAAAGAGGCTGCGGAACAAACAGCCAATATAAAGCGAATGGCCTTTCTATTCCAGGACATGGTAGGTATGATGATCCAACAAGATCCTCCTGCTGAAGATCCTCCGATCGTCCTTGAAGATGACAGGGGAGAAACGTCAAATCCTCCACCGGCTCTGTCAAAAGCTAAGGAGGAGACAATCTCCAAAGCTGACTTGGACGAATATATAGCTCAGCAGATACGGGTTCATCAGGCTACTGAGACAGCCGGTCAAGTTTTCAGAACAGGGCGACCATATCCGAGCCGGTATGATCAGATCAAGTACCCGCCGGGCTATACAATACCGAAATTCCATGTCTATAAGGGGACTGGCAATCCCCATCAACATGTTGCCCAGTTCAGGGCTCTTTGTGGTAACACCGGTGGTGATGATAAATTGTTACTTCGCCAGTTCGTCAGTAGCTTATCGGAGACGGCATTTGAGTGGTACTCCGAACTCCCAAATGACTCCGTCAAGACCTTCATTGAAATGGAGTTGTTGTTTACCCAGCGCTTCGCAAGTGCCAGTGAGCGTACTCCAATAACAGCTTTGATTAATGCGAGAGTAAAGCCGGGCGAGACCTGGGTTCAAATGCAATCCGATGGCGGAACTTGTGGTCAAAGTGCGAACAACGCATTGAAGAAGCGCCGGCGGTGGGCATGTTCGTGGGCACCCTAGATCCTCATGCAACTATCTCACAGTTCATGATGTTCTTTAAACCAACCACGTTCCAGGCCCTGATCGACAAGCTAGCTCAAATAGACCAGATGGGTCACAGACCGTCTCCTCCAAAGCCGGACTCTCGAAATGAGAAGGGGAAAGGGAAAGCGATCGTCGTCGCCAATGCTCAACAACAGCCGAGCAATTTGAAGCCGGTTGTTCATCAAAACAATATGCGTCACACCTATCCCTCGAGGAGAGGCTGAGACATCCTTACTCGTTTCCTCAAAATAAAACGAGAAGACTGTTTGAACTGGCACTGCGTAACAGACTCATTAATCTGCCGGAGTCAAGACGTCCGTCGCAGCCAAACGACGTCAATGATCCCAATTACTGTCTCTATCACCGAGTATTGGGTCATCCGATTGAAGATTGCCACGTCTTCAAAAACTGGATTGAAGATCAATATCAGCAAGGCAAGTTCGCGTTATCCGAAAGATGGAAGGTGAACCCGCCGCAGCCTCATACCTCTAAAAAGGTGAATACGCCGGGGGCAACGTGCTCCCTCGTTGAAGAAGCTCCATGGGAGGTTGTGTTATCAGCCAAAACAAAGAGGATGCTGAACGATCTTCAAACATGCCCAGCGGTCAAGTGGAAGAACCCGCTAGAACCCCAGATCATTGAAGGGATGCTGAAGCTGCGCCCAACTCCGAAGATCGGTGATGATGGCCCGAGCACTCACAACCAGCCGTCAAAATCTTCAAAGAAGAAGAAGAAGAAATCCAAGAAGCCCGTGAAGCCTGGAGACAGGCGCACGGACTTACAGAAACAAATTGACGCGCTGGAGGAATACAATCAAAAGGCACGGACTCCCATCACACTCCAGGAGTTCTTCGACCACGTCTTTCAAGATGAAGATGAGGGAGAGAGCTCGTCAGATGAATCCGAGGAATACGTGGCGAGCTGCCATGTGATCTCTCACTCGTTTACGGACGATGAGAGAACTCCTTGCACTGAGAAGCTGGGGGCAGATCCTGAACCGAAACTTCTGGGGCCATCAGATGAAACCATTGATGCATTCCTCAATGAAGCTCTGTTGAAAAATAAGGCTGATCGGGAACGCGAGACGGTCCTATTTGAAAAGGCCAAGCGTCGGCGATTAGACGAAAGGATTGAGTCACTCCTGTCAAATCAAAATACATCCATTATGGACAAAATCAAATTCAAGACGACGAAAAGGTTTGCTAAAGCCGTATCACCGGGGATGAAGCTACCACCTTCTCAAGAAAACAGTACCGGCAAAGCAGAAATGCACCCCTCCTATTGCTTATATCATCGAAAGGTTTCGCACCCCATCGAAGAGTGCAAAGCTTTCAATAAATGGTGGCAAGGGTATGTCGCTCACCGGCAACATCTTAAACGGGAGAAGCGCAAAACTCGTCGGGAACGGAAAAGTACGACCGGGGAGCCTAGAAGAACTACCGACGATTGTCGCATGGTTAACGCCGGGAAAGCGCAAGTTCTCACATTCGGAAGCGACTATGACGAGGAAATGGAGCTTAGCCCTCTCTTTAAAGAGTCCACCTCGGGAAAAGAGGAAGAGCCAAAAGCCTGCGAAAATATCCGGCTGCGTAGTCGTACGCTACCCGAAAAGAATCTTGGACCCTCAAACAAAAAAGATAAGGAAAAAGAGAAGGTCTCTGAGGATATCGCCCTAGATGACCAAGTTGTGGAAGAGTTAACCGCCAAGGACCCGCCAAAGAAAAATAAGGTGGACTACAACGTTCTGGCACACTTGAGGAAGTTACCCTCGCAACTCAATATTCTCGATGCCCTCTTACTATCAAGTGAAGCAAGAGAATCATTGATCAAAGCGCTACAGGAGCCGGAGCAATTCCAAGCTTTCCTCGCCGAAGAAAAGATGAAGGACGAGCTGGAAGAAGTGCACACAGCCGATGTCACTTTCGGTGATGAAGACCTCCTTCTTGGGACGTGCGAACACAATCGTCCCTTTTATGTCTCAGGATACTGCCACGATATAAAGATAGGCAAAATCCCGGTTGATAATGGGTCCTCCGTCAATCTCCTCAATGTATGGGTGTTGAAAGAAATATGCATGAGCGTCCAGCACCTCGCTCGGGATAAGATCACCATCTCCGGATTCGACTCTCAATCATCAAGAACTCTCGGGTCTGTGATACTGACGTTACGCTTTGGGCTGCTCGTCACGGACGTTAAATTCCACGTCATAGACGCCAAGACATGCTACAATGCTCTGCTCGGCCGACCATGATTACACGAGTACAACATCATCCCTTCTACACAGCATCAGTGTATGAAATATTTTAAGGATGGTCTCGAGTATACCATAATGGGAGAACTGAACCCGTTCTCCGTGAACGAAGTCCGCAAATATGAAGATGCCAAATACTTCTTACCGGATTTCGAAGACATGAAGAAGTGTCACAAGCCGGAGAACAAAGCTAACGCTACCATCCCCGTCTTCGGGAGTGATACCGAGGAAGAAGAGGAGATAGTTTATTCGGGCCTGCCCCAATACAACAAGCCAGGACCATCCGCTCCTACGTTGATCTTTGGTAGTGACTCGGAAGATGGGGTCCATACTGTATTCTCTGCTCGGCCTTCAATACAAACATCCGCTGACGAAGAGCAAAGCCTGCAAGTCGCCATGGTTCCACTTAAACATCATAAAAAACTGGATGCGCTCGATACCTACACAGTAGAGGAGCTGCGGACGTTCTATGTCCCTCCCGAGCGAGAAGGCGAAAAGGCAATTCTATTTTACCGCTTTGAAGAAACCAAAGTGAAAAAAGAAATCTGGCACGGTGCGGATCCTACGCTTGACAGGCTCCAGCCCATCCGTTTACCCAGATACTACACGGACGGACTAAAGAAACTTTTGAAGCGCCAAGGGATACCCTTTAAACAGACCGCTCGAAAAGCCAAATTCTATGACAGGGTCTGGAACGTCCCCGGAACTCAGCACAAGTTGCCTAGTGGGAGGATGGAAACAATCGGGCTTGGGTACATTCGATCCAAGAAACGAGATCTACTCCGCGATTGCTACGTCGTGCATGACTTCAATGAAGAAGGGGATGCTTAATGGGAGGACGCTAATCCTAAACCAGAAAAAGTTCCTGATGCAAAGGTGCCCAGTCCGTCATTCGAAGAACAAATGAACAGGCTTATAAGGGAAGCTGGTTAAAAAGTCCGAGACGACCACAACCGCGAAATGGCCATCTACGAGAAAGCCAAAACGCAACGCCTCCTACAACAGGACGCGAAAGATGAAAGTGCCGCTCCATGTCAACTTGTGGTAAAAAAAGGCTCGGCACAGAGGCAGAAACAAGTCGAAAAGCGAAAAAGGCGCTCGACAGCAACAAAGCGGGACTAGGAAGCCACGCAAGCGGGAATCGAGCGGTCCAGATCTATCCCTTGTAAAGAAGATGAGTCGAGCATACTCTTTTCCTCGGGACAAGACGATGAAGATACTTGACCGAGCTATAAAGTACCAGATGCTTACACTGCCGGAGTCCAAGAACCCTGAGCAAGCAGGCGAAGTCGCACACCCGAACTATTGCTCTTATCATCGAGTAATAGGCCATCCTCTCGAAGATTGCTTCACTTTCAAGAATTGGGTCGAAGATCAGTATCAGCTTCGCAAGTTTGTTCTATCTGACAGCTGGAGGGTAATGCCGCCACAGAAGCATGAACCCAAAGCCGCGAGAGCAGAACCAGATCCACATCGGTCTTGGAAACGAGCTCGTATTTGTCATATGATAACAATATCAAAAGAAGAGCCCGAGAATATGGATGACCTCCCCTGGTGCTTCGAAAACAGCGATGACGATGTGATCTCAGAATTTCCACCAGCGTCGAAAGAGCTGGAAGATGGGATACATACTACTGCGAATAACCTCAAGAAAATCGAGTTGGGGACGGCGAACGACCCACGACCGACATTCATTAGTGAACTGTTGTCTGAAGGAAGGGTGGCTTCATTAAAAGACGTGCTTATGCAGTATAAAGATTGCTTCGCAGGGAACTATTCCGAAATGCCAGGACTAGATCCAGAAATTGCTGTGCATAAATTGGCGATATCCCCAGACGTTAAACCAATCAAACAAGCACCGAGAAGAATGCGGCTCGAGCTTGAGATGAGCATTAACGCCGAAGTCAAGAAGCTGATCGACTCTGGGTTTATCCAGGAAGTTCAGTATTCCGATTAGATCGCCAATATCGTCCCAGTGATGAAGAAGAACGGGACTGTGCGCATCTGCGTAGACTTTCGGGATCTCAATAAAGCCTGCCCGAAGGATGACTTCCCAGTACCGGTCACCGAGCTGATGATAGATAACACGTCCACTCACGAGGTTTTCTCCTTCATGGACGGCTCATCAGGATATAATCAGATAAAGATGCATCCCGAAGATCAGAAGCACACCGCTTTCTGGACCCCTCTGGGAATATTCTGCTACAAGGTGATGCCCTTCGATCTAAAGAACGCCGGTGCCACCTATCAGAGGGCCATGACAAAGATCTTCGATGACCTTATACATGAAATCGTGAATGCTATATCGACGACCTCGTCGTTAAAAGTAAATCATACGAGGAACATCTCGAGTATCTGAAGACCGTATTTCAACGCCTTCGACAATACAACTTGAAGATGAACCCTCTCAAGTGTGCATTCGGAGTTTCCTCGGGCAAATTCCTAAGATTCATCGTCCGACACAGGGGTATCGAAATAGATCCGTCGAAGATCAAGGCGATCATGGAAATGCCTCCGCCAAGGACTCTCAAGCAGTTGCGGTCTCTCCAAGGGAAGCTCGCGTACATCCGGCGATTTATAGCTAACCTTTCAGGCAAGTTCCGCCCTTACAGTCACCTGATGAAGAAAGGAACCCCGTTCGTCTGGGATCATAAATGCCAAGACGCGCTAGATGAAATCAAGTTGTACCTGCAGAATCCGCCAGTGTTGGCTGCTCCGGTCAAGGGAAAGCCTCTCATTCTTTATACAACCGCCCTCGAAGGTTCCTTAGGCGCATTATGGGCACAAGAGAATGAACAAGGGAAAAAAGAGCTCTCTATTACTTAAGTCGAGTTCTTCTGGGGGCAGAAAGCAACTACTCCCCCATCGAAAAACACTGCCTGGCGTTGATCTTCGCAGTAACAAAGCTCAGGCACTATGCGTTGGCGCACGAAGTCCGTCTCATTTCGAAGTGGACCCCCTTAAATATTTAATGTCGAAGGCTATATTGACAGGGAGACTCGCTAAATAGGCCTTGCTCTTAATGGAGTTTTCAATAACCTATCAGCCTCTTAAGGCAGTAAAAGGTCAGGCCATCGCCGACTTCCTCGTTGAGCATCCGATACCTGCGGATTCCCTTTTGAATTGCGAACTGCCAGACGAACATGCGTTTGATGCTATCGACGGTAGTGATACCCGATGGGAACTCTATTTTGATGGAGCGTCTTCCATGAAGAAGCGCAAATAAAACACCCCCATAATCAAATCAGGGGTAGGCCTCATCTTCGTAACTCCACAAAGAGAGATAATGCGTTTTGCTTTCTCCTTAACAGAGCCGAGGACGAACAATGAAGCCGAATATGAAGCTTTGATTGTAGGGCTCGAGATCGCCATCGACATGGGAATTGAAAACCTTCTCATATATGGAGATTCTCAACTGGTCGTTAGTCAAGTAAACGGCGACTACCAAACGTGCAAACCAGAGTTGGTGAAGTACGGCGAAAAGGTGCAACAACTCTTGACCCAAATCCCCTCCTACATGCTGGAAAGCATACCGCGCGCGGAAAATAGCAAAGCGGACGCATTAGCCAAGCTCGCTAAAGAACTGGCTGATGAAAACCTCGATGACGTAAGAATCGTGGTACAAAGCCGTCGGGTGCTTGCCCCAGCAGAAATATCTCCGAAATCATACGAAGAAAAGGGGGCGACTGAGCAGACGGCCCTGCAAATAAAAGACCGGGAAAAGGCTGAAGATTGGAGAGAAGTCTTTATAGACTACTTCAAATACCATCGAACGCCCGAAGATGCGTCCTCAAGACATCAGCTCATTAAACGAGCTCTGTCTTTCGCCTTCGTCAATGATACTCTGTACAAGAGATCGTTTGATTCTCTGTGGTTGAGATGTCTAGGACCTGACGAAACGAAAAGAGTCGTTCAGGAAGTTCACGACGGACTCTGTGGTTCTCACCAAGCAGGCCCGAAGATGAAGTTGAAAATTAAACGGATGGGCTACTATTGGCCCACGATGATTCAGGACTGCCTCGAGTATGCGAAGCAATGCCACTCATGCCAGATTCATGGGGACTTTATCCATCAACACCCAAATCCTCTACATCCAACAGTGGCTAGCTGGCCGTTCAAAATGTGGGGAACTGATATAATCGGCCCCATCGAACCAGCATCGTCCAGGGGACATCGATTCATCTTGGCGACGATTGACTACTTCTCCAAATGGGCAGAAGCAGTACCGCTGAGGGAAGTGAAGACGGAGAATATCCTCCATTTCTTCAAGACGCACGTTATTTATCGGTTTGGAACTCCGCGACGGATCATCTCCGATAACGGGCCAGCCTACAGAAGCCACAAGTTCAGCCGCTCCGTGCAACAACATAATATAGACTGGAGATATTCCTCAGTTTATAATCCGCGAGCTAACGGTCTAGCGGAGGCTTTCAACAAGAGCTTGACGAAGATCGTGAAGAAGACGGTGTCCCGAAATAAAAAGGACTGGCATGAGAGACTGCAAGAAGCTCTCTGGGCGTATCGAACTACGTTCAAAACGGCCACGAACACTACGCCGTACACGTTGGTATTCGGTACAGAAGCAGTACTCCCCCTCGAGATAGAGTTACCCTCTCTACGAGTAGCAGTCCATTATGAGCTAACGAACAAAGAGAATGCTCACCTTCGCCTCGAGGAGCCCGATGCCCTTGATGAAACCCGACTCATAGCGCAACAAAATCTGGAGGCTTATAAAGCAAAGATGACGCGCTCATATGAAAGATTGACCAGACAGAGAACATTTCGCCAAGGCGAACTCGTGCTGGTGGTCAAAAGACCTATATCCCAATCGCGCCAAGTGGGGAAAATTCGAGCCGAACTATGAAGGCCCGTACATCATAGATAAGGTCTACCAGGGTGGAGCCTATTTACTCATGGATATGCACGGTGAAAGGTCTTTTAGGCTAATAAACGGTCGCTTCCTAAAGAAATACTACGCTTAATGAGTCACAGCCTAGGTCAATGATAGATGACGACGACTATGTCCGCTCGCTATCTTCCTAAGCCCAAACTCTATAAGCAGTAGCCGACCTTCTCCTGACCAAATCGAAACGTCCTTAAACTAATGACGGACCGAAACGTCCTTAAACTAATGACGAACCACTACGTCCTAAAACTAGCTGTTGATCGAGGTGTCGATAAACCACGGCGGATTGCAACATCACAAAACCGATACAAAAAAGAATAAAAATAATAATAATAATAAAATAAAAACGGTATGTCCATAAGCAAAGTGGGCACGGATGAAAACCCGAGAGGGCTCCGTGAGTAAAAACAGCAGGGCTACCGGCGAGTGTTCGTGAAAACCTGAAATGGCGCGACCTCGTTAGAAAAAAGAAAAAAGAATAAAAAAAAAGGGGAATAAAAAAACGGTATGTCCATAAGCAAAATGGGCACGGATGAAAACCCGAAAGGGCTCCGTGAGTAAAAACAGTAGGGCTACCGGCAAGTGTTTGTGAAAACCCGAAAGGGCGCAACCTCGTTAAAGGACACTTACAGGGTCCTCTCGACCTTGTAAGGAGAAACCACCCACGTGAGATCCTTACGACTCACAAGGGAGCAACACACTTAGGGATCCTCACGATTCCTAAGGAGAAATTATACTTGCAAGATCCTCACGACTCGTAAGGAGAACTCTCTTATGGGACCCTCACGGCTCATAAGATTTGAAAGTCTTAAGTTACAGAAACATGAACCTGTTCTTAAGCAACCCCCACAACCTTCGATATTGCCCTACAAGTGGCTCAATACTGATCCTTGTATACAATCCACGGGCGCGAATAAACATTTCCCTAACCAAGTCTCACCCGTGACTGGGGATATGTCCATACAATGAACAACCCTTGTAAGGCCTCTCGACTTATAAGGAGAAAACCCTTTTGTAGGATCCTTACGACTTACAGGGGAACATACACTTAGGAATCCTCACGATCCTTAAGGAGAAAACACACCTACGAGATCCTCACGACTTGTAGGGAGAAATACCTTTGTAAGACCCTTACGGCTCATAAAGCCAAAAGCCTTAGTCGACAGGATCCTAACCCCGTTTACTAAGCCACCTTTGTTCGACATTGACGAGGGCAAATGATGATTCGCTCCTGGCAATATCCCAGTTGTAGCGATACTTATGCCGAAATCGGTGTCTAATCCCAAGCTTGCGGCGAAAAGACAGCGAGCCACACATGCATACGAAATAGCCGAAATGATGGGGCAAGTTGCAACAAAATCAGCAAGTAAAAAAAATGTATGCATATAAAATAGCCGAAATGATTGGGCAACTCGCAATAAAAAGCAGCGAGTAAAAATAAAATAAATAGCCAAAATGATTGGGCACCGCGAAAAATAGTCGAAATGATTAGGCAATCGCGACCTTCGCGATATAAAAGCTGAAGTGATAGAGCATCGCGGAAATAAAATAATAAAAAAAATGAATAAAATTTGTGCCCTATAGGCGATATCACAGCAATCCCTGTATACAATCCACGGGCATCCACAAACAAAACAAACACACACGACACGAAGTGAAATTCTGGAGAAGGAGAAAGTTGTTACCGCGATGCGGTAGCGTAATTAACTGCAGGGGCTTGCGCCTACAGGGAAGAGCGTCCCCACAATCAAAAACCTCTCAAGCGAGGGGGAATCTGACGAAGTCTGCTACATCGGCCGCATCCGTCTAAACCTCCGATGCACGGTGCCATAAATCAACTTGGCATCTTCGGAGAGGTGGACGGATAAAACCAAATAGCATCTGCCCCGAATCTCAGGCAAGACGAACCTACGCGGTCGCGTCTCTGTGTTTGGAGGGGAACACTAATGTTCGTTTTTGTGCATACCTATTGCACTTGATTTTGATTTTCACGCATTCCGAGATATTTGATTTTGATTTCATGCATATGATATGCACATGATTTTGATTTATGTATTCGGTGTAGTTTACACGTGCTTTCAGTTCTTCGATATGGTTTTGTGCATGCAGTTGCACATGCTTATGAGTTTATATGTCGCGGTATACTTGATTTGATTTGGCGTATGTCGTATACCGTTGACTTCGATTTGGATATTCGATATTTGTTTTCATGCACCGTAGTGCACTGGATTTATATTCTGTGCACCTCGTGCACTTGATTGAGATTCTTGCGCACACTTGGCGCACTTGATGTGATTTTGTGCACCCCAGATGCACTTAATCGAGATTCTTCGTGCACATTAGATGCACCCGGTATTATTGTCAGGCACACCCATTGCACTTGACAGATGTTTTCGTGTACACCCGTTGCACTTGGTTTTTGTTTCTGTACACCTTCATGGCACCAGTATTTGATTCCGATTTCCGTGCGCACCAAACGCACGCGACATTCTTTGTATACATTTTTGGGATTGATTTCTTTCGAGCAGCATGTTTTATGATATGTACTAGATGGTTTAATAACCGAGCAGGACTAGTCTGAGAACAGTACCTGAGTATTTTTGCATGCATCGATATTTACCGAGGGGATTTTCAAAAGGAGCTATAGTCTCAATATTTTCCTACATGTCCATGATGACACGAAACTTTACGAAGAAAACCCTTCTAAATTATTTTCAAAAGACGGGACGTGTATATTAAACAAAGGATAGACATATATACATAGCTATTTTCTTTATAATGCACGTCAACTACTTGCCGTGAATTGCGCATCGCACGGGAATTTGAAAAGGATTTTGCATGCACTTTTATTCGGTTGTTCAGATAACTTCACGACGATGCTTACTATATATATATTATAGTCTTAATTATATCATGTTTGATTTTCGTATTGGATTTTGACATTTTATTTTCGTCATAACTCCGATGATTGCGTGACGCTGGACGGAATTTTGATTTTGAGTTTTGCACTCGTTTTCACGCGCATACGATGCGTTATGATATATCTTACATATTCATGATTTCGGAGCCCCGTTGACTTGACTATTTTGCTGAAATGTTTTAGTATTTGGGAGGTTTAAATTTAAATTCGGAGACCGAATTTATTTAAGGGGGGATGATTGTAACATTTTAGAAGAAAAAATAAAATATAAAATATTATTTTTGGGAATTTAAATAATTAAAATAATAAATTTGATGAATATTATAAAGGTATAGAAATTGGTTTTAATGAAGTAGTATGATTATATAGTTATAGTTTCGAAAAAATAATTGGAAAATTAATAAGAATTATTGTTTTTTAAAGAATTTATGTGATTTATGCATTTTACAAATTATTATACAATTATTTGTATACAAGTTTAATACTAAACTCGATTAATACCTCACTAATTATACATTAATCTTGTTTATGTGTTATGACATGCAACATGACATGTTGCAACACTTGTTGCATTAATTTAAACCATGCTTCATTTACATTTAAATGGTTTTTGTTTTGTTTTAAAAAGAAAAGGAAAAATTAAAGTAAGGGTAGGGACATGAGTGTATGGTGGGAGAGAGGGGGAGAGAGAGAGAGTGAGAAGGTTCTAGTATTGTGCCATCACCTTATTATTCCTCATCTCCTCATTTCTTTTCTTCATTTTCTTCTTCTCCTACTCCTTCATCCTCCATCGCCTCCTCTACCACCCTCAAACAACCCTAAATCTCCATCAAAACACCATGCTCCCTTCACAAAAATTGATCACAAGCTCACTACAAGCATGATGGATAAAGCAAGTTAAGGTTTTGAGCACTTTGGGCAACCCAAGATTTTTCTTGGGTTGCCAAATGAGGATATTCCTATACTTTTGGTTAAGTATCTTGTTTTCCTAACATCCTATTGTAGTTTAGAGCAAAACTTATGAGGTTTAATGATCTTAGAAAATTCGAAGATGAGGTTTAGGGTATAGTATGACTTGTGAAGGTGTAGTGAGTGTTTTGCATGACCTTAGTGAGGTTTTACTGGCCAAGACCAGAGACTAGAACCCAAAGCTTGAGTTTGGAATTTTCGGATGTCGGTTTTGTGGAGTTTTTCAGGATCAAATGAATTCTGGAGCAATTTAGGGTCTTTATAAGAAAAACAAACAACTACATTGACCTGGTTAGACCACTAGAAGACCACCATAGAAGAACGAAACCAAAATTCCAAAATTGGGCCGGTGACACCGGTTACTGTAGCACATCTCGCCGACCAAATTTTGGATTTGGATGTTGTGGTTTGGCCTGTAGCTCACACTCCTTATAACTTAGCCACTGTATTGTTGTTTTTGTCCCAAACTACCTGTGCAAAAATCTGGGAGCATTTTGAGTTGGTTTTGACAATGTTTTCCGATATTTGAATCTTGGATTTTTGGATTTCTTGATGGAACTTGGTCGTTCGACGTTCCCACATTGACGTCAGATAGTATTTTGTTGTTTTAGCGCTCGTTGACCATAGGTTCTAACCTATGTGCGCTTCACGTGTCGTGTCGGTTTTCGAATATGATTTTGATGCGATACGATGTGTTTCGATTTGTAGGTACTAGCGCGTGGATTTTCTGGACGACGAAGGAGGGTAAGGCATCCGTCAGGATCGACTAGAGCGAGCCGTTGTAGGTGAGTAAATGTATATCTATGGGGGAAGTCGGGTGTATGGCATATAGCACCCCCGCAATCGTAGAATATGATGCCTATATATATATATATATATATATATATATATATATATATATATATATTCCTATGTGGGATTTGGATAACTAGCGAATAGTGTTCTATGAGACTTTAGGGTAGAATAGGCGTACTTGTAGGAAAGTATACTCTTAGTCTATCTTTATCACAGTCGTGAACCTTAGGTTATGTGTTGTCATATACACGCACATACATGCGCGCGCACGCGCACTTGGTATACATCTGTGTATATGTGTGTGTGTGTGTTCATATATGTGTGTGTGTGTGTGTGTATGTGTGTCTGTGTGTGTGTGTGTGTATGTATGTATGTATATATATATATATATAGACACACACACGCGCGCGCACGAGATGGGGATATGATATGTTATTTGGATATGAGTCGATACGATCGAACAAGATGTCAAGAGATTATGATATATGATTTGAGTTGAGATATCGTATATGATGCGATATATTAAAGGATCGTTGGGCGAAATGTACATAACATGCGATAACATGTGACTTGATGATATAATAGAATGTAAGCGACCTTAGATCCGTATCCTTGATTATGATATTGTACAACGAATGATACCGTACGAATTATGATATATATGATATTTGACCTGTACCCTCGATTTTGAGGATGTCGTACGACGGAATTTACCGTACGAGATATATTTATATGATGATTGATCCGTGCACTTGACTTGAGGATGTCGTACGATGGATTATACCGTACGTGATGCTATGAGGCTGGATCGCCGACTAATAGATATATTGACTCGGATCTGTATAGATTTCTATTCATGTTTGGCACTATTTTAGTTTGGTCCCTTAATTACTTAGGTAGGTGTTAGAATAGAGTTCGAGTCATATCTATTTTCAAAACTAACGAATCGTATGCATTTTCAAAGGGCAAACCGAGGGATACTACGGATTTTCAAAAGATAATTCTTTTCTCAAAAACACCGTAATCCCTACTTTTCTAAAACCAACGATTTGTACTATTTTAACTACGGTAACCGTATGGCTCGTATATAGAAATGTATATTTTATAATGTTGCGTTTACTATTTACTTTTCCGCTATGTTCATGTTGTTCTCATTGCATTGCATATATATATGTGTGTGTGTGCGCGCGCGCACGCGCTTTCGTTAGCTGTTATGATTTCGTATGTTAGGACATATGCACCATTACCGATGATGTTCATGTTGTTCTCATTACATATATATATGTGTGTGTGTGTGTGTGTGAGTGTGTGTGTGCGCGCGCGCGCGCTTTCGTTAACTGTTATGATCTCGTATGTTAGGACACATGCACCATTACCGATGATGCGTATGTTGCACGTACACTTACAGGCCGGCTCACACACATCATCATCGGTAATTGCTATACCACGTTCACTTTAGAGAACCGTTACTTCACTCGTACTATATGATAATTTGTAGTTTAATAGTATTGTTTAGCATTCATGATCTCGCATGCTAGTTTAGACATTGCATTTATTATTTAGATGCCACATGCATTTACATATATATGTATACTGGTTATACACTGTGGATTTTCTCTTTGCCGGCATTCATTATCTCATTATTGACTCATGATTATGAGATTCTGTTTTCCATGAGATTTCTGGATTTGGGAAACCGCATGTGAAATTGAAAACTTATGTTCCTTTTAAAAGAAAAATGCGGTTTTCCTTGATATGATGTGTGGCGTCCACCATGAGATTTCTCGGTTCTGGAGCATATATGATATATGATTAACCTATTCGAGGAGTGAGGAGACACCGTCTGCGGATACATGGTGGACCCAGTGTGGTACCCCGGGACAAGAAGGCCGCAAAGAGAGACGTTGAGCCTGACAAGGGAGCACCACCGACCGGTGATAGTTGGTACGGCAGATATCCGGAGGATACCGACCATAGTTGTGAGATTAGATGATATAGGCCGATCCGGACAGACGGAGCCTGAGATATGAGGATGATGTGTCGCTGATGGACACGGTTTTCATGATGTTTTCGAGTGTCGATGCTGGGCATTCAGATTTTCTTATGATTTTGTATGTCGATGCTGGACACACCCATTTGATAATGCATTCATACATAATATACATGACATGTAGCTACTTTGTGACACGGACACGAGTACTTGATATTACACTTATACTTATATTATTACCTTTGATGCTACTCGATGTTATCGTGTTACTATTATTATTGTATTGTACTGTATGACCTAGGAGATAGTCATACATTCAGTTTCTACTCGGTGATGTATTTTACTCACGAGTTGGCAACTCACCCCCGTTGTGCCACAGTTTTCTTGCAGGTTTGACCGCACAGGTTTTCGTAGCGGCTTCGCTGGCACACCGTTCCTTCCGGGTGGTTGGTTTAGTAGGTGGGGTTCACTTGCATCGTGACCACTATTGTATTTGTATATTATTTTAGTTGTATCTAGCTAAAACTCCATCAACCAGACTTTGTATATTTATAGACTTAGAAACCACCGTCGTATATTCTTTCGAACTTAGAGTCACGTCATGTATTTATTCTTTATGCTGATTTCATTGATGATGTTTTTAGTTTCTTATTTTCTTTCTATATTTTATCTTCGCCTCAGGGCGTTGTATATTTATATTTTGCGTTGTTGTTTCCGCCAATCGTCGAAGTTCTAGCTCCCGCTTGGGGATGCCTATTATTATTACTTGTTTTTATTGTTTTCGGGTTAAAAATTATAAAGGAGGTGATGCCGAAATTTTAAATGACGAAAATGTTTTCAAGATAGATATAAAACATTGCATTTTTATAGAATATAACTTATATTTTAAAGGAAGAACTTGATTTCGTATGCCGTTGTTTCAAAAACTCCACCTCCTCTATTTTCCCTAAAAAAGTTTAGATTTCTGGGCTTTTGGCTTACTTGAATTAGGTGGGGTCCTATAGACTTCACTTGATTCAAGTGTCAGTCGCGTGCCTTTTCCGGGTTGTAACAACTGGATACTATATATATTAGAGACCGTATTATACGGTCTCTAATACATAGTTTCCAGTTGCTAAAAAGTATTAGAGACCGTTTAAAATTTAAACGGTCGCTAATACATGGTCGCAGAAAAGTTGGTCGTTGATAGTTAATTAGAGACTGTTTATGAACGGTCGCTAATACTCTTTAGAGACCGTTTATGAACGGTCGCTAATGAAAACAGTCGCTAATGTAACATTAGCGACCATCCCTAATGGTCGCTAATGAAAACGGTCGCTAATGTAACATTAGCGACCATCCCTAATGGTCGCCATTAAGCTACCATGTGGACATCCCAACTATTTTAATTGTTTTCTGATATCAAACGACAGTCGCTAATGTTGGTATTAGCGACCGGAACGGTCGCTAATACCCATTTATTTTGAAAAAAATTACAGAAAATCAAAAATCTTATACAATAATACAATTAATCACAATAAATTATGCATAAAGCGTTTCGATCACAAACAAATATATAAATAGAATATATCACAAACCAATAACATACCGATCACAAACCAATACATATCCAACAATTTCAACGGCTCATACAACACATATAGAACTAAAATCGTAATAAACAATACGAAACTCTCTCTAAATCCACACATAAACAATATTGTTTTGAATACAAATAATACATTACATACTCTATATGTCCAACAATACGAAAAATCCTCTAAATCGCACGTGGGCGCAATCCTAGCTCACTCAACCATGTGAACCCTGCAAATCCAAATATATAAATAAATACATATGAAATGAAATCAAAATTTTTGAAATTAAACAAAACTTCTAGCTACACTAATTAACACATGTATATGCATACCTTAATAACGTTCCACTGCTGCCATCGCCACCAGAACTTCATCCTCATCCGACTCCATCTCGAGCATGTACTACAGTGTTATCAATAAATAAGTATTATTACACAATATATATTCTCAATAATTATATGAAAATTGTATATAAAGAATGGATTATCAAACTTACATATGACACTTTCTTCCCTTGATAGGTTAAGCTCTGGATGAACACAATTGTATACAACATCTTTAGAGTCACCAACAATCCTATAAATCAAATTAGTTGTTAACAAAAGATGGTCTACATCAAGCAAATATTATCCTTCAAACACAAGTTCCTTGGTCGATTGTCCTATACTGTAGGTAGACTCCATATTTATTCCGATTCTGGATAGAAAGTGAGACATAAGACACAAAACAAACTACCTAGTAAATCTCTTGTCATGAATAAATAAGCAACCATCTCAGTCTCTCTCCGTCTATCCACTTCTTTTTCATATCAAAAAAATGAATAGAGGTGAGACATAAGACACATCACTAGCCGACGCTCGATGACATATTTTCATCTCAATTCCAATTTAGAAAAGTATTTTATTGAACGTCGATGAGTGTTGTGTATTGTGTCCCATTCTTTATCCATCTTTTCGATGTGAAAAATATGATGATAGAGGAAGATAGACTGAATTGCTTGGTTTATTTGTGGCAAGATATCTACTAACTAAATGTCAATAATAAACCGAGGGCACTGTAAATGAGTAAGAAATCAATAAATTAGCTCAATTTTACTAATTATACTAAAATGCCCTAAATTGTTGCTATTTGTTCACTTGTTTATGTGTGTGTATGTGTGCTTATGTGTATGTTAGTGTGCGTGCGCGCGCATGTGTGTATGTACACACATAGATACACATACGTACAAGTATTTATGTATGTGTAATGTGTGTGTGCGCGCGCACACACACACATACAATATCAATCACACACACACACACACACACACACACAGAGTTGTCAGACGAGAAACTATAGGTCGATCCTAAATAAGTTTAAAATCTTTTGATCTTAAATTTATTAATTAAATGAAAAATAAAACCTTACTTAAGTTTCTAATAAAAAATTTAAGGTTTCCCTTAACTTTCTATTTAATCGTTTTTTAATTAGGATCTCGGTTCACTAATATCTGGTCTTAATTAAGATTTTTTAATTACTGTAATTAATGTTATGTCTTAATTAGTGTTAAGTTTTCTTAATGAGTTTGATTGTATTTTTCATTTACGAAACTAGTATAGTTCAACTTGTATTAAAGGATTTAATTTTCATTTTTATTTGATTTATAGATTATGCTACAATTTAAAAACCTAAGCAATAAATCATATACGGCAACAAGAATTTAAATCATTCAATTTACAAAACATAAAATAAAAGTTAGGATGAATTTGTGAAACATATATACATACGCACACTCACACATACGCGCGCGCGCACTCACATACTCACGCATACACTCGCTCACACACTCACACATACTCCTTTTCATACATACGTGCACGTACACACTCACACATATGCACAAACACACACATGCGCGCGCACATACGCACGCGCGTACACACACACTCGCATACTCACACACAAACACTTATAATCCATCTTACTCTAAATTCATCTAACAATTTCGTCTAATTCATCTTACCCTAAATTCATTGAACCCTTTTCAAAATGCATATAACAATTAACCTCCAAATTTCCCTTAATTACCCTATAATCCATTTTCAATTCTAACCCTAAATTACCAGATTTCTATTTTAATTTGTCAGCTTTTTTCAATTCTAAAAACCTATCAACCAAAACTTTCTTCAATTCTATTCGAATTTCTCAACTTTTTTCAATTCTAAAATTTATCAACACCCAAGATCATAACATATTTCATAACATAACATCATAATTCCACGATTTAATTGAAAGTAAATATTAATTGGAGAGAGAAAAGCCCTAACCTTGGAATGTTGTCGAGTGAGGAGGTGTGGCGAGCTCGAGCAGCCGCCGCAGCAGCGGCAACAAATTAAAAATAAAATTTAGGGAAAATTATAAGGATTTGAGAACGATCGACACCTCCTCCGGTGCTCGGGGACCTCGAGGAGGGCGTTGTAGAAGCGGGTGATGTAAGCCTTGAATGTCTCTTTATCCCCGCTCTTAATTGTGAAGAGATGGTCGACCGTGCGCTTCTGCCGACAGTTCCCAACGAAGTGGCCGAGGAACTGAGTAGCCAGCTCATCGAAGGTCGAGATTGAGCGAGGCTCGAGTCGTCGGAACCAGTCCCGACCAGAGCGGATGAGGGTGGCTGGGAAGGCCCTGCACTGGGCGGCATCGGAATGGTCCTGGAAGCTCATCCCCGCGGTGAAAGCATCCGAATGGTCTTTGGGGTCGGTTTTCCCGTCGAACAGTGAGACCTTCGGGGGCTTGTTATACGAGGAGACGTGGACAGCGAGCAGTCCCTCGGTAAACGGCTTAGTGAGCGAGTCGGCGGCGTACTTAGCCCCGTCGCCCGAGAGGTTACCTTCCCGGCGCATGCCCTCGATCTTCTTTTCGAGGGCGTCGAGTCGGCCGTGGTACCCCGAGGATTCGGCGCCTTATGATCCCTGGCCTCTGCTGTGGGAGACCTGGGTCTGGGCGCGACCCCGGTTCCTCTCGATGAGGTCCCTCAGATCTCCGGGCGAGGTGGCTCTCGAGCTGTCGTGGCGAGCCCCTTCTGTGCGACCCCGTCGAGGGAGGGGGTGTCGATCGTGCTTGTGGACAGGCGAGGTGACCGACATCTCCTCAGGGGGTAAGGGACGCGAGGAGGCTCGAGGAGAGGTGCTCTTGCGGCGGATCTTGGTGTGGAGCCATGAGGCGCCTAGCGGGCCTTAGGGAGTATCGGCTCGTGAGATATGTGGACAGGGGTCGTAGCCTGCCGATGGTCAGCCATGCCGACGAGGGCAGAGCCTTCTGGAGGCAGAGGAGCAGCGATCTGAGGCCCTGGCCCAGCTGTCTGGATGCGGACGAGCGCCTCCACGAGGGACTGTAGCCAATCTATTCGGCTGGCGAGGGCGTTGATGATGGTCGCCGGGGGAGGTTCATCTGTGCCTCCAGTGAGGGGGAGGCGGCAACTGGTACCTAGATCTTCAGGGTGGTCGCTCGCTATGTGGATGGAGATCGGAAGGCCAGCTTATTTTTTTGTGGAGTTGTTCCCACAGACGATGCCAACTGATGGATCTCATTTTCGGGTCTCCCTCAGATGTTGTCTTCCGTCGATCTCCTGATGGATTTCGGAGGTGATCTCCTGTTGCGTTTGGGTCTCAATGGGTTTTGAGGAGATTGGTGATTTGAAGAGTTTAGCGCCAAGTACCTGCAAAGAAATCCCAGGGTAGCTTGGTACCACCGAGGACCCTTCGACGATCAAGTTAGTACGAGATCCGAGCAGAGTAACGGCTAAGTGGAATCAAAAATCGCTTACTTGACCCCTCTGTGATGGGGGTTTATATAGTGGCGGCAGCACGCAGCAGCAGGCGTGAGAATCTCGCCGGCAGTTACGCTCCCGACGTCACGCCCGCGTAAAGAGCAGATCGCCATTAATGGGATTGTGATGGCGTGGAACGTGGGATGCTGCTGGTGGAGAATCTGCGCATGGTGAGATTTGTGGAGCGGCGGTTACGCCTGCGAGTAGTATAGTTGGTGGTCGGTGGACCGAGGAAGATGGCCTCGGCTGGGGAGCTCGGGGACGAGCGAGAGGGCCGAGGAGTCTTGGTCCTGTGGCAGCTCAGGGCAAGCTGAAAAGCCGAGGAGGCCAATCTTCAGGGGGCTCAAAGGTGAGCCAGCTTGTGCTTGCAGGTCGGGTACAGGGGTGGCCTGGTCGGCTCCTGTAGGCCCTTTCTTCTGAGTTCTGGGACACGTCATCTACCACGTGTCATGATCTTGGAGATCGCCAATACTGAGCATCATCCACGTGTCCTGTAGCCCCCCACTCTTATCCCGACCAGCTAGCGGGTCGGGTCAGGAGTGGACTGCCGGGCTGCCCGGGTAAGCTCCTTCCTAAGATTTCATCGGGATGCGTCCCCGGGCTGTCAGCTGTCTTTCCTGCCAGCAAATCAGGGCGAGATCTCTGTATTTAAGGAAGGTGCGCTGGTTCGTGCATCCTGCCACTGAAGTGATGGTCCATGTGTCGAGCATCGTTTGGCCGACGCGACGTGTGCAGACCTACGGCGTCTGACGGGGCGCGGTCCAGTGTGGCAACGACAAGTGGAGCAATCGGAGCCGTTGGACGCGAGGAGGCATTTTGGTGGGAGACGAAGGGCACCGTTGGATGAGGCCACTTGCGGTGATAAATAGGGGTAGGGCCCGTTCTAGGGCCCCTACTTCTTCATATTTCCCTGTTCTAAGTCCTGGTTGCTCGGCGCTCATCTTCTGTCCTCCGCTTTCGTCCCCCGAGGATCCCTCTTCTCAAGGTTAGATGTCTTCCTTTGTAGAGTCAATAGGTGTCGTAGGAGTAGGTTCTAGGGACCCTTTAGTTGAGCCTGAGTCCTCCCAGGGAGTAGGGGTCGGATCCTCTCCCCAGGATCGTGCGGCGGGGGCAGCCCCTAGGGAGGAGGCGGTAGATGTTGCCCCCGATGCCTCGTGTTGGGTGAGGCATTAGGATGAGCTCGCCAATGCTCGGGCTCGCTTCTACATCCCCTCACGTTATACGCTTCGTCTGGCCAAGGAAGGAGAGAGGGCAGACCAAGTATGGGGTAGGGAGATCGCCCTGTATTTGGAAGCTTTTTGGGGTGGAATGCGCCTGCCCTTCTCTCCCGAGGTCGTCGAAGCGCTAAACTTTTTCGGGATAGCCCCTGCCCAGTTAATGCCGAACTCATGGAGGATTCTCCTCGGGTTCCTGATCCGCCTGAAATTACAGGCGATTCCCTTTAGCCTCTCCCTCCTTGATTCTTCCTTCGTCTTCAAAACTCACCCTGGTGGTCGAGCAGGCGACCCGAGGTGCGTCTACCTCTCTTTTAGAAAGTGACAGGGGGGCACCACCGGGACAGGGGTCGTGGCCCTGCCTTCTTCCATTCATGACTGGAAGAAGAAGTTCTTCTTCGTTTCCCCTCCCGAGGGCGAGAACTGGACCGTGCCTACAAAGTGGTCAAGGAAGAAATGCTTGCCGGGGAACCAGTCCAGTGACCCTGTCGTGGTGAAAGTGGCGTCGTGGAAGCCCATCCCCCATTTCGACGTGCTGCTGTTTGAGAGGGTCCTGAGTTGGGCCGGGCTCAGCCCCGTTGAGTTCGTCGGTAAGTTTTAGGCTTGTTTTTTTGGCTTGTATATTGCTTGTGTCGCTGACTTCTTTTCATTTGGTTTTGTGTAGGACCCATGGACATGGACTCGCTCCGATCTTCCATGCGCCAGCCGAGGAAGGTCGCGAAGGCTGGGGGCGCCAGCTCTTCCCGCTTAAAGCCTGCCTCGGCTCCTTCTCCTCCGGTTGTCGCGTCCCGTGAGCGTTCGGGGCGGATCCTGCCTCGGGGCCTAGCAGAGTGTCGGGCCGGAAGCGGGCTCGGATTCTGGAGGACCCGGCCTCGGAGGAGGAGATCGACTCTCCCTCGGAGCCGCTCAAGAGGAGTTCCCGGAGATCTTCCCGGGGCTCGTCCTCGCCGATCATGGTGGAGGAAGGGGGCTTCCAGTTCGCAGTGCCTTCAGGGCTATCCATCACGGATAGCCTACTGCATGAAATAGAGACATCGGCCGGGGGTAGAGTCCCTGGGGGGACCTTCAGGGCTCAGCTGGCGTCTATCGACCAGGAGTCCGTGCAGGTAAGTGTTTGGTTTTTTTGTGAGATTCGGTGTCTCCTTCGTCTTTCTGATCTCTTTCCTGTCTTTCAGGTTCTCCAGCACGTTGCCTTCACCTTACGCATAGAGGCCGAGGTGATAACCCTGACGATGAAGGCTGCGGGTCATCTCGCCTCGCTGGAAGAGAGCTCCAAGCGGGAGCTGGAGGCGGTGATGGCGAGGGTCGCCGCACTGGAGGACGAGGCGGAGGTCGGGAGGCGGGAGGTCTCTCGGTACCCCGAGGCCGCTGTGGCTGCCGGGGCCAAACTAGAGGATGCTCAAGTGCTTGCCGACAACCTGAAGAAGACGGTGAAAACCCTCCGGAAGGAGCTGGGGGCGGCGGCTGAGTCGGCGAAATCGGCCGACCAGAGAGCAGCGAAGTTGGCCGATCTCTCGGCGGCGAAGGCGGTGGAGGGCTACAAGAAGTCGAAGGACTTCTATGATGACTTAGCTGTTGCCACGACCCTCATCTGGCACGAGGCCCTCGACGCCATTAAGGCCAGGATGCTGGGGTTCGCCGACAAAGAGCTCCGGGCCGAATACCCCATCGCGGATACCGATGAACAGGGGAAGGAGATTCTTGACGAGGAAGTCGCCGAGGACCCTGCTCGTCTCGTGGTGGATGTCGAGGGCCCCGAGGTCGCACCTGGCCCCGATGCCTAAAGCCCCCGTCTTCTTCCTCTTTTATTTTGTTGCTTCTGGAATTTTGTAAGCCTCCGAGCATTTTGTAAGGCTGGGGAGCCCAAAATACCCTTTGTAAAGACTTTGCCTTTTAGTAATAAAACTTTTCTTTGGTTTCATCGGTTTGCGCTTTGTCTTCTGTTTGCACTGTTGGGCTTCCATGTCAGGTCGGCCATCTATCTAGCGATCGTTCACTTGCCAAGTATGCCAAGCGCTGCTGAGAAGGAGGCGTCTCCATGGCCCCGAAGTCAAGGGGGATCGCTCAGACTCGGATAGACTTGATGCCCCTGTTGTGGCCTCGGATTCTTTGCATGCGACGGGCCGAGGGTTGTCCGCCTTATTTGTGCCGAGCATGAATGGGAAGCTGCTCGGTTGTCCTTTGGCGAGGGTCTTTCACTTCTGGCGTTGCGAGCAACGACCACTAGCTGGGGATGGTCGGGCGAGGGTGGGGCCCGACTGCCTTTGGGAGGACTCTGGGTCCCTAGCGTTGGAGGGGCTGTAAGAAGCCTACTAAGGGTGACCGGGCAGTGAAGCTGCGCGGTTGCCTCTTGGCGAGGTCTTTGATCTCTGGCGTCTTGGGTAGGCAACTACCAGCCTGGGATGAATAAGCAGGGTAGCCGCTCGGGTGCCTCTTATGAGGGCTTCGATCCCTGGCGTCATGGGTAGGGATCTACAAGCCGGAGATGACCGAGCAGGGTAGCTGCTCGGTTGCCTCTTGTGAGGGCTTTGATCCTTAGCGTTGGAGGGGCTGTAAGAAGCCCACTAAGGATGACCGGGCAGTGAAGCTGCGCGGTTGCCTTTTGGCGAGGGCTTTGATCTCTGGCGTTGTGGGTAGGCAACTACCAGCCTGGGATGAATGAGCGGGGTAGCCGCTCGGGTGCCTCTTGTGAGGGCTTCGATCCTTGGCGTCATGGGTAGGGATCTACCAGCCGGAGATGACCGAGCAGGGCAGCTGCTCAGTTGCCTCTTGAGAGGGCTTTGATCCTTAGCGTTGGAGGGGCTGTAAGAAGCCCACTAAGGATGAACGGGCAGTGAAGCCGCGCGGTTGCCTCTTGGCGAGGGCTTTAATCTCTGGCGTTGTGGGTAGGCAACTACCAGCCAGGGATGATCGAGCGGGGTAGCCGCTTGGATGCCTCTTGCGAGGGCTTCGATCCCTGACGCCGTGGGTAGGGAGCTACCAGCCGGAGTTGACCGAGCAGGACAGCCGCTCGGTTGTCTCTTGCGAGGGCTTTGATCCTTCAGGACGGGGACCGAGCAAGGTTACTGCCCAGTGTCTCTTGGCGAGGACTTTGATCCATGTCGGCTGTGGTAGGAAGTTACCAGCCGGGGATAGCCGAGCAAGGACTCGACTGCCTCCAGGAGGACTTTGGTCCTTGGTGCGGGAGGGGCCGTAATAAGCATACCAAGGACCCTTGGCCGGGCAGGGTTACTGCCCGGTGCCTCTTGGCGAGGGCTTTTATCCTGAAGGATAGCCGAGCGAGGGATCCTCGGGCTCGACTGCCTCTGGGAGGGCTTTCTGATCCCTGGCGTTGCGGTAAGGAAGCTACCCGCTAGGGATAGCCGAGCGAGGGTCAGGCTCGACTGCTTCTGGGAGGAATTTCTGGTCCCTGGCGTTGCGGTAGGGAAGCTACCCGCCAGGGATAGCCGAGCAGGGTAGCTGCTCGGCTGATTCTTCATGAGGTTTCGCCCGACCATCCAGTTGCAGGTATGAGGAACAGGAACGGTCGCAGCGAACGCGCACGCAGCATGCGCATTGAATGTGGGGAGGGAGGCGAAGCGCCAGGGTCGCGTCGTTTCAATTCCGCTAGGAAAGGCTCGTTGATCTCCGCGTGGCAGCGAATTTTTGGGTGAAGGCGGGCAACTGTTGAGTTCTGTTGGGGCGCAGTGGGCTATATAAGGCTGAAGGAGCACTGGTCCTTCCTTTCTTCGTAAACAGATCGTTGAGAATGCAAGACTTCCCCTTTACCATCCCCGATATCATCCATTTCGAAGACGTATACCTCTATGACCAGAACTACCCCGAGGACTCGGTGCAGTTGGTCTACGGGAGTATCGAGGACCACTTCGACCGGCTGCTCCCCCGATGCTCCTCCTTGCTGCAGCTGCTGATGTACTCCATCTGGAAGGCGTTGCCGGGGCTTTACAACCCCCTGTCTGAGCAGCTCTATGATGAGGCCGTGGGCAAGCTGCGGTCTCTGAGGCTCTTCGGCCTGAACTCCGCGAACCGGCTGGCTCGCTTAGAGGCGCTCATCCGCGAGTGCTACGAGCTGAGTCTCGGGGTCAACGCGCGCGGGGGGAACCGAGGGCAGAGGTTGGATCTCGCGAGGCCTCGGCTGGCGGAGATCTTTACCGAGTATCATGAGCAGTGCTCTCTGTACCCCCTTCCCCCGCTGTTGTAATTTTCTTTTTCTTTTTGTATGTATGGCTGAGGAGCTTATAATACCCTTTTTGAATAAATGAGATCTTTCTCTCTTTTTCGCAATGTTCCATTGATCTTTATTAAATTAACAACAGACCCTAGGAAGAGTTTATATTGCCCCAAAAGAAAAGTACATGCTAATAGATGACCTTATTAGCATGGCCCGAGCTCCTAGGGGGCTTGTTGGTCTCCGTGCTCGGCACCGGGTACGGGGCTCCCTGAGCGCCGGACAGGTTATCTGCCGAAACGAGCATGATCTGGCCGATGGTTAGCTCGGCAGGAGGGGGACGCTGCTCCTGCTCGCGGTCGGCCTGCCGTTTGTCCCTCAAGTAGGCGGCGAGGTGCCCCGATCGGATGAGCTCCTTGATGTAGTCCCGGAGTTTCTTACAATCCTCCGTGGCGTGGCCTACCGTCCGGTGGAAGGCGCAGTAAGGGCCCTGAGTTAGCTTCGAGGCCTGACGCGGGATTGGAGGGAACTTGAAGAACCCCTCGCCTTGGGCCTCCTCTAGTAACACTGCAAGGGAGACATTGAGCGGGGTGTACTCCTGGAACTTCGGGTGATAGGGCTGCTGACTGTCCGGCCTTTCCTCCCGAGCCTTCTTCTTCTGGTCGGACCTTTCTGCCCGGGGGAGGTTCACATTCACCTCGGACTCCAGCTGAACCTCGTGCTCGATCCACGCCTTGACCTCGGCCATGGTCTTAGGCTGTGCCAACGCAAAAGAGTGCAGCCACTCCTTGTGCCTCAGACCAGATCTGAGCGCCGTGATGACGGTCTCGCCCCGGTGCTCGGGGATCTCGAGGAGGGCATTGTAGAAGCGGGTGATGTAAGCCTTGAACGTCTCTTTGTCCCCGCTCTTAATTATGAAGAGGTAGTCGACCGTGCGCTTCTGCCGACGGTTCCTAACGAAGTGGCCGAGGAACTGAGTAGCCAGCTTGTCGAAGGTCGAGATTGAGCGAGGATCGAGTCCTCGGAACCAGTCTCTACCAGAGCGGATGAGGGTGGCTGGGAAGGGCCTACACTGGGCGGCGTCGGAATGGTCCTGGAAGCTTATCCCCGCGGTGAAAGAATCCAAATGGTCGTTGAGGTCGGTTTTCCCGTCGAACGGTGAGACCTTCAGGGGCTTGTTGCGCGAGGAGATGTGGACAGCGAGCAGTCCCTCGGTAAACGGCTTGGTGAGCGAGTCGACGGCGTACTTAGCCCCGTCGCCCGAGAAGTTACCTTCCCGGCGCATGCCCTCGATCTTCTTTTCGAGGGCGTCGAGTCGGCCGTGGTACCCCGAGAATTCGGCGCCTTGTGATCCCTGGCCTCTGTTGTGGGAGACCTGGGTCTGGGCGCGACCTCGGTTCCTCTCGATGAGGTCCTTCAGATCCCCGGGTGAGGTGGCCCTCGAGCCGTCGTGGCGAGCCCCTTTTGTGCGACCCCGTCGAGGGAGGGGGTGTCGATCGTGCTTATGGACTTGCGAGGTGACCGACATCTCCTCAGGGGGTAAGGGTCGCGAGGAGGCTCGAGGCGAGGCGTTCTTGCGGCGGATCTTGGTGTGGAGCCGTGGGGCGCCCAGCGGGTCTTAGGGAGTATCGGCTCGTAAGATCTGTGGCCAGGGGTCGTAGCTTGCCGATGGTGAGCCGTGTCGATGAGGGCAGAGCCTTCTGGAGGCGGAGGAGCGGCGATCTGGGGCCCTGGCCCGGCCGTCTGGACGCGGACGAGCGCCTCCACGAGGGACTGTAGCCGATCTATTCGGCTGGTGAAGGCGTTGATGATGGTCGCCGGGGGAGGTTCATCTGTGCCTCCGATGAGGGGGAGGCGACGGCTGGTACCTAGATCTTCAGGGTGGTCGCTCGCCGTGTGGATGGAGATCGGAAGGCCAACTTAGTTTTTTGTGGAGTTGTTCCCACAGACGGTGCCAACTGATGAAGCTCCTTTTCGGGTCTCCCTCAGATGTTGTCTTCCGTCGATCTCTTGGTGGATTTCATAGGTGATCTCCTGTTGCGTGTGGGTCTCAATGGGTTTTGAGGAGATTGGTGATTTGAGAAGTTTAGCGCCGAGTACCTGCAAAGAAGTCCCGGGGGGGTTTGGTACCACCAAGGACCCTCCGACGATCAAGTTAGTACGAGATCCGAGCAGAGTAACGGCTAAGTGGAATCAAAAATCGCTTACTTGACCCCTCTGTGATGGGGGTTTATATAGTGGCGGCAGCACGCAGTAGCAAGTGCGAGAATCTCGTTGGCAGTTACGCTCCCGACGTCACGCTCGCGTAAAGAGTGGATCGCCATTAATGGGATCGTGATGGCGTGGAACGTGGGATGCTGCTAGCAGAGAATCTGCGCGTGGTGAGATTTGCGGAGCGGCGGTTACGCTTGCGAGTGGTAAAGTTGGTCGGTCGGTGGACCGAGGAAGATGGCCTCGGCTAGGGAGCTCGGGGACGAGCGAGAGGGCCGATGAGTCTTGGTCCTGTGGCAGCTCGGGGCAAGCTGAGAGGCCGAGGAGGCCAATCTTAAGGGGGCTCAGAGATGAGCCAGCTTGTGCTTGCAGGTCGAGTACAGGGGTGGCCTGGTCGGCTTCTGTGGGCCCTTTTTTCTGAGTTCTGGGACACGTCATCTACCACGTGTCATTGGAGATCGCCAATACTGAGCATCATCAGTGAGATTTTCATGAGGCCGTGACTTAGGATGAGTGGGTGAAACTCTTATAACTCTCACAAAAATCAAGGTATCACGTATGGCCTTAATGCATAACCTGTTTTTAAATACCCAAATTTGTGTTTTATATTGTATGTTTTTTTGACAAAGGTTCAATTAACAAGATATAGTTTTGTAAGGTCATTTAATGACTACTATATTCTTGCGTTCTGAAGATTTCTACACAAAGTGTAAGTTCAAGTCTTTATGACACTTACGCCGATATACAATATTGTTAGATATTCATCTCATAGTAGTCATGGTCATTATAGTTTGTATCGAATTTTGAACTTTATAGAGGAATTGTTGGAGCAAATGCACAAAATAAGGGAAAACTCCAAACTTCTTATGGTGGCCTTTAGTCCCACATTGCCCACACTAAAAAATGGAAAAGTGTTTGTATAACACTTCTATCCTTCATTACATTGAGTCCGAGGAAAGAGGATATGTTGAAACCATACGTGCCGCCTCTGTGGAGTGCGCGTGTTTGCACCTGCACCTGTGGATACGACACGAATGCGGCTTTGATTCCAGTTTACAAAGTCCATAGTATTATTTTTACAGAAAATTATATTAATATATATTTTTGTAAAATATTTAAACTATATAAGTTGACCGTTACAAATTGAAGGGTTGCGATCGTTCGAAAGAGTCCCAACCTTTTGGGAGGCTATATAAAGTCATTTCCTAAAGGTTGACCGTTACAAATTGAAGGGTTGCAATCGTTCGAGCGGTTGCAATAGTTGAAAGAGTTCCAACCCTTTGAGAGACTACATAAAGCCCTTCCTTGAAGGCAAAAAAGAACCAATAACCAAAAAACCAAGAGCACACACAATTCTTTTTTCTTCTTCTTTTTCACCGCATTCACATCATTCGAGCATCAAACAGAAAAAGATACTAACACTATTTCGGCAACTTGTGCAAGTCGGAGTACCGGAAAGACAGGGGGAGTTGTATCTTGGGATTGAATCGTTGTTGTAAACCTGCCAAGAGAGAGGCGATATCATTCTTAGGTCAGTGCACTCAAGTGCATGACTTTTTCCTGTAGACTTCAATTTTCATACCTGTGATTCACAAAAGTTAGAATTTTGTTCATTCAATTTTTTCAGAAATAAAATGTATTTAACAGCAAATTTTCCATCAAGTTTTGCAAAGATAAACTTGAGGGTTTGTCCTTTTGATTATCATGTGTGTATACCGTGTCATGCAATTTGGTACTTAATTATTTCTTAGATTCAATTTTAACTTTATATCCTACATAATGCCTTCCCCGGGACAATCAATCTTGGCTCCGTCCTTGATTGGAAGCAAGTTACCTTTTTTGGCAGTTGCCTGTAAGATGTTAGGGACCCACGAATTTGCCCTGAATACGATAGACTTTGGTTACTTCACCCACCAAAGATCGAACCCCCACCCTCTCCCTGTTAAGCGAAGCGTCGTACCAACTGCCAACTGAGCTAGTGCTCATAGGTGTTGAAGCCAATGTGGAAAACACACGAGCCACATCTTACACTCACAGGGGTTAGCTGCAAAATATATGAAGGGGCTATGTACAATCTGATGCAAGGAACGAGGACTACTATAAAATTCGCCGAGAATCTTATTAAAGCCTCATTAAACCCTAGACTTTTCTCTCTCCCAAATCCAAGGCGGCGGCGATGGGCAAACGAATTAGGCGCGGCGGCAGATCGCCGGGGTCCTCCTCCGACGTGCTCGGCCGCGAAATGCTCCGCCGCCGCATCGTCTCATCGAAGCTCGACGGCTCCTTCGACGTCGACGCCGTCGTCCACCACCTCCGCTCTCAATACCCCGACTACGCCCGCATTAAAGTCCAGCCTTTCACTCTCCATGTCGGAAAATCCCTCGATTTCCTCCACAAAACCCTAGAAGATGAACGACACGGCGGCGACGATGATGAAGGCGATCGAACCCCCTCGCCCTCTCGCAAGAGGCGGAGCAGGGACGATGGGTCCGAGGAGCGATTGCTTCGAGCGGAGGCTGTTCATCTCCGCCAGCAGCAGCAGCAACAGCAGCGCAAGAGACATAATTCTAACCCTAGCTCCGAGTCGTCTGATGATTCGACCTCGACATCTGAATCGGATGATGCTGTTTTCGAGTCAAAGATCGATCCTGAGTTCGATCTGACGAAATCTATGTTGAGGGAGAACTTAATGAAGAAGGCGAAGCAGGTGAAATCGAAGCAGGAGGAGGATAACATGGAGATTGAGAGTTTTAATGAGAAGAAGAAGATTGTTATGGGAAGCAAACGGGGGAATTTGCCACCAAAAGAGGAAGCTTTGGGGAAAGGAGATGCAATGGTGAACAACGGGCCCAGGTTTAAAGATCTTGGAGGGATTAAGAAGGTTTTGGATGAGCTGTTGATGGAGGTGGTTGTGCCTCTTTGCCATCCTCAGCTGCCGAGGTGGCTTGGGGTACGACCAATATCGGGGATTTTATTGCATGGGCCGCCGGGTTGTGGGAAGACGAAGCTTGCACATGCCATTGCTAATGAGACCGGTGTGCCATTTTATAAGATCTCTGCTCCTGAAGTTGTTTCGGGGGTCTCTGGTAAGCTTAATCGCATGTATTTCATTTTGATCTATATGCAGAAATGATCGAGAATATGAGTAATCCATGATGGTAGGAGTGAATTTGGTGTTAGTTGATGTACATGCCTTGTTCTTATTCTCTTATGTGATTATGTGAATCCCCTAGAATAAGATTTTCTTCTTCGGCTTTCAATTTGTTTTGGAAAGCGGAAACTCCATTCACATTGTCGGTTGAGACGATATTTTGTGCTACTTTGATCATGAAACATCCCTTTTGATATGAGTTATGCACTTTGTGACTTTTGTGTTAAGTGTAATTTAAGTTTGTTGAATGTATGTTAACTAGCACATTCTTTAATCTGTCCGGTTTGGCTTGTATGCTGATTCGAGTGCAAGTTATCTCCACCCAAAAAGAATGTCGTCAACTCAACTTAAAGGAAGGAAACAACTCTTTTCCTTTCGTTTTCTTCTCTTCTACCTCTTCTGCCTATTCCAACTAATCTCTTGTCTATTGATTGCTGTCTGTAAATCCACATGAACAAAAAATTTCATTGTTTATTTTTGACTTTATCTCCGTTCTTTTTTCCACCTATCATTGACCCCAACAATCTTTCCCTCTATGAAATCAATGTCATCAACAACTTTCGGGAGAAGAAGACGAAATGATTTGCTTAAACACTTGTATAATGGAGCCGTTTCAGTAACGGCCACTTGTTGGACAAACCATGTACAGCTGGTAGGATACATCTCAGGCGTGTCCTTCATAATTTATTTTATAATTTTGGGCACTATTGAATATTTCTAGCTTCTAAGGCACTCACTTCTTCGGCATTTATTTCTATTTTTTCTTGCTCATCATTCGTTTTTAAAAGGGAGTTCTTTTTTTTTTTTTCCATTTATGTAACTTACAGTAACTACTGTGTTGATGAAAAGAGTTTGATACGTTAAGCCCATTGAACATGAAATTAAAATGACAAGCTCTATTCTTTGTATGAAGTGAGTATACGGAGAAAAATCATGCGTAATTAGATCATTAATAATATAAGATGGGAATTTGCTTGAAAGTGCATATTACTTGCATATCTACATAGGCATGTTCAATCTCTCTTTGGTAGTGTTAGTTTTTTGTTATTACCATATCCATGGTCCCCTTTCATAAGGTATTGGCGCGTTCCTATCCATTTGTTCATGGCCTGTCTAATGCCTGGTCTTGATTCACTTGAAAATGACATGGTCCATGGATACCATTGGATAGGGAATGTCTTGCAATGCTATTATCTCCACCAGCTTTCAGTTGACTTTAATGAGCAGTGCCTTATAAGGATAATTCAGATTTATATATTTAGTTACTCAGCAACAACAATAGATATTTGATGTGGTAATACGGAAGTGCATGTTTACCTGGGGGTGGAGCGCCAGAAAATTTCCTTTGAAGGGGCCGGGTAAAACATATTCTCTACATAAATACATAAAACATACTCAAATAGGGAAAAATATTATCAAATGATTTTAGATTAGCAGACTTATCTTTTCTATTTTTACAATATTGATTCAACTATAAGGCTTCGTATATAAAGAAGCTACATATTTTTTATTTACAATTTTCAAAGTAAATAATACTCCAAAATACGTGATTTGGTAGCGTCTGCATCATAAAGTAACTTGAATTAATATATTATTTTAGTAGATTGTTATGTACATGTACTTTTCTTTATTGTTTTTGCTTCTATAACATAATATTTATAGTTGAAATAATAAATACATATATCAAAGCTATCCTATTAAACACACACTTCATACTAATTGCTAAAACTTTAAAAGTTTTCCAAAGGTAATAGATTTTCTCGTTAACCAACATAACATGTGGCCTCAAAAAAGAAAAGGCAATTAAAATGCAATCATCTAGGCGCAAACCTATAACTCTAAACACATAATGGAATGCCTCTGCAAATGGACTATAACTTCCCCTTGTATAAGTCCTATTAATGTGTATCAATAGATTTCTTTAAAGATGTCAAAGCAAAAGAAAATAGCAATATATATAGGTTCGTAGGAGCCTTGGGGGGCCCTTGTATAAGTCACATATTAATATGTGTACAAATAGTAATCTTTAAAGACATCGAAACAAATAAATAGCAACATATATAGGTTCGTAGGGGCCTTTTTTTTGGGGGGGGGGGGCGACCTTTGTTACCAAACGTGTTCAGCACCATCAAAATAGATGAGACAGACCAGTAATGAGAGACCATGGCTAGATATATGGAATCATGGATACAAAGAACGATGATACTGAGAGCAGTAGATAGATTGTACTTTCTGCCATTAATGGTGATATCTTGAAGGTTTACTGGATAAATTTGAGAATTATAGGAAAAACTGCTTAGAGTTTTGGAAGAATGGCATGGATGCTGCCATGATGTAGCTGGATCAGGGAGTTCTGATGTTATTTGGTAATTAGTCATGCACGCTATCAAGCGAAAAAAGTAAGCTCAAGAAAATCTTTGTTAATTGAAATGGAATAAGAACCTATGGGTGGTCTTCCACATAATAACGACTCTTAGGCATTGTCATACAATATTATTGAATTATGTTTATGATAGAAGCATCACTCTTAGAATCAAATGATGAATTGTTTGTGTTTGGATAGAAAGCATACAATTAAGGCCCTTAGATAAAATTTCCAGTACACTACTTTATTCATCATTTTTACGTTGCATGTATCCTTATATGTTGTCTAGATTCAAGATTTACTTATTTTTGTTACATGCCTGTGAATCTGATACTTCCTCACACTGTTCATTAAAGCTTTAAGGTCACTAAGACAGTTGATAATTGTTCCAGGTGCATCTGAAGAAAATATAAGGGACCTTTTCAAAAAGGCATACAGAACTGCTCCATCAATCGTATTCATTGATGAGATAGATGCAATTGCTTCAAAGAGAGAAAACTTGCAAAGGGAGATGGAAAGGAGGATAGTTACACAACTCATGACTTGCATGGACGAATCACATCAAACTCTTGGATCAACAGACACTGATTCCGAGTCACCTGGTTTTGTCCTTGTAATTGGAGCAACAAACAGACCTGATGCAGTAGACCAGGCTTTGAGGAGACCTGGACGGTTTGACCGAGAGATTGCTTTGGGTGTTCCGGATGAAAATGCACGGTTGGAGATCCTTTCAGTTCTTACACAAAAGCTCAGACTCGAAGGCAAATTCGATCTTATGAAGATAGCTAGGTCTACTCCAGGTTTTGTGGGAGCTGATTTGGCTGCACTAAAGGATAAAGCAGGAAGTTTAGCAATTGAGAGAATACTGGACAGGAGGAAGTCTGAATTTATAGGGGAGGATTGGTGGAGGCAACCATGGTCCACTGAAGAAATTGAGAGTCTTAGCATTATGATGTCTGATTTTGAGGTAGTGTAATCTCTCTCTCTCTCTCTGTAATTGTTGCCAAATTGGTCATAATTCTATGCTAAATTTTAAATAAAAATAAATGATAAATAGATTACACACTGTTATGTTGGATCTTTTTTGTCTCTTGACCTTAGTCCTTACCCTTTTGTACTGACATTGCATTCTTTCACCTTTTAATTTAAATATAATTATGTTTCCGACTTTATTATATTCACTTAAAGGTCTACTACATGAATATAGTGTTATAAACATTTGTGTAAGAACTAGAATTAAAATGCACCATTGTTTATTTGAAAATAGTGCATCAAAGCATTTCACAGCAGATTTATGAATTCCACACTGTTTGTCATCTGTTTTTCCTTCATGTTTAAGTCTAACTTACCTTTTGCGTAAACTATTAAGATGCGCTGTGCTACCCTATGGCAATCCCTACACTTCTCCAAGATGCTTAGAATTTTTTTTGAGGGAATTTATAACTCGTTGGTACAGCGAAAGAGTTCCCTAAATTTTTATATTGGCATTTTCAGGCTACATCCCATTTTCAAAGAGTACCTTTAGGAATATGGTGTATCTACGGAATTGTAAGGTATCAATTAAATATGATGTTATGCTTTATTTATGCGGACATGTGAAATGCAGTGGACAGAAGCTTGCGGATAAAATGTCTTTGATGTTGTTTTTGTGAATATTCTTTGCCAGAGCACACAATGTACTAGGAGGTAAGACAAGCAGATTAATGCGGGAGGTGTCTTGGGCAATGCTATGCTAGGTTTTCTTGAACTATTTGTACAAACGATGGTGCAAGTAATAACATGGATTTGTTACACATTGCTACATCATAGTTGCGAAGTACTGTTATATGATGCTGCATTTCATACTGTTTTAATACCTTACCAATTGAGAGAATACCCTTGAAAGAACTTATAATTACCTTATCACAATATTTCTGAAATGAAACTTTTGTACTAGCAGCAGTTGCAATTACATGCTCTATCCCCCTGTTTTTTGCTTCATCATCTTTTAAGTGTTTCAGTGTAGGTTTTGTATCTTTATTTATGCTATATTGTCTTTAATCATAATATCCGCACATTGATCTGCTGCCTGCATGTTTACAAATTTAAAATCTTCAATTTGCATTCATTTTTCTTATAGATGGTCATATTTATAATTGATTATATTTACATATATGAAGAATATTTGGACGGAGAATCATTGCTTATTATTTTCTGCAGGCAGCAGTTCCGATGGTGCAACCCTCTCTTAGAAGAGAAGGATTTTCCTCCATACCGAACACAAAGTGGGAGGATGTTGGTGGTCTTAACTCATTGAGGAAAGAGTTTGAACGTTATATTGTCCAACGTATAAAAAAACCTGAGGATTATGAGGTACTCATGTTGGTCTTTCTTGTGCATTTGCAGTATCAGGTTAAGTGTTGGGTATAACTAGCAACTTGCCCATTGCAAATGCGCAGGGTGCTTGAACATCAATTCATAAAAAAACATATGTTTCACGGTTTTTGAGTTCCATGACATAAAACATTGGCTCACCAACTTTACAGGTTTTTGATCTCTATGGCATAGATGTTGATTACGATATACTATAACCGAATATCACAGTTTTCCTCTCTTTGTACCCGTTACAATTTATTATTTTAATGAAGGCAGTGATTGGTGAGGAGGGTCGGCATGGAATACATAAAATATCTTATCTATGATAATTGAGTATTTTAATGGGTTAAAAACAAATTGGTTGGGTGAAGAGCTAGGTTGCACGGACACTTCCAATGAGATGTTATATCCGTGTCCGACACGTATTAGGTACTGACGCTTTCAAGACATTTGCACGACGCGTATCGTGCATTGGATATGTCATATACGTATATTATGTGTTCTATGTGTGTCATGCGTATAAAGATATTTTAAGTATGTTATTAGCGTATAGCATATTAGACTTGTTAACTTTGTCTTGTTTAATGTTGTCAAAATTGTTTATATTTTATTTATCTTTATAACATTATATATATCAGTGTCCTCATATCCTATGTTTTGGGATTTTGTCGTGTCGCTGTATCGCATCATGTTGTATCTATGTCCCCTTATCCGTGTCCATGCAACCTTGGTGAAGAGTCTGACGACCCTTGATCCAAATCTCAATCCAATCCAATTACCAGTGGAGTTGGAAAAAAGAAGACCCTTGATCCAGATCCCAATCCAATTACTACTTGAGTTGGAAAAAAGAATATATGATGCATAAATGTTGGTTGTCTTTATTTTTATTTTGGATACTGGTTTGTGAAATGTGTTAAAAATTGATGCTTATATATTTTAAATACCAAAATCGAAAGTAAATGAATTATTCGAGTTATATTTGGTTGAGGTTTGAATTTTGTTCAAATTCTCTTTTAATATATTTATTTATTTTGAGAATTAAAATTGACGCAATTGAAACTCGCGGCTATTTTACCCACATCAGACAAATGTGAAATGTGAATTGGCAGATTTAGCAAGATAAAACCACATTGTCTGAAACTGTATATTTATTGTAAGTTGAATCTTTTACCAATATATCGATCATACTCCTCGGTAAATAGATATATAGCAGAATCAGCAATGGACTGGTATACCAGAAAATCAATTTATGAGACATTGTACCATAAAATATTAAAATGGTTTATCAAATAACTAATGTTTCACTTTGCAAGTTTAGTCCATATAAGCATCCATACCATAAAATAATCAAAGTAAATGTAGTAAAAAATTTTAAGACCTATACAAAAAGAAAAACCCTTTCCCTTAACTCAAATGCCAGCCTCAAGCCCTCACCCTCTATATGCGTGTCACATCAAGACATGTGATTAATGGAGGGCATCATAAGATATAGATGGAAGTAGATATAACTTGAGGGGCAAATTTGGCAACATCAAAAGCTTGAATTCAAGCTCATTCCTAGTGTATGGCTTTACACACACACGCATGAAGCCTTAGGAGGCTTTTTCGTTAGGAGGCATAAAAAATCTATAGCTTCCATGATTTTTTTCGATAATCAGCACCCATCATCATCATCATCTTTATCATGTAAGGTGTGGATACACCAAATTTCATGTGATTCCACCATTTTTTCACCGTTGAATTAGTAATGTAAAAAGGTCTATTGTCAATAAACCGTTAATTGTGCACCCACACGGTGAAAAAGTGATGGAATCATATGAAATTTGGTGTAACCACATCTTACATGACAAAGATGGTGATGATGGATGCCGATCATCAAAAAATTCATGGAGGGTGTATTTTTTCTGATGCCATAGGAGGAAATTCCCTACCGTGTCATCTTTCCTCCATCATTCTCTCTATAGAGAGAGAGAGGGGAAAATGGATATGAGCCGGCGGCCTTTTTTTAAAATGAGCCATCGGGGCCAAAACACACATACCTCTGTGTATTTCACTTATCCAAACCGGCTATCTTGATCTACGTATGATGAAGCACTTATGTACAAAAAATATCGGGATTTAAAGACCTCCAACGCTTTCATCAAGCGACCATAATTTTCATATACCGATAAACTGTTGATTTTTCTATCTGCTTGATGAATGCGTTAGAAGCCTTTAAATCCCGAGATTTTTTGTACATAGGGTTTCGTAATACGTAGATTAAGATGGTCGGTTTTGGATCGGTGAAATACACGGGGTATGTGGTTTAGGGCGATGGCTCATTTAAAAAAAAGAGCAGCCGGCTCGGCGGCTCATAACCCTCTCTCTCTCTCTCTCTCTCTCTCTCTATATATATATATATATATATATATATATATATATATATATAACATGGCCCTTTTGCTCTTGTATATTCGAAGTCTGTATCTTTTTTTAATGAATGTTAGTTAAAGGTAATGATAATTGAAAAAGCAATATTATTTTCAGTTGCATGCTGTCGCATTTTTAAGGCGGTGGTATGGGATATCACGGATTACATATAGTTTTTAATCAAAATATTGTTGCAAGTAACATGCTGTTGATGCTTTATCTGAATTTTGAAGACAGTTTGTGCATGGCAAACTAAATCTTGTCCTAAAAGCAAATCGACAGCTTCATGTATTTATTTGTTTGGCTCGTAGCACTCACACATATTGCATGGTTTTGTGTTCGAAAAGCTTCATATAATGAATGGTGAAACCTCCATGAATTTCAAAGGCAGTCTGTGCATGGCAAACTAAATGTTTTCCTAAGAGGCAAATCGACTGCTTCATGTATTTATTTGTTTGGCTCTTAGAACTCATGCATATTGCATGTTTTTTGTGTTCACAAAGCTTCTTATAATGAATAGTGAAATCTCCCATCAACGAGTTGAAACAATTGCTAACATGCCATTTTTGTCTTTTAGGAACTAGGTGTAAACATGGAGGTTGGGTTTTTGCTTTATGGACCGCCTGGCTGTGGTAAAACATTGATTGCAAAGGCTGTTGCAAATGAGGCAGGCGCCAATTTTATACACATCAAGGTTGGGTCTGTCTCCCATATTATACTTCTGGGCCCTGAGAAACAATGACACACGCGCGCACACGTGCACACATACACAAAACACCAGATGTCTTTATCTACTTTTAATGTCCTGTATAATTCACAAAAACTTTCTGCTAACTTTGTTTTTGCATGTAAAACTTCTTGATGTTATTTGCTAATCCACAGGGCCCTGAACTTCTGAATAAATATGTTGGAGAAAGTGAGCTGAATGTTAGAACAATGTTTAGCCGTGCTAGAACATGCTCTCCTTGCATACTTTTCTTTGATGAGGTATGTGATTGCTATATTTTGTTTTATCTCATAGAATCATAGTTCTAGGTGATTGTTCTCATTTTAAGCCTCTTCGTTTTTTCCTATAACCATGACTCTATCTCAAGTGCCTCTGAGCTGACTAAAATACCCACCCTGGTGTTGATTCCAGACCCCTATTTGACCACCATTTCGGGGATATTTTAGTTATCTTGAAGGCCATTTGAAATTAACTTGTAAACTGTAAGGATTATACAACAAGATAGGAAATTTTGGGAGGTATATTAAATTAAGCTAGATATTGAAGGTATCAGTAAGAAAAGTTTAAGAAAATATGTGATGCATGTTTTTTTTTTTTCCAGAAATGGCCAAGGCATTGATAAGGTGTACACATTAGTGAATGACTGACAATCTTTGCTTTTCTTTCTTTTCCCTCTTCCACTTTCCATTTTTTCTCTTCTATTTCTTGTAAGTTCTCCTAGTCTGTTTCCTATTCCGCTGTTGTCAATCCAAGTCCTAACATGAAGCATCGACACTTTTGGACAATGTATTTCTTATACACGTGACGCATCCTGGGGAGAAAAACAAGATTACACCCAAAACGAGTGTGTGTTAGCATCCACTTGGCAATATATACAAGAAATTGTAAATCAGAAGTTGTATAGGAAGTTTAGGGAATCGCTCAAGGTGATCCAACTGTCGAGCATACCTACAAGATAAATTACTCTACACCTCATTTTCTTCCCCAGGAAGCTCTGCCAAGCCTTTCTTATTGCTATACCTGTCTGCATTCAAAGAGTTGTAATTTTGGTTTATCTCATTTCCCTAGTATTAGACTTCAACTATAATTGTAGCATTTTGACTTCTAACAAGGAGCTGTACTAATCCAATTTCATGTATTATTTCTTTGAGCCCTTAAAATGGATAAGGGCCAGCTGGGGTACTAACAGAAATGCCAACAAAGAAAAAGAAAGAGTAAAGACAAGAAACCCAGATTCCCTGAAGATAAATTAAAATCTCACCGCAGTATCTATTCCTTCAACGATTTTGCAGGTAGATGCTTTGACGACGCAGCGAGGAAAAGAGGGAGGTTGGGTTGTTGAGCGGCTTCTCAACCAGGTTACTGAGTTTCCTTGTCTACATAATGGTCCCTCGTACTAATACTTTTTGTTCTGCTGCACAAGGAAGTTATGGTCATCTTTGAGGTGATCAAGTTTGTTTACTTATACTGAATGTAGATCATTTTTATAATTGCTTGCAGCTACTCATTGAGCTAGATGGAGCTGATCAGAGGCAAGGTGTCTATGTCATTGGAGCCACAAACAGGTGTGCATTCTACATATTGCCTTTTCTTTTATCTATGCTAGTTTTTTTGCTTGTGCCATGCACACATACATTTGTAGACATAATGTTTATTCCTGAGAATATAAAGATTATTTAGTTTAAAATAGTGAAGATCATAGATCTTTTTAAAGATTTGATAGTTAGAAATAGTATTTCATTTTTTTTTTTGAAAATCTCTTACCACATGTCATGCTAAAAATCAAGTTTATAAATTAGTTTGAGACCCCCTCCTCTTTCTAGTCACTATGGTAGCAATAAAATTGAAAGTTCTGCCCCGTTTGGCTATATTCTTCTATGCCGTTATTTATGACAGACTTGAGGCGATGGATCCTGCTGTGCTAAGACCAGGGAGATTTGGTAGAATTCTCTATGTTCCTCTACCTAGTGCTGAAGAACGTGGATTGATTCTCAAATCACTTGCTCGCAAAAAGCCTGTTGCTGCTGATGTGGATTTGGATGCATTTGGACGTAGAGAGGCATGCCATAATCTCACCGGCGCTGATCTTTTTGCGCTGGTAATGATAACCTTTTTCTCTATCTTGAGTTCCTTTCTGATGGTCTTGTTGTTTTACCATCTTTGCTTGTGCGAGTTTTTATGGATATTGATGGATTGGAAATTGAATTAATAGAAGAGAGATACACTTGTGGTTGACCTAAGAAAGTGAATAGTAATAAGAAGACACACTTAAATTCACGAAACTACCAAAAAATCATACCTGTTAATCAGAAGAGTACTAGAAAGTTGTAAATTACACGTAACTGACAAAACTTTCATAGTGACGGTACCCCATTTTCACCTAACTACCATTAGAGCATTAAGCATTCTACAAATTCCATTAGCGGATTCTGTTAAGTAAAATAAAATTATAATTTACTAAAGTGGATACTCTTAATGTCATACAGTTTGGTAGTTTTTTTTTGTAATTTATTAAAGTTACTGGTAGCTTAATACAATGGCTATAACTTTTGGTAGTTTAGTGCAACGGCTATAGCTTTTTGTAGTTTAGTGAAATTAATCCAGGACAAAATTTAAGGCACATCAATACTTTTTCTTTAACACAAGCTCAGGGTTTAAAGCAGATATTTTCCAAGTTTTTCAGCAGTTACATCAGATGTTTACTCTTTTCTTTGTTAATGCAATATCCCCGTTCCACCTTCGTCAGATGAATGAAGCTGCTGTGGCTGCTTTGGAAGCGAAAGAAATGGCATTGGAAAGTGGCGGTTCATATGTTGGGCCACTGGTAATCGAGACAGCACATTTTGAGAAAGCTTTGGTAAAGATCGCTCCATCTGTGTCAGAAAAGGTATGGAAACAGTATAAATACGGAGCTTATATATATGACCTACAGTAGTGGCTTATAATTTTCCACTAATTAATACACTTGCCATCTTGTTGATCTTACTCGAGTGCCTATGGACCTAGCATGAAATGCTGTAAAATAGTAGGGTTAAGCTAACAAGTAACTAGAACACCCGTTAACATGCATTGGCCGCACCCCTTTAGCATACGTCTTAACCGACTCTGATACAATTCCAAAGTAGATTGTTCGGTTAGAAACTTGAACCAAAAGTGTCATTAAAATATAAACAGTGTCCGACCTCTTCATAACCTGTATGCAATCAATCATCACATCACATAACATATCAAATACAAAATGTGTGCTGCATGCTCGCCATAGGTTCGAATCTTGTCACCTTGATTTTCTGTTCAGTCAGCTAATACACATGAATATCAATCGACTGAACTTCAGTAAGTATGCTATGCCAGTAACCAGTCAATCAACTGTGAACTTCTCTCAGATAAAATTTTATTTCTATTGAAACTATATTTCATAAGATGATACATTCCACTTTGCGTTCTCAAAGTTTATTTAAACATTATCTCAGAAGTTTTGACACAATTAATTACCACTCTATACCAATTAAAAATTTAGTGGTTTAATCTTATTCTTACAGAAAGACCCAAAACCAACAAAAGGGGGAAAAAAAGAATAACAATAAATTGCAGGAGGACATCAAGTATTATGCTTTGACTGTTTAAAAGAATTATAATAAAGAAGAAATCATCATTGTCTTACCTTTTCCCCTCAGGGTCAGGTATGAAGCAAGACTGATGCACCATTATGAAGTAGATACAAAAACTAAAATCTTCCGAAACTCTCTAGATATACATCAAAGACTCCATAATGGAATTGTCAAAGTTGCAAGGAAATGATGTTGACCTGACATCTACCTCTTAAAAAAGGTTGTACCCTAATATAATTGACATCATGAGATTGGGGAAATCCTATACGCTGTGAACTAAGAAGTAAAATAGATTTGCTATATAAAGTTAAGCAGCTCAAAGTCATGGATAAAGTCAAAAAGTGTCATGAAATATGACCAGAGATTGTTTTGAGATACTAACAGGAACATGTGAGTTTGATCTGTGGGAAATTTTGGTATTGGAACAGATCATTAACAATTCTCTTTGGAAAAGGCCAAACTAGAGTTTGACTGTATAATAAAGCGTACAGTTACTGCATGGTATGACCCAAAATACTATCTACTTTTAGTCGAGATGTTAGGTAGTTACGATCATCATCCGGGCCTTTCTTCATTAAAGTGGGGTTGAGCTATAATGTTTTATTGATGATTTGGCAAAGTCATGCAATCAGCTGTCTAAGTTGATATCATCCTTCTCTTAAATAGTAGCACATTCCTGATCAAAAGAACACGATTGGACGAGAAACGGGGTTGCCATAAATGATCACTTCGTGCCCAAATTTTCTTCGATCGGGGAAGGAAGTGTGGGAAGGAAAGATGATAGTTTCGCAATAGAAATCACACAGATGAAGATAGGAGTGAACAATATACTCCCGCATGCATGCACAAATGAACAAACTGTTTCTGTATCCATCATCTGACAATTTTCCATACACATATATCCACATCCATATGACACTTTCTTAGAAAGCCCTCCAAAAGTCTAGATAAAAGCAGCACAATAAGCTCATTTCTCTCTCGATTAATTCAATTCGTTAATATATTAACCATCCCAGAGATTTATTATCTACACGCTGTAGAAAACAAAGGATTAAACCTGTTCCTGCTTGCATTGTTTTGATACATATCCATCTCCTCTGATGTCTGTAAGTTACGCGCTACCAATACAGCAAGCATACAACAATACATCCTTTGATAACTATCAAACAACAACCGAGCCTTTTATCCCAAGCATATAGGGTAGGCTACATGAACCAACATGAGAATCAGGCCGGTTCGAGCACATGAATCCTCCGCCATCACTCACTCCTATCGAACAATATACTTTCATTAGGGCCTTTGGATATCTTTTCGTATCGCCTCCATCCACGTTTTCTTCGGTCTCCCTTTCGCCCTTTTGACTTGGCCTAAATCGAGAATATCCATTCATTGAACCGGCGTCTGCGTTGCATATGACCAAACCATTTTAGGCGGGTTTCCCCCATCTTCTCCATAGGTGCTACACCAATCTTGCACGAATATCCTCATTTCACACCTTATCTTTTCTAGCGTCACCACACATCCAACAATGAAGCATGCGCATCTTCGCTACATGCATCTTCTGTGCCTGACGTTTCTTAGGAGCTCAGCATTTCATATCATATAATAAGAGGGGCCGAATAGCGATAGAACTTACCTTTCAACCATAATGGAAAGTCATGATAGCATAAAATACCGTTGCATTCCATTTCAACCAACAAGCCTAAATTCTCTGGTTGACATCACTATCGATCTCTCCATCCTTTTGGATGATGGAACTTAGATATCTAAGCTGATCGCACGGTGATATCTCTTGTCCATCCAGTGTTTTCTTCGGTGATATATCTTGCTGCATCCTTTGATAACTATCATGTGATAAAAATTATTTTACTTACAAAGTTTTTTTTTATCAAGCTTCGTCTTTAGAATGCCTTGTAGTTTATATCAAGGTTCGAGGGTCCGATACGAAACCAACCGAGATCGATACGAAACCAACCATACAATATCGTTTCTGCCAAAACCTTTAAAAACTTATTTTTTATACCATTTATACTATCATTGTGGTCATTGTAGGCCTTCGTTGTTAGAAAACCGCAAAAAAGTTAACCCAAACCCTATATTAATACATATCTAAGTACATTTTTCAATATATTTTGCATCATGGCTGGATTTTTAAATACTGGGATCATTGTCTTGTAATATAGAAGTATAAATTTAAGTATTTAATATATTTACACTATATGTTTCCTAATTTTTGTGCAAACTACTTATGCGTTATTTTGGGTGAAACAGCAAAGGATTCAATATGAGACCTGGTCAAAGAACTATAGGGCATCTTGATTTGAGAAACCTTGGAAATCAGTCGCAGATGTGAATCCTAGAATTCTTATGATTTATGTGCTGGCCACTGTAAATTATAAACAAGGAACTCCATTGTCTCCAAGTGTTGCAATTCCTCGCTTGATGCAAAAAGGATGGAGCAGCCACCGCCACAGCTTTGCCTGCTTAGATTGTGTATTTGAAGATTTAGGTGTAAAATTTTCACAACAGAGATTTTGAGATTTTCTTATGGAGTAAACATGTATGCTTGTGGATACTATATTTGGTATTCCAAGCATAATTTAATTGATGGTGCATGTAAAATTATTTCAGATAGCCTTTGAAATTTTGATATACCATAGAAAATGATGTATGAAGAACTTGTCTGAAATTTATTGGCTATTTTTTTTCTCTGACATGATATTTCTAAATCTTCCTAAATTTTTAGACTGAATTGTTGTATACAACTTGTAGAACATTTTAAAGAAATTGCACCATTTATTACATTTTCCGTTCTATGATGACCGCTAGAAAGGAGCTTATTACACAAAGCTGAATAAGCGTTTGATACGTAAAGCAGCTTATTTCACAAGGCTGAAAATGCCTTTGATACATAAAGTTTACCTAAAGCATGAGAAAGGGTGGTGTTTTGCGATATATAACAGAGATTCTTTGAGTGGATAGGCAAATATAAAGAGGTTATTATGCAATCATGAGATTAAATCCTTCAAATTGTGCAATGAGATAAGGAAAAATATCTAATATTATAGTTAACAAGAAAACAGAGTTTTTATTGCATAGAAATACCAGTTTCGCACTATATCTTCGATGCTACCATATCATGCAAACAGTGGCACCTAAAACCATAAAATTATGACCCAGAAATGTGTGAAATTGTTCATGCAGATAAAAAGGAGGTCAAGTGAATCACTTGATTTTTCACTTGATTTTTTTTTGTAAAATACGACTCATACTCTTGTAAACAACATTGCTGTACATTCATCCGCACCAGTATGGGTACTTCTATCTTCATAATACTATATTATAAACACCAGCTTTTCTTGTATGGAGGGTAAACAAGCAGATTCACTCATTTTTTCGTCGTGCTCGAAGTGAGCATATATCTCATTCATCATTGTCGATAAGCATGTGCATAACCAAAGTGATCTCCAAAAACTGGGCACAAAAAATTGATACATGAGTTCCGACCAATCCTTTTCCTGCAAACTCATTTTATAGACTTAATTTAGAATGCTGATATTCTGGCTCTGTATCAAAAATGGTGTCGGATATCAAAGAATTCTCTCCATTTCTAACTGATGATTGATATACTTCCATTCTACTTGTGTACATCCTTCGAAATTTCTTTGCTTTGAGGTGTCTTTGGATAGAGCAGGATAGCCAATAATAAACAAGAACCAACGCCAACGATTCCATCAAATGGATGCCAAGGATGTGTGCTTGCTAGCCAAAAAGGCGTGTTGGGCCAGTAAACTAAGAAGCCACCAGTTTGTAAGATGAAATTGGTTGTCATAATCCCTGCTCTCATCCCAATAGGAGCTGAGAGGTTGCCTTCAGTTCTTTGTTTCATTCCAGAGAGAGCCACCGATAACAGCAAAAATCCTGGTAAAGAAGGGAGAGACCTGCAGGATTTTTCATCAGTAGAGGCGCAATTTGCTGACAACGCCGCACGAAAAAAATGTCAAACAAGAAAACTATTACAACAAGCCTTTCGGTTCGGCTATATGAGTTTGTTTCTCCATTCTGCAATGTTAAGGGCCGTCTTCCCGGTTAAATTAACAATAAACATATCATTCTTAATTGCCTGTATCCATGTTCATCAAGGTCTAGCACTACCAGGATGGTTGCGCCATTGAGTACAATATTGTTGCTTCTTCTAACGGACAAATTAAAAAGTGTTGTATATTATGGATAAAAGGATAAATTACACTAAACACGCCTTTGCTACTTTAGTTTTTGTATATTCCCTTACACTTTGGTTTTCAGCTAACTTTTTCCAGTAAAATACCCTTTATGTAGTACTTCAAGGGAGCTTACTGTAACTAAAACAACATTAAGGTAGTTAACTGAAAAATATCGATAGTTAAGGGTAGTTTACTGTTATTTAGCCTATGAAAAACCCAAATGGTTCCTTTCCATCATTTGGCCAAATTTATTTTTCATTTGCTGCATGTGATCATTAACTGTAGTTCTTTATTGATTTATTACATCATTTAACCGTTGACTATGCACTGTTCTCCTGATGTCTATGTACAAATTTTAAACTAGCAGTTGGCGTGGACAGTTTTGTTGCAGGCTATTCACATTTTTATCTAGGCTTGTTTTTTTGGGATGGTTAGTTATAGTGCTAACTGTGCACAGTTTTATTTTGTGTGGGTCGGGTATGTGCATAACATTATTTCTTTACTTAGGAATTATTATTTTCTGCTTTAATGATACTGGGATCTACCATTATTTTCTCCATTGGCCGTTTTACATTACCAACTCTAACACAAACCTATCATGAGAGAGAACACACACACCAAATGTTCTCATTTCCTTCCCTCTTCTCTCTAGAAAAGATCCATCTCTTCTTTTTATCTTCCCAATATTTATAGTTGTTTGTAGGTCAAGGCAGTTGAAGTGTATGCCTGCTTAGGCAGATAACTGAATCCACAGGACCAGAGCATTATTAACTTTCTAGCCAGATAAAATAACTCATTGATAATATGAAATAAGAAGAGTTATGAAGCATACCGGTGTAGCAAAACCGTTCAGAAGGGAAAAGGTAATAAAAAAGAATAAAGAATATAATAGACTACAGGTTAAGTTCGGCAATGATTTCTTTTGTCAACTGTCAATTGACAAAAACAGAAAATCAACCTGTAGCGACACACTTCCCTTTCAAATTACTAATCAAAAATTCCAATATGATTGGTCTTATGAAGGACAGACAAAAAGAATTCCTAGCATGGAAGACTAGCATTTCTTTCAACCCAAATACAACAAGCATCATTGACCTTTTGCACCAACCTGTCTTAACATGGAGGGCAGAAGTCTATCCTTATGGTTAGCGCCTTCAGCACACCTTAATCTTCCGTCAAATCGATAAGTGACCTTATTTACTTCTAGAAATTAGTCATAGCTCATAGCATGTTTGATTTGTTTATTTAGTAGGATTCCATCTATAAATTTCCAACATAAAGATACTACCGCTAAAAAAATTAGAAAAAAGTGCAGACAAAGCACCGACAAGAGTTGGTATACCTCTGGCTTAGAGAAAATGCAAGCCCAGATAGTAAATTGGCTCGGTAATACCCGAGATCAACAGCTATTTCTTCAACAAGCCACGACCTAAATAATAATTCTTCCACCACGGAAATCCCAATTGCGGTCATAGCTCCACGAACAGCAAGAAGCATCATGCTTCCATAAGCTTTGATCAATGCAAGCGCACCTAGAGATGATGAAGGCAGTCCTGGCCATGAAAGCGATGCATAGCCAAGTAAAGCATTGATTGAATGTATACACAAGACGATTGTTATCCCTCCAACCAAACCCTTGAAAAAATCACAGACCTGTAAAAGGCAGTTGGATTCACGTGAAATTTGTTAATATTTATGTATTAGACAATGAGAATCAAGATGGACGGTTCCAATTGTCCAAAAAAAATTGTAGAGTCGATCTCTTTTGACAGCCATAGGAAGCATTCCCTCCTATGGCCTTTGTCCTCCATTACACACACACTAGATGCTGTGTATATGTATAGTATATGTGTGCACACATTATAGTTGGGTTATGTTTCATGTGTAACATATGTCCAAAGATCGAACTAATATATAAAAGTGGTAGTCTGGAAGGTGTGATGGAGCAGTAAAATCATCATGTTCAGTTATTGAGTATGTAGTTCATACCCTGGATGTTGATGTGAGTTCCAGCCCATATTGCTGAAGTGGATTCTCATACCCACGAATTCTTTTACCCCATAACACAACAAGGATTGTCATAGCAACATAGAGACCTACGATGCAAGCGTAATCAACAATAAGATTCGAAGTATTTGTCGTCCAACTCTGTACAAGAGTAGGAAGCAAGGGAATCACAACTGGGGACCATAGGACCAGCACCATCGAGGCAAACCCCAAAACCCTAACAATAATAGAAGCAAGTATTAGAAAATCGGTGTATGCCCGAAACCTGCATGGTGGTCATGAAGCAACCAAGCATGAAATGATAACCATGTGCAAATATTTTCCTAAAGTTGGTATGAGTAAATCACCTACAAGTACCAACATTAATTAATAAATCACCTTCTGATGAGTTCGAATGCTTCATAGTATGATAGGAAAGCATATAAAGATGAGACGGATTAAACTAGTCAACCTCCTAAATTACTTCAACCAAGAGATTGTTCAACTCAACATCCCTTTGTACAAGGGCTAAGTTTGACCTAAAGATACCAACTGTGGCATCAAATCCCCATAAATATCGCCTAAAGCCAAAACAAGATCCAAGCAACAATGTGTATAGAGAATCTAAATTATAGAAGAAGAGAATCAACGAGTGAAGAAAATAGAATGATGATAGCGTGATCTTAACCGATTTATTGTTAAACCTCTATGAAAAGTTCCGTTTCAGCATCTAGCCCATATAATGGCATCAATCTTTGAATGGATTTGTTTGATGTTGATGATCTAGAACTAAATATCACCTATCACAGTGAAATGAGTAGAAGAGGCTATCTATATCACATGCACAATTTGAAGTTACCTGATACGTCTTATCCCTAAAAGAAGAAAAAAAATTCAAAACTAACTAGCACAAGCCACAAGCATTTGCTTTCAAAATTGAAGTCACAGAAGTCAAAAACTCGCAGAAACCAGATCCGATATTAAAGCTTTAGTTTTTAAACGTCTTTGAGCTTAGGTGAATCAACATATCTTCATTTGATCAAACATTGGCAGTATAAAACAACAAAAGCTAACATGACATTTCAGTTAAGCTACAGTGTAGTTGGTAACAAAAATAAAAGGAAGGTAAACACATGCACGCATGCACAGGGGTGGGGGGTGGGGGTGCTAACCTATGAGACAAAGGTCGTTGAGCAATATGTAAGAAAGTGATGAGCCTATCAGTCAAGCTCATAGCACCACGTATACCACCCCAGAGTAACGCAGCTTTACCGACTGATCTCAATATTCCACCCTTCTGCACAAGTTCTGCCAGTGTGGCAACCAGCCTGTCATGTTTGGTAAAGACAGAAAACGGATTTTGAAAAGATTTCGAGACTCATGTCATGGGGAAATCACAGAAGAAAATCTGGGAAACTGTAAGGAATAAAGAAAAATCACCTGTCTTGATCTACTTCACCATCGCTTTTTGTAGGTACCACTGGACCGGCAACAGACATAGCTTTCTCAGCAAGGCTGCTCACCAAATTGTTTTGATTTTTTTCTAGCGATGCGTCCTCAAGCTTATCATCCCCTTTTTGAGGAGAACCTTTTTCATTAAATAAAACACCCATGCTTTCTTCATTTTTGTGGATCTGTATTTGCAATTAAGTACATAAATGCAGCAGTTGGAAAAGGCAAACGTAAAATAGGCATCTAATTGGATAAGTTGCATTACTGTGCATGGCTAATGAATTGCCCATCTAATTTCCTTTAAAACTGGCTAATAAGCCTGGAATAATAATTTAAGCTGCAGTTTAAAACCATGACAAGTTCTCGCTAAGCGCAATATGATTAACAAAAGAAAAGGGAAAGAATGGAGAAACTAGAAAGTTTAAACTTTCAATGCATGGACCTCTACATGGAAGAATGTTCAATTTATATTTTTCAGTTAGTTAACTTAATACCCAGGAATGGAAACTTGCAGCTTGTGTCCAATCTTTACCCAAAATATGCTGAGGCTTGACAATTATATATATTTATATTTATATAGAAAGCTATAAGGTGTCCCCAAAATCAAGCTCTCGTCTTTTTCTATGTAAAATTAGCTTAAGCCCCCATTTCCCTTGGTATTTCCATTTAGACCCTGGGTTCATATACTTTACTTCAATTTTTATTGTCTTTTTCTATGGAAAATTAGCTGTAGCCCCTGTTTTTCCTGGGTAATTCCATTTAGACCCTTGGTTCAGATATTTGAGCTCAATTTTGGCCTCAAAAATTAGATTTAGCTCTCAAATTTTTTTTTTGTGGAGATTTCCACTTGGATCCTTGGCTCAAATATTTCCAATTGACTATAGAATTGTCAAACTTTCAAATCACCCATTCTTATTTTTGCATGGTCCTAACTAATCGAGTGAGTGAATCATGAGCTTAGAAAATTACATGCAGCTCCCAATCGTAATGATAGCACTTGACTATATATCCAGGCCTTCAATTAAAATATTTGATTGCTACATGTATCTATATGCAATTCTTTTAAGATTTTCGATAACTAAATATAGCTTAATGCTTACTAACTATTATGAATAAAAATAATTCTTCTTCTCACTTCGCGCAATTTTATCGAGAATAAGAAGTAAAACACCAATATCTCTTCCTTATAAAACTTTCATTTGAACCGATCAAGCTCATTTTTGGCAGTATGCGGAAAATTTAGTTCAAACCTCTATTTTACTTGAAAATTTCATTTGGACCTTGGCTCAAGTGTTTGTAATTGGATGAGATTTAAGCATAGTTGGTGTACTCTTGCATAACGATTTTAAATATTAATATGCAACAATTTCTTATGGACTAAATTCTTATCAAATACAATCATCATTAAACGATATAACATTTGGTTTGAGATAATCTATGGTTGAACTTCCATCCGCGCAGTATGCACGAGTCTCTTGCTAGTATTATTAAGCCTAAAAGAAGAGTCTCCACCAGTAAACCAATAAGGGAAACATGCTGGTATTGTAACATTATAGAATTTTTTTATTATCCGCCATACCATTACAGTAAAATACACAAACTGCTTACATATAAGATATGGTCTATGCATTATCAGTTATCACAACTTCAATTTGCAGTAACCTGACTCCACCAAAAAGTTAAGTGGTAGAGGACCAAGTATCCATCCACATGAAGAACTAAACATCACCATGCCCTGAGTTAGCAAAGCATATCCCGAGAACAAGTGATGCATGAAATGGGAAAACATGAAAAATTTAAGTGGTGAAACGGTTGTAGCAGCAAACAAAACAGTATGTGTTCTAGGATCAGAGACAGATCGGTCACTGGCACCGATCTATACAGCTTTTTCTCTCAAAAGAAGAAAAAAATGGGGTAGCAACAGGAGCAATTTAGAATGAAAGCATAAATGATAAACAGATAGTTTGCATGCTAGACAGTTTACTGTGACAAGGCATAGAAAGGGAGCTTCGGTTTTGATTAAATTTGAAGCAACTGAAGTTCTTCAACAAACACGCAATCTAAGCACCTAAGAATGAGGATAATTAATATTCTTGAGACATAGACTACTGGTAGAAAAACATATTTGTGTGATCGAAGTATTTTGGTTCAATGTTTATTAGGGGAGATGGTCCTTAACATAGAACAAAGTAATTATGCAGACGAGCCCACATATTGAAAATAAAGACTATGTTGCTGTTAATGTTCTACGTTTTCTTTTTCCTTTTGGCCAAAGGTGGATCCAAGTGTGACCCACCCTCTCCTCTAAAAATATAGGTTGGTTTCTTCTCTCCTTTTTGTTGGTTTCATGCTTTGAACTTGTGACCAACTCACTGTTCTCGTTCCCTACCAACTATCCCACCTCTTGGAAATTGTCTTGTCACTATTCTTGTTGTACAATAAAAAAAATTCGCTCCTTGCAAATCTGCAAGCTTGATTAAAAATGTCAAAATAAAACCAGGTTCAAATGAGAAGAATATTCAAAAGTGTCAGCATACAGCAAAGAATCATGACTACAAGAGCATGATCAAATTAAAGGATTACTTTTTCCTAATTTTCCATTTAAAAAAAAACATATAGATACCATCAGTTTAAAATAGATACATTACCCATACTGTAGTGGACCAATGCCATGAGCGAAAGAATTAAAGGGATAAAGATGCCTAGATAATCCTTATGGAAAATGCAAGAGGGATGATTTATGAGTAGATTAATTAGAAGTTCAAATTACAGAAATAACTTAGGAGAGTTATCAGCATTTGGAGCTTTCTCATTCCATTTTTCCTTTCTCTTTCTACAAGATGTAGTGGGGGCTATTATAATTGGACTCAAACAAGAATGTGAAGGAATGAAATAAATTTATATCTAAAGCAGTTAATATTCACATGAATACCAACGACTTGAGCAGTCCCGGATAGTTTCTGTGGCATTTTCTATTTCAACAATTATGGTAGGGATGGCAGAAGACAATTCTGTAAACTAATCTCTAGGCATCAATCTACAATGTTTCCTATGCAGTCCGGACAAAAGCTGAAGTACTACATGAATGGGTGATTCAAAATGAATTGGTAAGAGATATGAACATGCATGCACATGATATAGGATTTTAACCTAACAAATGCACACGACATGAGGATGTTATCATCACTGTGATGTAAATATCACAAGACAAAGAAACTGAAATGCATGTATTACATATAACAGTGTTAATATGTTACTTTTAGTAATATACGATGCTACAATAGATAAGAATTCATGGAAAAAATAAATGGGAGAAGGCCGAGAAAATATCTCAAGCGTAGCTCTCTACTCATGCAATCAGTTGACAAGAGTTAAAAAAAAAATTGCCGGGCAACATAATTTTTGTTAAATTGTTTGTAGAAAGTTTCTAGAAGAGAACGCGGTGTTTAGGATTCTGAAGGGGGCCTTTAAAGTGAATATAAAGATGTTAATGCAAGATCAACTTAATAAACAAAAAGTTGGTGACCCTCTTCTACCTTGAGATATGACGCGCGCACACACACACACACACACACACCCCTCCAATGAAAAGAATGTCATATGGTTTTAAGTGGCCTTGATATTACCTCATGATGTGCCAATAAAGCAGATGCACCTATAGCAGCTGTAACAGCCCCAGCCATGACGCCACGATTTGTCTGAAGCTCTTCATGGCCTTCATTTATGGTGTTATTTGAATCAAGTTGCCGTTCTTTTTCATCGCCGGAACTCCCTTTCTTGGTATTGCTCTGTTGTGCATAAGAATTCTCCTGCACATCTCTAGATCTATTGAAAGCCTCACTCTGGTCATCAGCAAGCAAAGAAACAACCTGAAAGTATGTTCTCAAAACTGCCAAGCTAGAACCTACGATAACACCTAATGGAAGAACTTTTCTCAGGTAGCTAGCACCCAACACTAAAGAAGAAATCGTTTCAATTACATGTGTTGCTTCAATTGTACCAAATTTCTTTGATTCTGTGTCACCACTTTCCGAAAATGAGTCTAATTTCAATCCACTGTCATGTACAACTGCCTGAGATACTGCAACAGCAAATTGTTCCAAATCTTCTACTAGATTACTGTCCAATTCTGTCAGATCAGGCTTACCTAACCTGCGACCAGCTTCGATTTTTAAAGTGTCCAGCAATTTGTTCTTAATCAAGCATGCGAACTCTTCCTTACCTTCATCATGCTCACCTACCGCCTCATGCTCAGATTGATAAAACTCGTTATCTAGTATTACATAGGATGGCTCTATGGTGTTATCCGTATCATTTTCATGGGAAATGTGGTCCCTTCCATTGATTCTCTCATTTTCCCCACCTTCGCTTGTATTTTTAGGATAACCATCCATCATTCTCCACCGACCTTCTTCGGGGTCGAGAAATAAATCAGTTGCTGACTCTAAATCTAATGATTTCATGGCTTGCACCTGTGAGGAATAGTATCTATGAAGATAAGATGCATATGGGGAACTCCAGTATTGGTTCCCAGCTACATCTATTGGAAAATTATTTACATTGTCAACCTTAGACAAATTTTTGTTCTCTAGGTTCTTAAAAGCCATATTACTTTCTTTGACATGACTGAAACAATTATTTCCAGATGAGATCAGGCTATACCCAACCTTCTTCAAGTTATCCTGAAGCTCTTGATAAGATTTAACATCTTCTTCTTTAATAATACTTTCAGGATGATCAGATGGTTTAGCCACATCGGGCTCTACACCTGATTTATTATTTCTTTCATCTGCCATCTTCGAATTTACTATTTCATGATTCTCATCATTCTTTATCTCTTCACCATTTTCTTGGTTGCTTGCCTTCTCAAACTGGTCAATCATCTCTTCTAGAACTCCATACACACTATTAACCGCCATTTGGGTAGAGTCATCAAACCCAGTTAAAGCATCTAATGCCTGGGTAACAGATATTGGAGGAGGTTCTGGAGATGAACTCTGAGGCATCTGTTCTTCTGGTTTAGTAGAACTCTGAGGTATCTGTTCTTCTGGTTTAGTAGAACTCTGTATATTTTGATCTACAGCATCCTGCATAGTCTTGTTTACATTCTTCTGAACATCACTCACCTTTTCTATCTCCTGATGTTCAGAATCGAATGAGCCAGCTGATGAGGTTTCTTCAGAATGAGTTGATGAAGCTGATATATCTTGCACTGCTGGAGAGTCCACTTTTCTTGTTTCTCCGCTTTGGATATCATTTCCATTATCCATAACTTGTTTGTTACGCTTGTCTCCTTTTCCACTGCTTTGATTGACCTTGTTCTGCTCACCAACATTATCATCAATCCCATCACTGGTCTCCTCAGATTTGTCAGACTGACTTGATTTACCGCCCACTTCAGCCTCAGCGTCAACATTTGCAGAAACTTGGGAATCCTTTGCTTGAGAAGTTTCGGTGCTTTCAGGAATTGACTCAGCCCCAGCATCAACATTTGCCGAAGCTTGGGAAGCCTTTGCTTGAGAAGTTTCGGTGCTTTTAGGAATAGATTCAGCCCCAGCGTCAACATTTGGAGAAGCTTGGGAAGCCTTTGCTTGAGAAGTTTCGGTGCTTTTAGAAATAGATTCAATGCTTTCTTTAGATCCCCCATCATTTCCAATTCCATTTCCCCCCTGTTCTGAAGCACTAGTTCCATCTTGTCCACTTTCTGCAGTTGAAGTTCCTTTTGGTCTTTCTTGGATGCTTGGCTTCCCTGATGTCACATTCTGAATCCAACCAATCTTTTTCAGTCCATCAAAACTTAAGTTTGTACTCCGAGTTTGCATAATTTCAGTAACGGCGCTTGTCAGCTTTCCACACACATCGTCAGGCACCGCTCCTTCTAAAGCTTTCATTAGTGTTTGTCCTTGTTCCATGGCAGTAAGGACCTGCAGCAAAAGGGGAAAATGATGAACTCGTAGAATTTTTTAGCAAAGAAATTGCTATATAAGAATAAGGAATTCGCCATTTTAAAAAAAGAGTAAAATCAGGGAAGAAAGAAGCAGACAAAATTGTAATTACTAAATGATTGGTAAAAAAATGTTAACCACGGATGGAGTAAAGGAGATTAAAGGAAACAAACGATTGGTAAGAATCAAAAGTAGCTCCACAACCTGCAGATGTTCTATGCTCAACATATAAAGATCTGTATTCATGAGCATGTGTCTGCATTGTGTGTGTGGATATCGGTCTGTAGACAACAACACATGGAAATTTATATGGAGGAAATACGGCATTCCAGTATGTGGATATTGTGATACTTGGTACACACTTTATGATACTTTGTACACACTTTCCACACATTTATTTTCTTTTCTTTCTTCTTCATTTTTTTGGGGGTTTGATAATAACACTTTAGACATGTTAATCTTGATATAAAAAATTTACCTGGAAAAACCTGAATGCTTTTCTAAGAGTACGACAACATATATCTTCAAAACTGAAACATAACCATCAGCATGCTTTCCATCAAAATAAGGGCTTTTGAGCGAGCGAAAGAGAAGAAAATAAATTCCTGTGGCATTGACCGAACATTTGTGATTTAAGTAAGCAAGGGTGCAAGACACTGATTCAACATGAAGCCCAGGGCCAGTAGGCAGGGTAGGGAGACCAAACTTAACAAGCTAAACACAGTCGATGGTGATGATGCCATTTAATATTAATTGTAGTTTAGATTGTTGGAAAGACAACAAAAGTATTCTTCTATCATTACTTTACAAAATCTAAAACACCATCTAATTCTTATTTTTAGGATAAGAAATTAAAATGTTCTCTTACAGATAATAGAAAAAAGGTTAGGAAAACTCACCACATTTGAAACTAAATACACATTCACTTAAATGATTTCTCAACAAAGCATCAGTTCAGTTGCATTATCCAATGATAATAAAGTAAAAGATAATTTATTACAGCAACAGGTAATCGATTTACAGATTTTCAACAAACTTCTTACCTCATTGCACAAGAGAGCAAAAAATAATTTGTTGCCTCAAAGTCTACGTATAATTAGGATTTAGGAACATAACCATTCGATATAAATAGCATATGGTGATACTTAATTGCATTCATTTCTTCCTCTCTTTTTTCCAATAATATACTAGAAAGCTACACCTTCACCTGTTAATTTTAGATGAAAATTGTATATCATTCTAATTCAATTTTAGTTTTAAACCAAAGCAAGTGCAGGACACACTAAAAATCTGTATTAAAGCCTCTCGCATTGAATATAACGCATGCAAGGCGTACCTTTTTCTTCCGATCATCATCTAGAGTACCGGGCATAGTAACATCAAGCATATTCATAACAACGGTTGCTGTTTGTAAGACCTGACTTCCCTCGGCATCACCATCTTCTTCATTGGTCACACTGGAATTGGTGACGCTATGCTGCGAAGCATCTGCATTTCTATCTTCTCTTATCCCTGTATTATCTTTCTGCTTCCTACCAAACCCACTTTCAGATTTTGAAGGAATGTTTTTTTTAGCAAGAGCCACACCATCACTTTCATCGGTAAACTTATTAACAAGAAATCCATTCACTGTATTTGCGGAAGTCAGCTTCAGCCCACTATTATTTGGATTCATATGGCGCAAAAACCATTTCGGAGAATCATAAATTGCATGTGCTTTGTTCTGAACTGCAAAGTTCTTGTCTGATGTTTTACCATTAACAAATGATAAGCCCTTTGAAGGATTAATGGTGATATCCACATCTTTTAATAAAGGATGTCTACCCTTCAAAAGGGCAAGCTCCACTGCTGCAAGCCACTGCAGAAATCAGATAAATAAGCATTCGAAAAAAGGAAAAAAAACAATAACCCAGCAGGAACTGATTATCTAAGTGAGTCCATATGATAAACAACGCTGGTGATCTCTCAATACGAACACAAAACAAAACCGTAAGTACTGAGAAAACGGTATAAAATAGGATAACTGATTACCTCAATTGTAAGTTGTTGGCACCAAAGAGTAGTAGATCTATCACTTCTGCTGATAACCGATTGATGACAAGAACAAAGAAGCAGGCTTGTAAAAGGATTTTCCGCTATAGCACTTCGTGGAACAGAGAAAAGAGGCACAGTTCCATCGTCACTCTGGCAGACAAAATATATCAGAAACGATGAACTGAAAATTTTGTAGGAATTCGAAATGCAGGTATCTATTATATTAACCAAATCCGATTCAAATCAATCAAGATCTCTAGCCGGTGCAATAAATCCCTATAGACAGCAACTACTCCAATCAAGAACTCTAATTGATACAATAAATCCCTATAGACAGCAACTACTCCAATCAAGAACTCTAATTGATACAATAAATTCCTATAGATAGCAACTATGGACTGATTACTATTATTGTTATGAATTGATTGTAAATTTGTTACCATAGATGTATATTCAATTTGTTACCATTGATGTAAATTCTTAGCTATAAAATCTAGCCTTTGTACATAACAAATTCATCAAAGAAAATACATTGATTTCTAAGTTTCTATATGGTATCAAAGCTCCAAGTCCAACCGACTTTTTGATCCTCAAAATTTCCTTCTCGTCTCCCTCCATCAATGGCGGCTTCCTCATCCTCTTCTTCCCTCACCAATCCTACTCTTTCCTTAACTCTACCCTCGATTAGAGTTCTCCTTAACAATACAAAGTACCTCTTATGGAAGACCGGCTTCAAATCCTTCTTCAGGCATATCAAATGCTCGATCATGTTGAAGGAATCTCACTCTCCTCTTCTCCGACCTTGCCCTCTGCTGACGACAAAGCTTCACCAACACCCAACCCTGCATTCTAGCCATGGATCTTGCATGATCAGCTAGCCCTCGGTTGGATCCTCAACTCTGTTGAGGACTCTATCGTCTCTCAACTCATCGGCATCGACTCCTCTCATGTTTCCTGGATGACACTGGAACGACATTATTCTCAACAAAATCAAGGGCAAGTGATGCAACTCCGCAATGAGTTCTTCCAACTCCAAAAGGGCTCCTCCTTTATGACCGAGTACCTCAATCGTGCCAAGATGATTGTGGATAGCCTAGCCGCCATTGGACGTCCACTATCCAACGATGAGATCGTCTCTCGTCTCATTTTCGGGCTCGGTCCTGACTATATGCAGTTCCGCAAAGCCTTCATACCACTGATGTGTCTCACACCATTGATTCTCTTCATGGGCTCCTCACCGAGGAAGCTGATCAACAACTCGTCACCCTTTGATCACCTTCATCACGTGGCCTCTCCAATGGCAAATCTCGCTCATGCCCCCACCGCGGTGGAGCCTCAATATCTGCCGGCGGCGGCGGCAGGTTTCCTCTAAACTTCTCTAAGAACCAAGGCTATGGTGACAACGGTGGTGGTCGAGGAAAGGACGCCTTCTGAAACTTCTCCCTAAACTCACCAAAGTGTTAAGTATGTGATCGTCATGGTCACTCTGCTCTGACTTTTCATCATCGTTTCAACCCTTCATACCAACTCTGGTTGATTTTACCCAATCCCACACTCAACTCCAGCAATTTTAATTGGTACCCTGACTCGGGTGCCACTCATCATATGACAAATGATCTGGGCACTATCCACCAAGATCGACCTGATCAGGTTCACATTGGAGATGGCTTAGGATTGCTTTTCACACACATGGGCACTTCTTTTTCCATCAACAATCGTCAATTTCATCTTCATAATACTCTATATGTTCCTTCCATTTCTGAAAATCTCCTCTCTGTGGCTAAATTTATTGCTGATAATAATTGTGTTTTCGAATTTCACCCATCTTATTGTCTTGTGAAGGATCGCAACACTAGCCGCACGCTAATTACATGGCATCTTCGTGATGGCCTCTCCACCTCTCCTCCCGTGATCTCTCCTCAAATTCTTTGGCTCTCCTTGCATCGACTGCACAATTGCCCTCTCTGGATATGTGGCATCATCGTTTTGGTCATCCCGCCATGTATATAATCCGCAATATTCTTTCCCAAGCGTCTCTTTCTTTTTCCCTAAGTGAAAATAAGTTGTGCTCGTCTTGTGCCATGAGCAAATGTTATACACTTCCTTTTACTTCTACTTTATCTATGTCGTCTTTTCCTTTAGAGTTAGTCCATTCGGACATTTGGGGACCTGCCCTGGTTTCTTCTTGTAATGACTATCGTTACTATGTTCATTTTTAGATGATTATTCTAAATTTTCCTGGTTTTATCCTCTTGTTCAACGTTCAGATGTGTTTGATATCTTTGTTAAATTTCGCAAACATGTCGAAAATGTGTTAAATACCAAGATTAAATTTCTTCAAACTGATGGCGCAAGTGAATTTCTTCCTCGGTGATTCCAAAACGAACTATCTACTAATGGAATAGGGCACCGCATCTCCTGTCCCCACACCCACCAACAAAACAGTTCTGCCAAACGAAAACATCGGCACATCATGGAAACCGTCTTTCCCTCTTATATCACTCAGGCGTTCCACTCAAATTCTGGTCCTTCGCATTTGAAACCGCAACTTACCATATCAATCGTCTTCCCACACCTAACCTAAAAGGGTTGTCGTCTTAGGAACTTCTTTTTCATCGAAGCCTGAATACACCTTTCTTCGCTCCTTTGGTTCTCTTTGTTTTCCTCATCTTCGCCCCTACAATCACAATAAACTACAGCCGCGATCCCTCCCTCGTGTTTTTCTTGGCAGGTTATCATGGTTATCGCTGTCTCGAACCTACCTTTGGCTAGATCTACATTGCCGTCAATGTCTTCTTCGACGAACACACATTTCCTTCCTCACCAAACACACTTCTAGATCCCCGTCCTTACCTCCTCCCCCTATCCAACATCCTTCTTATGTCTCTACAGGTTCATTTATGTACCCAGTGATGTGAATATTTTTCCTGTGTCACGCCCCGCTTCCCAAAATCCGGAATGCGGAGAGCGACGAAGGCCAGCCGTGCTACCTACGGTAAGGTAAGATCCTTCCATAGTCACATAAGGCTGTCTAGATTAACCTGTCAAAAATAAAATCCAATATCGAAAGGAATAATACTGATAATCATGCTGCAATGAAACTAAAAGAAATTCTAAAAATGGGTCCACTAGATAATTGATGCAAAAAGATCCGATACAATAGGTTCGAAAAGAAAACAAAATCGGAAAGATACATAAGTCCTAATGTCCCAAAAGGGCGCACATGCTAAAAGCTAATTAAAAAGGGTGAAAATAAACCTACGGTTACTGGTCTTCAGCAAAGTCTCGGTAGCCGCTCTGATCCTGCTCGGCCTGAAAATCTGTCTCTAAACCTGAGATGGCAAATCTCAGGGATGTCAGAACATCCCAGTAAGTACTCAACGTAAAAAGTATGTGTGTGGCATAATAACACGAATATATGAAAATAGTGAAGCCCGGTGCGCAAGAAAAACATGTATATAAATAATTAGATGCATTAACATTATGAAACATGTATGTAAGGGGTCAGGCCATAACCTAACTGGTCACTAAAAGGTAAACTATCCTAAAGTAAGCTCGAGTGTGTGCGTCAACCTCTGCAGGAGTATTCCTAACCCAAGAGTGGTGCCCCAGGGGCTAGGAAATACGGGCCCAACCGTGGAATGAATAAGAGACCGCTATAGCCCGGTACGAACTGTAAACATGAGACCGATATAGCCCGGTACGAGCTGTAAACATGAGACCGATATAGCCCGGTACGAGCTGTAAACATGAGACCGCTATAGCCCGGTACGAGCTGCCGGCATGGGACTCCTGAGATCCTGTTGTACAACGCACACTCAAACTAGCCCAACACCCACGTATTTATAGCTATTATGGTAATGACTAGAGCACTAATTAAGAATGCTGAAAAAACTAGAATAGTGGTTGGTAATTGTATAGAGATGAAACTGGTAAATAGTAGTGTGTCATGTCATGTAGTTCAGCATCCTTATCAGCGATCTCGTTCATAGAGTCTAGAGAAGCGAATAGTCAGGACTTGTCTGTGGTAATAGTTATTAGGTAATAGTAACTGCATAAAGGTGTTGTACAAGCTGGTATGAATCACAATTGTTATCTTTACCGTTAACCTTAATATGGGTATCTTAATCACAATCTGACTAGAAAATACATATATGTGAGTTAGGTTAACTTTCGAACTTTTTTTGTAGTTAAAATAAATCTCATTTTAAAACCACACTTGCTAATTATTCTCACTTGCTACATAACAGTTTGCCTATATATATTGTATAATATAACGAAAAGATACTGACACATTTATCTTTTATTCTAACAGTGCAGGAAATATATATATACATATAACCACAAAAGAATGCCGATGTATATCGACCAAAAGTAAAGAAAGAGTACTTGCCTGGATGATAAGGATCACGGGACAACGACGTACGAAGATGCGAGGCACGAACTCAGCTAGGATTCAACTTGGGATCAGAGTTATACGCTCTTCCTAGATTGATTTTGCCATAAGCCAACAATGTACCACACTTAACATATGATTGTATATAACCAAACATGCACAATGAAATAAACATGTAATATTTTATTTATGGATATAAATATAGCGACAGAATGCAGCAAGAGAAACTTGCCTGATCGGATCTCACGACGGGGTGCGTACGCCATGTCCAACATCGGGTAAACGTCGCAATGTACACACGAGCGTAAAAAACTGAATCAGGCAAAGCAAGAAGGTGATCGCGCTGGTTAGAGATGTCCACTGGGTCGTTCGGATCGTCGGCGACGGGCACGGCTCCGGCGATCACCGGGAAACACGAGATCAAGAAAGAGAAGAGATGAAGAAGAAGAAAGAGAAGGGGTTCTGGGTTTGGGTGCTCTGGGATCAGAGAAGAAGCAAGGGGGTGACGTCGACGATGGGCCGTCGACGGCGAGGATGCAGGCGAGGGTTTTCAGGCGATGGGGCAGGTGAGATGCAACCTAGGGTTCTACTGCGATGTTGGGTGTGGCTGTTGGGTGCTCGGCCAAAAAGAAGATGGTCTCGGTTTTGATGTGCAGGTGAGAGGAATGAAGTGATGGCTTGGGCTAGGGTCGAGGGAGATGAAGAAGATGCTGTCAATGAGGTTGATGGTGTTCAAGCGAGGTGATGGGATGCGACGACAGCGGTGGTGATCTCAGGAAGATGAAGTTGGGTTCTTGGGATGATGGCGATGGTGGTGTGCTTCGATGGGGTCTCGGGGAGAGGAAAGAGGGTGCTGGGGCAAAGGAGTAATGGTGGGAGCGAGGTAAAGGCGATGATAAGTGTGGGGAGATGGTAATGAGGAGGTAGATAGGGTTGTTCGGGAAAGAAGGCAACGGGTTCTCAAGAAGGTGCTTGATGTGGGTTCGGGTTAAGCTCGGAGGAGGCGCGGGGCTAGGTTAGGTTTCTCAGTTGATTGAAGTGTTGTCGATGAGGATAGAATATGAAGGTGGCGATGGTGATCGAGTAGGTGCAGCAAGGTGAGATGGGATCGGAGGTGATGATCTCGGTGATGGAGGTGAGAGGATGATGAGGCCGATGGGTTGAGGGTCGAAGGAAGGAGTGGTCGAGGGCGTGGAGACGAGGGTAGAGGGGTGGTCGACGACGGCGAGGCGAGCATGTGTTGGGTCTCGCGAGCGGCGACCGCGAGGCGGGAGAAACGAAGAAGAAGAGGCAGAGAGAGGAACAGTAATCGTGGGGAAAAGAATCGTGTGGAAATTATGGGGTTTTGAGAAAGTTTAGTATAATAATATATATAGTGCATAGGAAAAGAGATTTGCGAGTAATTGTTGGGATTTAAAAAATATTGAAAGGAGGAGAGAGAGCCTGTGTGATGATTTGATACGATTTAGGATTAAAATCTTAAACAAAAATATATATTTTGTTAATAAAAATATAAGTTCTTTAAAAATCGTATATGAAAACAGTTTAATAAATAAAGAATAAAATATTAAGAAAATTTGAGTTTTCGGTTAAATACAATCCAAAACACGCCCGGGTCGGGTCTAAAATTATGGTTTGAAAATACGGATAATATGCGCGTCAACCAAAGCCAAAATAGGATATTCGGGTAACGAAAATGAACGGATACACGTAGCATGCACGCAGCTATCCAAACGAGTCCGTTTCACTAAACGGGACGAGAACACGATGTACGGATGTAATCACAGGGTCAGGGGTATGATGCAGGCCATACTAGGTATTTTTAAAATATATTAGTTGATTATAGTTGTATTATTAAAAATATATATATGTAGATGCCAAATATACGATGCAGGTAAACGGAACATATGTAAGCACGGATCCTTGGGACTAGCAGAGATAAGACGTAATCAAGGACCAAGACGGGTTTCGAGCATGCGGGTCGGGTCGGATACCAAGCACAGGAACCAAAACACTATCCGCACCCCAAAACAAATAAAGTCAAGAAAAATCCACAAGATAAATAGAATAAAAAAGTCGAACATGGTATAACTGAACTAGGGTGTTACACTGTGCAACATCCTTCTTATGTCTCTACAGGTTCATTTATTTCGGTCACAAGCGATGCTAGAACTAGTATTGCGAATGATGCCTAACCCCTGCTGTTCTATCATCGGTGCACCCGCCCGACGCCTGAAGTTAGGACAGACGCTGCGCCTTCGATCTCTCCGCCACCAACGCCCACTACAAGGACTACTTCCAGCTGCAAATGCTCCGCCTGCGGAAGCTCCTCTCGCGGATGCTCTACCTATGGCTGCTTCTCAGCAACTGTCACACTCGATGGTCACACGTTCCAAGGATGGCAACGTCTGTCTCGCTTCTTTGTCGCCTCTCGACAGCTCGATGACATGGAACCAGGCACCTTCACTCAGGCCAACACCCATCCACGCTGGCATGAGGCCATGGTTGATGAGTACAACGTCCTTCTCAGCAATGACATGTGCTGCCTTGTTTCGCCTCCACCTAATGCCAAAGTTATTAGATGCAAATGAGTGTTCAAATTGAAGAAGCATGCCGATGGTTCTATTGATTGTTACAAGGCTCGACTTGTTGCAAAAAGGTTCAACCAGCAAGAAGGTGTTGACTATCATGACACTTTCAGCCCGGTCATTAAGCCGGTCACCATTCGCATGGTACTTTCTTTTGCGGTGTCCGGTGGATGGACGATCCGCCTACTCGATGTCATGAACGCCTTCTTGCATGAAAATCTTGATGATGTTATTTATATGAAGCAACCCCCAGGCTATACTGATCGTGATCATCCTGCTTGTGTGCCGACTTCAACATTCTCTCTATAGCCTCAAGCAAGCTTTGCGTGCTTGGTTCCTTCGCTTGAGCTCGTTTCTTCAGCTAGACTTCGTTGGCTCTAAGGCTAACTCTTCTCTCTTTTTCCGAAGAACAAGTAACTGATTTTTATGTTGATCTATGTCGATGACATCCTCACCGGAAGTCCAGGAGCTCCTTTGCCTTCCCTCATTCAAAGCGTTGATCGTGAAGTTGCCATGAAGGACTTGGGTCCCTTGGCGTTGAGGCTTGTCGCACCTCTACCGGTCTGCTTCTTACTCAGGCCAAATATGTGTCTGACCTGCTTCAGCACACGAGCTTCCTCGACTGCAAGCCTATCACCACCCCGGTCGCCATTGCCACTCGGTCTCTCTCAAATTGTGTCGATCCTCTTCCTGACCCGACCCTCTATCGAAGCACGGTTGGGGCGCTAAAATATCCTATCTTAACTAGGCCAGATTTGGCCTTTGCTATTAATCAGGCTTGCCAATCTATGCATGCTCCCACTGTTCAGAATTGGACCACCGTCAAGTGTATCCTTCGATATCTTCAACATACTGCCACTTATGGTCCCCAACTCACCACCACCTCTTGTTCTCAATTATCGATATACACGGATGCTGATTGGGCAGTTGATTCAATTGATCGTCGCTCTGTTGGTGGCTTCTCTATATTTCTGGGTTCAAATCTCATGTCATGGAGCTCCAAGAAACAACGGACCGTCTCTCGATCGAGTACAGAGTCCGAATACAAAACTCTTGCTAACGCCACTTGTAAGGTCATGTGGGTTGGGAGTCTTCTTCGTGAACTTGGTGTTCCTCTTATTGCTCTTCCAACTATCTACTATGATAATATTTCCGGCAATCTACTTAACCGCCAATCCAGTTTTCCATACTCGGACAAAGCACATTGAGATAAACTATCATTTTGTTCGGGAGCGTGTTACTCGTAGCCGGCTGAACATTTGATTCATTGCCTCTTGATCAAATTGCGGACATCTTTACCAAAGGTCTCGCAACTACTCGATTTGACTTTCTTTGTTCCAAGTTGTTGGTCCAAGATCACCCATCAACTTGCAGGGGAGTATTAACCAAATCTGATACAAATCAATCAAGATTTCCAGTCGGTGCAATAAATTCATATAGATAGCAACTACTCCGTTGGAGTCAAAAATTACACCCCGGTTGACCAAGTCAAAGTCAAAGTCAACCCCAAGCCAAGACCAAGTGGGCCCATGCCCAGGTCAAGCCCGAACATGCAGCGGCTGGCCTCCTCCATGCCAAGAAGAAAATTATGTAATAAATAAGTTTGATGTAATTTTCATGCATGGATGTAAAATAAATGGGCATAAAGCCAAATTTTTGTAAAGCCCATGATTCATGTGCAAAAGAAATGAGCACACGAGGCATGGGATGGGCAAAAATGCCATTTAGTAAAGCTCAAGAGGCTATATGTAAATTTGTAAACCTATATAAGACAACATTATGATGAAATGAAAAAAAAATTATTCCCTCAAAAGCTAGGGTTTTTGTACCTCTTTCTCCTTCCTCAAGGTTCTAAAACTTCTCTTTTTTGAATTAAATCAAGAGTTTCACTCTTTCTTTTCCAAAAAGAAATAGTTTTTTACTACAAAACCCTTGAAGGGGAACGCGAATCTTCCATCAAATCTCCAAAAGAGGAGATTTTTAAATCACCCTCTTTTCTCCAAGATCCAACCAATAGAGAGGAGGAAGGAGACCTATCCCCAAAAATCCCACTTTGGGGCTCAAGAGAAAACCCAGGACTCAAGGTGTAAGAAAGGGACCCCCTTTCATCATCTTCGAAAATATCTTGGGAGTTTAACCACACAAAAAATAATATATATATATATAATAATAATAATAATAAATCCTTCTTTTTAGGAGTTCAACTCCAAAAGTCAATCGGTAGTATAACTCCCAGTGCAGGGGCTAAGCCCTTTTGTCTTTTTTTGGAGTTTAACTCCAAAAGTCAATTGGGAGTACTACTCCCAGAATAGGGGTAAGCCCCTTTTTCCCGCTGGCGCCCAGCACCCGCGTACCGAGCACGTGAGGCGTTGGCACCCACATGTCATTTGGACGCTATTTCCCCTTCTTTTTGTATACATATACACTCTACAACGCTTTCCCCGTCTTGAGGCGCGGCCCCGCACCCTGCAAGGGGGCTGCTAGCCCCCTTGTCTCCCAGTCCGCTATTCGGGTAGCGGGACCCCCGAAAACTCTGCGAGGTCCCCGATATATCCAAAACCCCTTAAGACACACATACGCACACTGCACATTGAGTTCGCATGACCAGTTTGACCCGTCAATCGGATGTTCTCTCGTTCCAAAGGCGAAGGGTAATTAACGGCAGCTTAGTCCGCGGCTGCCGAAGATTCGGATTCGCACAATCAATAAACCCTTGCCTACCCTAGGCAGGGGGAATCTATAATACGCATGACAAGCGATGTGTATTCCCATCTTAAATGGGTGACGAAAAACACCCTATAGATTCTGGCACGTCCGGTGAGATCTTCTCTTCTCCCATATTTCGGGTTAAACGTTCATGCGAACTCAATCAATATATGTATCCATATTAATACTAAAATAATGCTCTTTTATGCAGGATTTCAAATTGCAAACTTCGGTTGCAATAAAATTTCTCCAAAGATAAGCTCAGCTCTCAAGACAGCTCCCATCTCCTACACGATGAAGATGGACGCCAGGACGATCCTTCCGGCCAGTCTCGAGCGACAGTGGGAGGAGCCGCCGCTACCATTTGGCTATGTTCTGTTCATGTCAGCTAATGCCATCCCAGCTCCTTAAGCGCTAGTAACAGACAGACCGTGCTCGAAAGGCAGGAGGCCAAATGTGGCGATCTCAAGGGCACCACTACCCAAGCACAAATCCGTTTTCGAACGATTCTCCATTGCTCTAGCTGGGGGGCAAGGCCATCAACACCAACAAAGCAATAAGGCATCTCAGGTAAGCTCCAGCGGTGCCCCTGACAACTGCTCAATCGGGTATCTTCTCTAAGCTCCCCGTCAATCGACTCACGGAGGCTTCCTGGACGACGGATGTCCGTCAAGCTCTCAAAATCGAGAAGCTAATACAGATAAGGCTCAGTTACAGAGCCAACAAAAGGACTAAGGCTCCTTCTAGGCTGAACTTCATGAGGTTCCAAGAACAGGGTTACCCCGCAACAACAGCTGAATCGGCTGTAAAGTTCGCTAGCTCTTTTGAACCACTGAAATTGATCCAGAAAAATGCCATGACCGCAAGAGTCAAGAAAACGGCGATCCGGACAGTGCCACCCAAGGACCTGGTCAGACCAACAGTCTTCAGTCGTATGTCCTTTCCAGAAGAGGAAGGGCCACGACGATGGTCCGAAAGATCTGCCGACCAAAGCAGGCGAGGAGCAGGCAGGCCTAATGCCGACCAGCCTCGGAAGCCAGTGTTCGGAGAGGGAGGAGAATCTCCATTGAAAGAGAAGCTGGATAAGGTCTATTCCTTCAGAAGGGACAAAGTTCGTAAAATATTCAAAGATACCTAAAGAAACGATCTACAATTGCCAGAATCAAAGAGACCGCAAGAAGCGAATATGACCGACGATCCCAAATACTGCCCCTATCACAGAGTGATAGGTCATGCTATTGAGGACTGCTTCGTCTTCAAAAATTGGGTCAAAAACCAATACAAAGCAGGAGAGATAGAACTGTCTAAAGGCGTGTTAACAAACAGTCAAGCTGCGACCACCAATTTATACAAATGGAGACCGAAACCCTTCGGAAACCTGATTCTCTCAGACATCTGCCATTATCTGAAAAGAGCGGACCAAGGCAACAAGTTAAGAGCCAAGCGAGTAACATTGCCAATGAAGAAGCAATAGACGGGTACACAACTCATACGGTCTACATGATAGAGCTCAGAGGAACAAGTCCTCCTACGCCTTATAGCCATGACAATGACGCGATTGTTGCCATCCAACACCGGCTCGATCCAAATGATGAAGAGCCCGCTCAGGCCATTGAGGCAAAAGAACCCGTGGTTCTTGTTGAATCAAGCTCACGAGGTAAGGATAACCCCGTTGTCGTACCCGGAACTATAGAACAAGCATTATTCCAATGGCTTCAAAAGCAGCTTCAGGACAGGGACGAGAAAAAGGCCAAGGTCCATTCCAAAGTCGACGAGCTGGCAAACGTCGTGGCAGATCTCACGATCCAAGTCGCCCGATTGCAATTACAGCAAAATCAAATTTTGGTTCGTGAGCCAGGGATTGATATCCGGAAGCAGCCAACCGATATTCCTTCCAGCCCAAGAGCGGAACACTTTTGCGAAAAACAGTCGCAATCAGCTTCCAGTCTCTTCGATACGTACACTGAACGGGCTAAGCGGACAGCGGGCAAATCAAAGACTGATCGGCCTTAAGGACCAGTGTCAGTAAAGGCACCTACTCTAATGAAGAGAAAGAAGGTATACTCTTTCAGGAAGAATGGAGTCGGCAAAATATTCGTGGACGCCTTGAACAACGGTCTGCAACTGCCTATTCCAAAGAGGCCACATGAAATGAACATGACCTGCAATCCTATTTACTGCCCATATCATAGAATGGTGAGTCATACCATTGAATACCGCTATGTTTTCAAAGATTGGATGGAAAACCAATACAAACTTAGGAAAGCCTCCAACCCAAGAGCGGAACACTTTTGCAAAAAACGGCCGCAAGCAGCTTCCAGTCTCTCCGATACGTACACTGAACGGGCTAAGCGGACAGCAGACGAACCAAAGACTGATCGGCCTCAAGGACCAGCGTCAATAGAGGCACCTACTCTAATGAAGAGAAAAAAGAAGGTATACTCTTTCAGGAAGGATGAAGTCCGCAAAATATTCGTGGATGACTTGAACAACGGTCTGCATCTGTCTATTCCAAAGAGGCTACATGAAATGAAAATGGCCTGCAATCCCATTTACTGCCCATATCATAGAATGGTGAGTCATACCATTGAATACTGCTATGTTTTCAAAGATTGGATGGAAAACCAATACAAACTTGGGAAAGCCTCACGGTCGTCAGATGTACCGACAAGCCACATAGTTACGGTCATCAACACAACTCTGCCAAGATCAAAGTTTGATGAGCTGGGATAACCAAACAGGACCACCATGTCGTTAAACTGGGAACATTCGACCACCACGTCGTTAAACTGGGAACAATCGACCTCTAAGTCGTTAAACTGGGAATGAAAAAAAGTGTAAAGAAATATTAAAAAAAGCCGAAATGATGGGGCAACTCGCAATAAAAATCAGCGAGTAAAATAAAATGAAAATAAACAGCCGAAATGATGGGACAACCGCGAATCAATAGCCGAAAATATAGGGCAATCGCGACCTTCGCGATAAGAAAAGCTGAAATGATAGAGCAATCACGGTAAAAAACCGGCGAATGATGGGTCGCTCATGGTACCATATTCCAGTGCAGTGATGCAGACGCCAACCAAAATCTAAATCCCCAAATGGCGAATGATGAGTCGCTCATGGTACCATATTCCAGTGCAGCGATGCAGACACCAACCAAAATTTCAAATCCCTAGATGTCCCAACGGCGAATGATGAGTCGCTCCTGGTACCATATTCCAGTGTAACGATGCAAACGCCAACCAAAATCCAATTTCCTAAAATTCTCCCAGCCCTACCGTTGGTCCCCAAACTAACTACCGTATACAATCCACGGGCTCAAATAATTCTTATCACACCCATAACCCACCGCAATCACCAGTCATGCGGCCGGTCTCCGCCCTCAGAATTATGCTCCATTTAGGAAGACCCACTCATGTGTCCTCACGATACATGAGGAGAACAAACTTACGAGATCCTCTTGACTCGTAAGAAAACACTTTTGTGGGATCCTTACGACTCACAAAGGAAAAACACACTCGGGAGTCCCCACGACTCCTAAGGAGAATACACCTACGGGATCCTTTCGACTCGTAGGGAGAAAATGCTTTTATGGGACCCTTACGGCTCATAAAATTGAAAAGTCTTAAGTGATACGGACTTAAACTTATCTCCTAAGCCATCGTTCCCCAACAAGCAAAGGCAAATGATGAATTGCTTCTAGCATCTATGCTCCAGTGTTAGCAACGCTGATACCGACCCCAACCCCAACCCCAAAATTCCAAACTTCCGATCCAATAGACCTCTAAGTCGTTAAACTGGGAAAAGATGACCTCTAAGTCGTTAAACTCGGAACAGATGACCCCTAAGTAGTTAAACTGGGAATGAGGGAAATCCCTTCACGGCAGATGATGATTCGTTCCTGGTACCATATTCCAGTGTAGCGGTGCTGATGTCAAACCAAAATCCCCAAATCCTCTCATGGCAAATAATGATTCGCTCCTGATACCATATTCTAGTGTAGCGATACTGATGTCAACCCAAATCATATCAAATTAGCAAATCAACTTCAACCCTGACACCGCAAGAAGCGGAGCAAGTCAAATCAAGCACCGACCGTCCAAATCGCAAAAAGGGCAGCACCGACCGTCCAAGTCGCAAAAAGGGCAGCAATGACCTCCCCGTCGGAATTACGCTCCGTCTCGGAATCAAGTCAACCAATGACCTCCATGTCTGAATTATGCTCTAACACGGAATCAAGTCAACCAACGACATTCCCGTCGAAATTATGCTCTTCGTCGGAATCATGCTTCGTCCCAGAGTGTACCCCGTGTCGAAATTATGCTTCGTCTCGGAGTATCCACCTTCCTTGTCGGAATTATACTTCGCCTGGGAATCAACCTCTACATCGGAACTATATTTCGTTCAGAATACCAACCTCTGCGTCGGAATCATGCTTCGTCTCGGAATATACCCCGTGTCGAAATTATGCTTCGTCTCAGAGTATCTGCCTTCCCTGTTGGAATTATGCTCCGATCCCTAGAATCATGCTCCATTCTTCGGAATGATGCTCCGATTCCGAAATTATGCTCTGATCCTCAGAATTATGCTCCGATCCATGAAATCATGCTCCACTCTTTGGAATGATGCTCCGATCCCGAAATTATGTTCTGATCCTCGAAACTATGCTCCGATCCCCGAAATTATACTCCCGAAATGATGCTCCGCACCCGGAATGATGTTCCACCTCGAAGTCCAACTCCAAGATCCATCAATTTCATGCACACAACTCATATACGCAGTGTGTATTTATTGATGGGGGCACTTTGTTGGGGTAAAAAATAACACCCCGGTTGACCAAGCAAAAGTCAAAGTCAACCCTAAGCCAAAGGCCCAAGCCCAGGCCAAGTGGGCCCATGCCCAAGTAAAGCCCGAACATGAAGCGGCCAGCCTCCCCATGCCAAGAAGAAAATTATGTAATAAATAAGTTTGATATAATTTTCATATATGAATGTAAAATAAATGGGCATAAAGCCAATTTTTTGTAAAGCGCATGGCTCATGTGCAAAAGAAATGAGCACATGAGGCATGAAATGGGTAAAAATACAATTTTGTAAAGCCCAAGGGGTTATATGTAAATTTGTAAGCCTATATAAGATAATATTATGATGAAATGAAAAAAAGAATCCATTCGTTCAAAAGCTAGGGTTTTTGTGCGTCCATCTCCTTCCTCAAGGTTCTAAACCTTCTCCCTTTTTTGAATTAAATCAAAAGTTTCACTCTTTCTTTTCCAAAAATAAATAGTTTTTCACCGCAAAACCTTTGAAGGGGAACGCGGATCCTCTATCAAATCTCCAAAATGAGAGATTTTTAAATCTCACCCCCTTTTCTCCAAAAGATCCAGCCAATAATGAGGAGGAAGAAGGAGACCCATCCCCAAAAATCCCATTTTGGGAAGATCCAAGGCTCAGAGAATTCAGGGCTCAAGGGAGAAGAAAGGGGCCCCCTTTCATCATCTTTGAAAATATCTTGGGAGTTTAACTCTACAAAAAATAATATATATATATATATATATAATAAATCTTTCTTTTTAAGAGTTCAACTCCAAAAGTCAATCGGAAGTACAACTTCCAGTGCAGGGGCTAAGTCCCTTTGTTCTTTTATTGGAGTTTAATTTCAAAAGTCAATTAGGAGTAAAACTCCCAGAATAGGGGCTAAGCCCCTTTTTCCCGCTGGCACCCAGCGCCGGCGTACCGAGCACGTGAGGCTCTGGCGTCCAACGTCCGCGTGCCTAGCACCTGAGGCGCTGGCACCCACGCGTCCTTTAGACACTATTTTCCCCTCATTTTTTATACATATACACACTCCACAACACTTTCCCTGTTAGAAAAAATTTCTAACGGGACGCTGCCCCGCACCCCGCAAGGGGGCTGACCCCAGCCCGCTATCCGGGTAGCGAGACCCCCGTAAACTCTACGAGGCCCTCGATATATCCAAAACCCCTCAAGACACACATACACACACTGTACATTGAGTTCGCATGACCAGTTTGACCCGTTAATCGGTGGTTCTCTCGCTCCAAAAGCGAGGGGTAATTAACGACAGCTTAGTCCGCGGCTGCCGGAGATTCGAATTCCCACAATTTATAAACCCCCGCCTATCCTAAACAGGAGGAATCTGTAGTACGCCTGACAAGCGACGCGTATTCCCATCTCAATGGGATGACGAAAAACACCTTACATACTCCAAGCAAGAACTCTAATTGATATAATAAATCCCTATAGATAGCAACTATGGGCTGATTACTATTATTGTTATGAATTGATTGTAAATTTGTTACCATAGATGTATATTCAATTTGTTACCATTGATGTAAATTCTTGGCTATAAAATCTAGCCTTTGTACACAACAAATTCATCAAGGAAAATACATTGATTCCTAAGTTTCTTTATATTAGACTATTACCATTCAATGAAATCAATGATTAAACTGTATGGATAAAAAATGAAACAGAACAAAGACGTGACAATGTAGTTCTGGACTTCCATATTAGCCAAACTGAAAATAACTTAAACCTCTTACTAACTACAGAATGATCAAACTTTATGAAACACAGCTATGCATGCATTACAGAAATAAAGAAAACATTGCCGCCTTGCCAGGTGCCATAAATAATGTGTTTTTATTGTGCAACCCTTTTTATCTAAACTAACAATAACAATCCTCCATCCCATACACAACTAATATAATAGATTAAATTGAAAGAACAATTAACAGAAAAAACAAATACAAAAAACATTTTCCAAATGATGTCTAGATTGCAAATTAACAATTCACCAAGTTCATCATACCTAAAAACATATAAACAAAAACCATAAGATAATAACAGGACCACGTAACCTATTGTCCATCATTTCTTTAAGAATAAGTATTTAGATATGCTGACACGCTTAACATCTGACAAACTATACGACCATTTGTTTTGTTCTTTTTTCTTTTATTGGGTTTGGGGGGTGGAGGGTGGATCCTGTACGTATCAAAGAAGAATCATACCCAATGTTCTGCAAATAGGTTCATTACAAGTGATAAGAGGATTCAAATACAAATGTTTAGAATTCATATATGGTTGATAAAGTATGCAGAGGAGTTTCTGAACTACACTTGAAACATAGGCAAATCAACATTTGAAGATAGTTACTACAGTGGAGCATAACAATAAGCCTGCCTATTTTGTTTTGGATGCAACCCACTTAGGACACTAATCCTGCATTATGGACAAATAATTACACCAAACCATGAAAGAGTCCATCTAAAATTATCTGAATGATCATTAGAAGTGTAAAACAACATGCTACAAGTAAGCTGTACTACGTTACTAACCCATCCTAATGAATGTTGCATGTATAGAAACTAGAAAGCTCAATCACATGAAACAAACTGGCACAAGGTTACCAGGGACGCAGATAGCTTCGGTATGTGGAATAAAAATGGATATCTACAACATAATTGATTCCAGCACAAGTTACGGTAGCGCAGGCTTCTTTGACTTGCTTGAAAGGAAATAGTCTTTCTGGAATGTGGAACTACTACTATATTATCGCGAAGGAGTTGTACCATTGTATATTTGCGTTGTACTCGTTGATTGATAAAAAAAAATTAATTAGGGTGCACCTCTCCTAGTTAAACTTTCATATTTGCTCTACTCGGACTGCAGTTGATCCTGATAAATTAGAAATAGCCTCTGCTATTGATAAGCAAATTATATTCCCCGAATCCCCTTAGGTTAATTCTCTTTTTCTTAATAAGATTGCTTCCTCGTTTTCTTTGCCTCTTTCCATCAGAAGTTCGTCGTGCTTTTTATTGATCACCGAGAAATTAAAGGGTCCTGTGTTGTCATAAAGTCGTTAAAGCCTGTAACATTCAATCTTCATTTCATTGCAGTTAAATGACTGAAAAAGACTTGAAGGACCATGACATTGAGTCTGAGTTTGTCAAAGATCCAGAACATTAGCAAAATGCTTGCCTGATTTATTAATACAACACTCGCATTTAGACCCACAAAAAAAAGCAGTTGATGGAAATTGATTGATTATAAATTGATAGGACAGCAAAAAAAGGCATCCACCCTATTCACATGGTAGAAGACTCCAGAGTCAACTTTGACTCGTAAAATAGAATACAAATGAATGTGCATCTTAAGTAGCAGCAAACAAACCAAACCGCCTCAATTAGTCAGCTTAGTGCAATATTAACTGGAAGGGAATATGTTTTTATAGATCATCAATGAATTGCCTGAGGAATTTGAAAAAAGCAAAATTAGCCCTTATGAGTTATGATTAATAAAAAAACCTCACACCAAAATAATGGAATACTAAAGCGTAGGAATTGTGACAAGAAGGTCACAGGTTCGAGGAATGGTGAAGAAAATATGAGAGGGGTTAATTTGGCCTACCCACATTTTCAATAATAATAATAATAATAATAATCTCCCAGAAAAAAAAATTCATGTAATTCAATTTATATGGACATTTTTCTGAGTGAAAGACTACATGCCTGTATAAATAAAACAGGAACCTTCAGTTTGGTAACCAACTTCCTTGTGCTAGTCACTGAATAGAAGTCCTCAATGTTATCAAAGCCATAAGAAACCATTGATACTGCTTCATCGAAATCACGAACAGTTGTGGCTGATAGGGCTTTTGCAAGATCAAACCCTTTGGCCTTTCCTTGGAAGAGCTCCTGCAATAATAAAACATGAGTTTAGAAACCAATACAAGGAGGCTTAGATGAACCAAACATAGATAATTTGTTCAGTTTATGGGTAGCACTTCACTTGCCTGAGAATAATTATATGTTTTCTTATTTGGCTAGGGTGTGGTCACAATGCATTAAAAATGTACATATTCATTAAGTAATAAAGGTCTTCTTAATAATGGTATTTGGTCACCATCTATTACGGTTCGTTTAGGAAGAAAAGTTGAAACCACATGATTCAAATTTCAAACCCCAAAAAAATTAGATTCTTCAAGAGTAAAAGATACTATTTCTGCTTCCCATCAATACCTCTTCTCATCCTTTTCTTCTAACACCTTCTGTTAGTAACCCATACACTCCCCAACATATTTCAATTGTTTGATGTGTCAATACAAGAGCACTCCAGGACACTTAAACAACATATCAAGCCTTTATATCAAGATAAGCCTTTATATCACACTTCCATTACAATATCGCACTTTATATGTAAGCTTAAAGTCGTAACGATATAAAAGAAGGTTTAGCTGTGTCACAATGTCACCTTATTAAGGATTTCCTGCCAGCCATTGATGTACACACTGAGACCTGCACCCATGTTCCATGTAACACAATCCACCGAGATCACAAAACCTCCAATCCTTTCATCTGTTCTTATCCAATTCTCCCTCTCTAATACAGTTTTATTTGAAATAATTGCTAGAAAATAGTTTACATGCACATATCGGGTAAAAGGGGACTAGAGTGTCCTATCCTTAAACAGAGAAGTGGCATGATCTCATTAGACTTTGCATCGTGTTTTTGCACTCAAGTGCAAAACACAATGAAAAGGATGGATGAAATATGTGCAAAACACAATGCAAAGTCCAATGAAATAATGCCGTGTATGTTCCTCTGTACGGTCCCTACAGGGACATTGTACGCCCCTCGTATGTACATACAATAGATGCATGCATACAATAGATGCATGCATGTATACATGTCTCACGCGCGCGCGCGTGTATGTGTGTGTAGGGAAGGCTAATTTACTCCCCTGGCATAACCAGCTTAGTTATGCCGCGTAAATAATTACACATTTGCCCATCATATATGGATAAAGAAAGGGTACCGACGCAGGACGGAATGGTTAAAGCTTAGGTAAGCGCGATTGTGGATGCGTGTATGACAAAGGAAGCAAGCTATGATGCGTATGCAATAGAAATTAACACATGCAAGGCCTAATCTAGATGATCAACACACACAAGAGACCTGAAATTGAATAACCGTGAATAATTGATAATACAAACTATAAGAATAACATCACAATTGAAATTCAGAATTTTAAAGCAGTCAATTCAATGATGATAATTGTTATAAGACCAGTTCAAAATTACCCTCTCCGTTTGATGTTTGAAGTTTGCACTGGACTTTAAAGAATAGCAATAGAAATATTGTTGTTTGGATCAGATCTGAAGAAGAGTCTAGATCACAGTCTAGATGCAGATCTCGGCTGTTTTGGGTTGAAATTGGGCGACGACAAGGCTGGAACAGTGCTGCAACGACAGCCTATCAATCTGATTTTCGGAGGACTGAAACAGAGCATGTTTAAGGCTGAAACAGGACTGTTTGAACCGAAAATGGTCTGTTTTTTATTGCTAAACAGAGACTGGAGTGTTACAACCAGTCTTGGCAGACTTCGAGTGGATCTTGCGTGCTAAAGCAAGAATAGCAGGTGATTGTATTGGTGACTAGATGAAGGTTGTCGCCGTTGATAGCAAATAGAGAAGTCGGTGTATTGATGGAGTTGAAAATGATTACTTGAAGGTATCGAACGAGTGGTGTTGGCAAAGTGTTGAGGCTTCGAAAGTTACCGCAACAACCAAAGGATCGACCGCGGCCGAGGATAGATCCAACCATAGCTGGATAGTGTTGACGTCAAAAAATTGACGCTTAAATAAGATCTCCTAAGAAACTAAATAGACGCCAAAATAAACACCCTATATTTTGTGGGGCCACGCCGAGTTTTCAGCGGGCTGGGGGTTAAGGGGGCCAGCAGTCCCTTACGGGGTGCGGGGCAGCCCCCCGAACAAATTTTTTACAAGGGCCAAAGTATTCTGGGTGGATACCCCCACGTGGATAGTCCCAAGCGGATATCCCTGGACGGATACCCCCAAGCCGGTAGTCCCTAAGAGAATACCCCTGGGCCTTCAAGCCGATATCCCCAGGCGAGTATCTCCAAAATGGGTGCCCGCTTGAGGATGCCCGTCTAAGCAAGTGGTGCCCGCTGAGGGTTGCCCGCCCCCACCAAGGCGGTGGGTACTCTATGAAAAGACCCACTGCCGAACAAGGACGAGGGCACCGCTAACAAGTACAGGGGAAGTAAGTCCCTCATGCCTTCTTCCATGCCTCTGCAGTGTTTGGAATAGTCCTTTAACTATACCCTCCTCTATGAAAGCCTCAAGGCAAAAAAGAAGAAGCTTTACCAATTTTGCACCTTCTTACAATACTCTCATAATACCTTTCTTTGCTTGAAAATTGTCTACTCAAAAAAGAAAGAAAAAGAAGGTGAGAACTTGAAGTCAAGTTCTCCACTCTTCCTCCGCTATCCTCTCGGTCCAAAATGGACCACTTGGAGAACTCAATCGAGCTCTCCTCAAAAGTGTGTTCTTTGTGGCAAGAATCGAAGGACCCAGAGAAAACTCCGTGTTCTATTTTATAGAAATGGGGTGACCCATTTCTTCATGGCATGGAAAATGAGCCGAAAAGCTTACTTTCTCATAAAGAAGTCTTAACGACAAAGTTTCATAAAAGCATGAAGAGGGTCCATGCTACAGAAATTCTGAAAATAGGCAAAGGGAAACGTATTTCACTCAAAAGACTAAACTTAAGAATAAAAGAAATTCTATTCTCCTCATATGAAGATTGAAAACAACAGAAACTAGTGCAATTTTTCATTAAAATTGCCAAGGGCAGGAACCCGAAGTGAAGTTTTCGTCCCCCTATTTGGCTCAAGTGGGAACCCCATAAGAAGTTTCTGTTTTGTAAAACCACTCAAAGAGGTATCCACCCATCAAAGCAACGTGGCTGGGTCCCGCTAAGAAGCACCCGCCACCACTCTACTAAGTCGGATACTTCAAAAGTATCCCAAATCAAGACAAAATGGCTGGGTCCCGGTAAGAAACTCCTGCTACCACTCTGCTAAGTCGGATGCCTCAAAAGAGACATCCGCCCCTACTTCAAATAGCACTACGCTCCTCATAAGGTATCCGCCCATTCTCAAAAAGAGCATAAGGTTCGGGCCCCCAAAAAGGAAGTACCTGCATATGCTTTGTTTAATACCGATTTGACATTAACCCCCCCCCATCCATTTGAATCATTACCAAATCATCTCAGTATTTGATTCCCTCTTTGTACAATTTGATTTAAATGCATCGTATCAAAATTGTGTCCAAAACATCAATATAACATCAAATTTCCCTGAAATAGATTTTATGTTGTCTTCTTTTGCGATGTGATCTCCCCTTTTCTCTGATATGATTTAGAGCGCTCTAACAAGGTATCCCGTCCAGATCCGAACCTGAGATGATAAGGTGTAATCAACCATAAGTGCTTGGTAGGCCTGTCAAAAATACCTGAACCCAATTATCTGACCCGGACCCGACCCAAAAACAGCGACCCGGACCAGACCCGAACCCGTTTATTTTTTAACGGGTCGACCCGACCCAACCTGTTTAATAAACGGGTAGGGTACGGGTCAGCCTCTTTGACCCGCTTGACTCGGGTTGACCTGTTTAGTCTATATTGGTTTTTATAATTTGTGGGCCTGTTTTTTATTTTGGAGTTAAGGATGCTAATTTTTATAGGCTTTAAACATGAAGAATTAAAAATCCAATTTGAAATTCACTCATTTATGTTGAATTAGATTTATGCTGTGAATTGTGTAGATAGAGTGATATACTATGATCCATGGATAATGATTTTATGTTTCATATTTATATTTTAATTATAAATCTTCAATTTTTCTTAATACTAAAAGAATGTATACCACTCATTAAAATGACCTTTAATCATACATTTTTTTAATATGAGCAACTCTATTATTTATAATTATTTAACCAATAGTTTAACTAGAAATATTATTCATAATGCAATGTCCATTTATTAAGACACGATTTACTAAGAATTAAGAAAAGATATGCAATGATATTTCAAGCACTATACAAACGATACAATACATTATTTTTTATACATAACAAGATCATAAGATTGTAACAAAAATATTAGTAACTCATTCATATATCAAATCACTCAAAAAAGAAAAATCAAGAGTGAATCGGTTCGGGTTGATCCGATCCGATTCGACCGGACTAATAAACGGGTCATAACGGGTCAGCTGGATCAACCAGTTTATTGTCGGGTCAGGTACTGTAACACCCTAACACTGTTATACTATATTTTATTTGGGGTATTATAAATCTTGCGGTAAAATTCTTTGTTATTGTTGTTTTTGGGTTGCGGATAATGCAATTAGCAGCCGTGGTTATTATCCGACCCGATCCGCGTGTTTGAAACCCATCATGCTTCAAGATTATATTAAATATTTGCTAGTACAGAGTATCCATGTAAATCTAGATTTTATAAATATATATAATATATTTTAGCATCCGCATACCTTTTAAAATACAATATAAAAATCAAAAAAAATATTTTCTTATCTAGCCTTACATGTCATAGCACCCCATATCATGTAGTTGCGCCCATATTATGTTCCTACCCTAATTGTTAAATTGACAGATTATTTGATCGCTGCGTATATTTACGTAGATCCATATTTAGGGATATATGTTTTTATTGACAGGATATCACATTATGGTTTAAACTTTTATGTATATTCTCCATATTGAAAAACTAGTTTTTTAGAAGGGACACGGGTAATATTCGGAGTAATCTGGTATTAGCTGTAAAATCCCATATATATAAATATAAAATATTCTATATACCTAATATATATAAACTGTTATACATATAATATATATAATATATTAAATGATTTAATAATATAATCCCTCTCTCTTTCTCGTCTCTGCTTCTCTCTCTTCTATTTTTCCCCATCCCCACCATATTCTCTCTAATAATATATATATATATATATATATATATATATATCATATTACTTATTATAAAACCCACACCTCTCTTTCTCTTTCCTCAGCGAGCAAACCCTGAGCCCTAACCCTCGCCCTCATCGTCGCAATCCCGTTCGCCCCCTCACCGTCCCTATCACCTCTTCCTCTTCTGCCTCACCTCCTCTTTCCTCTTCTCCTCTTCCCGACGACCCAACCGTTTTCCCGACACCGACCCAACACCCCATCGCCAGAACCCCATCCTCTCCGGAAACATACCAATGCCAACCACCCTTTTCACCTTCTCGCCTCCCCGGCACCTAAGAACACCCATACACCTTCACCACCGACCGCTGCACATTCCCGATCACCCTCAAAGCCCACGGCTCCTCGCCAGACGACCTCGCCGCCGACAGCTTCGTCTCATAGTCGTCACCACCATCTCCTCTGTCCTCGACAGAACACCTGTAACCCTAACAGCAACACCACTTCTCTTCTTCTTTCCTTTCTCTCTTTCTTTTCTTTTCTTGCTCGGCCGTCTTGCCGGAGTTGCGCGTCGCCGACGGTCCAGACGACCCAGCCACCGTCGTCGTCTAGCCCGGTCACCACGTCACGCAGCTGCTCAGCCAGGTCCAGTCCTGCATGCGTAAATTTGCGTCGTGACTTTATTCCGACGTCGGAACGTGGCATCTGTACCTTGACGTGAGATCCGATCAGACAAGTTCTAAACTTGCAACATGCTAAATTATTATATCAACATCTATTTGATAAATTATAGTGCATGTGTTTTACTATTCAACAGAAAATACCAAGTTAAAGTTTTATAGCATCCGTCTGTATCCGTACTGATAATAGTTTATCTAGTTACATACCAGAACATCACGATATTATTATAATACTATAACAGTTCAATATGTTATCCAGTTTTCAATATACATGGTAATGGACGTATAACGGTTATTACAAATAGATACATATATATCCGGACACTAGTTATGTTTACCGTATTTCGATATTGATCACAGTTTTGTATTGGTATCTATTTTGGTTAATATACAGTACAAGCCATGTTCACGACACCTTACCAGACTTGTTACTTAGATCTTATTGTTGTTGCCGACAATCCTGACTTGTTGTCCTGACGGACGTAATTTGTTGTTTACATAGACAAGACCTGTACCTGCTTGATTCTGTGTTGGTATTAGATTTATATCATCAATACCCGACTTGAACATGAAACCTGAGGGTAAGGGAAAATCAATAATGAAACCTGACTTGTAACTCGACAGTTCGATACGCATCCTGATCAGTCTTTACGGGCTCGGCCAGCCCCGGAATGATGCTGCTGACATCATTCATCTGTACATGTTACCTGTTTACTGCTTAGCGGCACGTCTCGGATTCAGCCCGAGAATCTTGACCGTGGTCCCGGGCACGCACGGGATATTATTGAGTTACATCGACGATTCCATTAAATTGATTTCAAAGACTTGTAGAATAGATAATCTAGAAGCACAGACTTTAGAATACACATCACATACATGTATCTTATTGTTTTATACCTGTGATTATTATTTACATTCTTATTTAATCATGGCATCATATCCCGGTTATCGCTATTATTTTGATATTATGACGTACTGACGTCTGGGTTTTGCATGGCCCGATTTCTCTGCCTTTATCGCAGGCAGATCAAGAGTACTTTAGCAATCAAGCCAAGCAATGAGAAGCTAGCCAATTAGTTTAGAGACTCTTAGTTATTTATTTCCGCGGTTTTATTTCTATTGATGTGAGCCCATATTGGGACGTGACTCAGATACTATTGTTTATTGGATCTTGATTCATTTCCGCTTTATGCATTTTCTTGATTCTATTTACTGTGGCAGATGGACATGTGTTAGCTAGACTATATATTTTACTGTTCTTGATATCCGATAGACAGCCGTAACATGACTGAGGAGGAATAATTTATAGCCACATGTAGTATGGTTGGCCCTGTCACGTGCCGTAGTTACGTATCTTGGGAAGCGGGACGTGACAGGGTTTGTTTGGTATCAGAGCCATAAGATTTAGGGTTAATCGGGTTTGGTTCTTTTGTAGTTGGTATTGAACCCAATACACTAATCAGGAGACCTGGTATTAGGAACATGTCCTGCCACATTACTATCTTGCCAGTCTTGAATCTCTAGATATCAATATCATGTTTATTGAATCATGTTTACCGTTGCTAATCCCTTTCGGTTTCTTGGCTTCAGAATGATGGCGGATAGAGATTTGCGGTCATACCAGAGACGTGTTGATAACGCCACATTTAGTGGAGGGTATGTCCGCATCATACACTAGGCTACACGAGATATGGTTGTGCACCGAACCGACCGAGGATGTGTTTGCAGAGACCCCTAGTTCGAGTTCTACAGCTAGTGATGTGGAGCTTACCCCCGCCGAGCAAGCACGCTTGCTGCGGCGAACTAATCGGAAGGTCAATAGGATATTGCGGATGATGACGAGCTTTGATCGGTGTATTACTGATCTGGAGCAGGGAATGTCTACCCTGGTAGCACGAGGTGATCAAGCTTGTTACGCCCCGTTTCCTAAAATACATAAATACGATACGTGACAAAACCAACCATGCTACCTATAGCTAGGAAAGATCCCCACAGTCACATTACGGCTGTCAATCGGATATCAAGAACAGTAAATAAAATCTTAACACATATCCATCTGCCACAATAGATAAAAGTCAAGAAATATATATAGCGGAAACGAATAAAGATCCAATAACAAAATAATATCCTAATCACGCTTATGGAATCTCATCAATAGATTTAAACTATAAAAATAAAATAACTAAGCATCTCTAAACCTAATTATCAAGCTCCTCACTGCTCAGCTTGCTTGTTAAAATACTATTGATCTTCCTGCGACAAGGTCAAAGGAACTGGGCCATGCAAAACCCATACGTCGGTGCGTCATAAATATCAATAACGATAATAATAACCAGAATAGAAAGCTATGATGGAAACATTAGTATAAATAATTATTGCAGGTGTAAAACAGTGAGATATAGGTATGGCACGTGTATCCTAAAGTCTGTGCTTCTAGGTTATCTATTTTACAAGTCTTTGAAATCTATTAATGTAATTCTCATCGTAACTCAACAGTATATATCCCGTTCATACCCCCATGGGACCACGACATAATATATCCCGTTCATGCCTTCACGGGACCACGGCACAATAAACAATGGTTATTCCGTCACGCCCGTAATCACGGCAAACAATAATATCCTCTTAAGTTACGTTTCGGCTACATTCTTGATTTCCCCCTTTCTCCAGGTTTTGTGTTCAAATCAGGTATTAATAGAATGTTCACATAATTCCAACACAGGAACAATCGTGTTCTGGTCTTGTCTAGCAAGACAACAAATCAGGTCAATCAGGATAACAAGTCAAAATTGTTGGTATCGATAAATATTACAGGCAACATGTATTAACATGATAACAAAAATATTACAGTTTTGCAGGTTACAAACATGTCAAGGATAACATAATTATATTATGTATAAGACCAAGATAATAGCATTAACAGGGATAACACATTCAGTACGATTAATAACTATAAAAGTGGTATTGATTAACCATACACAAGAAAATTCGGTTCAGAAATTCAATGTCACCATAATTTGTAAAATAGCTTAAAAATAACAAACGTCCTTCAAAAGGGACGTGTCATATACCAAAACAAAGCTAATTCAATAAGATTTTCATTTTTACAAGTTAAAATATCTCAGGTTGTTCATACAAAAAGTTATGAACGTTCGAAGTTAAAAATTTGCTGCTGGAATTTCCCTGGACATTGTAATGTGGTATGCAAATAGGTACAGATTAAAATATGTGGATGCACGGTTATCGATTAGAGTTAGGGTTATGGTTCCAACATTAAGTAAAATACACTTTAACAAATATAGATTGTTAAAATCTCGTTATTATGGGTTAAATGATCTAGGGATGCAATTATACATAAAATAGGTTACATGGATGCAAACGGGTGTCCGATAGGATAGAAACTATTAAATGGGTACTATGGGCTATGCAAATAATTATTATGTGATGTAAATACGGATGTGGGTACAATGTATAGTAAAACAAAATGCAACATGGTAGGTTTCAAGTTGTAAATCTAAAATGATAAAATGGACATCGAAGTGTTAAAATGAAACAAATGGCCTTAAGTTTAATTTACAGATTTAATCATGCAATTAAATATGTATAAAAATAATATAATAGCATGTAGCAACTTTTACTTGCCTCGGGGATCCACAGATGCACGGCACGCAGTAAGGATGCGATAAAACGACGGAAAATCTCCATTGGGGCATTTCGTCGAACACTTTGCGCGCACAAATACAGAACAGAACCAGACGGTACAAGAATGTAACCGCGTAGGTAAGGAACGTCCACTGGGTTGCTCGGATCGTCGGCGACGGTCACGGCTCTGGCGAGACGGCCGGAAAGCAAGAAATAAAGAAAAGAGAAAGAAAGAAATGAGAAGGAGAAGAAAAGGAATGAGGGGTGATTGGCTGCTGGTGATCAAACTCTGGTTCTGAGGACAGAGGGAAGGGTGACGGCGATGATGGGTTGCCGTCGACGATGGGTAACGGTGAGGGCAATAGGATTCTTGGGTTGCTTGTTTGGGTCATCGGGGATTATGGTGTATGGTTTATGGTGTCAGGAGTTGGAGAAGGCGGTGAGGAGGTGACCGCGAAGACAACGGCGAGGTGAGGGCGATTAGCAGTGAGGGTTTCTCGGTTGCTCAGGGTCATAGATCTGCAGAGTTCTTGGGTTCGTCGGGTTTAGGTTGCAGGGAGTTTGGCTTGTGCGTTCTTAGGAAGAAGGATGAGAGGAGGTAGTGGTGATGTGGATGGAGACGACGGAGGTCGGAGCTCCGGCGACGTGGGCGTGGAAGCGAGGGTGAGGTGAGGCTGTGGATTGCGGTGAGGGTTGCAGGGTATGCGGGGGTTGGTGATGGTGACGGTAGCGAGAAGGAGGAGAGAGAAGAGAGATAGAGGGTGGAGGCGAGGTGCCAAGGTGGCGATGGGGTGAGGCCGATGAGGGTGCCGGCGATGGAAGCGAAGATGGGTTCTTGGTGGTTCTCGTCGCGTGCAGGGGTCAGGGTTTCATGTCGGGGATGGCGAGAGCGGGAGAGGAAGACGAGGAGAAGAAGACGACGGTGAGGGAATGGTCGACGACGTGAGGCGAGGACCGAGACGAGATCGGGTGAGGCGGCGAGGTCGTGGGTTAGGCGAGCGGGAAAAATTTCTGAGAAGATGAGAAGAGGACGTGGTTTTTTCTAGATAGGTTTGGTTAAAAAGAATATTTATGTAGGGTTTTAAAAAATATAATGCACACAGAGAGAGAGAAACGGTGAGAGAGGGAGAGAGAAGGGAGAGAGAAAGAGAGAGATCGAGATGAGAGAGAGAGAGAGACTGTTAGGAAAATATAAAATAAAATATAAATGTGATTATATGCAGAGAGAGGAAGAGTGTGCTGTTAAGAAAATTTTGATTTAGGATTAAAAAAATATTTTTTTTGTTACAAACGTATATTAATAAGTTAGAAGAAATAGAATTTAATAATAGTACGTTTTGAGATTTTGGCAAATACAAACTTATTCCAAAAACATGCCCGGGTCAGGTCTAAAATTCAGATTTAAAATATGAAAAATATATACGACTTCCAAACTTTAAAAAGAATGCTCACGTAACGAAAAAGCATACCCCCAAGAACGGATGCACGTACGTGCGCGTAGCCATCCAAACACGTCCGTTTCACTGAACGGGACGCGAACAAGATGCGCGGATGCTACCACGGGGTTAGGGGTATCATGCAGGCTATGAAGTGTATTTTTAAAATATTTTTACGTGACTTGAAATGTTATATGTAAAATGTGTGATGCTAGATGAAATGCCAGTATGCGGTCCACATTAAATGCACGTGTCTATTTAACAAGTCAGGGTAGTTTATAAATATGAATCAATCAGTACAAGCAAGCGGGTCGGGTCGAATGCAATGTAAAATATATAATACCTACGATAAATCAAAAAAATTCCACAGATATATAAATACGTGAACTGGAATTGGTATAAATGAACTCGGTTGTTACACTTGATACATGTATACTACCTGACATGACCTGATATATCATTACCTGACATGTTACCTGATCCTGTTTCTAATACCGACAATCCTGACATATTGTCCCGATGGACATATCCTGTTGTCTGTATAGACAAACATGTTCCTGCTTGATCCTGTGTTGGCATTAGTCTCAGATTTATCAATACCTGATTTGAATACATTACTTAGGGGTAAGGGGAAATCAATGATGAAACCTGACTTGTAACTTAACAGTTCGACGCTTATACTTATCAGTTTTGGGGGCTAGGCCAGTCCCGGAATGATGTTGCTGACATCATTCGTCTGTACATGTTTTCTGTTTGTGCTTAGCGGCACGTCTCGGATTCAGTCCCGAGAGTCTGGACCGTGGTCCCGGGTACGCACGGGATACTATTGAGTTACATCGACGATTCATTAAATTGATTTCAAAGACTTTGAGAGTAATTATCCCAGTAGCTTAGTTCAGATTACTCACTGCACATCACATATGCGTTTACCCTTCACTGTTCCTTATTCGTGTTACTGTTCTACTTTTATTACTGTTCATACTCGTGCCTGCATGTCTTGCTACCCCCTGATTATATTATTGTTGATATTATGACGCACTGACGTCTGGCTTTTGCATGGCCCAGATCCTCTACCTTTGTTGCAGGCTGATCAGGAGTATTTCCACCGTCGGGCCGAGCAGTGAGGATCCTGTTACTATCCAATTTAGTTTATGCTTTACTTTCCAGATGTCATTGCTCATTGGATTTATTGCTTCCGCATATTATTTCTTGACTCGTTTATTCTGGCATATGGGCATGTACTAGATAGTTTACTTTATTTCTACTGCTCTTGATATCTTATAGACAGCCGTAATGTGACTGTGGAGAGATGTTTCCTAGCCACAGGTAGCATGGTTAGCTCTGTCACGTGCCGATCTTAGCGCACTCTGGGACGCGGGGCGTGACAACATCCTTACTCTACTGAGCCTGAATGTGACAATCTTCGTACAGTTCGGTCTCTTCGTCAAAGAGTATCGCATATCGGGTCTAGAGGGTGGATAACGTCAGACCCTACTAACCCGATAAATCGTGTCTGAGTCAAGCTCATCACCAACTGAGATACTACCGATCAACTATCAATAAATCTCCCCTACTGTGGCCACGGATTTCTGGTGATAGCCAACCGAACACAGCGCGACATCGACTCCTAATACCAGAAGAGAAGAATCCCTGACAGTCGATCACTGTCTCCATGTAGCTCGGGACTGTACCCAACTAAAACTTGTTTGCATGACTTCTTTGAGCCGTGGTAGGGTAGTAATCAAAGTATAGTGGGAACTCACACAAGGCAAATGATGACTTCAGGTCAAAAGGACTAACCTGTACTCATGCCACCTGAGAACTTCCATCTGACGATAGATATAATACCATCTAAAAGTTCTCGACAAGTCCGTCCAGTGTACTCACCACCAGTGAGCACATGTATACTATCTTAGGTGACACAACACCAATGGCTTGTGAGACCGGCCACCGTCCCTCGTCGAGATCTCGAAACGTATACACTAGTCGACTCCGGAATATCGATGCCCAGTCTCAATACTCCCATGACCAGGGACATTTAAGGATGTGCTTATAGACCACCCAGCTCTCACGTATATGATCAACATCATAATACGGGTAATCAATCAAGAATCCTTGGGCTCTATCAACATATAATAGTGATCTGCAATACCACATAATACATGTACATAATGATAAAGACAAACCAGATAGCATATTATCACTTTGAATAAGATTGTCCTACCCGTATAGGTCCTCCCTCAATTATCATGATCGCGTGCCTGGAATTACAATAATTGCCTTGAGGGCACTATCTCCAACAATCTCCCACTTGCACTTAAGGCTAATTATTGCGGTATCACATACCCACAGCTCATGTGCTACCAAATACCCAACTTCTCTACTAATCAGTTTCTCAAATCTCTATTTTACCGCCGAAAGACGTAACCGGGACGTTGGGACGTCTGGCCTGAATTTTGGGAGCAGATGCTATTTGGATTTATCCGTCCACCTCTCCGAAAATCCCAAGATGATTTATAGTACCGTATATCGAAGGTTTAGACGTATGCGGCCGTTGTAGCAGACTTCGTCAGATTCCTCCTCATTTACGAGCGGTTTTTGATTGTGGAGACGCTCTTCCCTGCAGGCGCAATCCGCTGCAGTTAATTACGTTATCGCATCGCGATAACCACTTTTTCCTATTCCGGAAGTTTACTTCGTGTCGTGTGTATTATTGTTTGTTTGGGTTGCCCGTGGATTGTATACGGAGACTAGTTTATGTCGTCGCCCGTCGGGCGCAATTTAGTCCAAATCCGTATATTTGAGATTTGGGTTTTTTATTTAAGGATCGTTAATCTGATTTGAGATTAAGATCAACTTAAATGTATGTGAGCATTTATGGCTCAACTTGTTTTTTGTTAAGGATACGTTAGTCCAATTTCAGACTAAGATCTACTTAACAAGGTTTTAGGATCATTTTTGTTTCAGATCCAACAAGAGAGCATTTGGGCTCTGTTGTCTTAGTTTAGGGACGTCTCGGTCCATTATCGCCATTTTGGAGGTGGGGTTTTAGTTTGAGGACGTCTCGGTCCGTTGATCACCATTTTGGAGGTGGGGTTTTAGTTTGAGGACGTCTCGGTCCGTTGTTCACCATTTTGGAGGTGGGGTTTTAGTTTGAGGGGTTTTAGTTTGAGGACATCTCGGTCTGTTGATCACCATTTTGGAGGTGAGATTTTAGTTTAACGTCTTGGCCCGTCGTCTATCTTGCGCGCGCGTGTATTTGTAACATGACGAAATGAACAACGATGATATGGGATGCACCCAGTTTGGGGTGCAGTCTGATTTGAGGTGTGCACATCAGTTTGGAAGTGCACCAAAAAGCTGTTGGTTGTGGGGACCTACCACCTCTCTGAAGACGTTGAAGAATTACGACATATATCAGAGGTGTGGAAAGATGTACCCTTATACCAAATCCTATATTTGAGGGAAAGGGGGCTGCTGTGGACCTAAGAATCATTAGTCATTTTTTAGACTAATATTATCTTTAGGAGACATGAGATGAATATCATTTGGGATATCATCAATGGAGACCGCTAGTCATTTTTTAGACTAAGGTCAGTTTAGGAAATCATGAGCAATATGGGCTCGGTTGAAAAGACTTCAGAGACTTAGCCAGTTTGGGCTTTAATCTACTTAGTCTTTTCTTCTTTTCAAAAGTGCTAAGCGCTTATTTGGGCTCTGATTCCCATATATATGACATGTGAAGTATTCAGTCATGGGCGCTGCCCAATAAGTGTTGAACATTTTACTCCCTTTGTCTTTATATGGAGTGTTAGGGACTCTTTATGGCGTCCTCGTGCGAAGCACGTGAGGCGCTGGGCGCTGAGTGCTAAGCACATTTTTCTTCTGTGACGCCCACATGAGGGACACGTGAGGCGTTGGGCGTTGCCCAGTGAGTGCTAAGCACTCTTTTCTTCTGTGGCGTCCACGTGAGGGACACGTGAGGCATTGGGCGCTTCCCGACCAAATTCTTTTATGAGAACCAGGTTTCTCTTATATACTTCGTTTCAAGGAATTCAATTCCTAGTCTTTTTCTGAATCTTCGATTCTCAAGAACAAATTCTTCCCGGTGATAATTAAATTCTTAACTTATGGGAGACTTGTCTTGTGGATCTTAGATCCAGAGAAAGAACTAAGTTCTTTTTTTAAAAGGGGTTAAACCCTTAGATATGTAAACGAGATGTTTTGATCTCTATTCTTTTTATTTACCTAGAGTTTTTTAGGAGGGAGATCTTCCTTGAGAATTTAATCCTCTGTTCCTTTTTGAAGCTTTCTGTTTTTTTAGAAGCTTACGGGGGTTCTTCTGTATCTCTTGGGTATTTTATATAGTAGAGGCAATTTGTTAATTAGCTCTGAAGAAATCTCTCATTAAGAGATCCCAATTGATTTGGGGATTTTTACCCACCATTGGATGATCCAAGGGTTTTTGTTTTACAGAACCTATTTTCTTGTTTCTAACAAGATTGGGGAGATATTTTCCCTTTATACAGAATTTATTCTGGAAAACGGTGATTTTTAATCACCGTTGGATTTTTAATCCACCGGTTCTTTGTTTTACAGAGGGTAATCTTTCTTGTTCAGAAAGATTGAGGGAATATATCCCAAAATAGAATTTTATTCTATGATCCAATTTGGGAATGTTTTCTTCCAACAGAATTTAATTCTGCATTTTTTATGATTTATAATCTCCGTTGGATCAACAGATCCAACGGCTCTGTTTAACAGAGAGTAGAATTTAATTCTACTTTCTTTAATTTGGGCGCGGCCTAAGAATTTAATTCTTTTATAAATAGTCACGCTCATGCTTTGCACGCTGACGCTCACGTGTGTTCCACGTTAGGCGCCACTATAGGATTTAATCCTAACAGAAGCTGGCGCTGGCGCTCACGTGGGAAACATGTGAGGCGCTCAAGGATTTAATCATATCTAAAGCGGTATCTACATGCTTTGCATGTGGGTGCACGTGTTTAACACGTAGAGGTTACCCTTTATTTTCATAAGGGGACAACAAGTTTTGAGCAAAAAATTTTGGCGGGAACAATCTCGTTTGACGAACATCCGTGTTCGAGAAATAGCCTCAGTGAGTGGATCCGCTACAATGTTCCAACTTCATCTCTCTATATCTCAAATTTGCGGAGATGAACAATCTCCCAATTTGAGCGATACCATGCCTCAAGAATTTTTCTGGATACCTGATGGTACCAAGTTCATTAATGAACAACTCCTATCCAACAAACTTCTTTGGTTGTATGCTCTGTTAAGTTATAACCAGCATCCTGCACCATTATTATCTCAGTATCTCTATTGGAACACTATCCAACATACTGATTCTCAGAAGTGGATAAACTCATAACTCTGACAGCATCTCTGTCAACCAGGTCACCTTGGAAGCCATAACCGATAACCGTCTTCCGAAGGAAGCTGCCGTTACCAAATACCAAGAACATCCTCTTATGTTCTTTACTGCTTGCCTTTGTTTTTCTAGAATTGGATTAATATCTGTCTATTGCAACTAGTGCAAAAGCAATGTCTGGTGTTGTACAAGACTATGCATAATTGACTAATTTCCTAAGGAAATGATATGTCATTGTCAGTCCCTCTCTTCATCAGTCTAAAAGACATCTCTTTAGAGAAAGTGACTCCATCACCAGCGGGTACACTACCGCGCCAGGAGTCGTCATTCTAAAATACTTTTAAAATGCTGTCTAAGTACCTGATTAGGGAACTTCCCAAATCTAGATGTAAAACCATATATCTAGTCACCAGAACCTCTGATATACTATCCATATCTAACGTAGAGAAAACACTGTGTGACAACCAAAATCTGACCGATTGTTGTATAAGAACATCACTTCCTATCCGGAGTATGTCATCTAAAATATGGACAGTACTCCCTACATCCTTCTTACTAGATTCACCTTTGTTTTGACGAAATCAATCACCTTGACTATCACATCAAAATAGATGATCCGTCTCTGCTATCCTTTAGTCTACGAATAGACATAAACATCTTGCACACCTTCCGCTGCTCACACTGACTACAATAACTCTCTGGCAGAGTCATATACACGTGCACTTCCAAAATCCCATTTGGAGAGACGTTATAGTCACCCACCTGCCAGATATCATAGTCATGAACTGCATCGGCGTCAAAACATATCCATATGAACTTCAGCATAGACACTGAAGTAAAAGTCACATCACAATCCACAACGGGTATTTGATGAAAACTCTTTACAACAAGTCCAGCCTTATTAGGTTAGTACTTTTCCACCTGCACAGATCTCGAAAGATCTACCTGCTCCTAATGGGTTTTATCCCTTAAGGAGCACCCAGCAAAATCCAAAGTCAATAATTTACTGAAGTGCGTGGAGTCCATCTTGGATATAAAGCATCTGGTCACCTGGACGTTTCCACTTCCTATGACCTACTGATAACTAGTAGGACCATCATCTCCATGATGCTTACCTCCCTGTCACCGTCTACGAGAAAATCAAAGCATCTCTCGGGTGTCTGAGTTCACGTATTAAAATCTGCGGAGTGGCTAACGTATTGTCAAGTCTAATTGAATCCTTAGATTCTACTAAATTTTCGGTAACCGTTTGTGGTACTGGAATCACTTCCAATTCTACCATACTCCCATTAGTTCCTTTTGCAAAAAGATCATTTTATAAAAATGTGGCGAGTCAAGAACGATATAACTATTGGTCTTGAAAATGGTAGAAACAAAATCCTAGCGAATGCTTGAGATAATCCACAAGCTGCCATTACCAAAGCGTGCCTCGAGTTTGTCCGGATTCTGCTTTTAAACAGAAACCGGATAACTCCATATCTTAACCTGAAGATATGCTACCATTCTATGTCCATATAGAATCAAGGCACTAATTTAGATGGAACCAGATTCAAAAGTTATGCAACTGTTTCCAGTGCATATCATCTAATGGAAAAAGGCCAATACAACATTACTTATCATGGAGCGCGTCCACGGATGAGTAACCTGTGAGAGGATCAAGTTCGCGATATTACTATAATGGAAAAAGACCAATACAGCATTACTCATCCGGTCTTTTATTTCAAAAGTGGAGACCGCACTCTGGAACCTAGTACCTACAAGGCTAAACCAAAGAAGGCAGTAGTTGCTACGCTTCAGGCTGAAGAAGACCAGCCAGAAGTTGTTCGAGAGTTCGAAGATGTATTTCCTGAAGATATAGGTTTGCCTCACGATCGAGCTCTTGAATTCATTATTGACTTAGTACATGGTGCACAACCGATGATCAAAACACCATATCGCTTAAGTCCAGAAGAATTGAAGGAGATTCGTACTCAGCTGGACGAACTTCTGCAGAAAGGATGAATTCGTCCCAGTACTTCAAATTGGGGATCTCCAATTTTTCTTGTGAATAAGAAGGAAAGTTCATACAGAATGTGCATTAACTACCAAACTCTAAACCAAGTCACGATAAAGAACAAGTATCCACTACCGCGAATCGACGATCTGTTCGATCAGCTAAATGGGTCTTGCGTTTTCTCAAAGTTAGATCTTCGTTCGGGTTATCATCAGGTGAAGGTCAAAGAGTCTGATATTCCGAAGACGGCATTCAGGACTCGTTGTGGTCATTATGAGTTTCTCGTGATGCCATTTGGAGTGACCAATGCACCAGCCATATTCATGAATCTAATGAACCAAGTTTTCCGAGAGTACCAAGACAAGTTCGTTATCATATTAATCGACGACATCCTGTCATATTCGAAGATTCGGAAAGAGCATGCTGAATATTTGAGGATTGTCCTGGAGATTTTGCGACAGCATCAACTCTATGCCAAGTACAGCAAGTGCGAGTTTTGGCTAGATCAAGTCGGATTTCTAGGACATATAGTTTCAGACGAAGGAATCTCTGTGGATCCAGCTAAAATATCAGCAGTAAGCGAATGGCCGACACCAAAGACAGTGAAAGACATTCGAAGTTTCTTGGGATTAGCGGGATACTATCGAAGATTCATAGCAGGTTTTTCGAAGATTGCAACACCCCTGACCAAGCTCACACGTAAAGATGAAGCATTCGTGTGGTCAGAAGTATGCGAACAGGCTTTTGTAGAACTCAAGTCAAGATTGACATCAGCGCCTATTCTCGTAATACCAGACCAATCAGGAGGTTTTGTTGTACATTGCGATGCATCCGGTAAGCGATTAGGATGTGTCCTACACTAGCAGGGAAAAATTGTAGCTTATGCATCAAGACAGTTGAAGATTCATGAGCGCAATTATTGCATGACTTAGAGTTGACAGTAATTATATTTGCACTGAAGATTTGCCGTCACTATCTTCTTGGAGAACGGGTAGATATATACACAGACCACAAAAGTCTGAAATATATGTTTACTCAGAAAGAGTTGAATATGCGGAAGAAAAGATGGCTAGAACTTATGACAGACTTCGACATCAACCTATAATATCATCCAGGGAAGGTGAGTGTAGTTCCTGATGCACTTAGTCGCCAACCACTATCAATGAATCTCACCGCACAGTGGAAGCTTCAACAGGAATTGCACAAGATGGAGATTGAAGTGGTTATGCCGGGTAATACTTCAAAGTTGATGAACTTACAAGTTCAGTCTACCATTGTCAATCAGATCAAAGCAGCTCAAGCAAGTGATATCAAGTTGCAAAAGATCAGAGAACAAGTAGAAAGTGGACTTAGAACAGACTTTATCATCCATGAAGACGAATCTTTGAGATACAGAAGCAGATTGTGTGTACCACAAGGTCCTATTCGGGAAGAGTTGATAAAAGAAGCTCACGGCTCTCCATACTCGGTACACCCTGGTGGTACAAAGATGTATAAAGATCTGCGGCAACATTACTGGTGGCATGAAATGAAGCGTGAAGTAGCCAGAAGCGTAGCCAAATGCTTGGTGTGTCAGCAAGTAAAAGCTGAACATCACAGGACTTCTGGTTTACTTTAACCGTTACCTATTCCAGAATGGAAGTGGCAACACATCACCATGGACTTCGTGACCGCACTTCCTCGCGGCACGAAAGGTAACGATGCAGTATGGGTTATTATGGATCGACTCACAAAATCAGCTCACTTCATCCCATTTCGAGTTGGTCAATCTACTGAGACACTAGCAAAGAAGTAAATGGAAGTAAGTCTGAATCTAAGTAAGATTTAACTTTTCATAGTGTACTATTTCTGATACCCATGAACTCATGCAGGAGATCGTGAGATTACATGGAGTACCGGTTTGCATTGTCTCCGATCGTGACACCAGATTTCGATCGTAGTTTTGGCAGAGTCTGCAAGCTAGCTTGGAAACAAGTCTGAACTTCAGCACAGCTTATCATCCACAAACAGATGGTCAGTCTGAGCGAACGATTCAGATCCTTAAAGACATGCTGAGAGCGTGTATGTTAGACTTCGGAGGATCGCAGGAAGATCACCTACATCTTGTGAAGTTTTCACACAACAGCTACCGGGCGAGTATTGGTATGGCACCGTTTGCAACTCTTTATGAAAGGAAGTGTCGTTCACCATTAAGTTGGGACGACATCGGAGATAGAAAACTCCTTGGACCTGAGATGATCGTGGCGATTGTGGATGTAGTTCGCACGATCAGAGAAAGAATACGCATAGACCAAGATCGACAGAAGCACTGGCTGATGCAAAACGCCGACACTTGGATTTCCAACAGGGAGATCGTGTGTTCTTAAAGATCTCTCCAAACCGTGGAGTGATTCGCTTTGGAAATAGGGGTAAGCTCAGTCCGAGATTTATTAGACCGTTCAACATACTCGAACGAGTCGGAAAAGTGGCATATCGTTTGGCCCTTCCACCCTCGTTGGAAGGAGTGCACAATATATTCCATATATCCTAGCTCCGAAGGTATATGAATGGCCCCAGCCATATTCTTGATCACTCTGAGCTCACTGTACTGACAGTTTTATCTTGTAAGCAGCAACCCGTTGAAATCCTAGACAGAAAAGTAAAGTCACTTCGGAACAAGGAATAAACTTGGTTCGAGTGATGTGGAAAAAAGATTCATCAGGAGAATCAACGTAGGAAAGAGAAGACTGCATGCGTGCAAAATACCCTTACTTGTTTGTAAACTAATCCTCAAATAATTGTAAATTTCGAGGACGAAATTTTTATGAGGGTAGAATGTGATGACTCTGTTTTAATGTACAAAATTTTCTTAAAGTTAATGTACTGAATGGAGTATTTGCAAGCCTGAGTATACTTTAAGTATTATTTTGTTTGAAAAACGACGAGAAACAACTTGTAGCTCATTGGTAAAGCCTTGCACTGCTCTGACGTAGCCCCTGTGTTCGAATCCCATCAGCCACATATATTTTTACTGATTTTTCTTTTAAACTTTTTGGAAACCCAAAAGTTTACACGTGCAATACACGTAAAAATGAAAAGTCACTGAAAACAAACATGTGGAAAATGTTATATGAACAGAGTAGAACACGTGGCATTCATCCAAGACCCCACACCCCATATCGACCGGCAAGATTAGCCATTGGGCCGACGCCGCCGAGCCCCCCGTTCCAAATACCCCCAAACTTTGCCCAAGTGACTCTTCCCCTACCCGACTACTCCTCTTCTGTTTGTTTTTCCTGAAAATTAACAGAGAATTAAAAATCACCATTAAAACCAAATTTTAATGCATTTTAATTCTCTTTTCAATTCTCAAAACCCTAATTTCTCCTATAAATACATCACCCCCTAGCCATCTTCATTCTGAAATCCATTATCAAAAATTCTCAAATTTTTCCAAGTCAAAAAAGTGTACAAGTGGAGTTAGCCCAAGGTCAAGTTCCGGCGACAATTCAAGACGATTCCGGCAACCTCGCGACTCCGCGAAACCACCAAACTTTCCCTCAACCTCCCCTCTCTTCTTTAAGCTACTAAGTCCCCTCTACTCTCTTCTTTTCACATCTCAAAACTTCTTCTTTTCAATGATGTCGGTAAGTGGAGTTATACAGACATTCATTTCTAAAACTTCTTAAACTAACAATTTTTCTTAAGAACTATTTATCTAAATCATTGTACTTGTTTGTTAAATATTAAACAATAATTAGAAACAGGTTTCAATTCAAAACTCCATATAAAATCTCTTTTATTGCACTTTTGTGTTTAAATACAACAAACTTTACATACGGCATCTTTTATTATATTTGCTTGTACTACCTTTAGGAAAATCTCACGAAGTAATGACCTACCTCTCACAACACGCATCATGACATAGCACAATTTTCTTTTAACAATATTTTCGGGACAAATACGACTTTTACATTAAAATACCATAAACTATTAAAAACCGTATTCTTTAAATTTGTATTATTCACATTCCTTGTGATTAAGTCTCTACAACCCATTTTGGGGAACCCGATCGGGATGGTACGGTTATCGCACATCCTCGGGACTAGTAGAGCGAGATGCAGACCTCCTTACGGAGCATTCGATCTCGATGGAATTTTTAATACAATTTTGAAGAAAAACGTGATTTTCTATTTAATAAATAAATGTTATTTTTAATAACTATATATAAATCGTATCAAACCATCTATTTTAAATATATAATAAATTCCATGTTTTCCTAAACAAAAGAAAAGAATCACAAGTTTCATGAAAATACCATCAAGAATCCATATAAGTCAAATTAACACAAAAATACCATATATTGTTCAAGCTAGGTATTTATTCACTAAAATACCTCACTTTTAAAAGTTACATCCATGAAAACCCTAAATACAATAAATAAATACTTGAGCTTTATTTTGAAAGTATACTAAAATTATTTTTTCATAAAACCCCTTCAAGTTATAATAAATTACATTAAGGACCCTAGTAAATATAGGTTTAAGCGGGACCCAATTCTCTTGAGCCTTCAGAGAGCCGGAGAAAGTGGGTGTTTTCCTATTTAAGGTAGAAAACTAAATCAGGTTATCATTGATAATTGGCTTAGAAAAAGTCAAAAATCCTACCGTCCATGTGCAGCAGTTACCGATAACTCCAAAACCTAATTCAGGAATCAAATTCAGTTTAAGTGTCTGACTCAATCTGAGTCTCGGTCTAATTTGAATACAATCCATACATGAATCCAATTCAAATATAACTCCAATACAACATGAATCCATATATACTGGAACTTGAACATGGATCCCAGAATACTATCAAATATCAACATGACTTGATTTGACTTGACTACATGACTATCCTTTTATATCCTTATCCGTTTACATGAAACAATTTATACCATGGTTTCGGCAAGTATTATACAACAAATCATTACAATCAATACAATATTCATTTACAGGGTTTTTAAGAGGTAGACTGGTACGGAATGTATTAAAAATGGCACGATGATGGTCACTATAATACACCTAACATGAACATCCATTGTCGTTGTCCCATGGGTTTTGACGGGGCCTTGTACTCCATAGACCTTAGTCCACGGAGCAAGTTAGACTCCTCTCGTATACACTGGCACATTCTGTACCAAGTTACAAACAACTACGTTAGCGTAACAAACATATATTATACGGTTATATTCTCTTTAATTGTTCATTCTATTTTCTCTCTTTTGGAACTTACCGAGCGATTGTTCGCTGATGACATTCCTTTTCTCTTCTTTCTTAGAATGTTGTCATGAGGACCCGACTCTCTGGAGATCGAGCCCAGCCAGGACGATTTGGAGCAGTTCATTGAGGACTCAGAGCTCTAGTTCACTTGCATATACTTTTACTTTCAGTTCATGCCATTGTTTAGGCATTGCTTTCCAGCATTGTATTTACTTTCCAGTTGTATGTAAAGAATGTTTAATCAATAAAAAGGTTGCTGTTTATTTATATTTCTTGTCATTTCTTATGTACGTTTATTATATTGCTTATTAACGCTTAACGTGTTTACTTTTTGAGCAAATACGTCGCGTCCTTGCCACGTCTCCTTACCCGTACTCTGGGAAAAGGGACGTGACATTATGTGGAGGGGGGAGAGACAGAGAAAAAGAGATTTTGTGTTTAATATAAAAATATATAGTATAGTTTAAGTTAGGTTATAAATATATATTAATTTTAATATATATAGATAATATCAAACTACGACCAATATCCACCAAAATCTCATCAAAAATATATTTTGAAAAATAATTCACATACGTAAACTTCTAAACCATAATGCAAGAATATATTTTAAACAACTCATACCCCTAATTTAAGATTTAAAAGGATTCTAAAAATATATCTAAATTTAGTAAATATTTGATATTAGATATCTTGAGATTTAAACGTAAAAGATAAAAACAAAATATGATATGGGATGGCAACCATATGATGACAGTTAACAAAATATAACTTATTTTTAATTTGTGGCTACTAAAAGATATATGATGATCTAGATATATGATATATATATATATATATATTATACTAGATTCGGTTTACTGATAAATATCAGATATAATTTAGCACCATACTGGGTGTTTCACACATGCGGGTTGGAAACAATTACTATTACTATTCGAATCACTCGCAACCCAAAAGAATAAAATAGAAGAAATATAAAGCAAGTATTAAAATATCAATTAATGTCGTATAACCGTACTAGGGTGTTACAAAGCTCGATCAAGAGGTCGTGGTGCTGGTAAGGTGGCACGAATGGTGCTGGCACGAGTGGTACTGCGTTTGGTTTTAGGAGACGTAATAGGCAACAGTAAGGACGCTGCTGCGAGCAAATTTAGGGGTGGGGTTTCTTGTAAATAGTTATTCATGCATTCTGCATTTGCACGTTTACTTTTTGCTTGTAAATATTTTTCTTTTGTTTGCATGTTTAAATTCCGCATAGCATCATGTTTATATTTCCGCATTGCATTGATATTTTTTAAAACCCATAAAATTTTGAAAATCCTAAAAAACACATAAAGATTGAAACTTTTTCCAAAACAAAAAAAATCATCAAGTTGGCATTTAGACTCAAGTTCGACATGTTAGTGGACCAGTTGGAAATAACTAAACTCTGGGCTCATAAATGAGACACCCAAAAAAATAACTCTCCTTAAATTTAACCGTAGTAAATATACGTCCTTGCAGTTTGTTTAGAAGTAATCTTGAGTTCAGTTCTTAAATTAAGTTAAGATGAAAGGAAAGTATTGGAGCTTTATTGAAGGATAAGTCTGAAAAATAGTTTCTATTCTCAAATCCAAATTTAGAAAGTATATACCCTACAAACTGCACTTACACACACCTTGAAATTTGGGATAATAGAGGCTACCTAGAAATACTCTTGCCTGAAAGCCTAGCATGAAAGAAAAAAATGGTATTTGAAGCTAACTATCAAAAGAGTGTCGTTGAAAAATATATCCGGTCTTAAAACGGAAGAAAAAAGAAAAAAATATGTATATTGCAAGACCTGGAAACTGCTGTTTACGCCTTAATAAGCTCACGCATTCGGTAATCGGCTGATTAGTGCCTCAGGAAGCAGTAGTAGTCGCATGAAAGGTGTGTGAGGGAATCCGCCCATCATTAATAAAATATAGTACTAGGTATTAGGGCAAGGGTATTATAGCTTGAATTGAATTCTCGAGTGTAAGGGTGAATTTACACACATGTGGTATGATCGATGTTCGGATGAGAGGTAGGAATGAAGAATAAGTCATATGTTTTCCGTAAAGATAATAAAAATTCCGGATTGGAGACTGCGCTTTAGAAGGAAAACTCGAGAGATACTGAGGTCATTATAAAATGACAAAACGTATAGAATTTTAAGTTGAATGAATAGGAGGTATGAAGCATAAGCGGTAGATATTTCTAATTTAGGATGATAGAGTTTCTAACTTAGATGTTAAACCGTAAGATTAGAGTCGAGTTTAACTTATGAAACCAGCTTGACAGGATTTTGTGGGTAGTATCCATTGAAAACCTTCAGGAAACAACACTTCTCCTACTAAGCACACCTAAAGGTTGAACGGCCTGTTGCACAGGCTGTGCAATCACGTTCCCTGTGAAAGTGAGGTTGGAATTTTGAAAATAAAATGGTTTTGCTCGGAAAGAGCAAAAGATAAGTTTGGAGGTATTTGTTCACATCAGAATATTGCATTTAATACCGCTCATTCTTATGTTAATTTGCATGTAGATAGGTACTTTTGATCTGTATCTGCTACATATTTCAGATTACAGGTTTTCAAAAGTATTCAGTCCGGAACAACGCAAATCCTATACATTCTCTACAAAAATGACGCTTTCAGAACAGACGGACGGAATCAGATAAAATACGGATTTCAGCAACAACAAATCCGCCATGTGCTGTCTACCAGTTCAAGAGATAAGACGAGAACAATAGTCATTCGTGTCTCAGACAAACGCAAAGCACAAAGGAGGCAGCGCGGAGCTCAGGAGAGATCCAAGGCACAAAAATTCAAATGAGTAAATAAGAAAAGGACAAAAAAAGACATTTTGGACTGTTGAAAATCTGAAGATTTTTTAGAAGGATTTTGAAAATATTAACCTACAAAACAGAAGAAGAAAGCAACAAGAAAACCCACAAGAAATTCGAAGCTCCAATTCAACTAAAGTGCAGCTGAACCGCGGCTAATTTGGGGTTTTTACGGCGGATCCGTCGCGCACACGTGTCCAAATACGATGAATTTTCAAGGGTGTTTTGGTCATTATGTAAGGGCTCATAATATTGCCCTAGGGTTTTATTTTACTGCTTATAAATACTCCAGTTCAAATGCAAGAGAGGATGCTTTATTTTCCTTAGGATTAGTTTTAGTTTAGTGTAATCTTCCTCTTCATCTTTCTCCATTAAAATGTAGTGAGAGCTTTTGAGTGGATGAATAATGAAGATGAGAGTTTTATCTACCTTGTATCTTTTTTTTTTGTTAACTTGGTTCTTTTACTTGCTTGTTATTTTCTTGCATTGTATTTTGATTCTTAGCTAAACTTTATCTACATGTTTGTTAACTAGTTGATGGTCTTTATTTGTTCTTCTTCTCTTCTCTTTTGGTTTTCATTTGCAAAACGATGATACTCAAGTGTGATTCTTTCTTAGGTGAGATCCCAAGAAACTAGTTTATGCCCTTCTTCTCATTTATTTTCTCTTCTTCGATTTTATTTATTTTTCATAATGAGTAGATTACTCACTTATTAAGGTTAAGGAATGGCAGTATGAGAGATGGAAAAATCCCTTGTGCTTCTCTTCGCCAAACAACTTGAATTGAATCTAAACTAAACAAACATAACTCTCTCCTTGTGCTTCCCTTGTGCTATAAGTGACGCATAGCCGTGACCTAAGTTGATAATTCCTTTAGGCGCACTACAACGTGACATATAGTTGCAACCTAATTGGAGACTTGTTGTGGATGTTTCACCTAGCGTTGAAAATAAGAGCATAAAACGGACGGACAAGGGGCACTAGGATTGGATTTAACGTTGGAAAGCGTGCATAAACTCGCAAATACCATTTCTATGTTCTCTTAATCCCCGTTACTTCCGATTATTTTAACATCATTTCAATGATGTCACAAAACAAGCACAAAATTAATTCCTAACTCTACTAACCAAATCTAACCCTAACAAGTTCTCTTGAACATAAATATACAAAACACTTAGGATAGAATTGAACAAACTTGGACATTTTTTACTTGACTCATCGAAAATAAGAACGAAAATACATACTATCTCTTCGTGGATCGACTCGTACTCAACCGGCTAACTACCAAACGAACCAGTCTTGATTGCAGTAAATAGAGAACACATAGAACGCATATCACAAAATTTCTACCAATCGGGAGGGTAGATTGTAACGACTATGCCCATTTTAAAATAAATAAATTTTTGTTTGAATTTATTCTCACTTGTTTTGTTTCTTAAATTATAAAGGAAAATTTTATTTTTGGAAAAGGAAATGAAAAACTATTTTGGTTTAAAAAACAATTTATTTGTTTTAGAAAAAAAAAGGAGTTTTTGTTTTAAAAAAAGATTTCGTTAGATTTTTAAAGAGTAATATTTTTTTAAAGAAAATATATAGGATTTTTATTTAAAGTATTTTTGTTAGAAAAAATAAATTTTTGGAAAGACAAAACTATTTATTTTAAAATAAATAGGAAAGCTTTTGAAAAGATAAATTATTTATTAGTAATTTTAAAGAGAAATAATTTGTTTGATCTTTTAGAAAAAGATTTGTTTTTAAATTAAAACCTCGTTTTAGGAAACCTCTCTAAGCCGTTAGATCTAATTTAATTTAATCCTAGCACTTGATTTCTAAAAATTTTAATCCCTAATTCTATAAATAAACATTTTCCCCTCCCTCTCTTATAGTTTTTCGTCACAACAAAATGTCTTTTTTGAGAAGCCGTAAGAATTTAAAATCGATCAGGGTCTCGATCTCTGAGTTAGGGCTTCGGTAAATTGATCGTTATATCGATTTGCACACTTCGGTAAGTTTCCCTTGTCCGCATATTTATATTTTTCAAAAGCTCATCTTTTCCTACTGAAACTATATGACTATTGCATGTTTTCATCATATAGTTTTCCCAAATATTTATTCATGTTTTATGAGATTTTACAAGTTACATCGGTTTTTACTTTTTGCATGAGATACTTGATACTTGACTATTACTTCATATGTGATTGATACTTGATTCATATTACTGCTTAACTCTTATTTATAGAAAACCCATGCTTGATATAGTAAACGTTTTTGACATGGGGTAATGAGCAAGTTGGGAAATGAATAGTCGTATATATCAGGAAGCCGGCAAATGATATTGTATGTGGAACAAAGTGCCACGCCAAGCCGACGGAGGCTACCTCTTGAATCCACAGGGGCCACCTCTAGAATCCCTATATGATGTTCCGACATGCCGAACGGAATATTCACGATAATGCATGCCCTATTCTTGTTTCGACTCGTACAAGATAAAACATGGTTTTAAAACTATATACATCAATATCTTTTTACATCAGCTTGCATTATTTTTCCTTGTTGTTTACTAAGTTGGACTTATTTTATTAATATCATATTTTCATTACCTTTACTGGATTTTTGGGAGATTTACCGAGCGATAGTTCGTTGACGGGCATTTCGTATCTTTCTCTTTTTCTTGAGATGTTCATTAGATTTTATTTTAGAAAGGGACGAAATAGTGCCCGGTAAGGACGTATCAACCCAAGACCTTTTACACTTCCAGCCATTTCCGGAGTACCGGTCTCTCTTATTATTTATCGCTTTACGACATGTATTTTGTATATGCCTCGTGTTTGAAGGCTTTCTTTTGTATCGCTTGAAAATTGTTATTTTATTGTGAATCTTGATTATCTTATTTAATAAATATTGTTATAAATTCTTGTGATACAACTACTGCACGTACATACGCTTAGCATATCTATATTGGGAAGGTGTATTTCTTGATATAGATACGTCGCGGGACTCGTCACGTCCTCACAACCCTATTATTTTAATATTTTTGTCAACCCTATTATTTTTGGGAAGCGGGATGTAAAAGGTTTTGTTGGTGGATCATGCAGGTCAGTTTTGCATGACCATTGAAAGCGGAATATTCAAGAGTTTAAAATCCAATATTTATTTCCTTCGACTCCTATTATCTTGAATCCATTCTAATTCTTCTTTTAATCGTTCTAATCCAACATTTAACTTTCTTTTTAATTCATCTTCTTTGAATCGATTCTAATCCTTCTTTGTCTTCCTTGAATGTCATTCTTCGATGCAAACCCTTTTTCGTCCAACCAGACGGCTTTGTTGGAGCTTATACAAGGTATACAGAAGAACTTGCAGCAAAGTCTACTATCCTGCAGTAAGGATAGGCATATGTTGATCGTGGCCTAATAGCTCAGATGGTTAGAGAAATCAAAAAAAAAAAATTGTCGACTTAGTGGTGATCGACATGCTGAGCTTCGATGTCGTACTAGGTACGGACATGCTGGAGACTTTCTACTCTACTTTCGGCCGTTGTAAAAGGAGGGTAGTGTTCAGGTTCCCGATCACTGAATATTCATATTCAGAAGTTCTCTATGATTCCAGTAAAGCTATTTTACTGCTTGCATTTCTTCGATCCTCCTTCTTGCACCTCAAAGCTAGCCATACAACATCAGTAGTCCCGACCTTAGCCTATGCGACTGTGTTATCCTCGTTCTTATGCTTTATCCTATTGCAACATCCTCCTTATGGGAATTTCGCGGACGAAATTCTTTTAAGAGGGTAGATTGTAACTTCTGCACTGTTTTATATATTTCGTTTATACAAATTTTTTGTTTTAAATGGTTTATAATTTATAAATTTCGTTTAAAAACTCTTTTGTTTTTAAAAACTGATTTGGAGAACGTTTTGATTTAGAAGATGAATTGGTTAAAAAAAATTGGGAAAACGATTTCATTCTCGAGTTATATCACTCTTTAATCCTTTCTTGATTTCTGACGATCGTATCTTAACGCAAGGGAGCTGAACCTGGAGTTCATCTTCACCTTGAACCTCCTTGCAACCCATTTCTCTAGATTGCTTAAATCTCTATTAGTCTCCGTCTAGAAGTACATTCTTTCATTTCTATCCTGATTCACCTCGCAGCCCTATTTTTTTAATATTTTAGTCAACCTAATTATTTTTAGAAAGCGGGGCATGACAATTGGCCTTCTTGAAGCTCAATTCCTTGAAACCATCCTGATCCTTTCTTGTTATTTCTCAAAGATCGTGTCTCGACACATGTTGTAACCCTCTCAATTCCTTAATTTCCAAATGGTTCTTTCCTTCCTTGCATCTCTTAGATTGCCTTCATCACTTTCTTTTAAATGGAACGTCGACAATCGAGAGCACGAGTGTTATCCTTACATTTTCTTGCACTGTTACAACATACTCCTCGTAAGAATTTCGAGAACGAAATTTTATTAAGAATGGTAGAGTGTAACGACTATGTCCGTTTTAAAATAAATAAAATTTTGTTTGAATTTATTCTTGCTTGTTTGTTTCTTAAATTATAAAGAAGAAATTTATTTTTGGAAAAGGAAATGAAAAACTATTTTGGTTAAAAACTAATGTATTTGTTTTAGAAAAAAAAGAAGTTTTTGTTTTAAAAAAAAAGATTTTGAGGGTGTCCGTCTAAGCAAAACAAGCAAGAAGATTTTATTAAGAAGAGTAGATTGTAACGTGGATAGCCCCAAGCGGATACCCTCAGGCAGGTAGTCCCTAAACGAATACCCCTGGGCCCTCAGGCGGATACTCCCAGACGAGTATCCCCAAGCGGGTATCTCCAAAATAGACACCCCCTCGAGAGTGTCCGCTTAAGCAAGCGGTGCCCGCTCAGGGTTGCCCGCCCCCACCAAGGCGGTGGATACTCTATGAAAAGACCATCGCCGAACAAAGATGAGGGTATCGTTCACAAGTACAGGGAAAGTAAGTCCCTCATGCCTTCTCACATGCCTCTGCAATGCTTAGAATAGTCTTTTAACTATTTCTTCTTCTATATATGCAAGCCCCAAGGCAAAAGAGAAGGTTACCAATTTTACACCCTCTCATAACACTTGGAGTTTTCTTTGCTTGAAGATTGTCTCCTCCAAAGAGAGAAAAAGAATGTGAGAACTTGAAGTCAAGTTCCCCCTTCTTCCTCCACTATTCTCTCGGCCCGAAATGGACCACTTAGAGAACTCAATCGAGTTCTCAAAAGCATGTTCTTCATGGCCAGAGTCGAAGGACCACTGAAAACTTCGCGTTCTATTTTATAGAAATGGGATGACCTACTTCTTCATGGCATGGAAAATAGGCTGAAAAGCTTACTTTCCCAGAAACAAGTCTTAACGACAAAGTTTTACAAAGCTATGAAGCAGGTCCATGCTGCAGAAATTATGAAAATAGGTAAAGGGAAACCTATTTCACTCAAAAGACTTAATCTTAAGAATAGAGAAAACTCTATTCTCCTCATATGAAGATTGAAAACATAAACTTGTGCAATTTTCCACTAAAATAACCTAGGCAGGAGAAGTTTTCGCCCCCTACTTGGCTCAAGCGGGAACCACATGAGAAGTTTCTCTTTGTAAAACCAAATCGGATGCCTCAAAGAGGGATCCGTCCATCAAGGTAATGTGGTTGGGTCCCGCCAGGAAGCACCCACCACCACTCTACTAAGTCGGAAACCCCAAAAGAAGTATCTGCCTATCAAAGCAACGCGGCTGGGTCCTGCTAAGAAGCACCCGCCACCACTCAGCTAAATCGGATGTCTCAAAAGAAGTATCCATCTCTAGTTCAAATAGCACTGGCCCCACATAAGGTATCTGCCCATTCTCAAAAAGAGCGTAAGGCTCGGGTCCCCAAAAAGGAAGTACCCACCTATGCTTAGTTTAATGCCGATTTGACATTAAACCCCTCGTCCATTTGAATCATTACCTAAATCACCTCTGTATTTGATTCTCTTTGTACAATTTGATGTAAATGCATTGTATCCAAAACATCAATATAACATAAAATTTCCTTGAAATAGATTTTATGTTGTCTCCTTTTGCGATGTGATCTCCCCCTTTCTGTGATGCGATTTAGAGTGACCTAACAAGGTATCTCGTCCAAGTCCGAACCTAATACGATATGGTATAATTAATCATAAGTGCTTGTGTTTATAGAAAGCCACGAAACCAGGACCTTCTGGTCAAACTAAAAATAAACTTTTGCTTTATTCGCACTCTACCTGTTTTAAACGTTCGCTCGTTGAAGGTTCAAAAGGAGGGTAGCTCGACCGCAGCCGATTGCAAGAGAAAACTCACACAGAGGATATCTCAACAAAGCAAATATTTATTTAATCATATATTATAACATAGTCTCCCTTTTTTCATCACATACAATGCATCCTTACAACTCTAGCAAAATATTTGCTTCTCATTACAAAGCCTCATTACAGCTCATTACATGATACTCCTGACTTTCATAACTCACATAATAACTCTATATATCCATAACTCTAGCAAAATAAATGCAAGGAGGGCTTTAAATATGCTAAGCTCTCAAATTAAAACCAAGTGCCTCTTTGTTTTATGACTGTTGCATTTATAGTTCTCCATCCGGTACTTTTTATCATTTAAAAGAACAGAGGGTAGAAAATCTTGTAAAGATCCTATGAGAATCTCTCCTTATATTAATCAATTCTCTATTTAATTACAAAGATTATTTACATTCTCTCCTTATAAATGACAAAAAGTATCACTCTTTGGAGTTACGGTCATAACGCATCTGAGTTTGTCTCAATTTTGGATGAGAGAGAGCGGTTTCGGTGTCGATGCGAAAATCTGTCCAGAATGTTTTTCAGAAAAAACACTCGACTTGGTATGCAGTTTTAAGGCATTTCGGTGCAGAATTAGCAAAAACTTGACATACAGAAAAACGTGCACTTCTGAATTACGGTTAGAACGCATTAAGAACACTCAATTCCGACTTCTAGAGAGAGAGTTAAGGCGTTTACGGTGACCGTGTGCAGTTCTGTCTAGATTTTTCCTAGAAAACAGTCATGACTTCGCGTGCGGTTTTAAGGTTTTTCAGTTCAAATTTAGGAAAAATTTACGTACAGAAAAGAATGCGCCTATGCGTTACCGTTACAACGCATCAAAGAACACGTCAATCCGCCTACTAAAAATGTGGCCATTTTATTATGACTGCGCAGAAGGGTTCTGCATGCAGTCCAAATTTACAGAGTCTACTTATAACACCTATTAGGTTCATTTCAGCTGGTTTTTAGGTGAAAAGATGTAGGAAGGAGGTATAGGACTCTGTCGCAATGAGTTAGCATCTAGGGTTTGCTCTATTTGAGTTCCAGAAAAAGGAGTTACACTTGTTTTCGTGTCGTGGCGCACAGCAGGCTAACTTTAACAACCTAGTTCACTTATACCAATTCCAGTTTTCGTATTTATTTATCTGTGGTATTTCTTGATTTATCGCGATTTGGATGCGAATGGTATTTCACATTTTTTTCATTGCATTCGACCCGACCCGCTTGCTTGAACCTGTTTGATTCATATTTATAAATTACCCTGACTTGTTACTTAGACCGTACATTTTCATGTTTAGTACACACCGGTATTTCATCTAGTATCGCATCTTTTACAATATCACATTTTAGGTCATGTAAAATATTTTAAAATTGCATAACATGGCCTGCTTGATACCCCTAACCCCGTGGTAGCATCCGCACATCTTGTTCTCGTCCCGTTCAGTGAAACGGACGTGTTTGGATGGCTACGCGCACGTACGTGCATCCGTTCTTGGGGGTATGCATTTTTGTTACCTGAGCATTCCTTTTGAAATTTGGAAGTAGCGTATATTTTTCAAAATTTAAAATCTGAATTTTTAGACCCGACCCGGGCATGTTTTGGAGTAACTTTGTATTTGCCAAGATCTCAAAACGGACTAATATTATATTCTTTATATATTTATAAACTATTATTATTCTTTAAACTAAAATATATTACTAAATCTTTATATACTAACAGTTTTAGTTATATATATATATATATATATATATATATATATATATTAACTGTCTATTCTCACTCTCTCTCCGTTTCTCTCTCTCTCCTGACTCTCTCTCTCCATTTCTCTCTCTCCTGACTCTCTCTCTCCTGACGCTCCTCTCTCTCTATATATTTTAATTTATATTAAATATTATTTTCTCCCCATCACAGTTCTCTTCTTCCTTTTATATTTTCGCCCCCGCCTCACTTCAAGAAAACCCTAACCCTAACCCTAGCCTTCACCCTCGCTCACCCGCCGTTGCCGTTTCACCCTCAACCCGATCCACTTCTCAACCTCAACCTTACCTCGCTCGTCTCTCTCTCCACTGCATCCCCGACGACGAGACGCGGCGAACCCAAGGACCTCGACTGCCATCGCCCGCGCCTCGCGTTGCCCTCGCCGCCGCCGACCCCTCACCGTCTCACCACCCTCTTCGTCGTCTCCACTCATCTCCTCGACCACCTCACCACTCCCTCTCTTTCCCCGAGCCTGCTCACCCACTTCCACCGCCACCTCCTCGTCGCCGCCACGCCTCGTCGTCGCCGGCGGCCGTCCCTGCACCAACACCGCATCTTCCCTTCTCTTTCCTCCACTTCCCTTCTCTCTCCCGAGCCCCTGCAAACACCCCGATAGCCCCTCAAGAACCTGCACACCCGAAGCCTTAACCCTAGCCTTCGCCGGAACTTCACCGTCGACGGCTCATCGTCATCGACGACTCCCTTGCCACCTCCTCTGTCCCCAAACACCAACCCCAGAGCACCAGCCCCTTCCTCTCTTCTTCTTCTTCTTCTCCTACAACTTCTTCTCTTTCTACATTCTCGGTTTCCGACCGTCGCCGGAGCCGTGCTCGCCGCCGCTGATCCGGGCGACTTTGTGGACGTCCCCTACTTGCATGGATAACTTCTTGATGTGCCTGGAACTTCCCATGTGCGCGTGTGGATGTTGCAACATTTGCCGACAATGGACGCTGCGTGCGCATCCCGTATCGTGATCCGATCAAGACAAGTGAAACTTGCTACATGCTATCTATATTATTTTATACCTATTAAATTGCATAGTAAACTGTAGATTACATATAGCGCCACATGTTCCATTTTTCTTTTCGATGTTCCATATATCATTTTAGATTTGGATCTTGAATTATACCTTGTTGCATGTTAGATTACAATATCGTGTACCCACGTCCCTGTTTAAATCGCATAATAATTATGTATATAGCCCATAGCACCTTTAAAATAGTTTCACTGTTCAAACACCCGTGTGCATCCATCTCGTCTAGTATACATATTATTGCATCCATAGATCACTTGGATATATTATATTATAAAATTGACATTCCACATTTGATAAATTGTATTTTAATTAGTATTGAAACTTTAATCTTAACCCTAATCATAACTGTGCATCGATATACCTTAATCTGTACCTGATTGCATTTCACATTACAATGTTCCATTTTATTGTTCCATTAGTACCCCATGCTTGTTTTGTATACATATGCTTATGTTAGTTGATTATGAGCACCCACATGACATCTTGTACACCCTGACACGACTAGTTACACCTACTACTTGACACGACATGGTACCGTGCACCTCTCGATATGACATGATACCTATATACTACCTGGCTTGATCTAATGTACCATGGCTTTACCTGTTACCTGATCTTGTGTCTAATGCCAACAAACCTGACCTGTTGTCCTTACGGACAGTTCCTGTTGTCTATCCAGACAAATCTGTACCTGCCTGATCCTGTGTTGGCATTAGCTCTAGATTATTTAATACTTGACTTGAACACATATAACTTGGGGGTATGGGAAATCAATGATGAAACCTGACTTGTAACTCGACAATTCTCTATCTTTTCTGATCAGTCTTACGGGCTAGGCCAGCCCCCTGGTGATGCTGCTGACATCACTCGTCATTACCTACCATCCTTTACTGCCTTGCGGCACGTCTCGAATTCAGCCCGAGAGTCATAGACCGTGATCTCGGGCACGCACGGGATGCTATTGAGTTACATCGATGATTCATCAAATTGATTTCAAAGACTTGAGAGTAGTTAATCCAATAGACCAGTTTAGATTACTCACTGCACACTACCTTTCACTGCTTTGATTTATATTGCTGTTACACCTGCTTTACCTTTTATAATCATACTTGCATGTCTTGCTACCCTGTTTATATATTATTGCTTGATATTATGACGCACTGACGTCTGGGTTTTGCATGGCCCGGATCCTTTACCTTTGTTGCCGACTAATCAGGAGTATTGCCGCTGTTAGACCGAGCGGTGAGGATCCTGTTGGTATGCAGTTTTACTTTCCAGGTGTTTTTTATTGGATCTTTTGCTTCCGCATATTATATTATTTCTCGACTCTTTTACACCGATTCATGGACATGTACTAGATAGTTTAGTTTACTTTCCTGTTCTTGATATCTCTACAGCCGTAATGTGACTGTGGAGGGATTTTTCCTATCCACAGGGAGCATGGTTGGCTATGCCACGTGCCTATCTTAACGTACTCTGGGAAGCGAGGCGTGACATGGTTTGTTTGGTATCAGAGCCATAGCATATAGATTAATCGAGTTTGATTCTTTTGTAGTTGGGTATTGGACCCAATACACGAATCAGAATACTCGTGATTAGGAACATGTCCTGCCACATTGCTATCATGATTCTTGAATCATATCTTTCTTTTATCCTTCGCCTTGACGATATGCAAACCACTTTGCATCTCGACTTGAAACCCTTTTGGTTCTCTATTGTTCCTCCCTATTTCTTGATTCTGATACTAGGATTTTGGACGACTTGAGTGGAGTTATGTAATTGTACCCATGAACTGCAGCATGGTTACAATGCGGTACTCTATTTAAGTAACTTGGAGTCCTAATCTTGATTCACTTTCTTGTTCCATGGTCGTTATATTGCCTTATTTCTCTTGCTTTCAAGTTCATGTTTTATCACAAGCTTGAATCCTGTTTACCGTGCTTATCTTCTTCAGTGTTTGGCTTCAGGTGAAATCGTTTCAAGCATCCTACTTGTTCATGTCCTTCCCGCATTAGAATTATTCAATTCTGGTGCGTCCCTTTGGTTGAAATTGTCTTGGGAATGGATTTTCGCGGCACTTTCCACGCTCATATTGATTGTAAGGAAAGGAAAGTGATTCTCCAGATTCCCGGACATCCGGAGTTTGTTTTGCTGGAGGAAGCAGTTCTGTCGGGCCAGTCGAGTTTAGGGCTAGGCCGACAAAGAATGTTCTTTCGTCGATGGAAGTTGATAGGGAAGAAGCGCCAGCTATAGTTCGAGAGTTCATGGACGTGTTCGAGGACATCTCGGGTTTACCGCAAAACAAGATGTGGAGTTCGTATTGATCTTGTTCTTGGTACAGCGCCAATCTCTAAAGCGTACGATCCAATGGCACCAGTGGAGTTGGAAGAAGTCAAGAAGTAGGTTACTGAATTACTTGAGAAGGATTGGATTCGCAGCAGCAATTCACCTTGGAGAGCTCCAGTTCTTCTAGTAAAAAAGAAAGATGGCACAAGGAGGATGTGCATCGATTATCGAGAATTAAACCGGGTGACTATTAAGAACAAGAACCCGATCTCTCGCATTGGCGAATTGTTCGAGCAGCTTAGTGGCGCGAGGGTATTCTCGAAACTGGATTTGCGATCCAGATATCATCAGGTCCGAGTTAAATCAGAAGATAATTGCAAGACCGCGTTCCGAATTCGATATGGGCATTACGAGTATTTAGTGATGCCCTTTGGAATAACGAATGTACCGGCGATATTTATGGACTTGATGAACCGAATCTTTCACCATTCTTGGACCAGTTTATAGCGGCGTCCAATGATGATATTCTGGTGTACTCGAAGAGTTTTGAAGAGCATGCAGAACACTTGAAGATCGCACTGCAGACATTGAGGTAAGAAAAATTGTATGCAAATATGAGCAACTGCGAGTTTTGGCTTCAAGAAGTGAAGTTTTGGGGCACGTTGTGGCTGGAGATGGAATCGCCGTTGATCCCGAAAAATTACAGCAGTTCGAGATTGACCGATTCCGAAGAACGTTGCAGAGATCAGAAGCTTTCTTGGACTTGCCGGGTATTACAGAAGGTTCGTGGAGAACTTTGCTCGTTTGACGGAGCCGTTGACCAAGCTTACGCGCAAGGAGATACCATTTGTGTGGACGGATAAGTGTGCGTCGGCTTTTGAGGCGTTGAAGCAGAGGTTGATAACCGCACCTGTTTTAACCGTACCAGACGGTTCCGGAGAATTGGTAATTCACAGCAACGCATCTGAGAAAGGATTGAGATGTGTTTTGTTGCAGCATGGGAAAGTTATAGCGTACGCATCGAGACAGTTGAAGACCCATGAGAAGAATTACCCAACTCCTGACTTGGAGCTAGCAGCTGTGATGTTCGCTTTGAAAATTTGGAGACACTACTTATTGAGCGAAAGGGTCGAAATATTTACCGATCACAAAAGCCTGGAGTATGTGTTCATATAGAAAGAGCTTAATATGAGGCAGCGTAGATGGTTGGAGCTGATGGCTGACTACGATCTTGATCTTAAATACCATCCGGGGAAAGTTAATATTGTGCCGGATGCGCTTAGTCGGTTGCCAGCAATTCAGATGTTGACTGCACAGAAGGAGCTTATGGAAGACTTTCGGAGATTTGAGTTAGAGATCGTGCTACCGCATTCAGGACAGTTGATGCAGCTGCAAGTACAGTCGTTATTGATCGAGAATATTAAAGCAGCGCAATGGAAGGACCCAAGATTGCAAAGGTTTCGAGAACAAGTTGAAACTGGACTTCGAACAAATTTACTGATCCATGAAGATGGTTCGTTGTGTTATGGTAGCCGTTGTGTGTGCCAAAGGGAGATATTCGTGAAGAACTTATGAAGGAGGCACACAGTTCAGCATATTCCGTACATCTAGGGGGCACGAAGATGTACCGAGATATACGACAGCATTTCTGGTGGGAAGGAGTGAAACGGGAGATTGCCCGCTTTGTAGCAAAGTGCTTGGTGTGTCAGCAAGTTAAGGCTGAATATCAAAAAGTTGCTGCTTTATTGCAACCACTTTCGATCCCTCAATAGAAGTGGGAACATATAACCATGGATTTCGTGACAGCTTTACCGCGGAGTCCAAAGGGCAACAATGCAGTTTGGGTGATTGTTGACCGATTGACCAAGGCAGTTCATTTCATCCCTTTTCGAGTTGGTCAATCAACAGGAGCTTTGGCAGAGTGGTACATGCAGAAGATTGTAAGATTGCATGGAGTGCCGGTGAGCATCGTGTCCGACCGTGACACCCGCTTCTTATCACACTTTTGGAGGAGCTTACAGGAAAGTTTGGGGACTCGATTGAAGTTTAGCACAGTTTATCATCCTCAGACAGATGGCCAATCGAAGAGGGCGATCCAAACTCTTGAAGACATGTTGAGAGCTTACATGTTAGACTTCAAGGGTTCATGGGAGGATCGATTATCTACACTTGGTGCAGTTTTCGTACAACAACAGTTTCCAGGCGACTATTCAGATGGCTCCATTCGAAACTTTATATGGTCGCAAGTGTCATTCACCTGTTTGTTGGGACGATGTCGGTGAACGAAGATTGTTGGGACCAGATTTGGTTATGCAGACAGTTGAGAAGGTTAATACTATCCGGAATCATATGAAAGCAGCACAAGACCGACAAAAGAGTTGGGTAGTTTCATCGAGAAGACCTCTAGAGTTCGCTGTTGGTGATCAGGTATTCTTGAAAATATCACCGATTATAGTGATTCGTTTTGGGAGTCGATGCAAACTTAGCTCTCGATTCGTTGGGTCTTTCGATATTTTAAGCGTGTTGGAAAAGTGACCTATCGATTGGTTTTACCACCATCTTTGATGAATGTTCTTGACGTGTTTCATGTATCTCAACTCCGTGAGTATGTTCGACATGAAACACATGTGTTGGATCATTCGGAACTGACTGTACGAGAAGATTTGACTTTTGAGAAGCGACCGATATCGATTGTGGATCGAAGAGAAAAGGTTCTTAAGAACAAAGTTATCCCTCTTGTATTTAGGGTAATCGCTCACATGGAGAATCAACTTGGGGAACGAGGAGATGAAATCCGACAGAAGTTTCAACATCTATTCTTGCAATTCTTGATTGTTTGTCCTTTCTTGTTCTTGGAATTTCGAGAACGAAATTCTTTTTGTAGTTGGGTATAATATAACAACCTAGTTCACTTATACCAATTCCAGTTTCCGTATTTATTTATCTGTGGTATTTCTTGATTTATCGCGATTTGGGTGCGAATGGTATTTCACATTTTTTCATTGCATTCGAACTGACCCGCTTGCTTGAACCTGTTTGATTCATATTTATAAATTACCCTGACTTGTTACTTAGACCGTACATTTTCATGTTTAGTACACACCGGTATTTCATCTAGTATCGCATCTTTTACCACATAACATTTTAGGTCACGTAAAATATTTTAAAATTGCATAACATGGCCTGCTTGATACCCCTAACCCTGTGGTAGCATCCGCGCATCTTGTTCTCGTCCCGTTCAGTGAAACGAACGTGTTTGGATGACTACGCGCATGTACGTGTATCCGTTCTTGGGGGTATGCATTTTTGTTACCTGAGCATTCCGTTTGAAATTTGGAAGTCGCATTTATTTTTCAAAATTTAAAATCTGAATTTTTAGACCCGACCCGGGCATGTTTTAGAGTAACTTTGTATTTGCCAAGATCTCAAAAAGGACTAATATTATATTCTTTATATATTTATAAACTATTATTATTCTTTAAACTAAAATATATTACTAAATCTTTATATACTAACAGTTTTAGTTTTATATATATATATATATATATATATATATTAACTGTCCATTCTCTCTCTCTCCGTTTCTCTCTCTCTCTCCTGACTCTCTCTCTCCTGACGCTCCTCTCTCTATATATATTTTAATTTATATTAAATATTATTTTCTCCCCATCACAGTTCTCTTCTTCCTTTTATATTTTCGCCGCCGCCTCACTTCAAGAAAACCCTAACCCTAACCCTAGCCTTCACCCTCGCTCACCCGCCGTTGCCGTTTCACCCTCAACCCGATCCACTTCTCAACCTCAACCTTACCTCGCTCGTCTCTCTCTCCACTGCATCCCCGACGACGAGACGCGGCGAACCCAAGGACCTCGACTGCCATCGCCCGCGTCTCACGTTGCCCTCGCCGCCGCCAACCCGTCGCCGTCTCACCACCCTCTTCGTCGTCTCCACTCATCTCCTCGACCACCTCACCACTCCCTCTCTTTCCCCGAGCCTGCTCACCCACTTCCACCGCCACCTCCTCGTCGCCGCCACGCCTCGTCGTCGCCGGCGGCCGTCCCTGCACCAACACCGCATCTTCCCTTCTCTTTCCTCCACTTCCCTTCTTTCTCCCGAGCCCCTGCAAACACCCCGATAGCCCCTCAAGAACCTGCACACCCGAAGCCTTAACTCTAGCCTTCGCCGGAACCTCGCCGTCGACGGCTCATCGTCATCGACGACTCCCTTGCCACCTCCTCTGTCCCCAAACACCAACCCCAGAGCACCAGCCCCTTCCTCTCTTCTTCTTTTTCTCCTACAACTTCTTCTCTTTCTACATTCTCGGTTTCCGACCGTCGCCGGAGCCGTGCTCGCCGCCGCTGATCCGGGCGACTTTGTAGACGTCCCCTACTTGCATGGTTAACTTCTTGATGTGCCTGGACCTTCCCATGTGCGCGTGTGGATGTTGCAACATTTGCCGACAATGAACGCTGCGTGCACATCCCGTATCGTGATCCGATCAAGACAAGTGAAACTTGCTACATGCTATCTATATTATTTTATACCTATTAAATTGCATAGTAAACTGTAGATTACATATAGCGCCACATGTTCCATTTTCCTTTTCGATATTCCATATATCATTTTAGATTTGGATCTTGAATTATACCTTGTTGCGTGTTAGATTACAATATCGTGTACCCACGTCCCTGTTTAAATCGCATAATAATTATGTACATAGCCCATAGCACCTTTAAAATAGTTTCACTGTTCAAACACCCGTGTGCATCCATCTCGTCTAGTATACATATTATTGCATCCATAGATCACTTGGATATATTATATTATAAAATTGACATTCCACATTTGATAAATTGTACTTTAATTAGTATTGGAACTTTAATCTTAACCCTAATCATAACTGTGCATCGATATACCTTAATCTGTACCTGATTGCATTTCACATTACAATGTTCCATTTTATTGTTCCATTAGTACCCCATGCTTGTTTTGTATACCTATGCTTATGTTAGTTGATTATGAGCACCCACATGACATCTTGTACACCCTGACACGACTTGTTACACCTACTACTTGACACGACATGGTACCGTGCACCTCTCGACATAACATGATACCTATATACTACCTGGCTTGATCTGATATACCATGGCTTTACCTGTTACCTGATCTTGTGTCTAATGCCAACAAACCTGACCTGTTGTCCTTACCAACAGTTCCTGTTGTCTATCCAGACAAACTTGTACCTGCCTGATCCTGTGTTGACATTAGCTCTAAATTATTTAATACTTGACTTGAACACATGTAACTTGGGGGTATGGGGAAATCAATGATGAAACCTGACTTGTAACTCGACAGTTCTCTACCTTTTCTGATCAGTCTTACGGGCTAGGCCAGCCCCGAGGTGATGCTACTGACATCACTCGTCATTACCTACCACCCTTTACTGCCTTGCGGCACGTCTCGGATTCAGCCCGAGAGTCGTAGACCGTGATTCCGGGCACGCACGGGATGCTATTGAGTTACATCGATGATTCATCAAATTGATTTCAAAGACTTGAGAGTAGTTAACCCAATAGACCAGTTTAGATTACTCATTGCACACTACCTTTCACTGCTCTGATTTATACTGCTGTTACACCTGCCATACCTTTTATAATCATACTTGCATGTCTTGCTACCCTGTTTATATATTATTGCTTGATATTATGACGCGCTGACGTCTGGGTTTTGCATGGCCCGGATTCTCTACCTTTGTTGCCGACCGATCAAGAGTATTGCCGCTGTTAGATCGAGCGGTGAGGATCCTGTTGGTATGCAGTCTTACTTTCCAGGTGTTTTTTATTGGATCTTTTGCTTCCGCATATTATATTATTTCTTGACTCTTTAACTCTGGCTCATGGACATGTATTAGATAGTTTTGTTTACTTTCCTGTTCTTGATATCTCTACAGCCATAATGTGACTGTGGAGGGATTTTTCCTATCCACAGGTAGCATGCTTGGCTATGTCGCGTGCCTATCTTAGCGTACTCTGGGAAGCGGGACGTGACACTAACCAGAAAACATATTTGCGATATGATTTAAAAGTACAGAAACGAGTCGTTTCGTTTCTGATTGATTTCATAGAAAAAATTTGACTACAAAAACCTAGGGCTTCCGGTGTAGATATCTAAACAACCTGAGTTTACTCAGTTCGGATCACGAAAGGTCGTAATAAACGTGTTTGAAGTTCAACTAAAAAACGGATTATAATAGTGACCGCAAGACCTTGCGAAAACCATAACAATCAAATCTTACATCGAACGGTCATGGAATTTTAAATGTAGACCTGAAATACCACCTAATATTTAACCTAATTTCTTTCCATGAGTTTTAGGTGTCATAGCAATCTCGAAAATTTCCAGAAAAGAAGAGGGTATGCAGGCATGAATATATTTAGCATGTCAAGATAGTAACATGGTATTTTAATGAAACAAAACGCTAGAACATGTCCAAACATATGAACATACCCATGACATAAGGTACATAGGTACTTCAGATCAAACCATGAAATCTACACATGTTGGTTATGCCTGCGAGTAAATTAGCCTTATATATATGGGAGTGATCTATTGCAGACCGGTTCGCGTTTTTTAAAAACGGGAACTCTCGATCCACGGCATATTTGAACGATCCAAACCATTCAAATTGATCACCCTACCCTCAAATGTATGTATGAAAAATCAAAGGAATTGAAGATCTCTAACCCATGCATCGAATTAGTGCAAAATAAACGTCTTTCAATATAGCTACGGAAACTCCATCTAATGCATTAGTTAGAGATCTTCAAATCCTTTGATTTTTCATACACATAAGATTGAAGGTAGGGTAATCAACTGAACGGTTCGGATTGTTAAAATTTGTCGTGGATCGAGAGTTTCCGTTTTTAAAAAACGTGGACCGGTTTGCAACAGAGGCTCTCATATACACACACATATGTCCTGCGAGTAAATTAGCCTTATATATAGAGAGAGGGGGGGAGTGATCCATTGCAAACCGGCCCGCATTTTTTTAAAAACAGAAACTCCCCATCTACAATATATTTTAACGACCCGATCCGTTCATGTTGATCACTCAACCCTCAAATATGTGTATGAAAAATCAAAGGATTTAAAGACCTCTAGCATATGCATCGATGGGTGCAAAAATGAAAGTCTTTCAATAATGCAACATAAACGTCATCCGATGTATAGGCTAGAGGTCTTTAAATTCTTTGATTTTTCACACATATAATTAAGGGTAAGGTGATCGACTTGAATGAATCGGATCGTTAAAATATGCCGTAGATCGGGAGTTCACGTTTTTAAAAAACGCAGACCGATTTGCAATGGATCACTCTCTATATATATATATACATATATATACGTATACATATACATATACATATATATGGGTAAGGCTAATTTACTGCAAGGGCATAACCAGCTTATTTATGTCATGTGCATAATTTCACCATTCGCCCATATACATATATATAGGGCAGGAGAGAAAGAGAGAGAGAGTTCGACTAGGATCCTATCGAAAGGATTTGGAAACAAATCTTTCCCACATTTTCACCATTATATTAACTTTGGAATTTGTGCATTCAATTATGTTATGTTTGGAAATAAATGAAAGCTTTTATTCATAATTGTTAGCACGCATCCCAAAGTTAATCTGATGGTGAAAAAGTATGAAGGATTTGTTTCTATACAAATCCTTCCAATAAGATCCTATTCGAACTATATATGTGTGTGGATAAGGCTAATTTCCTCTCAGGGCATAACCAGCTTAGTTATGCCATGTGGATAATTTCACCGTTTGCACATCATTCATGGATAAAGTAGGGATAGTTGATGGATAAAGCAGGGTAGTTGATGAATAAAGTAGGGGTAGTTATTTTCAAGGAGAGAGATGGTAAAGAATTTTGAAGAAATCTTATGAGATTCTCTCCTTGTATTAATCAATTGCCTCATTAATTGTAAGATTATCTATCTTTTCTCTCTCCTTGAAAATGACAAACTACCTCTACTTTATCCATAAATGAAGAACAATTGGAATAATTATCCACGGGGCATAACTAAGTTAGTTATGCCCTAGAAGTAAATTAGCCTTGCACACACAAAGAGAGAATGATGAAACAAAAATGCCATATGAGGGAAATTCCTTCCATGGCAGCAATAAAAATCAATCATCTATCATTTTATTCGACGGTCGGCATCCATCATCTTCATCTAAGATGTGAATATACCAAATTTCATGTGATTCAACCACTTTTTCACCGTTGATTTAGTGGATGCAAAATTAACGGTTTACCGACAATAGAACTTTTAACATTGCTAAATCAACAGTGTAACAGTGTTAGAATTACATGAAATTTGGGGTATCGACATATTAGATGATTAAAATCAAGATGAACAGTGTCGATCGTCGGAAAAAATAGGGGAGGATGTGTTATTTTACCGCCATAGGAGGGTTTTTCCTCCTATGGCCTCTTTCCTCCATTATTCTCATATATGTATGTACATATACACATATATATATCTATGTATACGCACGTGCGCATATGCTATAAAGCACGGATACTTATAAATGCTTCACGAATCGCCTTTGATTGCGTATTGGAGTCCGAAACTCTCGGATTCACTCGGACTTGTATATATCTCACAACCTCTTTCATATCAACGCATCTCCTCTTTCTCTCAAAATTAAGACTCGAAAATTTGTAAGTGCGTTCAATATCTAAATAAAGCCATTATTTATTTATATTATTATATTTATATGTATATCTTAATATATAGTTATAATTATCTAATTAAAATTGTGAATCCCGAATCTGTATCCGAACCCGTGCTACATAGCACATGTGTGTGTACATGTACATGTATACGTAAATATGTATGCACATGTATACGAGTGTGTGTGCGCACATAGATAGAAAGATGTGTGTATAATAAAGGAAAGGTGCCATAGGAAGGAATTTCCTCCTATGAAGTCAAAAAAATACACCCTCCATGAATTTTTTGACGATCGACACCCATCACCTCCATCTTTCTCATCTAAGATGAAGATACGCCTAATTTCATGTGATTCTACCACCTTTTCACCGTTGATTTAACGGGTGCAAAATTAACGGTTTTTCGAAAATACAACTTTTTATATTGCAAATTCAACGGTGAAAAAGTGATGGAATCATATAAAATCTAGTGTATCCACATCTTAGATGATAAAGATGGAGATGATGAGTGCCAATCGTCGGAAAAAATTGAGGTTGTATTTTGTCGACGCCATAGGAGTAAATTCCCTTTTGGAGTAAATTCCCTTTTATGGTCTCTTTCCTCCATTATTATTATTATTATTATTATTATTATTATTATTATTATAGAGAGAGTACAATTATGCTCCACTAGATAGTCGTATTAAGTTCATAGCCATTAGATTTGTTTTAAGATTTATGCAAACAATAATGTCATGATTGAAATAAATGAGAGCTTTTACTCTTAATTGATTGTAGAAATCCCAAAATAAACCAAATGGATAAAGAGTTGATAGAATTTATTTCTAAATGCCATCGGTTGGAGCATAGTGTACTCTAGAGAGAGACAGAGAGAGATGTATACATATATCCATATATAATATTGGGTAAATTACGCTAAAATACCCTCAATTGTCACGGTTTTTCACTAAAACACCTTATAGTTTTCTTTTTACAGTAAAATACCATAAACTATGGTTTTAAAGGGAGTTTTTTCACTAAAATACCCTTTGAAAAATAGCAGTTAGGACATTTTACTGTAATAAAAGTGCTTTACGGTATTGTAGTGAAAAATACGATAGTTGAGGGTATTTTAGCATGATTTACCCTATAATATTGTGTGTGTGTGTGCGCGCGCGTGCGCGTGCACGCGTGCACAAACCAGTTCAAATTCAAGTCTATTTTCGTAAGCATGAATCCATTTAAATTTGCTAAATGCATATATATAGATAAGCCCTTTTCCATACGAACTCCCTATTTTTTCCTATATAAAAGCAAGGCCAAACAACACATTTATAACGAAGCAAGCATACAACCAGTGTCATGGACTATCAGCTACCTTATTAGCTCGAAGAATCTCCATCAAACCACCTGTGAGCTTTTGGTCCATTGCAATATGATGAGGTAATGACCTTGTGGCTTCCTCCAAGTCGAAAGGATTGTCTATGCAGACGGCAGCTGTAAGAGGAGTTGACTCACCCACCTCAGCAACATATTTAGTCAGCATATTTGCACCATATCCCAAACCAACACCCATCAATGTTGCCCACGGCCTTGACCTAGTGACATGTTTGATAGCTGTGCAGACATCATCGCTGTCAGCAACGGTAAATAACCTACATAAAGCAAGATGTTGAGAAGTCCTGCTACCAGAAAAGATAGGTACCCTATCAATTATACAATATAGAGTAAAACACGACTAGATCAATAAGTTCCTGATCACAAATCAGGAGGGAGAACTAAAAAACTGTAATCCTTGATGGTTGAAAGAGAAGTAATAATACGAAAGTGGTTCGAACCAGGAATCTAATAAAGAAGCATATGAATAACTATGCACAAACCAGAGCGCCCTCCAATTTAAGAAAATATTTTTGTCTGTGCATTCATATAAAAAATTTGGGATGAAGGCCTGTTGCTGTTGCTGCTGCTGCTGCTGCTGCTGCTGTGCATTCATACCCAGAACAACATCAGTATTTATGTTCTCTTCCAGTGCGATTAAAATTTTATCAAGAAGTGACCAATACACTATTATGAGACAGGAAAATCGTTATTTAAAGGCCCAAATGATTAGTAATTATTTTCTTAAATTATTGAAATAATAATTTAAGACTACTTGAGCTTAAAGAAGCTTTGAACAAAATGAGTTTAAGAAAAGCGGTTGGTCCTGACGGGATTCCTGTCGAGATTTGGAGATGCTTAGGACAAATAGGCGTTAAATGGCTGACGGATCTGTTTAATAAGATTTGGCAGACAAAAAAGATGCCAAATGAACGGAGGAAAAGTATCCTGTACCTATCTACAAGAACAAGGGTGACATTCAAAGTTGCTCAAACTACCGTGGAATAAAACTTATGTCACACCATGAAACTTTGGGAGAGAGTGATTGAACACAGGCTAAGGAAGGATATTACCAGGTTGGGTTCATGCCTGGACGATCGACGACAGAGACTATTCATTTGCTTCGTCAACTTGTCGAGCGTTTTCGAGAGAGAAGAAAAGATTTGCATATGATATTTATTGATTTAGAAAAAACGTACGACAAGATACCTAGAGAAGTATTATGGGGGACAATGATGAAGAAGGGGGTCCCCGTCAAGTATATTGACATAATCAAGGATATGTACGATGGAGTAGTGGCAAATGTCAGAACCTGCGGCGGCTTAACGAGTGATTTTCCGATTACAATTGGTTTACATCAAGGATCGGCATTAAGTCCATTCCTGTTTACCATCGTGATGGATGAACTTACTAGAACTGTCCGAGATGAGGTACCTTGGTGTATACTATTTGCTGATGATATTGTTCTAGTAAATGAGACGAAAGCAGGGGTTAATGCCAAATTGGAATTATGGAGGCCAACATTGGAATCTCGGGGATTCAGATTGAGCAGGTCCAAGACAGCATATATGCATTGCAAATTTAGTAACCAGAGAAATCAAAACCATATTGGTATAACATTGGAAGGGCAAGAGATATCACCGAGCGACCAGTTTAGATATCTAGGTTCCATCATCCAAAAGAATGGGGAGATCGATAGTAATGTTAATCAAAGGATCCAAACTGGTTGGTTGAAATGGAGTGCAATAGGGATTTTGTGTGATCGTAACTTTCCGTTAAAATTGAAAGGGAAGTTTTATCGGAGCGCTATTCGGCCTGCCTTATTATATGGTACAGAATGCTGGGCTCCTAAGAAGCATCATACACAGAAGATGCACGTAGCGGAGATGCGCATGCTTCGTTGGAAGTGCGGTAACACTAGAAAAGATAAGGTGCGAAATGAGGATATTCGTGCAAAAGTTGGTGTAGCACCTGTGGAGAAGAAGATGCGGAAAAACCGGCTTAAGATGGTTTGGTCATGTGCGACGCAGACCTATGGAAGCACCGGTTCGACGAATAGATACTCTCGATATGGGCAATATCAAAAAGGCAAAAGGGAGACTGAAGAAAACATGGATGGAGGTGATACGAAAAAATATGGTTGCCAAAGGACTCGATGAAAGTATATTGTTCGATAGGAGTGCGTGGAGGTGGAGGATTCATGTGCTGGACCCGGCGTGATTCTCATGTTGGTTCATGTAGCCTACCCCATATGCTTGGGATAAAAAGCTCGGTTGTTGTTGTATTGAAATAATAACAATAAATTTTCATTGCAAAACTCTTAGGCCTGCCTGTATGGATCTTTTAGGAAGAGAGTAATATATTGCAAAGTGTGATATAGTTTTGAATGTACAAGAGCTGGTCTATAGTTCGTTAAGAGAGTTGTTCATGTAGGTATGCTAAATCTATAGGAGTTAGTTTGCTCCATTCTGAAAAGTAGGTCATCTGGATGCTCAAGAGGTAAACATCTTTCACTGTTCAGTAGATGGATAAACGGACAGCTAACACAGGTCTATGGTGCTTGGTTCTTCACTGACTGCATATTACTACATGCCACATCAAGGGTTGACATTCCAAAAGCATAGATTTCAATACAGTTTCTTTCATGTAGTTAAAATGATCATGAGACCACCAGCTTCTGACCCATTTAGCTTTTTGTGTAGCTGAGGTTGTGTGTGTAAGAGAGAGAAAAAGAGGATTTTGTTTAGGTGTATGGACTTAGGGAAGAGGAATCAGTAGCAGGCCATATCGCTTATTGATTGGTCTTCAATCCCTGACCTACTATATTATAATCCAAGCATTCGCATCCGCATTCCCATTCATTAAAGATGTGAACTTTGTCTTCTGCAATTGCATTGGTGTCCATATGGCACCTGATGCATTACAAATAAAAGGTGGAGATTAGTAAGTCAGATGATCAGTTCTCACTTCCTAAAATGCTCCCTTAAATTATAGGCACATGTATCGTACTAGTTCTATGCAAGCATTCATGAGTGACCTAGAAAACCTAAATCCTTCATCAGTATAGTCAATTACCCGTCAAGGATCACATAGCAACCTAAAACTTGGATTGTGTGTATATGTTGTGTGTGTGATAAGGCAGAAAATGAACGTTTGAACCTCAAGAACAGCACCCAAAAAATGTTGATTTTTGATTTAAATTCAAGTCCGCAAGCGAGGCCCATGCGCAGCCCAAGAGCCCAAGTCATGGGCACATGATGAGCCCGTGGGCACGCGGGCACGGGCAGAGCACAGGGATCAGTGCAGTGAGGAGCCAAGTGAAAAGAAATGAGGGAATAGATTTGACCTGATCTCTATTTTGTCTTTATCTCTAATTTAAATTTATCACTAGTTTAAAATTTGAGCACATGTCCAAGACCTTTCTCTACCCTATATAAATCAAACTTTCTCTAGGGTTTTTTGCATCCTCCAAAGCAGAGAAAATAGAGAGGGTTGCGGTCAAGTGCGGCCAAGAGAGAAAGTGAGAGGATTTGTGAGAGGGTATTTCTTTGTAAATGGGTTGTGAGAAGTTCGGAGTAATCTTAGGTAATTCTTTCTCATAGTGGAAGTCATAGTGGAAGTTCTCGCCGTGGATGCAGTAGGTATAAATATGGGCCAACCTGGGTAAATCTTGTATCGCTTGTGTTGGTGTGCTTTTTCTTCGTGTTTAGTATTCATTGGTAGCCTTTTTCAGTTTACTCTAAAACACTAGCCTTGATTTTCGCTGCGATCGATCGTTAAATCTTACAACAAAAGGTACATTTTGTATTTGAAGTCTCTAAAAGTGAGTTTTCTAGTTGAGCAATGCATCATACTTCAGTCGCTTCCAATGAATTTCATTTCCCTCCAATCTCTCATTTTCTTCTTTAAGCCTCTACTTTTTACCACCACCCCCGCCTCATCAATAATTAGTGTGTCATAAATATTAGTGAACTAAGAAATTGGGCTGAGATGTCATACTGACTAATAGATTGCAGTTATGCTACATTATAGACATTATCTCAAATGTGTATATTGGCTCTTCCAAAGTCCATACATATACATCCACCAAAAAAGACCCCTTCTTATAATTTCCAACAGAAAAATTGATTAAATCTACCAAGTCATCAAATGATCCTCGGACACCGCTGCACTATCAAGGTAACAATACTAGTAATCTCCAATCTAGTTGCTTATTACAGGTTTGGTTTCATTAGTTGAAGTTTCATACAATCAACATCTTGAGACTACATTTTGTTGGGTGAGGTTGCTAGTAAAACCAAAAAACAAATTAAATTAATATTTTCAAGGAATAATATTTAACTATGTTTGCTAAGCAAGCACCCTACTAAACAAATAAGCAAAAATAATAAGAACAAGGTTCCGAGTTGCCTGGGACGGAAGCACGCCAAATGATCGCTGTCCTAAGAACAAAATTCGCCGCCTCTAACACAGGACTCGCCGACGATCTGTTCCCAAGATACGACCGCCCCACCAACAGGGACTCCACCCGAAGTGCAGTAGGATGAAGTGTCGAACCGGTCGCTGACCCTCGTCGCTCAACAAGAAAAAAAGTGGTCCGAACCCGAACTGGACAAAGGCAGCAGCAACAGTGGAGAGCAGAGGAGATGAGCAGAGAGCAGAGCAGTGCAGATGAGCAGCTCTCTGAGAGCAGAGGAGATGAGCAGTGTTTTTCCTCTTCTTCCTTTGTTTTTTTCTTATTTTGTAATCAGTTAAACAAAAGATAAGAGGTGCTCCTTATATAGGAGTCCTGAGCCAGGCCCATTACTGCCCATCAATACACAGATTAATGCAGGCCCAACGTCTCTATCCTCCAACAGGCAGAAACGCCTGCATTAAAGTTCCAACGGTACACTCTTAATTACGAGCCCATGGCTGCTGCAACGGTCCAGTAACGGGTCCAAACAAAATCATTTTTGTGCAAAAGGATAAGCGCACGTACGAACCGAACCGGGATCGGGACGAACGGACGGCGCGCGCGCGCGTGTGGAAAAAGCCCAAGCCCACTAGCCCTTGAACTACTTCAAGAGGCTAAAACACATCCTCATATATAAGGACAGTAACACCTTGTTACCTAGGCGATGTGGGACTAAAGAAAAAGGAAAAATAGATTTTAAAAATAAAGCATAAAATCCATCATCCCCCACATGGTTTACAAACTCAGTGTAGTTGAAATACAGGAGGACACATTGAGCGACATGATACTTAGCATATCAATGAGGTGGTTTTTTGCCTTGTACCTCATCTAGATGACACATTTCCATTCGAAAGGGACGTGGTGAACTCTTGAACCAGACCCTTTGAACCGACCAAACTTCCACATGCCACACAGCCAAATATAGGGTACGAGACCAGCTTCATAAGTCGGCTAGCGCGTTTCGGCCATGCGCTGATCTTGTCTCATGAGTGCTCTAGCGAATGCCCACAATTCACATAGTCCCGGCCCCAGAAACACACTCACATAGTAACGTTCTCCAAGGGTGCACTGAACGGACCTACACCCTGCCATAAAGGCCTTGAACATATTCAGAGCAATAGCTCTTCCTTAACCGTTTCAGGAGCACTGTCACCATAGGGAGGGTCTTGGAGATATACTCCTAAAAAATCAGTGCTCCAAATAGACACGCTAGTAGCTCGTTGTCCCTTTGAACCAAACTTCATGAGATCTCCACTTGGAATGGTAGGGTATCTACTACGGTGTCTAAGTGGTGGGCAACAAACCCATCTCTATCGATGAGGATTGGACTAGCTGTCTTGCTAGCCCCTAGGTCAGAAGATCTGCCAAGTTATTCAGTGATTTCACAAAATCAAGTGAGATCACACCGCGTGCGATCCGGTCCTTAATATCCTCTAAACGGATTCTCAAGTGCCGTTTGCCAGTATCACTCTTAGATTGTCTGGCCTTATCAATAGCAGCTTTACAATCATAATGTATAGACAAAGCAGGTAATGGCTTAACAGTTAAAGGAATATCAAGTAAAAACAGTCTAAGCCATTCAGCTTGCAAACTAGCTAAGTCTAAAGCAATTAACTATGCTTCCATAGTTGATCTAGCTATGACTGTTTGCTTGGTGGATTTCCAAGAAACAGCACCTCCTCCTAGCAAGAACACATAGCCACTAGTTGATTTAGTTTCATCTGAATCAGAGATCCGGTTAGCATTAGTATAACCTTAGAAGGTGGAAGGTAAAGAGGTGTAGTGTAGTGCAACATACAAAGTACCCTTTAGGTATCGAAATGCCCTCACTAGAGCTTTCCAGTGATCAGCATAAGGGTTACTTGTGTATCTACTCAATCTACCTACAGCATAAGATAAATCAGGTCTAGAACCATTATCTAGATACAACAAACTACCAATTATCTGAGCATACAAAGATTGGTTTACAGGTGAGAAGGTGTCAAAGTAATCTACATCTTTCTTTTGACTAAAACCTTTAGCTACCAAACATGCTTTAAACTTATCTATTGTACCATCTATTTTAAGTTTCTTCTTAAAGATCCACTTACAGCCAATTGGAGTACAGCCAGGAGGTAAGTCTGTAAGGATCCAAGTATGGTTTTGCATAATAGATTCAAATTCATTACCGATAGCTTCTTTCCAAAAACTAGTATCTATTGAGATCATAGCATCCTTATACGTTGCAGGATCTTCCTCAACAAGGTAGGAGATAAAGTCACTACCAAAGTTCTTTTCTATTATAGGTCTTTTGCTTCTTCTAGGTTCCACATCTAAGCTGTGTTCTAAGTTGTCATCTAAATTATCATGCATGATTTCATGTGGAATCGGATGAGAGATAAAAGGCTCAATAGTCGATGAACTTTCAGCAGTCGTTTTATTTACTTTATCTTTAAAAGGAAACACATGTTCAAAATAGACAGCATCTACGGGTCTACCTTCAATTATGGAGTTAACTCTAATATCACTAAAGTCGGACTTAACTACAAGGAACCTGTTGGCATTAGAGTTTTCTACAGGACCAATAAAGACACAGTCAACGGTTTTAGGTCCTAATTTCTTTTTCTTGAATTCAGGAACCTTTACCTTGGCAAATGACCCCCGCACTTTTAAGTGTTGCAAGTTGGGCTTCTTACTAAACCAAAGTTTAAACGGTGTCTTATCGATATGTTTAAAAGGAATTCTATTTAGAATGTGGTTTGCATTAAGTAATGCATCCCCCCACATTCTAGAGGGAAGACTGGATTCAGCAAGAAGAGAGTTTATCATGTCAACTAAAGTCTGGTTTTTCCTTTCAGCCACTCCATTGGACGGAGGGTTGTAAGGAGCAGTTGTTTGATGAATCAAACCATGTTCTTCACAAAATCTCTTAAGTTCAGTTGAGGTGTATTCACCGCCTCGATCTGACTTAATTCTTTTTATGAACTTGTTGGTTTGTTTCTCAACAAGATTCTTATAAATTTTAAATTTCTCAAATTGTTCATCTTTAGTTTTCATGAGGAAGATGAAACAATATTTAGAAAAGTCATCTATAAAAGTTACAAAGTATCGCATATCATCTCTAGTTAAAGTTCCATTCATGTCACATACATCGGTATGAATTAATTCTAATAACTCAGATTGACTATCAACTGATTTGAAAGGTTGTTTAGGCAGTTTTGCCTGAACACAGACTTCACACCGCTTGGTTTTGTCTATTTGAGTTTTCAGAATTAATTCCAAATTCATCATTCTAAGCATGGTATTCTTGTTTACATGTCCTAGACGAGCATGCCACATGTCACAATATTCAGAAGTAAGAACAGTTGGTGAAACAGAACTAGATGCAACAATTTTATTTAAAGATGAATCAACAATACAAAGTTTTAACACGTCTCTACCACAAACAAAGCCTTTTCCTACATAGGATCCAAACTTTGTGATTACAACTTTATTGGATCTAATACAAGCTTATAGCCTAGTCTCATCAACATTCGCTTGGATAGAAGAAGATTTGCTTTTCTCCTTATGAATATCTTCAGTTTTAAGAGTTTGGATAAGAGAGTTCAAAGAAAGGTTATGCTGACAATGACGGATCTTGTTAGCAAAGTCATATCAGGGTGAAGGTAACATTTCAATGAGGGCAGCTACTTGTACATTTTCCTCTAGGTTGTAGCCTTTAATCTTAGCACTAGTGATAAGGTTTTGGTATTCAAGGATTTGATTTGTAACGGTCTTGGTCTCTACCATCTTGAATTTTAACCAGTTCACAAAGGAATGCCTCTCTAGGCCAACATCTTCTTATCCAAATTTCGAGTCTAATGCTTCCCAAAGTTCTTTTGAAGTTGGGATTTGGCAACAGATGTCGTAGAGTTTATTGGACAAAGTAGACATGATTTTACCATGGCATAGGTAGTCTATTTCTAAGGGTGTAGGCCCAGATGGAGGTGGTGGAGTTGGAGGTGGGGTATCTAGAAGTGGGGCAGAAGTCAGAGCAGGGGTAGTAGAGGGTGGCTCTAACAGGGTAGGCTCATAAATTATAGCAGAAATAAGACCTAAGGTGGTCAGCCAGTACCGCATTTTGCCAACGCTTGAAGTGTTGACCAGCAAAAGTTTCGGGTATGGCTGAGACTAAGTCTTCTAGGTTAATCTTAGACATGTTTAGGTTCATGGTCAAAAAACTAACCTATTAGATTATAGGCAGAAAAGCTCTGTTCTTAGTTGTTGGGTGAGATTGCTAGTAAGACCAAAAAACAAATTAAATTAATATTTTCAAGAAAAAATATTTAACTATGTTTGCTAAGCATGCACCCTACTAAACAAATAAGCAAAAATAATAAGAACAAGGTTCCGAGTTGCCTGAGACGGAAGCACGCCAAATGATCGTTGTCCTAAGAACAGAATTCGTCGCCTCTAGCACAGGACTCGCCGACGATCTGTTCCCAAGATACGACCGCCCCACCAACAGGGACTCCACCCGAAGTGCAGTAGGATGAAGTGTCGAACCAGTCGCTGACCTTGTCGCTCAACAAGAAAAAGGTGGCCTAAACCCGAACTGGACAGAGGCAGCAGCAACAGTGGAGAGCAGAGGAGATGAGCAGATAGCAGAGCAGAGGCAGAGCAGCTCTCTGAGAGCAGAGAGCAGAGCAGCTCTCTGAGAGCAGAGAAGCTCTCTGAGCAGAGGAGAGCAGATGAGATGAGTAGTGTTTTTTCTCTTCTTCCTTAGTTTTGTTTTCCTTATTTTGTAATCAGTTAAACAAAATAGAAGAGGTGCTCCTTATATAGGAGTCCAGAGCCAAGCCCATTACTGCTAATCAATACACAGATTAATGCAGGCCCAACGTCTCTGTCCTCCAACGGGCAGAAACGCCTGCATTAAAGTTCCAACGGTACACTCTTAATTAAGAGCCCATGGCTGCTGCAACGGTCCAGTAACGGGTCCAAACAAAATCATTTTGTGCAAAAGGATAAGCACACGTACAAACCGAACCGGGCTCGGGACGAACGGACGGCGCGCGCGCACGGAAAAGCCCAAGCCCACTAGCCCTTGAACTACTTCAAGAGGCTAAAACACATCCTCATATATAAAGACAGTAACACCTTGTTGCCTAGGCGATGCGGGACTAAAGAAAAAGGAAAAATAGATTTTAAACCATTAAATAAAGCATGAAATCCATCACATTTTATATTATCACATGTTCAACCTATAAGCTAATGCTCACAAAAGCTAAGAATTCTTACACTAGTAAACAAAAAAGATTCACCTTGCTGTGGTCAATGGCGACCCGGCACATCCTCTAGGGTTCATAATAACCGGAAAGCACCCACTCCTCAAAACATTAATCACAAGCCTCCTCACATCTCTATCCATGCTCCCTTCCGCAGTCCCAGGCACAATCAACACCGTCCTATCCAACCCATACTCCTTTCCCAAATCAAGATTCTCCGGCCAATCCAACGAGATCACCCCTCCATCTTCAGTCCTCACGCAGACCCTCTGATACCCAATCTCCTCCTCCTCTTCCTCGTCTTCTTCCTCATTTCTCCCCAAAATCCTCCCTCTACTCAAATTCACATAATGCCTCTCCTCTCTCAAGAGCTTCTCACTCTCATCTCCATCCTCGAAAGAGATGGAAGGGCAACGAAGCAGCACGCAGCGGTTAAATGGGGTGGGGCTAGTGAAGAGGATCCAGTCGGCTATAACGGGTTTCGGGCTTGGACCCAAGACACGGTTGCGGGACAAGTAGAGGGCAGCGCCTGAGGCTAGGGTAAGGGCAGCGGGGATTATCTCGATGGGGTTTGTTGAAATTAGGGTTTTGAAGAGTCCGTCGGTGGAGGAGCGGACTCGGAGCTGGGATCGGCGGCGATAGCAGGTTCGGGTTTGGGGATTAGGGATCCGAAAGGGGATGAAAGGGGATCTGAGGTTTGGATTGGGGGAGATCGATTGGATTGGGGTCATAGACGAAACCCTAAGCAAGAGAAAGAGAGAATTTTAGAGAGAGAGGGGTTTGAGGTTGGGGGAAGGACGCATGGACGCGGGAGAGAAAGTGAGAGATGTTTGTATGAAGACGGAAATGGGGCCGGCAAATTTGAAAATGACGAGAGTGTCCTTCGAAGATTAACGGCTCAAAACGAGACATTGAAAAGCAGCGCATTTTCTACAAGTTTCGAGGCAAGATTAGGTGTTCGGCTCTCCTTCGAGCAAAGATTTTAAGGCACGTGTCAGAAATTGTGACGCGTTGGGCTTTCCTTTAAAAACCTGCAAAATTCTAAGGCCCGTATCAGGAATGGCTGATTGGGGTATCTACGAAAAGAGAAAATTGGATTTAGATCTAGAACCTGAAAGCAAGGTTTTACCCTGTACAAAAAAACCTTAAGAAAAAATTTCTTCTGCTCAAAAAAATTATTTGTTTTAGTCACGTTGACTGATATATGTTATTTCAATACCGTCCTTTCAGATAAAGAACTATATTTAACATTAAAATCCTATATCTATCTTTTAAAGTGCTGCATTTATCTTATAAAGTATTATATTTACGTTGAAACAAGTCAAATGTAATAGATGATGTAGTAATTTTACTGATAAATGTAATAGTTTTTATGTCAGATGTAGTATTTTAATATAAATATATTGTTTCATAGAATAGATGTATTATTTTATAAGATAAGTATAGTATTTTAAAAGATAAATGCAATATATAATCTCAAATGGCATTATTGGCTTAATTTACCATAAGGACTGAAACACAAAAATCTTTAAGTCGAGTGATTCAAACCAAATGGTATAACATTCCATTCGAAATGCCCAAAGAGAACTGTAAAAGCGGTTTTGTATTTATCAGATTCTGCAATTTAGATATGCTGGTATCTTGATTTTAAATCAAATTTTGAAAAGATTTTAGTGTTGCTAATTCTATTCAGTAAATTCCTTTTATTAGGGAGAGAATATCTTATCCATTTTAACACCTTATTAAGGAGCTTATAATTTATAACAAGACGAGGAACTTCTCGTTCTTTTCTGCGGCATTGTTAACATAAAATGTTATACAACTTCATTGAAAGTACGATTTTCTAATTAAACCTTTGTCAGTAGGACGTTGGATCTCTCTTTTACATAATTCAAGATATTCTTAATTCATCAGATAAGGTCTAGTCTTGGTAGGAATGTTTTCTTCATTAAAACCTTCAACATAAGGTAATGTTACTGTATGCTTTTTCCTTTCCGAGAAAGCATTAGGAAGGTCAATGCAAGTTTGAGTTGTAAACTCCTTTTCAATCTTTTCTATCCTTTGTTTAATAGGATTAGATTGAAGTTGTCTATTAGTTTGTATTGAAAATATTTCTTCTTTGATGAAATTAATCTGGTTTTCTTTTAGATAAATATCTTTTACCTCATTAAGGATATTAATCATAGGATCAATTATAAACTGAAACTTTACTATTTAACTTCATAATTGGTAAAAATCCTTTGAGAATCTATTTTTTCAATGGGCATAATCTTACCTAGAAAAAGGGATCCTAAGATAATATGTTGTGAAATCTCCTTTACGATTATAAAAGGAGAAGATAAACAAATGTCGTCATTGCAAATGTTTACATTTGACACTTTATAAGTGGTCGTTAAGACACTATTATCAGTCGTACTGAAAATTTGAGTAGTTTTCTCACAATAGGGATAATCCCTTCTCTTATGCAATTAAGATCTGCACCACTATCAACAAGAGCTATTAAATTTGATATAGCTAGATCATTATTAATGATCAACGTAATCCTTATGTACCATTTTGGGATTAAAACTGGATCAATTGTATGAAGAAATTGATATGAAAGTTTTCTAAGATTTTGTTCAGACATTCCTTCTTCTTGCTCATCAGAATCATTATCATCCTGATCAGATGATTCTCCTTTGTGTATTTATTATTTTCTATATGAGATGGTCTAGAAAGAATAACTCCATTTGAGTTTTTAATTTTTTTATTTCAATTTTGAGATTATTAATCTCTTTTTGTAATTCTTGTAGCGTAACAGACTTACCTTCTCTTTGATGTTGCTGCTTAAAAACTTCGGAGAGTCTATAAATATTCTCTGAAACAGAAGATTTCCCATTTTCTTCCTTTAGAAGAATTACAATCAACTTAGTTTTTATTTCTTGCTGAATATCATTATTTTCAAGAAGTTTCGGAATAACTTTTTTGTCATCTTTATTAATGACATTGATACTAAGACCATTCATATCAACAATATAGCTTTTCAATAATTCTCATCTTTATTGATATTACAATATTTATTAGAACATTTAATGGACCATTCAGACCCAACATTACTAGATGAAGAAGATATTATAAATGCACGGCGATGCCCCGGCCTCCATCCCGAGGCCAAAATGCGGAAGCGGTGATTTACAATAACTTTTCAAACCGGCACCACCGCGCACTAAAATCCGGATCGGGCCATTAAACTAGATCTAGCTAACTACAAGATGGGAAGAGAAGTATACCGAGTGATCCGAGTCCTCCGGTCTTCTCGTCGTCGTCCTAATCTCCTGCGGAAACTCCGGTCTCTATCACGTCGCCGGAAGGGCACCACGTCGCCTGCTTCTTTTACGGGCTCCCACCTCTGGACCGAGGCAACTCGGGCACGAACCTGGCGAGTCGACGTGCCCAAGATTTGCTGTAGAATATATGTAGTGTTCTATGTCTCATTTGGGGTTTATAGGAGTTGCCATTTGGTGGAGGAATGATATGAGCTTATGGAGATGGAATTGTGGGGATTTTTCCAAGCCAAAGATACAAAAATCCCACACCAAATAAAATGGGCAGCCCCTCTCTATCTTGGCCGGCCATGCAATTGGGAATGAGAGTGGGGGGGTTATCAAAAATGAGGGAGACCAATAATAATGCAAGGGAGAGGAAAAATGTTATCATGAAACATGATCACAATCAAAACCCACACTCCACCAACCAATCAACAACCATGATTGCTTCAAAAAGTGGAGCAATCATGAACTCAAGAAAGTCAAGGTATGGTGCAATTATCATGACATTACATCTTGCAAAAACAACCCTCCAAATTGCCAATTTGCACAAGTGCAAATTAGCCCTCTTCCACCAATCTTCGGCTAATGAAAGATACAAGGGATAATGGCCAAAACGGAAAGCAAACTGGCAACTCCGAAAAACTGAACCCGTAATAAATTACAGGAAAACCCCGCTACTGTATAGACATACCCGCATTTGTATTCCGACCGAAATACAAATGCAATGAGACAAAATCTACACTGTACAATTCTAGGATCCGGCTTAAACCAAAGCCCGCTAGTATTTTCCGTCCAATCATGATCCGTGCAATACCGCACATATCTGATCGAACCCTGCCATATCTCCATACGGCCTCTACAGCGTTTCGCCCGAAACTTGAGCAACTGTCTGTGGGGGACTCTAAAGACTCGTCAATACTATGGCTGTGGATTTAACCACTAGCACGTTAGAGATATTAGCCATACGTGACGGGCTACCAGCTATTGACCAAAAGGGACGTCGATGAGCGAACTCATCCTGACACCCTACTGAGCCTGTCAGTGACAATATCCGTACAGTCCGGTCCGTTCGTCTATGAGCATCATATGGCGGGCCTAGGGGGTTGGTAAAAGTCAGATCCCCAAAAGCGGTACAAATCGTGTCGGAGTGTAGCCCAGAACACCCTGAGATACTACTGGAATACCTACCAGTAAATCTCCTGCCTTGGCCAAGGAATTTTCATGTACTGGCTCTCCTAGACACAGCGCAACCTCACCCCCAATACCGGGAGAGACGAACCCCTGAAGATCCGCTCACTGCCTCCATGTGGCTCGGGACTGTACCCAACTAAAACCTGTTTGCATGTCTCCTTTGAGCGTGGTAGGGTAGTAATCAAAGTACAGTGGGAACTCACACGAGACAAATGACGATCCTCAGGTCGATGAACTAACATGTACACATGTCACCAGGGAACTGCTATCTGACGTCAGGTATAAGACCAACTAGCACGTTCCCTGCGAGTCCTGTCCGGTGTACTCATAACCCAATGAGCACATGTATACTTCTTAGGTGAACCAACTGACACCAGTGGCTTGTGAGACCGGCCACCGCCCCTCGTCGGGGTCTCGACTGTATACGCTAGTCTACTCTGGAGTATCGATGCCCTGTCTCGAAACTCCCACGACTAGGGACCTTTTAAAGATGTGCTTATAGACTACCAGCTCCCACGTATATGATCGCCCTCATACTGCTGGAAGTCAAGCAAGAATCCTAGGGGCTCTACCAACGTGTAATAGTGACTTGTCAGGTCACCTAAAGCAGTACACGATGATAAAGATAAACCAGATAGCATACCATCATCTTGAGTAAGACTGTCCTACCGAGATATGTCCTCCCTCAATCACTGCAATCACGTGCCTGTGATCCAATAATTGACTCTGAGGGCACTATCTCCAACAATCTCCCACTTGCACTCAAGGCTAATTATTGCGATGTCGCATACTCACAGCCCGTGTAATACCGAACACCCAACTCCTCTACTAGTCAGTCTCACAAAGCTCGTTTGCGAAACTATTGCGTTCGAGGAATAGCCTCAGTGAGTGGATCCGCTTTGATGTTTCTTTCTATGTCTCTCTATATCTCAAGTTCGCGGAGAATGCCATCTCCCGAAATGAGCAATACCTGTCTTAGAATGTGTCTGGATGTCTGATGGGACCTAGCTCATAAATGAACTTCAAATCCAAACTTCTTAGACTGTATCGTCAACTGAACTTAATCAGTATCCTGCGCCATGCCTTCCTCAGTATCCCCTTGGACCACCTGTCCAAAATACTGCCCCTCGTCAGAAGGAAAAATATAACTCTGACAACCTCCCTGTCGTCCAAGTCACCTTGGAAGCCTGGAATGATAACTGTCTCCCGAATGAGGCTGTCGTTATCATATCCCTAGAACATCCACTTATGTTCTAAAACTGCTTCCGACTGTTTCTCCAGAATTGGATCAATATCAACTTATTGCATCTACTGCAAGAACAACATCTGGTGTGGTACTTGACATCTCATGATTGACTCAATTGCCTAAGCAAGTGATCTGCCAATCATGCACATCCCTCTCCCCTTTAGTCTGTAAGACACCTTTAGAGAGGGTGACTCCATCACCTGCAGGTACACTACCGTGCCAGAAGTCGTCCATTCTAAATACTCATAGAATGCTGTCTGAGTACCCAGATTGGGAAACCACCCAAATCTAGATCCATAGATCTAGTAACCAGAATGTTTTGATATTATATCCAAGTCCCATATGGAGAAACCACTGTGTGACAATCAAAATATAACCGATCGTAGTATAGGAATATCACTTCCTACTCTGTGTATGTCATCCAAATACCAGGACATCACACCCTACTACCTTCTTAACAGATACATCCTCTATTCTGATGAAGTCAAACCTATGACTGTCACATCAGAAATAGATGATCTATCTCTGCTATATCTGCTTTAGTCTATAAATAGACATAAGCCGCTTATCCACCAATGCTTCCGCTGCTCCCACTGACTACGACAACCCTCTGGCAGAGTCATATAGACGTACACTTCTAAACCTAGTTTAGAACGACGCTATACTCATCCTCCTGCCGGGTCTCACGGTCTGGAACAAAAGCAATGGCAAGTCTGGGTAAACAAGAACTTCCCTGTCACCGTCCTTGAGGCTACCGGAGTACCTCTCGGGTGCCTGAAGTTACCCACCGTATCTGCGGAGTGGCCAATGGAATGTCAAGCCAGATTGAATCTTTAGGTTCTTTATCAAATCTTCAGTAATCGTTTGCGGTTCTGGAATCACTTCCAGTTCTACCATACTCCCACTACTGTTTTCTGAAAAAATCCATTTTTACTAAAACTGTGGCGAGTTAAGAACAATATCACTATTGATCTTCCAGATGGTAGAAAGTCAATCCTCGTCATAGCCTGGGTCAACCCACAAACAGCCATTACAGAAACATGCCTTGAGTTATCCAGAGTCTGGTTTTAAGCATAGGCCGGACAACTCCCCGTACCTTAACATCGTTAAGATATGAACTGTTCTATATCCAATATAGAAACAGAGGCACTGATTTAATTGAACCAGATTCAAATCATGCAGCTGTCTCCAGTGCATGTTAACTAAATGGAAGGAGGCCGATCATCGTTACTCAACTTAGGAATGCTTCCAATTATGAGTAACCTGAAAGAGAAGTAAGTTCTCTTAATCATTACTATCAACTGAATACCACACACAAGTATCTACATTTTCGATCACCTTGAAGAATCCCAATACTTGAAATATCTGGTTCTCTACTTTATTCATATACCTATAACTTCTCAAAACTTGGACCCTGTATTTCTACGAAACACCTGTCTAGGAACTAGAGAAGTCACAAGTAAACTGAATATAGTACGAGGACCATCCCCTCTGTCCTTGTAACACCCGAGCCCAATACTACTATTTCTGTTACTGGTTGAGTGTTAGATATTACTCATTTCATTTTATCTTGCTTGTTTGGGTCTTATTGTAAAATTTTAACTGGCTAAGTCATTTCTGCATATAACAAATTTTAGCACCTAAAACAAAATTAAAAATATCTATCTTGGCCTACTCGTCACCCCTAGCCGCGTGGTAGCGTCCGTGCGTCGAGTTCTCATCCCGTTCGGTGAAACGGGCGAGTTTGGACGACTACGCGCGCGTGCAGATGTCCGACTTGGGGGCATGCTTTTTAATCAAAAAACATTTCATTTTAAAATTTGGAACCCGCTTAAAATCCTATTATTTAAATTTCAAATTTTTGGACCCAACCCGGACGCGATTTGGAAATGTTTCATTTAGCTCCAAAATCCCAAATTAATAAAATATTTGAAACCATATAAAATTTCGTTTATATTATAATCCTACTGTTACTATATATATTTTTTATTCATAATCTTTTCACTGTGTTATGATTATAATCTTTGAAATCTTTTTTTTTTATTTCTGTTAAAGCTTTCATCCAATCACGAGCCCGTGGGCCCCTTCATTATTCCAATCTCTCACTTTCTCTCTCTCTCTCTAACGTCTCTCTCTCTCTCTAATTTCCATAGCCCTCTCTCTCTCTAACCCTCTCTCTCCTCTATATATATATATGTGCTTCCTCGTCTTCTTCATTTATTTTCCAGAACCCTTCACGAGAATACCCCACGGCATAACCCTAGCCACCGTGCCGTCGCCGCCGCAGCCCCAACGCCGGCGCTAGCACCGCCGGGATCCATGCCTCCTCAACCTCGCCTCATCCTTCCTCCTCTCCCAACGTTCCCGTGCACCCTACGCCATTGCCGCGGCCACCTGCACCCATCCCTGCTCACCCGTCGCCGCCGCAACCTCGTCGCCGGCACCACCGTCACCCTCACCTCCGCCTCCTCTTTCCAACCTCGACGCCCCCTCCTTCTCCCCGGGTGCTCGGCACCGCAACAGAGACCTCCAGCCAACCCGTGCCTTCTCTGTTTGGCCGGAAAACCCCGTCGGCGACCCTCGTCGTCGTCACCCGCGCCACCGCCGACCACCTCCTCTTCACCTGCGCACCAGACTCGACCACTTCCTCTTCCTCTCCACCTTCTTTTCTCCTCCAGTATCCGCAGCCATAGCCTACCGCCTGCAGCATCCTCGCCGGCGCCCCATCGCCGTCGACCCCATCGCTGTCGCAACCTCTGCTTTCCCAGTAAGCCTTCCTTCATCTTCCTCCTTCCTTTTCCCCTCTGGTTTGTCCTTGGCTGTGCTTTACATTTCTGATTTTGTTGTCGCTGTTTTTGCATCTCGCCGGAATCCGGCCGTACCGACGACTTGATCCGACATTCCAGCAAGGTACCCCGATCCGCGTGGTCCCATTGTTCGTTGTTTGGGTTCAATCCGTGAACCGTGCGTCCGTCGCGTGTTTCCCCGCCGACGTTACGTCCGTTTTTCCCGGTTCGCGACCCGTCGAGGCAAGTATCACTTGCTACATGCTATACTATACAATTATATATGTTTTGACTCATTAAACCTGCAAAACTTAACTCGGTATAGTTATTTTCTCATTTGGTTGCAATATGACATATATCATATCACAGTTAACCTAAAATTACAGTTTGCCACTTTAACCCTAATAACGAAGTTTACCCGTTAATCACATGTTACTGGTTAAAAGATGATAGCCTTTACACATGTAGTTCTATTACATTCGGATATTAATGTAACGGTATTGCACCATCAGTTAATCTATTGCACCGCGAAGGGTGCTCAAAACCTGTTAATATGATAAAATGGCTGCACTATATTAATGCACTATTGTGATTGAATAAACTGCTTATTGTTGTTTAATTTATTGCTTATTTCCTGCTGTTAATCCCCTGTTCGATTTCATATCTGTTGTGAGCACACCCACGATATTGTTACATCTTGACCTGACTTTGCTACACATGATATATACTGATGCACCTGACATGGTACCTTTTACTATTGACTTGACCTGATGTACCATGACCTGACCTGTCACCTGATCTCATGCCTAATGCCAACAAACCTGACATGGAGTCCTCATGGACCAATCTTGTTGTCTATCCAGACAAACCTACTGTTACCTGAACTTGTGTTGACATTAGTTCTTGATTACTGAATACCTGACCTGACACATATAACTTGGGGGTATGGGGAAATCAAAAGTGTAAACTAAAGTGTAACTTAAAAGGGTATTACTTGATCCGTGGTCCCGGGGGGTAACGGGACAGAGCCATTCGTGACTCTTACATTTTCCTGATCCGTGGTCCCGGGGGGCAACGGGACAGAACCACTATTGGTTCCCATCTTCCTGATCCGTAGTCCCGGGGGGTAACGGGACATATCCTTTGAGTTACATGGAGGATTACTCGAATTGATTTCAAAGACTTTAGAATAGAAAACCCGATAAAACAGTTTAGTTACCCACTGCACACTACCCTGCACTGCTTGTTTCATACTATTGCTTCATTCATATTTATTTCTGCATTGCCTATTACACTGTTCATATTATATTATTGGTTGACATGACGCGCTGACGTCTGGGTTTTGCATGGCCCAGATTCTTTACCACTGTCGCTATCCGAGCAGGAGTACTTCAGCCAGCAGGCTGAGTTGTGAGTTCTGTAGTGGTTAGTTTTATTTCCTGCATTTTTATTTCCAGATGTGAGCCCGCTTTATGGGACATACTTTTCTATTATTGTATTGGATCATTTGCTTCCGCATTTATTTATCATTGACTCTTGTTATTCTGGATTGTGGATATGTGTTAGATAGTTTTATCTTGTTCTTGATATCTCTACAGCCGTAATGTGACTGTGGATGGATACTTCCTACCCACAGGTAGCATGGTTGGCTATGTCACGTGCCCAATCTTGCGTACTCTGGGAAGCGGGGCGTGACATGGTTCTTTTGGTATCAGAGCCATAGGTTAGTTGGGTTGATTCTTTTGTAGTTGGGTATTGTACCCAATACACGAATCAGAATACCCGTGCTTAGGAAGCATGTCCTACCACCTTGACCGTTTTACCATTCTTGAATCACATTCTTCCTGATTATATCGACGTGTAAACTTACTTTGCATGTCGACTCGAAAACCTGATTTCTTGTTATCCCTAGGACTTAGGCGACTTGGGTGGAGTTAAGTAATTGTGGCTATGATACCGCGGCATAGTTACAATGCGGTACTCTATTTAAGTATCTTGGAGTTCTAGCCTTGATCTATATTCAAAATCTATCATCATGCTAATGTTGGGTATTTTGAGTTCAGGATTATGGCCGGTAAGAAATTGAAGACGTACCAGAGGCGCGTGGACGAAGCTGCCATGCTGGAAGTGATAAGAGGAATGCTGGAAAATCAAAAGAAACAGACCGAGCTGATCCAGCAGCAACCAGACTCGTTCCAGGAAGGTTTGCAGATCGTTCAGCAGTCTGTAAACAACGTTGGAGCTAAACCAGTTGACCGAGTAGGGACCGTGACAGACTTCAGGCGTTGGGTCCGTCTGTATTTACTGGTTTGGAGGAGCCGTGCCAGCCGAGCAGTGGCTAGTCGACACGGAGAATTTGCTGATTTCGGCACAGATTCCAGATGACAAAAGAGTTGATGTGGTACGCATTCAGTTAGTGGACTACGCCCGAGAATGGTGGCTTGTGGAGGAGACCCGTTTGCCCAAGCCGATCAAATGAGCGGATTTTTTTCTAAGAGTTTCCTGGAGAAGTTCTTCCCGTGAACTGCACAGGAGGAAATCGAAGAGAAGTTTATTGGGCTGAGGCAGAATGGAGAGCACCCGTGGATGTGCATGCAGCAGAATGGACAAGACTCAGCAGATTCGCTGGACCTTTGGTTGCCAACGATGCTGACAGGGCACGGAGGTTCATGCGCAGCTTGGATGTGGACATCCAGAGGCAGATTGTCTCCCTGGGTTTGACCACTTTCTAACAGGTTCTTACGGCAGCTCGGGAACAGCAGAGTTTATCTAGGATGAAAGGGAGCTTGCAGCAGACAGCAGTTGCGGTAAGGAAGCAGTTCTGTCGGGCCAGTCGAGTTTAAGGCTAGGCCGACAAACAATATTCTTGCAGCAATGGAAGTTGATAGTGGTGAAGAGCCGGCGGTTGTTCGCGATTTTATGGACGTATTTGAAGATATATCAGGCTTACCGCCGAAGCGAGACGTGGAGTTCGCAATTGACCTTATTCCTGGTGCAGCGCCAGTATCTAAAGCATATTATCCAATGGCACCAGTGGAATTGGAAGAAGTTAAGAAACAAGTTGCTGAACTGCTTGAGAAGGGTTGGATTCGAAGCAGCAACTCGTCTTGGGGAGCTCCAGTCTTCTAGTAAAGAAGAAGGATGGCACGAGAAGGATGTGCATCGACTATCGAGAATTAAACCGGGTGACTATTAAGAACAAGTACCCGATCACTCGCATTGGAGAACTTTTTGAGCAGCTTAGTGGCGCGAGGGTATTCTCGAAACTGGATTTGCGATCCGGATATCATCAGGTCCGAGTGAAAGCAGAAGATATTTGCAAGACGGCGTTTCAAACTCGGTATGGACATTACGAGTACCTAGTGATGCCCTTAGGAGTAACGAATGCGCCGGCAATATTCATGGATTTGATGAACCGAATCTTTTCACCGTTCTTGGACCAGTTTATTGTGATATTCATTGACGATATTCTGGTTTACTCGAAGAGTTTTGAGGAGCATGCTGAGCATTTGAAGATCGCACTGCAGACGTTGAGACAGGAGAAACTGTATGCGAAGATGAGTAAGTGCGAATTTTGGCTGGAAGAAGTGAAGTTTCTGGGGCATGTTGTGTCGGGCGATGGAATCGCCGTCGATCCCGAAAAGATTGCAGCAGTTTGAGATTGGCCTATTCCAAGGAATGTAGCTGAGATAAGAAGTTTCCTTGGATTAGCCGGGTACTACAGGAGATTTGTGGAGAACTTCGCTCGTTTGGCAGAACCGTTGACCAAGCTTACGCGCAAGGAGGTACCTTTTGTATGGACGGATAAATGTGCGTTGGCTTTCGAGACATTGAAGCAGAAGTTGATAACCGCCCCTATCCTGACCGTACCAGACAATTCCGGAGGACTGGTGATTCATAGCGACGCATCTGGGAAAGGATTGGGATGTGTTTTGACGCAGCATGGGAAGGTTGTAGCATACGCATCAAGACAACTGAAGACCCATGAGAAGAATTATCTGACTCATGACTTAGAGCTTGCGGCTGTGATCTTCGCTCTGAAGATTTGGAGACACTACCTTTTGGGCGAGAGAGTCGATGTTTTTACAGATCACAAGAGTTTGAAGTATGTGTTCACTAAGAAGGAGTTGAATATGAGGCAGCGTAGATGGTTGGAGCTGATGGCCGACTACGACCTTGATCTTAAGTACCATCCGGGAAAGGTTAACGTCGTGCCGAATGCACTTAGCCGGTTACCAGCAATTCAGGTGTTAACTACGCAGAGGGAGATCATTGCAGATTTTCGGAGATTTGACTTGGAGGTTGTGCTACCGCGTTCTACGGGACAGTTGTTGCAGTTGCAAGTACAGTCGTCTGTAATTGAAAATTAAAGCAGCACAATCGCAGGATCCTAGGCTGCAAAAGTTTCGAGAGCAAGTGAAGCCGGACTACGAACAGATTTACTAGTCCACGAAGATGGTTCGTTGAGGTATGGTAGCCATTTGTGTGTGCCAAGGGAGATGTTCGTGAAGAGCTTATGAAGGAGGCACACAGTTCAGCTTATTCTATACATTCAGGAGGCATAAAGATGTACCGTGATATTCGACAGCATTTCTGGTGGGAAGGCATGAAACGGGAGATTGCTCGCTTCGTGGCTAAGTGCTTGGTATGTCAGCAAGTCAAGGCTGAACATCAAAGAGTTGCTGGTTTGTTGCAACCACTTCCGATTCCTTAGTGGAAGTGGGAACATATAACCATGGATTTCGTGACGGCTTTACCGCGGAGTCCAAAGGGCAACAATGCAGTATGGGTGATTGTCGATCGGTTGACCAAGGCAGCTCACTTTATTCCTTTCCGGGTTGGTCAATCAACGGAGACTTTGGCAGAACGGTACATACAGGAGATTGTAAGATTGCATGGCGTGCCGGTGAGCATCGTGTCCGATCGGGACACTCGGTTCTTATCACACTTCTGGAGGAGTTTACAGGAAAGTTTGGGGACTAGATTGAAGTTTAGCACAACTTATCATTCTCAAACTGATGGTCAGTCGGAGAGAACGATCCAAACTCTTGAAGACATGTTGAGAGCATGCATGTTGGACTTCAAGGGTTCATGGAAGGATCATCTACACTTGGTGGAGTTTTCTTACAACAATAGTTTCCAAGCAACTATCCAGATGGCTCCGTTTGAGGCTTTGTATGGTCGTAAGTGCCGTTCACCTGTTTGTTGGGATGATGTTGGTGAACGAAGATTACTGGGACCGGATTTGGTGGTACAGACAGTTGAGAAGGTGAATACAATCAGGAAGCATATGAAGGCAGCTCAAGACAGACAGAAAAGTTGGGCTGACACGTCAAGAAGACCTCTAGAGTTCGCCGTGGGTGATTTGGTATTCTTGAAAATATCACCGACTAGAGGGGTGATCCGTTTTGGGAGTCGAGGGAAGCTTAGTCCTCGATTCGTTGGACCCTTCGAGATATTGGAGCGCGTTGGAGACGTAGCGTACCGTTTGGCGTTACCGCAATTCTTGGCAGGTGTGCACGATGTGTTTCACGTATCTCAACTACGAAGGTATGTTCGAGATGAAACACACGTCTTGGATCATTCGGAGTTAACTGTACGTGAGGACCTAACTTTTGAGGAGCGACCGGTTGAAATCATGGATCGAAGGGAAAAGGTTCTTAAGAACAAGGTTATCCCCCTTGTGCTAGTTTCTTGGGGTAATCGATCGCATGGAGAATCCAAGTGGGAGCGAGAAGACGAGATCCGACAGAAGTTTCCTCACCTTTTCCTGTAGTTTTCTATCTTGTATTCTTGGAATTTCGAGGACGAAATTCTTTTGTAGTTGGGTATAATGTAACACCCGAGCCCAATACTACTATTTCTGTTACTGGTTGAGTGTTAAATATTACTCATTTCATTTTATCTTGCTTGTTTGGGTCTTATTGTAAAATTTTAACTGGCTAAGTCATTTCTGCATATAACAAATTTTAACACCTAAAACAAAATTAAAAATATCTATCTTGGCCTACTCGTCACCCCTAGCCGCGTGGTAGCGTCCGTGCGTCGAGTTCTCATCCCGTTCGGTGAAACGGGCGAGTTTGGACGATTACGCGCGCGTGCAGATGTCCGACTTGGGGGCATGCTTTTTAATCAAAAAACATTTCATTTTAAAATTTGGAACCCGCTTAAAATCCTATTATTTAAATTTCAAATTTTTGGACCCAACCCGGACGCGATTTGGAAATGTTTCATTTAGCGCCAAAATCCCAAATTAATAAAATATTTGAAATCATATAAAATTTCGTTTATATTATAATCCTACTGTTACTATATATATTTTTTATTCATAATCTTTTCACTGTGTTATGATTATAATCTTTGAAATCTTTTTTTGATTTCTGTTAAAGCTTTCAGCCAATCACGAGCCCGTGGGCCCCTTCATTATTCCAATCTCTCTCTTTCTCTCTCTCCCTCTAACGTCTCTCTCTCTCTCTAATTTCCATAGCCCCCTCTCTCTCTAACCCTCTCTCTCCTCTATATATATATATATATGCTTCCTCGTCTTCTTCATTTATTTTCCAGAACCCTTCACGAGAATACCCCACGGCATAACCCTAGCCACCGTGCCGTCGCCGCCGCAGCCCCAACGCCGGCGCTAGCACTGCCGGGATCCGTGCCTCCTCAACCTCGCCTCATCCTTCCTCCTCTCCCCACGTTCCCGTGCACCCTACGCCATTGCCGCGGCCACCTGCACCCATCCCTGCTCACCCGTCGCCGCCGCAACCTCGTCGCCGGCACCACCGTCACCCTCACCTCCGCCTCCTCTTTCCAACCTCGACGCCCCCTCCTTCTCCCCGGGTGCTCGGCGCCGCAACAGAGACCTCCGGCCAACCCGTGCCTTCTCTGTTTGGCCGGAAAACCCCGTCGGCGACCCTCGTCGTCGTCACCTGCGCCACCGCCGACCACCTCCTCTTCACCTGCGCACCAGACTCGACCACTTCCTCTTCCTCTCCACCTTCTTTCCTCCTCCAGTATCCGTAGCCATAGCCTACCGCCTGCAGCATCCTCGCCGGCGCCCCATCGCCGTCGACCCCATCGCTGTCGCAACCTCTGCTTTCCCAGTAAGCCTTCCTTCATCTTCCTCCTTCCTTTTCCCCTCTGGTTTGTCCTTGGCTGTGCTTTACATTTCTGATTTTGTTGTCGCTGTTTTTGCATCTCGCCGGAATCCGGCCGTACCGATGACTTGATCCGACATTCCAGCAAGGTACCCCGATCCGCGTGGTCCCATTGTTCGTTGTTTGGGTTCAATCCGTGAACCGTGCGTCCGTCGCGTGTTTCCCCGCCGACGTTACGTCCGTTTTTCCCGGTTCGCGACCCGTCGAGGCAAGTATCACTTGCTACATGCTATACTATACAATTATATATGTTTTGACTCATTAAACCTGCAAAACTTAACTCGGTATAGTTATTTTCTCATTTGGTTGCAATATGACATATATCATATCACAGTTAACCTAAAATTACAGTTTGCCACTTTAACCCTAATAACGAAGTTTACCCGTTAATCACATGTTACTGTTTAAAGGATGATAGCCTTTACACATGTAGTTCTATTACATTCGGATATTGATGTAACGGTATTGCACCATCAGTTAATCTATTGCACCGCGAAGGGTGCTCAAAACCTGTTAATATGATAAAATGGCTGCACTATATTAATGCACTATTGTGATTGAATGAACTGCTTATTGTTGTTTAATTTATTGCTTATTTCCTGCTGTTAATCCCCTGTTCGATTTCATATCTGTTGTGAGCACACCCACGATATTGTTACATCTTGACCTGACTTTGCTACACATGATATATACTGATGCACCTGACATGGTACCTTTTACTATTGACTTGACCTGATGTACCATGACCTGACCTGTCACCTGATCTCATGCCTAATGCCAACAAACCTGACATGAAGTGGGAGTGGTAATGAAATACTTGGTTTGGTCATGAATATCAGTCGCAATTTACTTTGCCCTCTTACTAATCCCTTTCTTTTTCTTTACATAATACCTTCTGTACACCATCGTTATACTAATTGGTTTTCTTCATTCCCTACCGGTCGGCACCTGCCTATGGTTTGGAAGAAGACTATCCAATTTGCGTATTAGGTGTACTATCTCCTAAACCAAGGACTACTCGCAACCTGAGAGAAGGTAAAAGGAAAAGACAACTGAATAATCCTATCCGTTTTCTCCAGAATCGGAAACCATCCTCGAATAAATTCCTTCGAGTTCGTATATAACCATACGATGGTTTTGTCCAATGGAAGTGGACGTTCGTAGTAATACGGGGTGTCCTGGAGAAAACGGTAAAAGTAGGAGTGGCAATGAGGTTTGCAACTCTGACAATCCAAAAGCCAGTGTTTAAGAAAGTTCGATTAACTTGGTCACTGAGTCATAGTCTTAGGGTCGGGTCAATGGTCGCTGCCAAAGAGAGAGAGAAAAGAAACACTCAGCGTGCACTCTAACCTAGATCAGAATGGTTACCAATTTATCTAATCTGGAAACCTACCACTGTACCGTCAAATTCTCCTCCAAACCTGAAAGAAGAATTAGTCGGGATCACCCGAGGAGTAAACCAACTCATCAGTGGGAATCGGGATCCAACTATCATCGCATGATAACGTGACGGAATCCGCTCACATCATCACACTCCAGAAGGTATGCGCATATCTGGCAAGTTTCAGTTTCTTTAGAAACCCCCGATGTGATTTTTGCCCCATGCTCTTATGACCTTGGCGTGAGGTCAAAATATCATAAGTCACATATCAAGTTCTACCCATCATTGTCCAGGTTAATTTGAACCCACCCGTACATACCCTTGACTGTTAGGTCCACGTTACCTCTCCCGGTACTTTCGGGGTTGCGGAAACGGTAAATCAAAATTTTTCTAAACTTTGTAACATGGACCGTAAAAGCCGGATCTTTGCTAAACTAAACTAGCATACTTGCAAAGAAGAGTTAACTACTATGCAAAGTGGTTATACCTCAACTTGAACTCCTTCACTTCTAGTTGTTGTTCTTCTTTGATGTTCTTCTCTTCTTGTTGTTCTTCTCATTGCTTGCTCAATGGTTGATCCGGACTTCGGTCACCTCCGTGGCCTCCTTGAGTCGAAGACGATCCACCCGAGAGATGTACACCGAGCCCCACCTCAAGCCGAGGTAACTAGGGCAAGGAGATTGCTAATCTAGAAGCCCTAGGTTGTGTAGAGAGGATGTATGGATGTGTTTGTCAAGTAGAATCCTTTTTCTCTCAACACATGAGATCAAAGGAGAAATCAAGAGGAGGAAGAAGGAGGAGATTTTCTAGCAACCATGGAGCTTCTCATTTCAAGAGAGAGAATGAGAATGAGCAAATGAAAAGCTTAACCAAGAGAAAAGCTAACCATGGTTGCAATAAAGCACAAAACATTATCATTACAAATCCAATCAAGATAAAGGTGATGGCTACAAATGACATGACCATTATCATAACTTAATAAAAAGAAAACCAAAGAATACTTTAGATCTTCTAAGAAGGTCCAAGTCAACTTTGGTCAAAGAGTCAACAAAGTCAAGATGGTCAAATGGTCAATGTAATTAGCCATAACAAAATTATCAATGAAAGGATTAGTAAATAATGTCCCCGGCTCATTTATGGTTTTGACCAAACGAACTGTCGAAACCCTAATGAGTCCGCCTCAAAATGGTTTTGACCGAATCAACTGTCAAAACCCTAATGAGCCTGCCACATAGTGGTTTTGGCCGAACCAACTGCCAAAACCCTAATGAGGCACCTCCTCCTTCATCGCTCCAGAAAACTGTGCATACACACCTGCATCCGTATTCCGTAGAATGCGGATGCGCAGAAGACAAAACAGATCCATCCGTGCAATACTAGGATCTGGCTTAAACCAAAGCCCACTAGTACTGCCTGCCCGAACATCATACGCACACAAGTGTACGTAAGTGATCGCAGCCCTGCTGTAAAACCATACGGCCTCTACACGTTTCGCTCAGTGCAGGGAAACTCTCTGTGTGGGACTCTAAAGACTCGACTCTACGCTGGCAGTGGGTTTAACCACAGACCGCAAGCGGCACTAGCTGTACGTAACGGTCCCCAGGTAGATGTCGATAAGAAGGCCGATGAGATAAACCCATCCGAACTCCTACTGAGTCTGTATGTGACAATCTCCGTACAGTCCGGTCTGTTCGTCTGATACATCGCATGGCGGGCCTAGGGGGGCGGTAAACGTCAGTCCCCTAATAGCGGTACAAGTCGTGTCGGAGTGAAGCCCAATACACCCTGAGATAACACTGGAACCTACCAGTACATCTCGCTTGCCCTGGCCAGGGACTACTTGTGTAATGGCTCTCCTAGACACAGCGCGATGTCAACCCCCAATACCGGGAGAGACGAATCCTGTCTAACCGTCACTGCCTCCAAGTGCTTCGGGACTGCTCCCAACTACTACCTGTTTGCACGACTCAGTAGAGCCGTGGTAGGGTAGTAATCAAAGAACAGTGGGAACACACTCGAGGCGAAGTGACAGTGTCAAGTCAGCGGACTAAGCTGTACTCATGTCACCTGGGAACTGATAACTGACGATAGGTATAATACCAACCATCAGTTCCCGACGAGTCCTGTCCAGTGTACTCGTAACCCAACGAGCACCCGCATACTATCTCAAGTACGACGTACTGACGGCTGTGGGACAGACCGTCTCCCGTGCTGGGATGAGAAGCGCATACGCTAGTCTACTCCGGAGCATCGATGCCCTATCTCGATACTCCCACGACCAGGGACGTGTATAAGGATGTGCTTGTAGATTACCCAGCCCCCACGAGTGTGATCGCCATCACAACGCCGGTAATCAAGCAAAGATCCTAAGGGCTCTACTAATGCGTATAGGTGATATAATAAATAAACACACATGTACACATTAAAGCAGAGGCAAACCAAGTAGCATACTACTATATTGAGCAAGATTGTCTGTACAACTGTGAATATCCCAAGCTTCCATCAAGTAATATACATACTAGTATGATACAGTAATGGCCTCTAGGGCATATACACTAACAATCTCCCACTTGCACTAAGGCCATGTACTGGCGTATCGAAGACCTATCATCTCGATCAGCCGCTCGAACTGAGTCTGGGGTAAAGCCTTTGTGAATGGGTCCGCAGTGTTGTCCTTTGTGTCCACTCTCCGCACCTCGATCTCCTGTCGATCAATGATCTCCCTGATCAGGTGATACCGCCTTAAGATGTGCCTGGATTTCTGATGGGACCTTGGTTCCTTCGCTAAAGCTATAGTCCCATTGTTATCGCAATACAAAGGTATTGGGTCAACAATGGACGGAACCACCTGAAGTTCACTAATGAACTTCTTAATCCAGACCGCCTCTTTTGCGGCATCGCTTGCAGCAATGTATTCAGCCTCCATCGTCGAGTCTGCGACGGTATCCTGCTTGGAACTCCTCCAACATACCGCCCCTCCGTTGAGGGTAAACACAAAACCCGAGACGGACTTGCTATCATCTTTGTCACTCTGGAAGCTTGAATCGGTAAAGGACTCGACCCTAAGGTCTCCATTACCGTAAACCAGGAACATCTCCTTAGTCCTTCTCAGGTACTTGAGAATGTTCTTCACTGCTGTCCAGTGGTCCTCCCCTGGGTCCGACTGATACCGGCTTACCGTGCTCAACGCGTAAGCTACATCTGGTCTTGTACATAGCATCGCATACATTATAGATCCTACCGCCGAAGCGTAGGGTATAGTGCTCATGCGAACCCTCTCCTCGTCAGTCTTAGGAGACATCTTCTTGGAGAGGGTAATTCCGTGCAATGCGGGTATGTTACCGCGCTTGGAATCCTCCATACTAAATCTCTTTAGTACGGTCTCTATGTACCTGGACTGCGAAAGTCCCAATAGTTTCTTGGATCTATCTCTATAGATCTTGATCCCCAGAATGTACGAGGCATCACCCAGGTCCTTCATGGAGAACCTTTGTGACAAAAACAGCTTGACCGATTGTAGCATAGGAATGTCATTTCCTATCAAAAGAATGTCGTCCACGTACAAGACTAGGAATACGACAGTTCGTCCTACAATCTTCTTATATACACAGGGTTCATCTTCGTTCTTGATGAAATCAAATTCCTTGATTGCCTCATCAAAACAGATGTTCCAGCTCCGCGATGCCTGCTTTAATCCATAAATGGATTTAAGCAACCTGCACACCTTTCCGCTGCTCCCACTGTCTACGAAACCTTCTGGTTGATCCATGTAAACGCACTCTTCCAAACAACCGTTTAGGAAAGCCGTTTTAACATCCATCTGCCAGATTTCATAGTCATGGAAGGCAGCAATGGCAAGTAGGATCCGAATGGATTTGAGCATAGCCACCGGAGAAAAAGTTTCATCATAGTCCAAACCAGGTCTTTGACGAAAACCTTTTGCAACGAGTCTAGCTTTATAGGTTTCCACCTGCCCATCTACACCAAGTTTCCTTTTGTAGATCCATTTGCATCCAACGGGTTTTACCCCAGGTGGAGCAATATCCATGGTCCACACTTTATTGGCGTACATGGACTCCATTTCAGATTGCATTGCTTCCTGCCACTTATCAGAGTCCCTACTGATAATGGCCTGCCTGAAACTGGTAGGGTCATCTTCTTCCAAGATGCAATCCTCTCGATCCCCGTCAATGAGAAAACCGTAGTATCTCTCGGGCGGATGAGAAATCCTACCAGATCTGCGGAGTGGCTGAGGTTCGTCTGGGGTTATTGAATCCTGAGGTTCTGTCAAACTTTCAGTTTCAGTTTGTGGTCGCTGAATTTCTTCCAATTCTACCGTGCTCCCACTAATTTCTTTTGCAAGAAACTCCGTTTCCAAGAAAACGGCATGCTGAGCAACAAACACCTTCTGTTCCTCGGTGTGGTAGAATAGATATCCATAACCATTCTTTGGATATCCCACAAACTTACATAAAACTGACCGTGCCTCTAGTTTATCCGGTTTATGCTTTTTAACATAAGCCGGACAACCCCATATCTTAGATCTTTTAAGATATGGCCTCTTTCCATTCCATATCTCGAACGGAGTCTTAGGCACAGATTTAGACGGAATATCATTCAATAGGTATGCCGCTGTCTGAAGCGCATGTCCCCAAAATGAAAGAGGCAACTCGGCATTACTCATCATGGAGCGAACCATATCCAGTAGGGTACGATTCCTCCGCTCCGAAACACCGTTGTGCTGTGGTGTATAAGGAGGAGTAAGCTGAGAGAGAATACCATTCTCTTTTAAGTAATCTAGGAATTCCGTGCTTAAGTACTCCCCTCCCCTGTCAGACCGGAGGATCTTGATACTTTTGCCTGTCTGGTTCTCTACTTCGTTTCTGAATTCCTTGAATTTCTCAAAAGCTTCAGATTTGTGTTTCATCAGATACACATATCCGAACCTAGAGAGATCGTCAGTGAATGTGATGAAGTACGAGAACCCACCCCTTGCATGTATAGACATCGGACCACATACATCACTATGTACGAGTCCCAAGAGCTCTGCTGCTCTTTCTCCATGTCCGGTGAACGGAGATTTGGTCATCTTTCCTTTGAGACAAGACTGACAAGTTCCATAAGATGAAAACTCGAACGCATTCAAGAGTCCATCTTTATGCAACTTACTCAGTCTTTTCTCTCCGATATGACCGAGTCTACAATGCCACAAGTAGGATTCATTCGTATCTGAATTCTTCCTCTTGCGTGTGTTTTGTATGTTGAGAACTGTATTCTGATTTAGAACGTAGATACCATTAAACAGTGTACCCTCTGCAACCAGTACCTTATCAAGGTAAATGTTCATGATATTCTTTTCAAGAACAAAGTTATATCCATCTTTATCGAGTAAAGAAACTGATATGATGTTGCAAACCATGGAGGGTACATAGTAGCAATCGTTCAAAATCATAGTCTTGCCATTTGGCAATACTAGGTGATATTCACCGACGGCTGCCGCATTAACTTGTGCTCCGTTCGCTACTCTGAGCGACATATCACCCGGTGCAACTTTCCTACTTTTTCTCAGTCCCTGCAATAAATTACAGATATGAGATCCTGATCCGGTATCAAGTACCCAGGAGGTAGGGCTGACCGTAAAACAGTTCTCAATTACAAGAACACCTGAAGTAGATGCAAAACCATGCTTCTTCTTCAACTGGGTATCCTGGAAATCCATACTTTCCTCTTTCCCATTCTCATACTCATGACTGTTGTCACAAGTTAGAGCTGAACCATCTTTCCCCAGTCCCGAATAAGAATTCGGATCGGTCAAGCGATACATTTTATTATCTTGATTAGGGCGTGAAAAGGTTGCTGCCTGGAGAGAGAGAAAAGAAACACTCAGCGTATGCTCTTGCAAGATTAGATTGGTTTATTAATTTATCTAACCAGGATGTCTCCCACCGTTTCCTCAAATTCTTCTTAAAACCTTTTTAAAAGAAGAACTAGCCGGGTTTTAATTCACGTCACAATACTTGCTTAACCTTTCAGCCAGGCTAGTGTCGGTACTTCGAGGGAGGTTTTCCAACGCTTTCGCGAAGTTCCTTAATTAAAGAACCTCTTTTCCCTGGGGGCGTAACCCCGCTAACACCTTTCTAGACACCTACTAGGTTTATAGCATTGATCGTTAAGTGAAATAATCTCCCGAGAGTAAACCAACTCATCAGTGGGATCGGGATCCAACTGTCATTGTGTGATAACCTAGATGGAATCCACTCTAGTCACCACACTCCAGAAGGTATGCTATATCTGCAAGTTTCAGTTCTTTTGAAAACTCCCGATGTGGTTTTTGCCCCTAACTGTTCATGACCTTGACTAGGTCAACAAGCCACAAACTGTTAGACAAGTTCTACCCGTCATAATCCTGATTGCATTAGACCCACCCGTACGTGCCCTTGACTAGGTCAACAAGGCCGCACGACTGTCCTAACCAATCACATTTGCAATCCACAGAAAAATATTATTTAGCTACCGTTCACTACGCCTTGACTAGGTCAACAAACGCAGCACGAATACTGAATAATATTAATCCGAAACGACGGAGGGCTACGGCTGGGTTTTTGGCGAAAAACCCGTTAACGTAATGAACTTGATATCGTTGAAGGAACCTGATTGCACCTTTTTGAAAATCATAGTGGCGAAAACTTTTGCTAAAGAGGTCACTCCCTGTGAAGGGATCTCGGCTCTTTCCTCGTCGAGTGAGGTGCTGGGCATTCGTAAGATGAATACCTCGATGCAAAGCAAGAATAATCGACTATGGTGAAGTTATTACCCTGACGCAAAGTTTTGTCCAAGGGGTCACTCCCGGTGAAGGGATCTCGGCCCTTGCCTCGTCGACTGAGGTGCTGGGTATTCATAACCGAATACCTCGATGCAAAACAAAAAGATGAACGTCCTTGTAATAACAGCTTTTTGAAAAACTTGTTCCAACAACGTCTTTTAGGTTTATTTTCTTGCATTAGTTCTTTTAATGCGTCCCATCATTTAAATCCTACCATTGCAGAAAACAACCAAAATATGACGTACGCTTATGCCATTCGCATTCGCCACGGGGCCCCGTCATCACCCGTTAGGTTACTTAACTAACGACAGAGCGGGGGCTGGGCTAGCGCGGCTGTAAAACATAAGCAACGCCTAAATAGTAAAGCAATGATAGACATTACAGATCACAGATGAACACTTTGGATATACTAGGAATCCGCAATTCGTTCGAGCCTGCAACGAAAAACGGATTACACGGTCGCGATGAATAGCCAATACCCCACCCAAGACCCCTACGGGTGCGGCAAACTACCCGCCAAGTACCCGAAGCGAAGCAACCTCCCTCAATACCATGAGTAGGCCACTCGGCACTTCGAGCTACCCGGTAGTTTGTGCACCCCTCCATGGGTCTATCCTAGGAGCAAAAACAGTAAAAAGAATTATACAATGACGGCTACAACCCCGACCCGGTTGTGCGGCCAAACAAATAATATTACATCAATTTACAAATTTATTACATGAATGAAAGAAAAAGAAACTCTCATCTCACATCCATCCCGGCTATTCATCCGCGACAATCCAACGAGTTCATATACACAAACCATCAACAACAATCACAGATATGTATAACCCCGACTAATCGACATATAGCGATTAGCCGACGTTCAATACATAAGAACATCACAGATATAACCAACATAGTCAAAGTATATTGAAGTTCGGAAAAATACGGATTTATAGGCCCCCAAAAACAAATTTCTATTCTGGCAAATCTGGGAACATATAATATATCAGAAAAATCCTAAAACCATGTCAGAAACACACTGCACCAAAAACGAGACAGCAACTCTACCAGACAGCGGCGCTTCCGCGGCAATAGCAAGCTATTGCCGCGGAAGCGCGGCCGATCTGGTGAGTTACTGTGTCGTTTTTGGTGGGTTTCTTCTAAAAAGCCTGAGATGATTTTTGGGATATAACAAATTTTGTTTTGACCAGAAAAAGTTTTAACAGAAACTCAGATTTTTTATAACTTGGTTTTTTCGATTTTTCCGTTTCGAACTTCGATACACTTTACTACCAAGCTAGTTTATGTTTAGTTAGGCTCTGATACCACTGTTAGGTCCACGTTACCTCTCCCGGTACTTTCGGGGTTGCGGAAACGGTAAATCAAAATTTTTCTAAACTTTGTAACATGGACCGTAAAAGCCGGATCTTTGCTAAACTAAACTAGCATACTTGCAAAGAAGAGTTAACTACTATGCAAAGTGGTTATACCTCAACTTGAACTCCTTCACTTCTAATTGTTGTTCTTCTTTGATGTTCTTCTCTTCTTGTTGTTCTTCTCATTGCTTGCTCAATGGTTGATCCGGACTTCGGTCACCTCCGTGGCCTCCTTGAGTCGAAGACGATCCACCCGAGAGATGTACACCGAGCCCCACCTCAAGCCGAGGTAACTAGGGCAAGGAGATTGCTAATCTAGAAGCCCTAGGTTGTGTAGAGAGGATGTATGGATGTGTTTGTCAAGTAGAATCCTTTTTCTCTCAACACATGAGATCAAAGGAGAAATCAAGAGGAGGAAGAAGGAGGAGATTTTCTAGCAACCATGGAGCTTCTCATTTCAAGAGAGAGAATGAGAATGAGCAAATGAAAAGCTTAACCAAGAGAAAAGCTAACCATGGTTGCAATAAAGCACAAAACATTATCATTACAAATCCAATCAAGATAAAGGTGATGGCTACAAATGACATGACCATTATCATAACTTAATAAAAAGAAAACCAAAGAATACTTTAGATCTTCTAAGAAGGTCCAAGTCAACTTTGGTCAAAGAGTCAACAAAGTCAAGATGGTCAAATGGTCAATGTAATTAGCCATAACAAAATTATCAATGAAAGGATTAGTAAATAATGTCCCCGGCTCATTTATGGTTTTGACCAAACGAACTGTCGAAACCCTAATGAGTCCGCCTCAAAATGGTTTTGACCGAATCAACTGTCAAAACCCTAATGAGCCTGCCACATAGTGGTTTTGGCCGAACCAACTGCCAAAACCCTAATGAGGCACCTCCTCCTTCATCGCTCCAGAAAACTGTGCATACACACCTGCATCCGTATTCCGTAGAATGCGGATGCGCAGAAGACAAAACAGATCCATCCGTGCAATACTAGGATCTGGCTTAAACCAAAGCCCACTAGTACTGCCTGCCCGAACATCATACGCACACAAGTGTACGTAAGTGATCGCAGCCCTGCCGTAAAACCATACGGCCTCTACACGTTTCGCTCAGTGCAGGGAAACTCTCTGTGTGGGACTCTAAAGACTCGACTCTACGCTGGCAGTGGGTTTAACCACAGACCGCAAGCGGCACTAGCTGTACGTAACGGTCCCCAGGTAGATGTCGATAAGAAGGCCGATGAGATAAACCCATCCGAACTCCTACTGAGTCTGTATGTGATAATCTCCGTACAGTCCGGTCTGTTCGTCTGATACATCGCATGGCGGGCCTAGGGGGGCGGTAAACGTCAGTCCCCTAATAGCGGTACAAGTCGTGTCGGAGTGAAGCCCAATACACCCTGAGATAACACTGGAACCTACCAGTACATCTCGCTTGCCCTGGCCAGGGACTACTTGTGTAATGGCTCTCCTAGACACAGCGCGATGTCAACCCCCAATACCGGGAGAGACGAATCCTGTCTAACCGTCACTGCCTCCAAGTGCTTCGGGACTGCTCCCAACTACTACCTGTTTGCACGACTCAGTAGAGCCGTGGTAGGGTAGTAATCAAAGAACAGTGGGAACACACTCGAGGCGAAGTGACAGTGTCAAGTCAGCGGACTAAGCTGTACTCATGTCACCTGGGAACTGATAACTGACGATAGGTATAATACCAACCATCAGTTCCCGACGAGTCCTGTCCAGTGTACTCGTAACCCAACGAGCACCCGCATACTATCTCAAGTACGACGTACTGACGGCTGTGGGACAGACCGTCTCCCGTGCTGGGATGAGAAGCGCATACGCTAGTCTACTCCGGAGCATCGATGCCCTATCTCGATACTCCCACGACCAGGGACGTGTATAAGGATGTGCTTGTAGATTACCCAGCCCCCACGAGTGTGATCGCCATCACAACGCCGGTAATCAAGCAAAGATCCTAAGGGCTCTACTAATGCGTATAGGTGATATAATAAATAAACACACATGTACACATTAAAGCAGAGGCAAACCAAGTAGCATACTACTATATTGAGCAAGATTGTCTGTACAACTGTGAATATCCCAAGCTTCCATCAAGTAATATACATACTAGTATGATACAGTAATGGCCTCTAGGGCATATACACTAACATTGACGTAGGCCAAAATAGTAGTACGACTGTCCCAAACCAACGCATCTATCTATGCAACAGATAAATACTCGGCAGCTACCAATCACTATGCCTTGGCGTGAGGTCAAAATACACAGCTTGAATACTACCGAATATTTAACTGAAATGACGGAGGGCTACGAATGGTTTCTGGCGAAAACCTTTAACGTAATGAACTTGATATCGTTGAAGGAACGGATAGCTTTTATAAAAATATAGTGACGAAAACCTTTGCTAAAGAGGTCACTCCCGGTGAAGGGATTTCGGCTCTTTCCCCGTAGAATGAGGTGCAGGATATTCCAACTGAATACCACGATGCAAAGCAAAAGTAATCGGCTATAGTGAAGTTATTGCCCTGACGCAAACTTCTGTCCAAGGGGTCACTCCCGATGAAGGGATCTCTGCCCTTGCCTCGTCGACTGAGAAGCAGGATATTCCAACTGAATACCACGATGCAAAACAAAAGTGAACGTCCTTGCAATAACAGCTTTTTGAAAAGTGTTCCAACAACATCAGATTAGGTTTGTTTAACTTGCATTGATCCGAATCAACGCAGTCCCATCAATTGATCACACCACAAAGAACGAAAATATACTGATGTACGTATATGCCATCCGCATTCGCCACTGGGTCCCGTCATTACCCGTTAGGTTAGCTAACTAACGACAGAGCGGGGACTGGACTAGCGCGGATGCAAAACATATACAACATCTACTAGTGTATATATATATATATATATATATATCAATATATAATATTTCGCTCAAGGCGTGATAAAAATGCAACATCACAGAAATGTACAGCATCACAGAACAATACAGATATCTGGGATCCCCGGGTTTCACAAAGCCGCTACTGAAACCCGACATTCTCCTGGTCGTGTGGATAGCCTGCGCAATGAAATCCTAGACCCCTACGGGCGCGGCAAGTTACCCGCCAAAACCTGAAGCGAGGCAGCCCCCTTCAGCAACGTGAATGGACCACCCAGCACTTCACGGAATCCGGTAACTTGGGCACCCCTTCTGGGTCAACCTGTACCCCCTACGGGTGCGGCGAATAGCCCTCCAATTCTAGAGTGAAGCCCCCTCCGTCTCAATGCCATGAGATGCGGGCTCGTTGCCCTCCAAAACCCGGCTATCCGTGCACCCCTCTGCGGGGCAATCCTAGTACAGAAAGTAAAATATACATACAATGGGTACATCGACCGCAACCTGGTCGTGCCCCAAAAGAATAATACAAACAGGCAGTGACGGCAGTCCACATGTCGGACGCTCGCCCCGCAATATCAAATGTATATAATACAACAAAAACTGTACTAGCATTGCATCCAGGCTATCCCCCACGACCAATCCGCAACATCACAGCAATACACAGAACATCAACGTGAAAGTCACGTTCGCAAATCCGTCTAACCGGGCTATAGCAGTTAGACATGATTTACCGATCAAGTGACATTCACGGTCGCAGATATAATGTAAATACTGTGAACTAATGTGTTTAAAATTTTTGATCGATCAAATATTCCTAAGTGGGCCCCCAAGTACTACTGTAGCACATAAAGAAATTCTGGGCCCAAAAAGAATGTTCCAAAAACCCTATTTTCAACCCAGGAGGTCTCTGTAAAATTTTGGGGCCATGAACAGTGAAAATAGCGGCGGAACTGCGGCCCAAGCATTGGTTTGGCCGCGGTTCCGCGGTGGTTTAGACTGTTCACGAGACCAAATTTTCCCAGAACTCTTAAAATTCCCTGCACATCATTCTGCAACATACTGAAAAAAATTTCGAGCCAAAAATATTTCGACAAAAACTGATGCTATTCGAAAATGCGGTTTTGGAACATTTGTTCGATCGGAAGTGTAAACACATTAGACAAAGCTAGACTAGGTTAATGGCGAGGCTCTGATACCACTGTAAGTGCACGGCGGCGCCCCGACCTCCATCCCGAGGCCAAAATGCGGAAGCGGTGATTTACAATAACTTTTCAAACCGGCACCACCGCGCACTAAAACCCGGATCCGGCCATTAAACTAGATCTAGCTAACTAGAAGATGGAAAGAGAAGTATACCGAGTGATCCGAGTCCTCCGGTCTTCTCGTCGTCGTCCCAATCTCCCGCGGAAACTCCGGTCTCCATCACGTCGCCGGAAGGGCACCACGTCGCCTGCTTCTTTTACGGGCTCTCACCTCTGAACCGAGGCAACTCGGGCACGAAGCTGGCGAGTCGACGTGCCCAAGATTTGTTGTAGAATATATGTAGTGTTCTATGTCTCATTTGGGGTTTGTAGGAGTTGCCATTTGGTGGAGGAATGATATGAGCTTATGGAGATGGAATTGTGGGGATTTTTCCAAGCCAAAGATACAAAAATCCCACACCAAATAAAATGGGCAGCCCCTCTCTATCTTGTCCGGCCATGCAATTGGGAATGAGAGTGGGGGGTTATCAAAAATGAGGGAGACCAATAATAATGCAAGGGAGAGGAAAAATGTTATCATGAAACATGATCACAATCAAAACCCACACTCCACCAACCAATCAACAACCATGATTGCTTCAAAAAGTGGAGCAATCATGAACTCAAGAAAGTCAAGGTATGGTGCAATTATCATGACATTACATCTTGCAAAAACAACCCTCCAAATTGCCAATTTGCATAAGTGCAAATTAGCCCTCCTCCACCAATCTTCGGCCAATGAAAGATACAAGGAATAATGGCCGAAACGGAAAGCAAACTGGCAACTCCAAAAAACTGATTCCGTAATACAGGAAAACCCCGCTACTGTATATACATACCCGCATTTGTATTCCGACCGAGATACAAATGCAATGAGACAAAATCTACACTGTACAATACTAGGATCCGGCTTAAACCAAAGCCCGCTAGTATTTTCCGTCCAATCATGATCCGTGCAATACCGACATATCTGATCGAACCCTGCCATATCTCCATACGGCCTCTACAGCGTTTCACCCGAAACTTGAGCAACTGTCTGTTGGGGACTCTAAAGACTCGTCAATACTATGGCTGTGGATTTAACCACTAGCACGTCAGAGATATTAGCCATACGTGACGGGCTACCAGCTATTGACCAAAAGGGACGTCGATGAGCGAACTCATCCTGACACCCTACTGAGCCTGTCAGTAACAATATCCGTACAGTCCGGTCCGTTCGTCTATGAGCATCGCATGGCGGGCCTAGGGGGTTGGTAAAAGTCAGACCCTCCAAAGCGGTACAAGTCGTGTCGGAGTGTAGCCCAGAACACCCTGAGATACTACTGGAATACCTACCAGTAAATCTCCTGCCTTAACCAAGGACTTTTCATGTACTGGCTCTCCTAGACACAGCGCGACCTCACCCCCAATACCGGGAGAGACGAACCCCTGAAGATCCGCTCACTGCCTCCATGTGGCTCGGGACTGTACCCAACTAAAACCTGTTTTCACGTCTCCTTTGAGCGTGGTAGGGTTGTAATCAAAGTACAGTGAGAACTCACACGAGACAAATGACGATCCTCAGGTCGATGAACTAACCTGTACACATGTCACCAGGGAACTGCTATCTGACGTCAGGTATAAGACCAACTAGCATGTTCCCGGCGAGTCCTGTCCGGTGTACTCATAACCCAATGAGCACCTGTATACATCTTAGGTGAACCAACTGACACCAGTGGCTTGTGAGACCGGCCACCGCCCCTCGTCGGGGTCTCGACTGTATACACTAGTCTACTCTGGAGTATCGATGCCCTGTCTCGCAACTCCCACGACTAGGGACCTTTTAAGGATGTGCTTATAGACTACCAGCTCCCACGTATATGATCGCCCTCATACTGCTGGCAGTCAAGCAAGAATCCTAGGGGCTCTACCAACGTGTAATAGTGACCTGTCAGGTCACCTAAAGCAGAACACGATGATAAAGATAAACCAGATAGCATACCATCATCTTGAGTAAGACTGTCCTACCGGGATAGGTCCTCCCTCAATCATTGCAATCGCATGCCTGTGATCCAATAATTGACTCTGAGGGCACTATCTCCAACAGATATTGAATATGAATCAGATACTTCTGATTCTGAAGATTTAATCATTATCTTAAATAAAGATTTTTGCAATCCTTCATCCTCAATTTCATTGATTTTCTTTTTTTATAATATTTGTTGGCAAAATTACCAACCTTACTACATTTATAACACGCGGCAAAAGTCTTTGATTTAGACTTTTCAAAACGTCTTTGCCATGACCCAAATTGGCACATGCTCGGCACTTAGATTACGTGACATCTAAAGATGTCGACGCGGTCCAAGTAAACCAAAAACCAAGATCTAAATATTTTTAAAGAATAAAAAAGATGAAGTTTTGGAAAAGCTATTTAACATGAAACACTATTTTTATAAGTATTGTTTGTTTAAAGAATATATCTGGTGTTTTGTAATAGGGTTGAAAATGTTTTCATCATTTGAAATTTCGACAGCATCTCCTTTATAATTTTTGATAAAAACAAGTACATAAGCATATAAATATAACGGCATCTCCGCTTGGTTGCTATCTCAACTCCAATTGACGGAATTAAAACCACGCAGTGAATATACGACGCTCAAAAGCGAAGAATCACAAGTAAAATATAAGCAAACTGCATAAGCAAAGATAACTCGTCGACTCTGCTCGAGTTCGACCCAAAATAATATATATAAAGTCACAACTCGATCTAAGTCAAATAATACATGTAATCTGATGGAGTGACACTAGATATAAGGCACAACATATACAAAAAAGGTGGTTACTATGCGTGTAACCCACCTAGCAAAATCTGCGGCGAACCCCAAAATTTGTGTCTGTGACGCATCTATGCATTCGTGCGGTCTGTCCTGTAAAAAGCTAAGGCACAATAAGGATGAGTTGCCAACTCAGTGAATAGAATTATATATCACAAGATATAATATGGCATGTGTAATAATGAATGCGGGTGCGATATAAATGAAATTGCATATGAATAATATCAATCATCATCAAATCCTCATCAAATCTGTGTCCATCATCGACACTAAAACCCGGATATTGTAGGCACCGTCTAACTGATCGGCTCTCTCCTGATATCCACTCAGCCACGGTCAAAATCTTTCGGATATCCGCCGCGCTTCAATGTCACCTCCGGTATCGATGCACCTCGCTAGACTCTCCGTACCTCCCTACGGTCTTCCTGCCCTCGGAGTCATATGGGGTCCACCATGTATCCATAATCGTTTAACCCCTCTCTCGACTCGGATATCTTATCATGAAAATCAAAGCTCATGGTGGATATCAAACCATTATATCACGAGAAAAACGCACTTTTGAAACACAATCCATTTTATAAAAGATAACCGCGGTTTCTAAAATCCATATAAATATCAAATATATGTTATCAACAGTGAATGATTCATTCATGCAACATTTGACAACTATAATATGTAATTAAACGGACTATAGTATTCAAATAATGGGACATGGTAAATAGTAACTAATATTATCATGAAAGATGGTAATACAGTTAAATATAGCAATTCTACGTGTTATAGCAGTACTAATGATGTGTGGTGCAGCATGCGAGTTTATGAACCGTGCAGCATGAAATCATTAGCATTGTGCGTGCGTTCTATCCAATGTATCTATTCTAGAAAACATGATTAGACAGTAAGAATGTCATGGTATACAATGTAACGCATATGACATAAGAATGCGATTACATATCGCTAATAGTGTTTAAAAACCGATACGGAGTTTATAAAGCTTTTGGTAGTCGGGAGTGCTATTTGCCATCCGCCCAAGTTCCCACTTGTAAATGTCCTCCTACTCACCTAAATAAAATCAACACGTGCTAGACGAAACTCGCGAATGCTTTGCCCTTCTTCGCCGTGTCGGACGTCTCCGCAACCGATCCTATATATTAAACTAAACATACATATAAGAATCGAAACGCAACGTTATTACAATTCTAACGCACATAGACTAGAACATACGATCAATATATTTTAACGCGTGCTATCTATATCGAACTACCCCTAGTAATAACGAAATCAAAACTTAAGTTTTTAAAACATATAATATCAAACTTTTACAGGATACGTGCTTCAGATTTGGCTATAGTGAATCTGGGATAAAAGTGGGTATCAAAAGGACTTAAATATCAAGTGATTGAGCTACGGAACCAAAACAAGACCCTAACTTACACCTCTGGCCGCAAATCTCAGCCTAAACTCAGCCTTAGAGAAGAATTTAGGGTTTGGGCTTGGGGAGCGGTCTCAGGTAGGTCCCGGCAGCTCCTAATTATATCTTTTATTTTTCAGAGTTTTCTAATTACAGCAGATTCCATTTAAGCACAAAAATCTTACACAAACCATATTTTTCTGATATCATACAAGGTATTTGAGATTTAAACACTTAGATAACATGTAAAGGATGGGTTCTTACCTATTAAGATGAATGCCACAGAAATTTCAAGCCCATGAAAACGCACACTTGAAGCTTCTTAAAGTTGTATGGGTTTTGATTTGATGTTGGAACAATTTTCATGAAGAACTCATAATTTTCCTTATGACATGGTGAAGAACTAGTAGAATTTTGTGATGAAGCTTGAAGGAGATGGTTTGTTCAGCTTGAGGGTGCTAAACAAATCATATGAGTTATAATAGAATTGAAGGAAGAGATGTGTGTATAGCAAGTATGAGGTGTAGGCTCCATGGTGCATAACATGATGTGTTGTGTGTAAAGGTTGAACCCAACCTAACACCTACTTAAACTCTCATATCTACACTTCCACTTACAATTTAAAACCCTTTTTGCAAATAAAAACCTTTTTTACAAATAGAAACCTTCTACAATTAAATACCTTCTACAATTAACTACTACTACACGTAAATACCGTAATCTTAAATAAAACTCTGTTATCATTATTTAAAATTCAAAAATAACAAAAAAAAATTTCTGAAATGGTACAGCCTTCTATCAGGCTTGTCCTCTCCTGGTTTTCTCGGAGGATGGTATTTCTTTTTCCTTTTATAAAAAGGTTTAGAACTAAATTCTTGTTTCTTTTCTCTCGTTTTCCCTCTCCTTTATTGTTCGAGAGGAACATCCATAACGAATTGGCTACAAAATTCACCTAATTCTTTCCTGTTTATCAATCTCCGATCTTTTAATTGATTTTTTAATTTTGTGTCATTACATAGAGTTACACATGTGCTTGTTAAGCGATCATAAGTGTAGGTATTATAAGGAATAATACATTCATTGTTACGTCTCGAATTCTTGCAAACCTTTTCCACAAAGAGATTAGGTAAGCCGTCAATAAATTTGGCTTTCAAATGAGGATTATTAGCATCCTCGCATAACTTTGGATAAGAAGGTATTCTTATACCATCTGAAATAAGTCAAAGTTGGACATTTTAAATTTTGAAGAAGAGTCCTAACTTTCTCAACCTGATTACTTACATCTTCTGTAAAATGATCGAAATTTTAAGAATCAAAGTATAAACCGCGTCTGAAACTTGAGTATTATTTCCAAGTTTAACAGCGCTAAAAATCTTAACCTTTTGTGTGGGAGTTAAACAATGATCCCACAATCCTTTTAAAATTCATAAGAAACCACAAGAGATAAATCTTGCTATATTAGCATCTATATTACCATACTGTTTAGTAACAGTAGTATACATCATCATACGATATAAAGTATCATGGATTTGCTTATCAACTAATCTGTCAATATTTCATTCATAAATGGTTTTTTCTGAAAAGGAATTCTGTATAACAGCTTCATTTTTCTCATAGAGGACGTCCATAGGAGTTGGTCTCTTGTAATAATGCTTATCAAGAGCTGTCACGCTCCGCTTTCCTAAAGAGCAGTAACGGCATGTGACAAGCCCGCGGCGTATTTATTCCGAGAATGTCATTTTTCGAAATAAATACGCTAAGCGTATATAAGCAATAAAAAATGACAAGAAAAGACATGATAATGAAAATCCAACTTTATATATTTACATTCCCAACTTTCACAAGTTTCAAACTGAATACATAATGTTTGAAAACAAATATGCAAAAAAGGAAGTGTCTAAACAGGCAACATACAGGAAGTATAAGCTGAAAAGAAAGAATTAGTAGTCAGTCTGCTGCTGTAACGTTTTAGAAATAGTTATGCGAATTGTTCCGTTTTAGGGTAAAATTGTCGGTATTTTCTGTTTTAACCCGACTGTAATCAAACGTCCATATAGACTTGCCAGCACCTAATTTAGCTAAAATAAAGCTAGTGCGCGAGCTTTGGGGGTATACGGGACGTTATGGTTCAAAAAGAATTTTTTTCTATTTTAATATTATTTTAATGTGGTATTTACTTTTTGGGTTGGAAAAATTTCTCCTTAATTTTTAAGCAAACTTGAGTTAATTAAACCTTTCTCTTCATATCTAGATATTTGTTGGGGTTTGGTTTTTGTAGGTGGCTATCTGCTGTTGTTTAGGGGTGTTTGGTACTGTTTACTTTTTTAGTAATTTCAGTATGAAAAATCTGGGATCATTTTCCTATAGTATAGTGTTTTGAATCCGCGTGTTACGTTATCCGACATGAATCGTGATCTGGTGCAGCTGCTGCACTTGGGTAGGTTTCGTGGTATCGTTACGCACGTTAGCCACTAGACGAACATTTGTGAGTTAGTTTAGTGTTGGTGCGTCGTTTAAATTGTAGTTTTACATTATATTGGTCGATTTCTGAGATTCTTTGCACTATTTGTGTGTTTGTGAAATTATAGCGTCGCAAGCGGGGATTTCGGACGCTGCGAACAAGGAGAAGCAGGTGGTCGGATTTTCATAGCTGGAGACCATTGTAAGTAGATTTAACATCTACGGGGAAATCGCCCGTATGGCGTTATGCGTCAGGGCTGATGTGATAGGATAGCTGTATGTTATTGCATATTAGTAAATTTCATATGAACGTCATTGCATAGTATTATCTGTTATACTTTGACTTGTACCTTTAGATATAACACATTACTGACGGTTCATGTTGCACGAGCACTAAATTGTATGCTACACCCATACCGTCAGTAATTGCCATGACACGCACAACCCACATACATACGTATTAATGTAGTAGAAAGGGATAATTGAGGCAGTGACCCTTATCCCCTTTATGCATATGAGCCTTTATGCATATGAGATATTGTTGACACCTACATACGTGTTATTGTATTTGACATGGATAGTTAAGATAGTAACTCTTAATCCATTTCACGTATATCTTACTACAGCTACTTGTACATCTTGCGTACATATTGACATGTACACCCACATATTCGATTACAGCTACATGTACATCATGCACACATACTGACATGTACACCCGCATATTTTCGCTATAGTTCTATATACCCTAAGTGGTATTGTTTCGACATGTGATATTGAGTCGTGGATTATTGCGCTTATGAAATGCATCATACATGCTTGCTTACATGTAGATATTTAAACCTTGCTACACTTACATGCACACCTCATATGATGCTGCACCTGTTTTTCGGAGGATTTTGGGAACCGCATGATATATTTTAAAACTGGATTCATTTAAAAGAGCAGTTTTTCCTTTATATGCTCATATTGATATTTTATGTTGCATATATCAGTTATCATGGATTTACGCATTGAGATATGGAGTTCATATGATTTATGGATTTGAGAACCGTGGGGGTATTTCAAGAAAACTATGTATTGTTTGAAAACCCGGTTTCTCTTGATATGATATTTCAGTGCGTCCACCATGTGATTTCTCGGTTCTGAGATTTGGCTTATGATACCTGATTCGAGGAGCGGGAGGCACCGTCTGCGGGTACATGGTGGAGCCGGTATGGTACCCTTGGGCGAGTGGTGATTTCGTGGTGTAGACGATAAGCCTGGCAGAGGGACCACTACCTACCGGTGATAGTAATTGGACTCGGCGGTTATCGTGAGGATACCGACCGGAGTGATGTATGACATATTGTCGGGGCCAATCGTGGTGACGGTGCCTGAGTTATGGGGATTTACGTGTCGATGCTAGACACGGGTTTTATGATGTTTCAATTGTCGGTGTTACACTCAGGTTTTTCCATGATTTCTACGTATCGTCGGTGGACATACGGGGTTGATATCCTCATACTATATATACACACACACACACACAGAGGTATATGTTTTTATGATGTTTCGGGTGTCGATATTTGACACTCAGGTTCCATGAGACATACAGGATGTGAGGGCCGATCTGAGGATGCGGTGCCTGAGGATTTGGGATTTGATGTGTCAGTGAGGGACACTGGTGTTTTTCCATGCTTATGACTTTGCTTGAGATTTTATATCATATCATCCCACACGATGACGCTCTTTCAAGGACCGGCAAAACTCTCTAATGCTGATGATCAAACGTTGCTTCGGATGTGTATGAGAAGGAAGCTTACCCCCCGTCCGAACACCTCCAGTCTCATCACAATATCGCCTTCGCGGCTTGCTTAGTCCTTTCCTTTCCCCTCTGTCGTGCTTTCTTTCTTAGGTCTTATCTTCTTTTTTCTTGGTTAGGTTCAATGATGCCAGTTGTCGCATGCTGCGATGAGGTGCCCGCCTCTCTCTATCGCGTGGTCTGGGGAAAAAGACTTCAAAGAAGTAGCTCGTGGAACTGAGTTCCGCTAGCCGCTTCTTGCTAATAAAGCTGTCCAATTAAATGAATGTGTTTGCGTCCTCTCTGCTTAGTCTACGATTATCCCGGCTTTTCCTCAGATGTGGATATCTAGGGGCCGGAACGGATTGACTTTTCATTAGATCTGTCTTCAAGGGAGATGAGGTAATGTGAATTCTTGCTGGATTCGGTACTGGATGCTGCTCACAAAGTGGAATTTCAGGATTATGTTGTTATGCATTGCTTCATGTAATTGCAGTACCCTAATAATGTACCTTTACATGATTGTTGCATATTCATATTGTCATACTTATGCTATCGGATCACTTGTGATAGATTAATCGCTATTCGTGCATACTTGCGATTACAGTATGATGTTATTACTATTCACGAGTTGGCAACTCACCCCCGTTGTGCCACAGTATTTTGCAGGACTTACCCTCTGAGTGGTCACGGTAGGGCGTCTTATCATCTCTACTTTTGCGGATACCGCTACGTTAGGCAGTGAGGCCTTTACTTTTAGGTGGGTTGCGGTTATCTGCTTGTACATTGTATATCTTTTTGTTGGATCTAGTATTCTCCATCTACCACTGTTTGTATATGACTTAGAGACGATTTGTGAGGATTCAGTATTGTATTATTTTGGTGACTTTGGGTGCCGTGCTCGTGGAAGCCGGTTTTGTTGAAAAGTTTTACTTTCTTATGCAGTCTTTTCTTTGATATTTCTTCACTTCGGCGTCTTATACATGTTGTGGTGATTGTCTCCGCCGTTGGGCGTGATTTTGCTCCCATTTGGGATGCCTTTTATTTTATCTATGTTGTACCCGTTCCTGGGGCTAGTTTTTATAAAGGAGGTGCTGCCGAAAATTTTAAGAACGAAAACTAAACTTAAATATTTTTACTTGAAAATTTCCGAATGTTTTAAACTATGTTTTTCTCCGTTGATCCAGTTTTGGTTGGTTTAGATTTCTGGGTTTTGGATTACTTAAGTTGCGTACGCCTGTAGACGTTACGTAGTTTAAGTGCCGGTTACGGGCCAAATATTGGGTCGTGACAGCTGCGCAAGCTAAGTATAATCCTTCTAACTCGGCCCGATCTCCTCAATCTCTAGATTATCTGATGAACATTCCAAGAAAACAAAGAAATTGGTGGAATGCCCGTCAGCGAACTTGCGCTCGATAAATCCCTGAGAAAGATGGGATGTGAAAGTATATAAATGAATATGTAAGGTGACATGTGATATAGTATGAATGGAAATAAAACATGAACAAGTATAGCATGGTAATGTTAATGACAACTATGTAAGCATGACAATATAATATGAGCATAGCAAACAAGTATAGCATGACCGTGGAGTGTAGGTATAGTGAATATAAAGTGAATGTAAGTGTTCTAAAAGGTCTCTAAAAGGGCAAAAGCAATTAACGTGAGTTCAAGTGTGAATGTCAACCAATCTCAAAGGTATTCTCGAACCCAAGGCTATCGTCTATGGGTAACGAATCACACCCCCAAAATATCAGAACTTCAGTTGTTATTGAGGTATTCCAAACCCAACAGGCTGTCATCCAGGGGCTTGGAAACACGAGCTCTCATTCATGAATTCGTGATTTATACCGTTTCAGGCCGGTACCGCAGCAACATGATTTGTACCGTTTTAGCCCGGTACCACAGCAACATAATTTGTATTAATGGGACTCATGAGATTCCGTTGGATTCATACTCAAACTACCCAACACCCCACATATATTCGTATGTGATAAAAATTACAAGCCTTGCCCAAATCCATGAATACATAAGATAGTGCAATTCAAGTATCGAGTCGAGTTCAAATATTCAAGTCAATTGTTCATTTATTCATGTCAAGTGTTTATGTCAGGTCATTACGTATTCATGGTTCGGGTCAAGTCGAATCAAGTATACCAATTGGGTTCAGGTATTCATGATTGAGTCGTGTCAATATCAAGTCAATTCTAGCATGTAATGGTTTAATCACAAGTCATATAGATAAAAATAGATAAGCAATTATATAACATGATATGAGATAAGAACGTCCAAAAACAATGTTATAAATATGGTTAATCAAGTCATTTAAAGTCAGAATATAAACAAAAACATGTCCTTGAGTGTTATACACACGTGAGTTCCAATCTCGCTTAAATACGATTACCGGTTTGGGAGACATACATGTTTTCGTATCGTCGCGCAAAACAGATCAGAATCTGTTCGGTATCGCCACGCATTTTTAAAACGCAGTTTGAGTTGATTTCTATCGGGTTTCAGGTTACAAAAATTATTAGAAAATTGTAGGTCTTGTAAAGTACTAATCCAAAACACTAGATTTGGATTTCTGAAACTCTAGTTATGATCATTTTAATATCAGCGTTTAAAACAGAAATTCAGATTTCTGGACAGCAACTATATGTTATATTGTAAAGCCTATATCGAGTTGTTTCATACGTTTATAAGCAATATAGTATACAGAAAATTATATTTCTATCAATTGTTCATCTACACATCTAAAGTTTTTCACGAACGGATATCGGGAGTTCGAGTTATGTCATATTTAAAAATGGTGTGCGAATCAGGACAGATTCTGTCCAGATTCGTCGCATAATATTGTAACGCAATTTTCTATATTTTATGTCGATTTTCAGTAAAAACTAAAAACTAAGAAAACCTAGATTTTTCGATGTACATATACAAAACACCTAATTTTTCTCAATTTGGATATCGGTAGACCAAGTTATGTGTTGTAAAAATTAACTGATAAATGCAGTTTTCTGTTTTTACGAACAGTGAATAAAAATGATGTAATTCGTAAACCGTTATGCGGTTTGATCTGAAATTTTTACTGCACATTTGGAATTCTATCTATTATTTATTCTAATGTTCCAAGAATTTCTAGAAGTGGAAATTAATTTATAAAAATTATTTTAAAAATAAAGGTTTTGTAAGATCGTATTTGAAAATGATAAATTTATGGTGTTTATTTATAATTTTGTTTTCTTGTATGTAAAAGTAACAGCAATAAATAATATGAATTAATATATGTGAAGCAAACATATGATCCGGTCATGATTATCCGTCTAAAACAACAATATATGCACCAGATTAACGCTATGGAGTTATAATATGCAATTACAGAAACCAAAGCACATTCTAAGTAACAAAGTCCCATTTGCAATAACTTAATTGAAGATAAATTATATTTCATACATAAAGTAACAGTGCTTACTAATAAATATGATAAAAAAATATGTTAAGAAAAACAATTTCATAGGGAATTTTACGATATCGCAAGTTGACATGGTGAGAAATGATACGAGATCACGATCCAAATAGTGAGATTGATGACAGGGTAATGGATAAGACTTACAGGTTGTGCGAGTCGGTATAACAACCGGCTCACCGCTTAGATAAAATTCTCAACCGAGCTTTTGAAGTTTGATGGAACTGGTGCTTCTCCAAGCTTAAGGGAAAAGAGATTTTATTTTATTTTAATTTTAGAATTGATCAAAAAGAAATGGCTAAGGTGGGATGAAGAAGAGATGATATTTTTATTAAAAAAATTGAAACTCTTCATAAAAATTGATAAAAAAATAATTGCAAGAATAGGGATTTGAACATGTGACCTATAAAATAACAATGCAAAAATTTAACCAATGTGCTACAATGTTATTCATACACAAATTTAACAAGCATTAAATATATTTCGTTCCATGACAAGAAAGTGGGCTTTTGGGCTCATAGTTTTATAAAAGAAAATGAAAATGAAAATGAAATTGGATTTGAGTTATGGGCTGGATTAGATCTTATGTTTAATTTGACAAAAGAGGTTAAAATTTAGTTTTAAAAAATGTGTTTGGGAAAAATAGATAGAATAATAAAATAATATATTAATAGAAAACAAAATATACAGAAAATACTAAGAATAAATAAATAAAATATTTTATTAAAGAAAGAAAATATGAAGGTATAGTAATATTGGGGTCGTTACAAGAGCTCTCTTAGGATATTTTATAACATTTATATCTATTTCTTCAAAAGCATTTTGTGCTTTAGACATATTAATCTGAGATTCTTGATCTGATTCAATTCCTTCTTCTGAAATTTCAGAAGGTTTCCCTCTAGAATATTAAGTCTAGTTTGACTAAATTTATTTGATAAAGCCGCTATTATTTCTGAAAATATATTCTCTTCTTTGGATAATTTAAACCCAGATGTATCAGCAGATGGCTTTATAAGAATATAGCTAATATTACTAGCTGGCTTGACTACAGTAGGAGATTCTACTATAGCAAGAGTTTGTAGTTTTGTAATCAGGTTTTCTAGAGCGATTTCCACCCTTGTCAATTGTTGACCTGACACCTGAATATATATATATATATATATATATATATATATATATATATATTCGAAAAATTATCTCGCATGAAGAATTTTTGTTATTCTTTAAGCGTATTTTCCATTTTGTCATCAACAATAGGCTTTATAAAACCCGTTGCCTCTAAATTTGAGGTCTGTATACCTGATATCCTTAAAGGTTCTGCATGTGGATATAAAGATCTTACCATCTTTCCACTTGTAGTAAATTATTGTTTATAATATTCTTCTAAAGCATTAGCCTTATTAGTTTGCTCTAGGATGTAGTATTCTACAAACCAATCCACAAAGTATTTTAAACTTTGGGTATTTTCAAGATGTTTGTAATATTCATCATTATAAACATAATGTTGTTCTGTAGAAAATGATTTGTCAAGTTTAAAGAAACTAGATACTAGAATACTTACAATGCCAAGCAAACAAACGAGACAGATCTTTCTTTATTTATCAAGAGTAATATATTATACAAGGAGAGGAAGAGATGCAATAAGAGAGAGAGAGGGTGAGAGAGAAATGGAATGAGCCTGCCTTCAACTGAGGCTCAACCTTTTTTTTATAGAGGGGAAGACCTTCTGAGTTCTTCTCTCTATTATTGATACTTGCACCATTGCTTATGTTGGGAGAATTATTATTCTCCGGGCGCTACCTTTTATTAAAGTAAAGGTGATTGATTGCTTTCTTTATTAAAGGCGGTCGACAGATTTCTTCATCGTCTAGTTTTTATATCAGATGTAGTATTTTAAAATAAATATATTATTTTATAGAATAAATGTATTATTTTATAACATAAGTATGATATTTTAAAAGATAAATGCAGTATATAATCTCAAACGGCATTATTGGCTTAATTTACCAACTGAAATACAAAAATCTTTAAGTGAGTGAGTTTTTGACCATTTTTTTTTTGCACAGAGATCATTTCTCCCCTACAAAAACCCACCTTGCTAGTGATCATTTTACAAGAAACCACCGAGTACTTCTTTCTTTAGTTAAAAACCATTCTGAGTATGCAGTGTCAGGTAATAGTACATAAGGGCAATTTTGCTAAAACTATTCATTTGCGGGGTGATTTTAAGTTTATATCCTATTTCGAGCGGTTAAAAATAAGGGTAAATTTTCAAAAATCCCCAGCACTTTCATAAAAACCTGTGTAAAATCCCCTGGGCTTTTCAACCTTGTTAAAAATACCATGGACCTAATTAAAAAAACCTGGTATACAATTCCCCACTTGAATTTTCGTATAATCTCAAAATGCATATTGCCCATGTGGGACGATAGTTCTTTACAGCTGGATTTAAGGCAGTTATAGTACAAAAGAACTATCTTTAATATCTAGAGACTTGCATGTAATATCTGAAGACTTAGAGACTTGCCTGTAATATCTATTGTGATTTCATTTTTGTTGTTCCTAGGTAGTGCTCAATGGAACCAAAATTAAATCAAATTGTATAAAATACAGTATAAATTTACATATTGAAATAAATCAAAAAAATAATAAAGATTGAGGTTGGTGAAGCCGTCGTGATGGAGGTCCTTTTCAGATCTCCTTCAGATGTTATTTTCCGTCGATCTCCCGGTGGATTCTGGAGGGGATCCCCTGTTGTGTATGGGTCTCAATGGGTTTTGAGGAGATTTGGTGATTGGAGGAGTTTGACGCCAAGTACCTGTAAAGAAGTCCCGGGGTGGTTTGATACCACCTAGGACCCTCCGACGATCAAGTTAGTACTAGATCTGAGCAGCGTAACGGCTAAGTAGAGTAAGAAAATGGCTTATTTGACCCTTCTGTGATGGGGGTTTATATAGTGGTGGAGGCACGCAGCAGCAGGCGCGAGAATCTCGCCGACAGTTACGCTCCCAACGTCATGCCCGCGTAGAGAGAGGATCGCCCATGAATGGGGATCGTAAAGGCGTGGAACGTGGGATGTTGCTGGCGGAGAATCCGCGCATGGCGAGATTCACGGAGCGGCGGTTACGCCTGTGAGTGGCGGAACTGGTCGAAGGACCAAGGAAGACGGCCTCGACAAAGGGGCTCGGGGACGAGCGAGAAGGCCAAGGAGACTTGGTCTTGTGGCAGCTCGGGGCGAGCTGAGGTGCCGAGGAGGCCAATCTGCGGGGAGCCCCGAGGAGGGCTAGCTTGTGCTGGCCGGTCGGGTACAGGGGTGGCATGGTCGGCCTTTGTGGGCCCTTTCTTCTGAGTTCTGGGACGTGCCATCCGCCACGTGTCCTGATCTTAAGGGTCGCCAATATTGAGCATTATCATTAGCCCCCCACTCTTGTCCCGACCAGCCAGCGGGTCGGATCAGGAGTGGACCGCCGGGCCGCCCGGGGTGAGCTCCCTCCTAAGGTTTCATCGGGACGCGTCCCCGGGCCGCGAGCTGTCTTTTCTGCCAGCGAATCAGGGCGAGATCTCCGCATTTTAGGAGGGTGCGCCGGTTCGTATACCTTGCCTTTGAAGTGACGGCCCACGTGTCGAGCGACGGTTGGCTGACGCGACGTATGCAGACCTGCGATGCCAGAAAGGGTGCGGTCCAGTGTAGGGACGACAAGTGGAGCAATCAGAGCCGTTGGATGCGAGGAGGCGTCTTGGCGGGAGATGAAGGGCACTGTTAGATTAGGTCGCTTGTGGCGATAAATAAGGGGGGCCCTTTCCAGGGCCCCTACTCCTTCATATTTCTCGTTCTAAGTCTCGGTTGCTCGGCGCTCGTCTTCTTCCTTCGACTTTCGTTCCCCGAGGATCATTCTTCCCAAGGTTAGATGTCTTCTCTTGTCGAGTCAGTAGATGTCGTTGAGGTAGGTTCTAGGAACCCTTTAGGTGAGCCTGAGTCCTCCCGGGGAGTAGGGGTTGGCCCCTCTTCCCGGGATCGTGTGGCGGGGGCAGCCTCTAGGGAGGAGGCCGTAGATGCTGCCCCCAGCGTCTTGTGTTCGATAAGGCATGAGGACGAGCTTGCCAACGCTCGGGCTCGCTTCCACAACCCCTCACGCTATACGCTCCGCCTGGCCAAGGAGGGAGAGAGGGCAGACCAAGTACGGGGCAGGGAGATCGCCCTGTATTTGGAAGCATTTTGGGGTGGAATGCGTCTACCCTTCTCTCCTGAGGTCGTTGAAGCGTTGAACTTCTTCGGGTTAGCCCCCGGTCAGTTGGTGCCAAACTCATAGAGGATTCTCCTCGGGTTCCTAGTCCGCCTGAAGTTACAGACGATCCCCTTCAGCCTTTTCGTCCTTGATTCTTCCCTCGTCTTCAAAAATCACCCCAGTGGTCGAGCGGGCGACCCGAGGTGGGTTTATCTCTCTTTCAGAAAGCGACCAGGGGGTGTCGCCGAGACGGGGGTTATGGCCCTGCCTTCTTCCATTCACGACTGGAAGAAGAAGTTCTTCTTCGTTTCCCCTCCCGAGGGCGAGGATTGGCCCGTGCCTACAGAGTGGTTGAGGGAGAAGCACTTGCCAGGAACCAGTCCAGTGACCCCGTCACGGTGAGAGTGGCGTCGTGGGATCCCATCCTCCATTTCGACGTGCTGTTGTCTTAGAGGGTTCTGAGTTAGGCCGGGCTCAGCCCCGTTGAGTTCGTAGGTAAGTTTAGGTTTTCTTTTTTGGTTCGTATATTGCCTGTGTCGCTGACTCCTTTTACACTTGGTTCTGTGCAGGACCCATGGATATGGACTCGCTTCGGGCTTCCATGCGCCAGCCGAGGCTGGTTGCGAAGGTTGGGGGTGCCGGCTCTTCCCGTTCACAGCCTGCCCTGGCTCTTTCTCCCCCGGCGGTAGTGCCCCGCGATCGCTCGGAGGCGGGTCTCGCCCCCGGGCCTAGCAGAACGTCGGGTCGGAGGCGGGCTCGGATTCTGGAGGACCCGGCCTCGGAGGAGGGGAGCGGCTCTCCCTCAAGGCCGCTCAAGAGGAGATCTTCCCAGGGACCGTCTTCACCGATCACGGTGAAGGAAGGCGGTCTCCAGTTCGCCGTGCCTTCGGGGCTATCCGTCGCGGATAGCCTGTTGCATGAGATAGAGGTATCGGCCGGGGGTAGGGTCCCCGGGGGACCTTCAAGGCTCAGCTGGCGTTCATTGCCTAAGAGTCCGTGCAGGTAAGCGCTTGTCTTTTATTATTATTATTATTTTTTGAGGTTCGGTGCCTCTCTCATCTTCCTGATCACTCTTCTGCCTTTCAGGTCCTTCAGCACGTCGCCCTCGCCTTGCGCATGGAGGCCGAGGTTGTAGCCCCAGCGATGAAAGTTGCGGGCCAGCTCGCCTCGGTGGAAGAGAGCTCCAAGCGGGAGCTGGAGGCGATGAAGGCGAGGTCGTCGCCCTGGAGGGAGAGGTGGAGGCCGGGAAGCGGGAGGTTGCCCGGCACCGCGAGGCCGCCGTGGTTGCTGAGGCCAAGCTTGAGGACGCTCAGGTGCTGGCAGGCAACCTGAAGAAGATAATGAAAACCCTCCGGAAGGAACTGGGGGCGGCGGCCGAGTGGGCGAAGTCGGCCGACCTGAGGGCAGCCAAGTTGGCCGGCCTTTTGGCGGCGAAGGCGGTGGAGGGCTACAAGAAGTCGAAAGACTACTATGATGACCTGGCCATCGCCACGACCCTTATCTGGAACGAGGCCCTCGACGCTGTTAAGACCCGGGTGCAGGGGTTCGCCGACGAAGAGCTCCGGGCCGAGTACCCCCTCGCGGACACCAACGGGCAGGGGCAGGAGATTTCTGGTGAGGAAGTCGCCAAGGACCCAGCTCGCCTCGTGGTGGATGTTGAGGGCCTCAAGGTCGCTCCTGGCCCCGAGGCCTAAAGCCCCCGTCTTCCTCCTCCTTTTTATTTTGCCGCGTTTGGAATTTCTAAGCCTCCGGGCATTTTGTGAGGCTGGGGAGACAAAAATACCCTCTGTAAAGACTGCCTTTTAGTAATAAAACTTTCTCTTTGGTTTCATTGGCTTGCTTGTAAAAATTTTTTTTCTTCTCGCGCTGTTGGGCTTCCATGTCAGGTCGGTTATTTGCCTAGCGATCGTCCGTCGAGTTGATTCAAGCGCTGCTGAGGAGAAGGCGTCTCCATGGCCCCGAAGTCGAGGGGAGATCGGTCGAGACTTGGATAAACCTGATGCCCCTAGTTGGCAGCTCGAATCCTCTACGTGTGGTGGGCAGAGGCTGTCCGCCTTATTTGCGCTGAGGATGTATGGAAACTGCTCCGTTGCCCTTCGGCGAGGGCTTCTGATTTCTGGTGTCGTGGGTAGTTAACTACCAGCCTGGGATGACTAAGCGGGGTAGCCGCTCGGATGCCTCTCGCGAGGGCTCCGATCCCTGGCGTCATGGGTAGGGAGATACCGGCCGAAGATGACCGTGCAGGGTAGCTGCCCGGTTGCCTCTTGCGAGGTCTTTGATCCTTCGGGACGGGGACCGAGCTGAGTTACTGCCTAGTACCTCTTGACGAGGACTTTGATCCCTGTCGGTTGTGGTAGGATGCTACCAGCCGGGGATAGCCGAGCAAGGACTCGACTGCCTCTGGGAGGACTTTGGTCCTTGGCGCGGGAGGGGCTGTAGGAGCCTGCCAAGGACCCTTGGCCGGGTAGGGTTACTGCCCGGTGCCTCTTGGCGAGGGCTTTTGTCCTGAAGGATAGCCGAACGAGGGATCCTCGGGCTTGACTGCCTCTGGGAGGGCTTTCTGATCCTTGGCGTTGAGGTAGGGAAGCTACTCGCCAGGGATAGCCGAGCGATAGTTGGGCTCGACTGCCTCTGGGAGGACTTTCTGATCCCTAGCGTTGCGGTAGGGAAGCAACCCGCCAGGGATAGCCGAGCTATGGTTGGGCCCGACTGCCTCTGGGAGGACTTTATGATCCCTGGCGTTGCGGTAGGGGAGCTACCCTCCAGGGATAACTGAGCAGGGCAGCTGCTAGGTTGCCTCTTGGTGAGAGCTTTGGTCCCCGGCGTTGCGGCAGGGAAGCTACCCGCCAGGGGTGACCGAGCAGGGCAGCTGCTAGGTTGCCTGTGGAAGGACTTTTTGATTCCTGGCATTGCGGTAGGGAAGCTACCCGCCAGGGATAACCGAGCAGGGCAGCTGCTGGGTTGCCTCTTGGTGAGGGCTTTGACCTTTAGCGCTAGGGGGCCTGATGAAGCCGGCTAAGGATAACCGGTCAGGGCAGCTGCTCGGGCGAATCTTCAAAAGGTTTCGCCCGACCATACATTTGCAGATATGGGGAACAGGAACGGTTAGCATGCGCATTGAATGTGGGGGGAGGTGAAGCGCCAGGGTGGCGTCGCTTCGATTCCGTCGAAGGAGGTTTAATGATCGCCGCGTGGTAGCGACTCCTTGGGCAAGAGCGGGCGACCGTTGAGTTCCTCTGGGGATGCAGCGGGCTATATAAGGCTGAAGGGGTACTAGACCTTACTTCCCTTGCAAACAGAGTGTTTAGGATGCAGGACTTCCCCTTTACCATCCCTGAGATCATCAATTTCGAAGATGTGTACTTACATGACCAGAACTGCACCGAGGACACGGTGCAGTTAGTGTGCGGGAGCATCGAGGACCACTTTGGCCGGCTGCTCCCCCGACGTTCCTCCCTGCTGCAGCTGCTGATGTACTCCATCTGGAGGGCGTCGCCGGGGCTTTACAACCCTCTGTCCGAGCAGCTCTATGATGAGGATGTGGGCAAGCTGCGGTCCCTGAGGCGCTTCGGCCTGATCTCCGCGAACCGGCTGGCTCGCAAGAAGGCGCTCGTCTGCGAGTGCTACTTTCCCCGCCGAAAACTGAAGACACGATAAACATCTTGCCTGAATTTCGGGGCAGATGCTAATTGGTGCTATCCGTCCACATCTCCGAAGATGCCAAGTTGATTTATGGCACCATATATCGAAGGTTTAAACGGATGCGGCCGATGTAGCAGACTTCGTCAGATTCCCTCTCGTTGAGGGTTTTTTGATTGTGGGGACGCTCTTCCCTGCAGGCGCAAGCCCCTGCAGTTAATTACGCTACCGCATCGCGGTAACCACTTTCTCCTTCTCCAGATGGTCACTTCGTGTCGTGTGTGTTTGTTTTGTTTTTTGGTTGCTCGTGGATTGTATACGGAGACTAATTTCTGTTGTCGCCCGTAGGGCGTGGATTAGTCCAAATCCGTATTTTCTTAGATTTGGGTTTGGGTTGGGTTTAAGGATACGTTAGTCTCATTTGAGACTAAGATCAACTCAAACGTTTGTTAAGTATACGTTAGTCCAATTTTAGACTAAGACCAACTTAACGGGATCATTTAGATCCAACAAGAGAGTATTTGGGCTCTATTTTTTAGTTTAGGAACGTTGCGGTCCATAATTAGTTTAAGAACATTATGGTCCGTTGTTAGTTTAAGAACATCTCGGTCCATAGTTAGTTTAAGGACATCTCGGTCCAAGTTTAAGGACATCATAGTCCGTGGGTTTAAAGGGACCCCACAGTCTAGTTTAAAGATGTCATAGCCTGTGAAATGTTTGTGGTTGTCGGGACCCGTCACCTCTCTGAAGACGTTGAAGGATTACAACGACAAATATCAAAAGAGTGAAGAGATGTACTCTCAAATCGAAGTTGATTAAGTGATCTGTAGTTCAAGTTGGAACTAAAATCCATTAATTAGATTATGAGCACATTGACTCAGTTAAATCTGAATTGAGGACTTATGGCCAATTTGAGATAAGTCTAATTAAGTTTGAAATGTTGGCCCTTTGTTGGACCATTGAACATTTGTCTGGGTTCATCCCTGATCGCACGCTTTTGGCGTGTCGAGTTTTAAGAGTTCTAAAGTTTACCGCGATCAGGACGGTGTCGCTTTGCAGCTAGCCGGTTGAGCACGGGTCGACCCACAGGGAGACGAAGCGTTCTACGTTCTTGTCGTTACGAGTTAATGCGCGTGGGCGGGATTGTTCTTATCTACCCTATGTGTTATATGCACAAGTAAAGTTGTTGAGAAAAGATACGAAAGTGTAAGCTAAGGAAATCCGTATTCAAAACCTTTGAGCCGAGTCTTGACCAATTGAAGCTAGAGCAATCGGCAACAACGTGGATTAGGGGATTTAAGCACGGTATTCTTGGAATCCGGCTTATTGACCCTTGTCCTTCCGTTCTTGTCTCTTACTTTCGCCTCTGGCCAAATCGAACGCAACCGGTCGCGGTTAGGAACCACCGTTACCTTGGTAGGGTAGGGTGCTTAACGGAGCGCTTGCGTAACGTTTGGGCGGAGTTCAAAGGAAAATAACGGGAAAAAGAAATGAGGAACGAAACGTTAACTTACAATATCGTAATTCTTCCTAACAACACCATATTAACAACCATTCACAAAACAAACCAAAAAGAGCAAAAGAAAAGATAAACAAAGAAAAGAAAAGATTACAAGCAAGTAATTAAATGACATGGTAATAAATTGCATGAATGTAATGCAAGTAAGAAAAATGCAAGAAAGAGATAAGCAAGAAAGTAACATTAAGAACCATAGAACAAGTTACACACCATTGGTCTAATAACCCAAACTTAAACTTGCAAGCTTAATTAAGAGGTTGCAAGATCAAGAGAGAGCTAAAAACCCAAGGCAAAATGAAGCACAAAAGAGACTCTATTCCTTCCAAAATGATACAACCCTTGAGATCAAATACCAACCCTTAAACCTTCAAGCTCAATGAAGAGGTTGAAAGATCAAGAGAAGGCAAGGATCTCAAGGGGAAGCTAAGCTAAAGAATGATACAATGTATGGCAAAATTGGACTCCTTCTTACTTACCCAATAGTTTTCTTTTATAGGCAAAACAAGACCTTTTCTTTAATTTGAATTTGAATGCACCTAAAGTTTGGAGGGAAGTTTGAATCTTTGAATTTTTGAATCACATCAACACTTTATGCATTGAATGCACCATACCCTCTCGTGCTTTGTGCTTGTCCCTCTCGTGCTTTGTGCTTATCCCTCTCGTGCTTTGTGCTGTCTGAGACATGAATGACCACTGTCATTTGTCTTGTCTCTGGAACAGGTACGCGGCACTGGACGGATACGGATGATCGGAACCCAGCTTTTTTTTTGCCGGCAACAGATGTTCTGGATTTTGGCCTAACAGTGGAGATTTTGTATCATTTGCGTTAATTTGGATTAGAAACCTGTAGCCTGTAAATATGTAGCAAATACGGATTAAAAGCACCTATTTATAAACAAACGAGCATAAGAATGGGCGGTATAAAATGCAGTTTTCTGTGATGAACAAATACCCCCAAACTTATCTTTTGCTCGTCCCGAGCAAAACCATTTATTCACAAAAGAGAATCCTAACCACACTTTTGCAGGGAACGCGATTGCACTGAGCGTGTGCAACAAGCCGTTAAACTTCTAGGTGTCCCTAGTAGGAGGAGTGTTGTCTCCTGAGGGTTTTCAGCGGATACTACCCACAAAATCCCGTCAAGCTAGTTCATAAGTTAACATTGATTCTACTCCAACAGTTTAGTATCTATGTTAGAAATTCTATTATCCTAAGTTAGAAATATTCAACCCTAATGCTTCACACCTCCTTTCTATTTAACCCTAGATTATATACGTTCCAAAAAAGTTTAGAAAGATCTCGGTATCTCCTGAGTTTTCCTTCTAAAGCGTGGTCTCAAATCAGAGATTTTTATCAACTTACAGAAAGCATAAGTCTTATTCTTTATTTCTATCTTTCATCCAAATATCGATTGTATACCCCTACGTGTGTGTATGTGTGCACCCCTACACTCAAGAATTCAATTCAAGCTATAGTACCCTTGCCCTAATACCTAATACTACTTCTTTTCATTAATGATGGACGGTGTTGCTCACACACCTTTCATGCGACTATTAATGCTTCTTGAGGCACTAACGGCCGATTACTAAATGCGTGAGCTTAAAGCGTAATTAGCAGTTTCCAGGTCTTGACTTTATTTATTTTTCTTCCTTTTTTTTCTTTTCTTTATTTTTCTTTTTCAAGACCGGATATATTTTTCAATGATGCTCTTTTGGTGTTTAGCTTTAAATACCGTTTTTTCTTTCATACTAGGCTTTCAGGCAAGAGTATTTCTAGGTATCATCTACTATCCCAAGTTTCAAGGTGTGTGTATGTGCAGTTGTAGGGTATATACTTTCTAAATTTGGACTTAAGAATAGAAACTATTTTTCAGACTTATCCTTCAGTAAAGCTTCAATACTTTCCCCTCATCTTGACTTAACTCAAGAACTGAACTCAAGATTACCTACTTCTATATAAAAAAAACTGTAAGGACGTATAATCACCAAGTTTAAGCAGAAGGAGGGTTATTTTTAAGGTTTTCAATTCCTAAGCCTAGAATTTAGTTATTTCTAATGTATCAACTAATCTTTCGGAATAAAATCTAAGTTACCCTATTAGCTAGCTTGAAGACAAAGTTTTTATATTTTTGAGAAAATTTTCAATTTTTATGGGTTTTAATAAGGTATGCAAATGCAGAATATACAAATGAATGCGAAGGAAGAAGGTTTACCGAGCACACCCCCAGATATAAAGTTGACAGTGCCCTCACTGTCAGGCTACACTAAGATGGTCAAAATTGTCGGCTCTCCCAAAAACAAATTATATACAAAACAAAAAGGAAAACTAAAATTATATACACAAAGAGAGTCCCCCCCAAACTTAAGTAAAACAATGTTTCCACTGTTAAGCGTTGAAGTTCAGGATTAGGGGGAAAGAGAACAATATCAATCTATACAAGGCCTTACACAGGCCAAAGGTGAGCACCAACCATTCAAAGATCTCATCGTTATAAAGTGGCGGTTGGTGAAAGAATGCGGAGAGGTAAGAAATAGAGAATACGCGAGACCGCATGCGGATAGAAGTGGTATACAGTCCCGGTATATGAGAAGAAGAATGGAGGAAGGGAAAAAGAAATGGAGTACGAACTTGAGGGTGGAAATTAAGTGAATAGATTAGCACAATTTGTGATGACTGATGTGTAAGAAGCGTTTGTGCTAATCTATTAACCAATCGAGAAATGGGGTCAAATCTCTCAAGATTCGTAAGAAACCATGGGTAAGCCGAACTTAGTAAACCAGACAAATGAAATGAAAGTAATACGGTTTCTTGCATGATCGGAATGATGGAAAGGATGGAGGGGGTGTTCCCCTCCGAAAAGTGGCGCACAGGACCGCGATGTCCTGACGCTGAGATTCGGGGCAGATGCTATTTGGTTTTATCCGTCCACCTCTCCGAAGATGCCAAGTTGATTTATGGCACCGTGTATCGGAGGTTTAGACGGATGCGGCCGATGTAGCAGACTTCGTCAGATTCCCCTTCGCTTGAGGGGTTTTTGATTGTGGGGACGCTCTTCCCTGCAGGCGCAAGCCCCTGCAGTTAATTACGCTACCGCATCGCGGTAGCCACTTTCTCCTTCTCCAAAATTTCACTTCGTGTCGTATGTGTTTGTTTTGTTTGTGGTTGCTCGTGGATTGTATACGGAGACTGAATAATGCCGTCGCCCGTAGGACGTGGATTAGTCCAAATCCGTATTTATTTAGATTTGGGTTTGGTGTTTTTAGTTTAAGGATGCATTAGTCGCGTTGCGGCTAAGATCAACTTAAACGTTCGTTAAGGATACGATAGTCCTGTTTGAGACTAAGATCAACTTAACGTGATAATCCATTTAATATATGGTCATCGGGACTCGTCACCTCTCTAACGTCGTTGAAGGATTACAACGGCAGATGTCAGAGGAGTTTAGAGATGTACCCTTGAACCAAGGTTGATTTGGATTTTTACATTCCATTTGAATGTTTAAGGATACGTTAGCCGTGTTTGGGGCTAAGATCAACTTAAACGGGATCGTTTAGATCCAGCAAAAGAGCATTTGGAGGCTCTATTGTTCCAGTTTAGGGACGTGGTGGTCCATCGCCAATTTAGGGATGTGGTGGTCCATATTCCAGTTTAGGGACGTGGAGGTCCATTATTAGTTTAAGGACGTTTCGGTCCATCACCAGTTTAAGGACGTAGTGGTCCATATTCCAGTTTAGGGACGTGGAGGTCCATTATTAGTTTAAGGACGTTTCGGTCCATCGCCAGTTTAAGGACGTAGTGGTCCAACATTAGTTTAGGGACGTTTCGGTCCGTGCTCCAGTTTAGGGACGTGGTGGTCCATATTTCAGTTTAGGGACATGGTGGTCCATGTTCCAGTTTAGGGACGTGGTGGTCCGACATTAGTTTAAGGAAATTTCGGTCCAAAATTAGTTTAAGGACGTTTCGGTCCACGAGTTTATGGACCCCGCAGTCCGTATCGATGTGTGGTCGTCGGGACCCGTCGCCTCTCTGACGTCGTTGAAGGATTACAACGAGAAGTGTCAGAGTTGTTCGGAGATGTACCCTCGAACCGGATGTAAATTGATTTAAGAGAGCATTTGCGCTCAGTTCAATTTAACTTAAGGACTTACGGCCAGAATTGGGCTAAGTCCAGTTGAAAAGTATTCAACGCCTTTTATTTGTTTTTGGTCTGTTAGACCTGTGTTAGGGCTTGGCCCATTTTTAAATAATGCATTGCATTATTTTCTATTTTTTTGTTTGGGCTCTGCCCATAACAGATGCAGAGCATCAATTTATTTTGGGCACTGCAAGGCATCCGCATAACATTTTTATTATTTTGTTTGGGCTTTGCCCATTTATAAATGATGCAGAGCATCAATTTAATTAGGCCCGTTTGGTCTTTTAATTGGGCCTGGCCCTTTAGAAAATGCATTGCATTTTCGGGCGCTTTGCACCAATCAGAGAGCGCAAGCGCTTGTGATGACGACACGTGTCATGCAAGCGCAGTGCGCTGCGCTAGTGCGCTGCGCTTGCGCTGCCGACACGTGGCGCACCTTGGTGAGTTGCGCCAATCACAGAGAGCAGAGCTTTATCTCAACGCTCATAGCGCAAGTGATTTAGATGCTGACACGTGGCGCTTTCCCAAAAGCGCAACAGCGCAGTTTGGAAGTGCAAAGCACTAAGAATCTTTTAGATTCAAGAACAGAAGTGCAAAGCACTATTTGATTTCTTGATCTAATTTAGATCAAAGAAAAGATAAGTTTTTTCTTGTTTTTCTTATCTCCAAGAACCAAAGGTTCATAAAAAGTGCAAAGCACTATTTTGTTATATCTTCTTTTTAAAGATCATTGATCTTGTTTTTAGATCTATGATCTGTTTATAAGAGAACTTTCTCTTCCTTCTAAAGGTTTTTACCTTTTTGTTCTTGAGGGGTTCTTCAGAGTTCTCTTTCTCTCTTTTTTTTTAGAAAAAATGTTCCTCCTTTTGAACCGAGGCCTAGGGTCCTTTTTATAGTGCCCATAAATTAGTTAAATTTGTTAAAGAGATCTTTCTCTGAGTGATTTGGGGAATTTTCCCCACCGTTGGATCTTTGATCCAAGGGCTTCTGTTTTACAGAAGAAAATCTTCTTGTTTTAACAAGAACAGAAAGATTTCTTTAAAATTTTAATTCTGTTTGGCGCAGATGTCCCAGCGCGTGACACGTGTCGTGCTTGCGCAACTGAAGCGTTGCTTCCTTTTTTAATTTTACTTCAAATAGAGTTTTGCTCTGATTGAGCGCGCCTTTTTGAATGCCACGCTAATGCATCTGCGCCAGACACGTGGCGCGTTGTGCACAGCGCAAAGGATCTGAAGCGCTGCTTCATTTATTGAAGTTTAAATTTTGGGCAAATCGGAAGCGTCGCTTCATCTGAGATATCTTTTCATCTCCTTGTTTCAAGTCAAACTTGTATTTCCAAAATTCTGATTTCCCGGGCCTTGGAAATGATTTCATTGTGCACAGAATCTTCTGTGCTTGGGTCTATATATAACTCGAGACCGAGCCTTTTCTTCTCTCATTTTCAGAGAACTTCTTCGATCATGGCTTGCAACCGCCCTCATGCCCGCCGACAACCATGGGAGGTGCCGATTCGGGACATCGTTCCCCGTTTTGCTGCGCGCCTGGGGGACCCTTCTCTCTCGGACGAGCAATGCGATGCCGCAATGCACGAGCTTTTGACTCGTGTGGGGTCTCCTCTCCCTCCGAATTCCATTTGGCTTCGGATGATCCTTGCCTCGGTGCTCCCCGACATTCCCCCTCCTCCAGCAGAGATGTCCTCGGCGATACTGGATGCCGCCGAGGATAAGATTGAGTGCTTTCTCGAACCGCACTTGATCACCAAAACCCTGAGGGACTTCTCCTTGCACTTGCTCAGCCAGATATGGGTTCGTCGGGTTGTCATCGCCACTTTTTCCCAGGAGTGCGGCGTCGACTGTTGGATGGCTACCCCTCGGGAGGATCGCCGCGTCGACGTGATGGAGAAGACGGAGAGGGAGCTGAATAATCTTCTTTTTCTTTTTGTGAACCCTTGTCTCTCTGATCCCGTATTCGGTGATCTTTTTTAAATGTATTAACAATAATAATGAATAATTATTTTTCTTTTTAATCAAGCACTTCATTGTCTGTTAAAGGTTCTTTTATTTTAGTTCTCTGTTGTGCTTGTGCATCGTATGATTTTAATTTGTTGTTATTAAGTGCATGTAATTTTGCAAGAATAAATTGCCTTTGACACTTAGCCCCCCCCATTTTTTTATGAAACGGTGCATCTGCGCTAGCGCATCTGCGCTGACACGTGTCGCGCAACGCAACTGCGCCAGCGCATCTGTGCTGACACGTGTCGCGCAGCACACAGCGCAGCGCAACTGCTCCAGCGCAGCGCAACTGCTCCAGCGCATCTGCGCTGACACGTGTCGCGCAGCGCACAGCGCGGCGCGGCACTTCCTTTAACAGAGCTTTGCTCTAATTGGACGCGCCTTCTTGGACGCTGCGCTAATGCATCTGCGCCAGACAGGTGGCGCGTCGCGCGCAGTGCAAAGGATCCGAAGCGTTGCTTCATTTATTAAAGTTTAAATTTTCAAAGCAAAGTTTTGTTTCTGATTGGGGGAAGATGAAGCGTTGCTTCATCTCCCGCCTCGGAATTTGAATAGAGCTTTGCTCTGATTGGGGTAAACAGGAGGGTGATTGAGGAAGGTCATTGGTTAAAGCTTCAGGAGGGTGTACACAGTCAATGAAAGAAACATGATGAATTGGAAAATCCGATTCATCAATTAAAACTGGTTCATCCTCGGTACTATCCTCAACAGTCTCCTCAAAATTCAGCTTATCCATGCAAATTTCATCAAAATCTAGACGCATATGGGGTTCGGGAGAAACATTTAATGACTCGGGATGATGAATTGTTGAGAAAAACTCAGCCAAATCTGCGGGTTCATCATCCAAAATATCCCCAGCGTCGATATCCTCAATCAAGTGAAAATCAATTTTCTCAGACACCACATCAAGAGCATGGATATCAATCAATTCATGTTCTAGAGTGGAGGTGTAGAGGTCAAAAGGATTGGTTGTGATTTCACTCGAAAGGGTCCCTTTACAATCAGGTAAATCAAACACTATAAAGTCGCACAACTCATTAATTCTTCTATCATCAATCGGTGAATCGTTTGGAATACTAGATAGACATTCAAAACCGGAGTTGTGGAATTCAGTTTGCAATGGGTAGGTTTGATTTAGAAGGGTGTACAGCTCACTCTCTCCACTCAAATTCTCAGCCTATCCTACCGCCTCTTCATACATTGGAAAATTTGGAGCTAGTTGGAAACTAGCTACCGGGTCACTAGGTTGTATGAGGGCGGCCATGGACGCATTCAAATCCATCATCTGTTGGTATGACGTTACCCTAAAGTCTTCCAACGACTGCTCCAGACTAGACATGGGTAGTGAAGGGGTTTCAGTAAAAGATTCAAAGTTGTTTGAATACTGGAAACTCCCAAATGACGGTCCAGAAGCAATGTCTAGGGAAGGTGCAAAAGTCGGGTAGGATTGGTAAGAATTGAATGGTTGGAAAGGAGAAGGATCAACATTTGGATATGAAGATGATTGGAATTGTTGATCAAAAGAATTGGCAGTGGTGAAAGGAGTGAAAGATCGGCTTCGGGATTGTTCAATATGTTCAGCGATAGATATAGGTCTTAGAGTTACAACTGGACTTGAAAAAGGAGCATCAACGTAAGAAGATGGTGAAGGTTGAAACGGTTGATACAAAGTGGATTGCGGAGTCCAATTGGTAGTCCTAGATGCGTCTATCCGATCTTTCAATAAAATTTTGGGTATGGAGGGGTCGTTCGAAACTCGGCCAAAGCAAGAACCGTAGGAAGTTATGTCTGGTTGTGGGTACCAAAGTTCGGCAAGAGTTTTGCGAGATGGGGTACCCATGATATGAAGAGAAGAAGAAGAAGAAGAGAAAAGGAGGGGAAAGAATGTGAAATTATTTTTTATATATATCTTTTTTATAAGTTAGTTATTAACAAAAGAATGAAATATACACACAAAATAGAATCCGGACAAAAACAATCATGACACAAAAATACCACACACCTAATCGTTCTAGGGTTCACCTAGGTCAACTAGACCTGCTCCAGAACTTGATTGTCGAAGTAAAACTGTGTCGAGAAACGGGCTCAAGATACACTGATCACGAGGCCAGGTAAGTGCAGAGATAAGGGGAGGTTTTCCGACGCTTTCGCGAAGGTCCTTAATTAAATAACCGTTTCTCTTTTGGCGGTTTCGCCGTTAACACTTTCCTAGACACCCCGTAAACAATATACCGTTAAGCGAGGTTCTAAACATAGTTAACTTCTCCTAGTGAGCGCGAAGTCCTTAAGGCTTAAAGTCTAGTTTCTTTTAAAATTTGTGCGGGTAAACGTTATGCTCAAGTTCGTGATTTGTGGGCCACGGAAAAGGTGATGAAATCATTTACCGTATGTTGTGGGGTTCGCTTGCCCTTAAGTCCGTTTTAATGTATGCAATGTGCAAATCAATAAAAATTCAATAAAGAATCAAACAATTGTTTTTTAGTTTAAGCTCGGCACTGCAACAAATACGGGTTAGTTAATTTTGGCGTTTGAAAGCGAACTTGCAAAGAATCCTGCAAAGATATTATATTGGATGCGTCGTACTTGAGAAGAAGGTGTTAGTAAGTACATACCGTTAAGTTTTTGGGTTAGGAAACCCCCATTGAATCAAATTCGGTAAGCTTGAAAAGTTCGCTTGCGCGGGTCAAACTACCCGGATCTTTGGCACTGTACTTTGTAACCACCTTAATTTTGAATGTGCACTTTTCTCCCCACGCTCGCTGTTTGCAAATCCGCAAAAATCTACAAATGTCGGAAAAACGGATATTAGTGCGAAAAAGCGATACAAATGCCCAAATACCTGCACACTAAAAATTATAAAAAACAAACAATAAAAATAAGACAAAAATAGAACACTGGAGCACAGAAGAAAAATTAGAAGCAGAAGGAGGCATTAAGGCCGGCGACGCCGGAATTTCTTGGTGTGCCGCCGGATTTCTTTGGAGAATGGACTCCAATCTTCTTCTGGATTCACAGTGTTATACTAATGTCACACAGGTATTGTTTGTTTTCTTAGTTGAGATTCACAGTGCTAGCAGGTAAAAATCCAGAGAACAAAATGAGTTAGGAAGGTTAGTTTTTGTTTTTGTTTTTTGAAATTTTTAGTTGATTTTGAAAATATGGTTAGTTGTATAGATGAAATGTACAGAGATTAATCCGAAACAACAAGAATAAAAACGTTACCGTTTCCCCGGCAACGGCGCCATTTGATCGCACGCTTTTGGCGTGTCGGAGTTCAAAGTTCTAAAGTTATAACTGCGATTAGGACGGTGTCACTTTGCAGCTAGCTGGTTGAGCATGGGTCGATCCATAGGGAGACGAAGCGTTCTACGTTCTTGTCGTTACGAGTTAATGAGCGTGGGCGGGATTGTTCTTATCTACCCCATGTGTTATATACACAAGCAAAGTTGTTCGGAAAAGATACGAAAGTGTAAGCTAAGGAAATCCGTATTCAAAACTTTTGAGCCGAGTCTTGACCAATTGAAGCTAGAGCAATCGGCAACAACGTGGATTAGGGGATTTAAGCACGGTATTCTTGGAATCCGGCTTATTGACCCTTGTCCTTTCGTTCTTGTCTCTTGCTTTCGCCTCCGGCCAAACCGAACGCAACCGGTCACGGTTAGGAACCACCATTACCTTGGTAGGGTAGGGTGCCTAACGGAGCGCTTGCGTAACGTTTGGGCGGAGTTCAAAGGAAAATAACGGGAAAAGGAAATGAGGAACAAAACGTTAACTTACAATATCATAATTCTTCCTAACAACACCATATTAACAACCATTCACAAAACAAACCAAAAAGAGCAAAAGAAAAGATAAACAAAGAAAAGAAAAGATTACAAGCAAGTAATTAAATGACATGGTAATAAATTGCATGAATGTAATGCAAGTAAGAAAAATGCAAGAAAGAGATAAGCAAGAAAGTAACATTAAGAACCATAGAACAAGTTACACACCATGGGTCTAATAACCCAAACTTAAATTTGCAAGCTCAATTAAGAGATTGCAAGATCAAGAGAGAACTAAAAACCCAAGGCAAAATGAATCACAAAAGAGACTTTATTCCTTCCAAAATGATACAACCCTTGAGATCAAATACCAACCCTTAAACCTTCAAGCTCAATGAAGAGGTTGAAAGATCAAGAGAAGGCAAAGATCTCAAGGGGAAACTAAGCTAAAGAATGATACAATGTATGGCAAAATTGGACTCCTTCTTACTTACCCAATGGTTTCCTTTTATAGGCAAAACAAGACCTTTTCTTTAATTTGAATTTGAATGCACTTAAAGTTTGGAGGGAAGTTTGAATCTTTGAATTTTTGAATCACATCAACACTTTATGCATTGAATGCACCATACCCTCTCGTGCTTTGTGCTTGTCCCTCTCGTGCTTTGTGCTTATCCCTCTCATGCTTTGTGCTGTCTGAGACATGAATGACCACTGTCATTTGTCTTGTCTCTGGAACAGGTACGCGGCACTGGACGGATACGGATGATCGGAACCCGGCTTTTTTTTTGCTAGCAACAGATGTTCTGAATTTTGGCGTAACAGTGGAGATTTTGTATCATTTGCGTTATTTTGGATTAGGAACCTATAGCCTGTAAATATGTAGCAAATACGGATTAAAAGCACCTATCTATAAACAAACGAGCATAAGAATGGACGGTATAAAATGCAGTTTTCTGTGATGAACAATCCCCTCATCATTTAGCAATACTTAACAAGAGTTTGAAGGCTCTGATAACATTTTCTGTCTTTGGGTGAGCATTAAACCCTTCATTATAGCTCTGGGTTTTACTTTGCATATCACATGATGTCATGACCCGAAAGGGTACGGAACATGACTGGTACTTAAATTACGAACGTCTCAAGGCGTACGTAATCTAAGTAAGCCAAAGCCCAGAAATCAAAACTAAATAAGTAGTAGAGTGAAGGAAAACCAATCAATTGAAAGCGAATTTATCAAATAAGTCATATCAAGCCTTTTTAAAAGCAACATCAATTTTTCCGAAAATTTCGGCAGAGTCTCCTTTGTAAATATTGGCCCCCAAAACGGGTACAACAAGAATATATATGAATAACATGAAATACGGAATCCCCAAGCGGGAGCTAGCTCTTCGCCCCAAGGCGGTCACAAATCCTACGCAATATAAATCAGCAATGTGCAAAATAAGCAAAAGGAAGCACAAGTAATAAGCAACATGTCGGCTCAAGTGAGCGCGGCCCGAAGAAACAATATACATGCCCACAAAATCTCACTGTCTTGCCTCTAAGTCAATAAACAACAACACTGGTAGATGATACAGTAGATAGAGTATACTATATACAATGAATGTACAAGGTGGAAGACAAAATAAACATATAACCCACCTAGGAGCAAAAAAATCCTCAATCCACGCAAAAGGAGGAAGTGCGTCCGCCGCAACAGTACTGACGGATCGGACCTGCAAAAATTCTGTGGCACAACGGGGGTGAGTTGCCAACTCGTGAGTAATATGTATCATCTATAAAGACTATCGTAAGCATGCACGCAAAGTGTCACAGTTCTACAATATTGCTATAGTATGAAATACTAGCATGTATGCGACATGAGTGCAATGTAACACATGATCTGAATTTGCTGATATAAGGAAATCATTATTTTCATTTTAGGAAAATTTCTGTGAAATATCTGAGGAAATATCATATAAAATCAACAGAAATCCGTGCCCAGCATCGGCACCTCAAATAAATATCTCAGTGTCCCAAAGTATCTGTATCCAATATCCCGGCCCCAGCCGTCCGGCTGGTCCATCTCAAAATATCAATATCTCAACATCTCACGGCCACGGTCGGTATCCTCTGGATATCCGCCGCGCCAACAATCACCGGTAGGTAGTCCGCCCTCTACCAGGCTCATCGTCTACTACTCGAACTTCTTGTCCCGGGATACCTTACCGGGCCCACCATGTACCCAAGACGGTTCATCCAACTCCTCGAAACGGGTCTCGAAAATCAACAGAAAACTCATGGTGGACGACACAAATATCATGTCCCGAGAAAATCGCAACTTGCCACATTTAAAATGATATCTGTTTTATTAAATCTTTGCGGTTTCTCCAAAATCTCATAAATCTCAAATACTGAAATCCTCCAGAAGAAAGTACCATGAGTATACATGTCAATGATGATGAATGCATATGGTATCAACAGTGCGACTGCAATATATGGCATAAAGACTATGAATGACCGAATGATGTAATGAGGTACATGCATGACTAGCGATTCTACATGTTTATCTTGCGGAATTTACTATATCAGTACTAGTTTATATGCCTTATATAGTGAAAATTATTCTAAATTCCGGTTTAAATAAGTTATCTAGTGTTTGTGGCATAGCAATTACCAAGGCGTGTGTGTTCGCATGAATAGTGCTCGTGCGGCATAAAACCCTGGTAATGATGCAAGTGTCTTATGAAATGAAGTTGCACAATTAACTATAATGAATTAAGCAAGCCAATTATTTACTGTGTCGCATAACTCATTAATGGTTTCAATGGTTTCTATATGATGAATTTAACACAATATGGATATACAGGTCATGCAGTGCCGTAAAATAGGAACTAAGAACTACATGCAACAAGCTGGTATTACTGGAAATTCTAAATTATCGGGCGCCTCGCGCCATCCAAATGATTCTCCCCGTAGATATATACATCTACTCACCGGAAATCCCCAGCTAGCTATGTTCAATCACTGTTTTCCCTTTTCGTGCCGCGTCCGAAGTCTCCGCGACCGATCCTGCAATTTGCACCAATACAAAACATAAGGTTACATATCATGAAATGACGCAAAACCCAAACGGAAATATCAACGTTCACAAGTTAGGCACAATATGCACAAGGTGCGCGGAACACACACGAAAATCACAAAAACTAACTAGAATCGTCGTTTTGGGGCGCCCGGCAAAACTAAAACCCGATCAAGCAAAATTCCGTACTCACACATCCTAAATGTCGTAGGATATGCTAAAAATATCCTAAAGGTATCACAAATAATTCACCACTTAATTTTAATAAAAACCTAGTAAGCACAAAACTTGCAAATTTGGTGCAAACATCGAAAATTAGTGATAAGGTTATCACAATCCAACACAAACATCCAACCACACAACTAGTTTGCCATAATCACATAAATTCAACTCATTTACCATGCTTCAAAACCCATTTTCCATACACAAACCCTTTCTTGAATTTCCAAAAACAACAATTTACAACCAATTTCACACTTTTAAAATTAACTAAATTAGCATAGTTTGAAGCCCACATAATAAAGTAACCTCTTAGATTAGGTTAGCACACAACTAGATAACAAAATAAAATTAATTAACTTAATAATGGTTTCTAAAACCCTAGTTTAACTCAAACCATTAACTTTAAAAACCTAGAATGAAAATAGCACTAAAACTAACACTAAAACAACTAAATTAAAGGAATTTAACCATAAGAATTTAAATGGGTAGAAATTATACCTCAATATCTAGAGATCTAGCAAGAAGAATTTGCCTCCAATGATGGCTTCATAGCACCATGATTCAAGTTATAAAAGCTAAGGAGAATGGGATGAAGAATGGGAATTAAATTGTGAGATTTAAATTGGATTTTGGAGCAATTTTTTGATGAAAATTGAAGGAAATGAAAAGAGGAACGTGAAGGGGGAGGGGCTATAGATTTTTTGGCCAGAAGAGGGATGGGGATAGTGTGGGTGTTGTGGAAAAAAAAACCCAAGTCAAACCCTCTCATTTCAATGTACAACATACTTCCAAATTAACATATTTAAAACCTTTTTAAAACACTTCATTTCTTTCAAGAGTTGAAGTCAAACAAGAGGGGGGGGAAACATGGGTTGCTGTTGGTGGGGCCTGCCAAGTGGAGAGGAATGAGTGTGAGAGATTTTACAAAACAATTCTATGCAAAAAGACCCCCCCCCAAGTCCAAAATTGCAAGTTTTAGTTCAAATAATTAAAATTTTAGTTTCCTTCGATTATAACTAAATAGAACTTAAAATAAAATACTAAAAATTTATATTACAAACTAGATTTTAGTTGTCATGGTTCTGTAGATTAAAATTATCCCATTCAAATTTGTATTTATCGGTAATTGAATGTATTTTTTTACAGCTTAAAATAATATTAAAAATAGTAAAATAGGGAAAAAAATTTAAATGACCAGAAATTAATAAGTAACTCATTAGTTACTAAAAACTAGCAATTACCTATCCAAATTAGGTATAATTAGGCCTATACTGCAAAATAACAATAATGACGATTTACGGAAAAATACCAAATTTTCACCGATTTTCGGGAAAACACCAAAACGACTTTTCAAGGCGTTACACATGAACTGATCAATTTTAAGATTCAGTTGAAGGAGGGGCTTGCCTCTGGAAAACTTAGCCACTTTGGGCTAAGATTGGCTTTAAAATAGTGTTAAACACTAGAGGACATCCGGTGGTCACGTGTACTCACGTGATGTATTTAAAACAGTGTTAAACACTGGAGACAAAATACTCAAAAACAGTGTTAAACACTAGAAAGGAAGGGGTCACGTGGAGGCACGTGAGGGTACCCAAAGGTGGGGCCAGACCTCCTTTATTTTGTTCGCAGAACTGCAAAAAAACACTTTTAATCTTCTGGCCATCACGTGTTGGCACGTGATGTGTATTCATGTATTGATTATTAACGTGTTTATTAAAGGTCACGTGAGGACACGTGAGAGCGCCCAAAGCCAGTACTGCCTTTACTTTTGTTCTCTCTGTTTTGGAAGTCACATGGGAGCACGTGAGGTATTGCCTCTAAGCTTTTTTCCTTCTCATTTTGGGGGATCTGTTTAGGGGTCACGTGGGGGCACGTGACCTAGTTTTATTCTTCCTTTTCTGATCACTGAGGATTGGGGTCACGTGTCACCACGTGACTAAGTTCTTTACGTGCATGGAGAGCTTTCAAGTCTCTTGTTTTTTTAAGAATTAAATTCTCTGTAGGGTTAAACCTTAATTCTTTTTTAGAGGAATTAAATTTTTATGTATGTGGAAGAATTAAATTCTTATATAGGGTTAAACCCTAGTTCTGTCTTGGAAGAATTAAATTCCTGTGAATTTGGGAGAATTAAATTCTCATATAGGGTTAAACTCTAGTTTTATCTTGGAGGAATTAAACTCCTGTGAATTTGGGAGAATTAAATTCTCATATAGGGTTAAACCCTAGTTTTATTTGGAGGAATTAAATTCCTGTGAATTTGGGAGAATTAAATTCTCTAAACTCAATTCTTCCTCTAAGTTTTGGATCTGCATGGCAGAATCTCCCCGATGAGAATTAAATTCTCAACATGTGGGGAGATTTGCTTCTGCAGATCTTCGACCAGAGGAAGAACTAAGTTCTTATTCAGAAGAGTTAAACTCTTAGATTGAGAATTAAATTCTCTTTGTTTTATAAAGCTTAGATCTCTTTCCCCTTTCTTATCTAGGGTTTCTTTTCTTTGAGAATTAAATTCTCCTCTCTTTTCTCTCTGTTGTTGCTTTTCTCCAGAAAATCAAAATTTCAAGATCCCAAAAATTCTCCTTTCTCTCCTCTCCTTGGCTCCTATAGGAGAAGGAAAAGAATCAATTTGTTTAGTGAATATTTCATTGAAAGATTTTGGTTGTTTTTGTAACTAACATGATCTTTTAGATCTCTCAGTGAATTTTATTCACCATTGGATTTTTAATCCAAAAGATATTCTGTTTGTTATTCTTAGTGAATTTTAGGGAAATCTTTCCTTGTATAAAATCTTTCCATAAATTGGTGATTTTTAATCATCATTGGACTTTTAATCCAATGGTGCTCCATTTTACAAAGCATAATCTTTTTTTGTTTGGAAAGATTTAAAGAAATATTTTCCTAGTTAGGGTCTTTGATTTCCCTTCATTAGAATTTAATTCTATTAATTCAGAAGGCTTTTAAAGCCCATCACGTGTTGACATGTGGTCCTAATGTTTGATCATTGAAATAGAATTTAATTCTATCAATTAAAGAGCTAAGAGATCTGTCACGTGTTGGCACGTGACCCTCTTTTATTTAGAATTTAATTCTGCCTTTTAACAGTGCTAAGGAATCATCACGTGTCAGCACGTGACCCTTGGTCACGTGTGAGCACGTGATGCCCCATTGGGGTCTTTCCTTAGCTGTTTTGTTACATTTTTGTTTGTTTAGAATTTAATTCTATAAAGTAGAGATCACAGGAAACTATCACGTGTCAACACGTGACCCTTAGTCACGTGTGAGCACGTTATACCTCATTGAGGTATTTCCTGATATTTTATCAGGGAACAAATGCCCCCACAGCGTTGTTCTCACGTGTCTTCACGTGAGTGCAACGCTGTCACCTTTGTGACTGTTGGATCTGTCTAGGGAATAGGGGAGATGAACCGTTTCCCATCACATTCTATAAATGTCAGGGTCCCTTCAGAAGCGCCTCCACTTTGTTCATCTTCTTCCTTACTTGCTTTTTCCTCTGAGAATTTAATTCTCTTTCCCGGAGCTTAGTTCTCTGTTTCGAAAATTTCCAGAGTTTAACTCCGTTAACAAAAGATTCCCTTTTTTCAGGTAATGATCTTGAACGGCTGAAGAACTTTTTGTAGAAATCTTCGTTGGATTTTAAATCCATACCAAGGGTTTTTCCCTTTAACAAGAACCCATTTTTTCAAGTTCTTTAAAAAGAAAACTGCTCAATCTTTAAATCATAAATCCCTTTTGTTAGGGCTCCTTTGATCTCAGAGATCGATGGCGATGCTTGTTTTTTCTCTGGAATTTAATTCCATTCCAAAGAGTTTTGGCTCTGAAAAATATTTCTGGGAATTTAATTCCCTTGTTTAAAAGGAATTTAATTCCTTTAAAGAACTTAGTTCTTTAAAGAAGATCTCTTAGGATTTTTCTTACTGAGTTGTTCTTTGCAACAAAAGAAAAGATTTGCAGCAGGGTTTTCTGGGAATTTAATTCCCTTGTTCTGCTTGATTTTCGCAGAGTCCAAGATAGATTTCTCTTTGGGGGAATGTGTAGAGTCATTTGAAATCCATTGTTCATTTATTGAGAATCTTCCTTTTGTTCTCATAATGATTACTTTGCCTCATCATTAGTAAGCCGCCATCTTGATTTTGTGGGACCCATGCGTTTTGTAACCAATGGTCCCATAAAATAAGTCCTCTGTCGCTTTCTTCCACTGTCTTTTATATATATATATACATTTATAAACACATATATATATATACACGTGCTGGCTTCGCTTAACAGTTTCCCCTTCTTTAATTTCAGCCACAATGACTTCTGTTCCATACTTCCCTTTCACCCGCTCGAAGGCTGCCTTTCTTCAGTCACGTCTGACGAAGAGCTGATGGCGATGATCAGGGCTCATGACCCGAATTGCACCAATTTACTTTTATGGGGGACCTGGTACGGTCACATCATCCGCGGTCGCCGCAATTTTCTTTGCGAGATATCGACGGAGCCTACCTGTCCATTTCTGTCGATGGATCTTCCACGGACCGCCTTTGCTGTGGAGATGCTGAATTGGACCCCTATAGGACGGCTTGAGCCTTCAACAACTGGTATTCCGAACCATCCTGTGCCGGCTATAGACATCTTAGGGCGCCGCATTTGCCAAGGCGAAGCCCAACCATGGGGACAGATTTACAAGATAGGGCTTACCCCTCGACATCCCACGAGCTACCTTCTCTGGGCCCGTTATATCCTGTCCGTCCATCGTGCACGACTACAGAGGGTCGGACTTTATCAGGCGGTATATACGTCTCTTTTCCATTATCAGTCTCCCCATGTCTGGTGGGTTAAGGCTTTCTTAAACCAATGGAATTTTCCCACCAACACCTTTTTTCTAGGGGACAACGAAGTTTCAATTTCTCTGGAGGAGTTTCGCGAAATCTTAGGGTTGCCGGTTAGGGGGACACTCTATGAAGAACTATTGCTTCCCGATGAGTATGTTTTCGAAATCGAGCCTGCCATGCTTGACGGCCTGTCGACCGAGAATGCCGTCCGCCACAAGCGCTTAAGTTTAATCAAGACTCCGAGCATTTTTGAAAAATTATTCGCAGAGTCAGAGGAGAAGGGCGTCACTTTTAAAAGCTTTATCGCTTGCTTCCTTCGCGAAGATGTCCTATCAAAGACGGCTCCGAAGTTCGCGAATATTAACGACCCCTTTGGGTTCGGTTTAAATAAGCGGCCGATTAAAGAAGAAGACCTGCCGCAGTTCTACATTCCCATCATGTCAGCGGTATCTTTCGAGTCGATTGCAGCTCCTGGTATGGATGAGGAGACTTTCTTAGTGGGCTTCATCAGTGTTTGGCTCAGTTGGTTCGCCATTCCTATGCATCGTCGTTTCATGAGAGCCTCAGTTATTTACCCTGCTCATCGCATTGCTGAAGGAACGCGACTAGTTGTGGGTATCGCAGGGCTAGCGCATCTATATCATGGGTTAAGCGCCGCGGCCAATACCTCAACTCCAGGCGTAGATGTGGTAAATTTCTCTCTTCATTACTTTATGTCCTGGATTGAGATGCACGTGCTGGGGGCATTTGCTGCGCACCAAAGACCCAGTTTTTATGACGCTTACACTTTTCCGCGGCTCATGCGGCTGGTAGACGCTTCTGCTCCTGACCTGACTTAGTCTGGGGCTATTCGCGTGCTGGTTAATCCCTATGCCAATACAGGCGGGATGGTATTCAACGACCGAGTTCTCTCTGCTCCCTTGTAACACCCGAGCCCAATAATACTAATTCTGTTACTGGTTGAGTGTTTGACATTACTCATTTCATTTGTCTTGCTTGTTTGGTGCTTGTTGCTAAATTTTAAACGGCTAAGTCAGTTTTGCATATAACAAATTTTAGCACCTAAAATGAAATTAAAAATATCCATATTGGCCTACTCGTCACCCCTAGCCGCGTGGTAGCGTCCGTGCGTCGAGTTTTCATCCCGTTCGGTGAAACGGGCGAGTTTGGACGGCTACGCGCGCGTGCAAGTGTCCGACTTGGGGGCATGCATTTTAATCATAAGACATCTTATTTTAAAATTTGGAACTCGCTTAAAATCCTATTATTTGAATTTCAAATATTTGGGCGCAACCCGGACGCGATTTGGAAATGTTTCATTTAGCGCCAAAATTCCCCATTTAATTAAATATATTGGAACTATATAATATATTCTTTAGTTACAATTTCAACTAATTAAATCATAACAATCTTTATTTTATCTCCTTTTATTTTCCGCCAGCCAATCACGAGGCTCAATCCCTCGTGGGCCCCGCCTATTAATCCCCTCTCTCTCTTCCTCTATCTTTTTCTCTCTCTCTCTCTAATGTCTCGTTCTCTCTCTCTCTAACCCTATCTCTCTTTCTCTCTATCTCTCTCTAATCTCTCTCTCTCTATCCCTATATATATATTATTTTTCACATCCCTCCTTCAGAAAACTCATCGCGTGAAGAACCCATCGCAACCCTAGCCTCGTCGCACTGTCCGTCGCCGCCGCAGCACCAAAGCCGACGCAAACATCACCGCCAGTTTCGCCTCCTCACCCTCGTCGCGGCCGCTACCCCCTCCTTCCTCCCTTCTCCCTCCTTCCAGCGCCTGCAACCCAGCGCCGTGGCCACGTGCACCGTCGCCGCCGCCTCTCGTCGCCGACGACGCCAACTTCCTCCCTTCGCCCCTCTTCCCGACCTCGACACCACTCTCCTCCTCCCGGTGCACCCCTGACCAGCAGCGACCCCGGCTACCCCGCGACTTCCTGTACTGCCTGGATCGTCGCCGGCGATTCCTGCGCCGCCCCTGGCCGTCGTCGACGAGCCCCAACCACCTCTAGACACCTGTAGGTATGCCCCTCCATCTTTCCCTTCCCTTTTATCTTCTTCAAGGTTTAAACGAGCCGCTGAAATTTTACAGATCGCCGGAGACGCCGTACTCGCCGCCGTCGATCTCGCCATCGTCGCAAAAACCCTCTGGACCAGTGAGTTTTTCCCCCATCACCTTCTTCTCTGGTCCTTTACTTAATTCCAAGTCTCTACCCGCTTGAAACCCTTGTTTTTACTGTTTTGTGCTCGCCGGAATCCGGCCATGCCGACGACTTGACCCGACTTTCCAGCGAAGTACTCCGGTCTGCGTGGCCCCGCTGTTCGTTGTTTGGACTCGATCCGTGACCCGTGCATCCGTCGCGTGTTTTCCGCCGACGTTACGATCGTTTTTCCCGGTTCGCGAAACCGTCGAGGCAAGTATTACTTGCTACATGCTATGTCATACAAATTGAATATGTTTGACTCATAAAACTTGCAAAGATTAACTAGTGTAGTTACTTTTCTCATTTGGACGAAATATGATTTATATCATGATACAGTTAACCTAAACCGTATTTTGCCACTGTAACCCTAATAACAAAATTTCCAGTTAATCATTTTGCTATTTAAAGGACGATAGCCGTACACATATAGCTTCATTACTTTCTGGTATTGATATTGCACTACCTTGTGATTATTGCACCCAAGGGTGCTCGAACCTGTTAATATGATAATACAACTGCACCATATTAATGCACCATTGTGATTAAATGAACTGTTATTGTTGTTTACTTTATTTCCTGCTGTTATTCCTTATTCGATTGTATACCTGTTGTGAGCACACCCTCGATTGCGTTACATATTGACCTGACCTTGATACACATGACATATACATATATCGATGCACCGGACATGGTACCCCTTTACTATCAACTCAACCTGTTGTACCATGACCCGACCTGTTACCCGATCTCATGCCTAATGCCAACAAACCTGACTTGGGGTCCTCATGGACCATTCCTGTTGTCTATCCAGACAAACCTGCTTTTACCTGATCCTGTGTTGGCATTAGTTCTTGATTACTGAATACCTGACCTGACATACATAACTTAGGGGTATGGGGAAATCAAAGGTGAAACCGACTTGTAACTCAACAGTTCGATACCTGTTCTGATCAGTCTTACGGGCTCGGCCAGCCCCGGAGTGATGATGCTGACATCACTCGCCCATCCTGCTACCTATTACTGCCTAGCGGCACGTCTCGGATTCAGCCCCGAGGGTCTTGACCGTGGTCCCGGGCATGCACGGGATACTATTGAGTTACATCGACGAGTCATCAATTGATTTCAAAGACTTTAGAATAGAAAACCTGATAGAACAATTTAGTTACCCACTGCACACTACCCTGCACTACTTGTTTCATATTATTGCTTTATTCATGTTTATTTCTGCATTGCTTATTACCATGTTCATATTATATTATTGGTTGGCATGACGCGCTGACGTCTGGGTTTTGCATGGCCCAGATTCTTTACCACTGTCGCTGTCTGAGCAGGAGTATTTCAGCCAGCAGGCTGATTTGTGAGTTCTGTAGTGGTTAGTTTTATTTCCTGCACTCTTATTTCCAGATGTGAGCCCGCATTATGGGACGTACTTTTCTATTTATTGTATTGGATCATTTGCTTCCGCACTTATTTATTTTGACTCTTGTTATTCTGGGTTTGGACATGTGTTAGATAGTTTATTTATCTTGTTCTTGATATCTCTACAGCCGTAATATGACTGTGGATGGATACTTCCTACCCACAGGTAGCATGGTTGGCTATGTCACGTGCCCAATCTTGCGTACTCTGGGAAGCGGGGCGTGACATCCCTCAGGACCGGTTCAACTGCTCTGCGACTTGTCAAAAGAGGGGGTACCTTCTCTTAAGCCCAGGGAAGCCATGCACCTATATTCGATCAGACCAGGTTATCTGGTATTTCGTCAGAACAGTGCGGCCCTTTTTATGCGGTACAACCCATACCGCTTTGCTCGGCAACTTGGATATGACCAGGGCATCCCTTTTGAGGCATTTATGGTGGAGCCTAGCCCGTCGCCAGAAGTTGTTCGTGATGCCGCTCATCACTTCATGCGGCTGAATACTGGCTCCCGCTTTGTGATTCCTGAAGCTGATCATATTCCTCGATGTATGGGGTCATTCACGGGCTGGTACCTCCACCGAGTCAGTCCAATCATTAACGAGGAGAGGAGGGTGCTCCTCGGATATAGGGCTCCTACTCCGATCCAAGCCACGGGAGTTCCGCCGCAACCGCGTGCAACGGTTCGCCCTCCCTTGAGGGATACCGGCGTCATGCTTATTCCAGAGGCAGCGAAAGTGGACTTAACTCCCATAGCCGGTATGCCACTGCGTACTAGGGCTCAATCAAGGGCTAATAGGGCGCCAGTAGCAGTGTCACCGGCCGCGGCATCAACAATGGCCGTGTCGTCATCGGTAGCACCGCCGAGCGAGGACATTGAAGGCGAAGTGGGTCAACGCCGTACCAAAGCTCCACAAGGAAGGAAACGATCGGCTTCGGCGATTAGTTCTGGGCCCAAGAGGCGGAGGAAGATGGTCACCAATCTGCTCGACTCTTTAATAGAGTCCGGGCCTATTCTTCAAGATGAACCACTAGCCATGCAAGAATCGGATGGTGGTCTACTTTTCCCGGGTTCATCTGGGAGGAAGCTGCACAACTGGCTGAGGCTATAAGACGTTCGCAAGATGAATCCGAGAACGTAAGGATCCCGAAGAGGCCTTACCCTGCCGTCATTTTTTATGAAGACCCTCCATCGATACGGTGGCTATTTATAGGCCCTTTGGAAGAATGGGGTGAGAGGGCCCTTAAGCAGGCTGTTTCGGCCGACGCCTAGGACACACTTTCATTGTGGACCGGTGGCCACGAGTCTACTCTCGAACCTCGGCAAGCATGTCTCCTCAGGAAGGAGCGTCGACTTGAACAAGCCATATTAGAGGCTCCCTTGCGCATCGGTATGTTCATGTATCTCCTTGTAATATTTTGTATTGCTCGTATAAATATATATATCCTTATCTTCGTACAAATTTCGCAGGGACTTCGGCGATGGCGGAGGATCTGAAATCGAGTCGCGCTTTGACTGTAGACTCCATTAATATCCTCAATGAAACACTAATCAGTGTGGAGGGGGTCGACGCAACCGTTGCTCTTGCAATTGAGCCTCCCTTGGTGACTCCCGCTCCCCAAGCGCTTGCTCCCCCGGGAGAGGCATCTTTGTTGGTCGCCAATCCGATGGATCTTTCTGGTGGCGGCCCGGAGATTAGGGGACAGGTAGTCGCGGCTACCGTTCTTCCACTGGAGCCTGCAGTGGCGGCCACTACTCCTCGCTCGAAAGTCGTTACACTGGCCCACATCCCCGATGATGTGCCTGGGGTCACGGAGGAGGCCGCTGAAGCTGCTATCCCTCCAGCCCATAATGGAAGAAGTATTGAAGGTAGCCTTCTATATTTTATACTAGTGATCTCTCCATTATCTGAACCCTTCTGTCTTTTCAGAAATGAGTGGATTGGCGGTGTCTATTGCCGATCTGTCTTCTAGGAAGTCTTTTCAGCGCCTGTTGGAGATGGCCGCTCCGCAGGCGATATCTCCTCAACGCATCGTCCTCTCTTCCAGGCAAGATGAGTATCTTTTGCCCTCTCCTCACTGTGTTATTATTATTTCATATAATGACATTGATGTCTTCTACAGTTCTGGAAGCTGATGACGAGGTTGAGATTCTTGATGGGCCTGGGAAGCCTTCAGATCCCTCTTGCATGACTGTGGATAAGTAAAGTCTTACCGTCGTTCCATTTGTTCTTTGCTTACAAGTCTCGCTGACTGTTTACAAATCTGAACAGTTTTGCCAGTTCTTACCATGCTGGAGTCTTGCATCGTCATGCCACCCGGCCCCTATGCTCTACGTGCCTCAGAACGGATGGCAAAGCTAAGCTTCCACTCCCTGTCAGCCCTAATTGAGGATCTTCGCGCTGGCAGTCTGATCACGGCCGAAGCGTTTACTGCTGAAGCCAACGGCTCTCTTCCCTTTCTTGCCACCTACCATAGTGAAACATTAGTGCAAGTTTGGGTTGAGTTTTGTCGGCAGGTGGAGGCTTGCTTGCATGTTCTCGAATGTACACGCCTTCCTTCGGAGGTTGTGGCCGCGAAGGCGAGCTTACAGGGGCTTATTGAGCGGTGCACTGTGAATATGATATCATGCGAGAAGAGGCTCAGCCGCAAGTTTTCGGAGAGGGAGCTGGCTTCCAAAGCGCTGAGGGAGCTTCAAGCCAACCTTACGGACAAGACCACTGTTCCCCGCCGAAAGACGGCTCATAGACTGGGACGTATAGGCCTGTGATTCAGGGCAGATGCTATTTGGTGCTATCCGTCCACCTCTCTGAAGATGCCAAGTTGATTTATGGCACCGTATATCGGAGGTTTAGACGGATGCGGCCGATGTAGCAGACTTCGTCAGATTCCCCCTCGTTCGAGGGGTTTTTGATTGTGGGGACGCTCTTCCCTGCAGGAGCAAGCCCCTGCGGTTAATTACGCTACCGCATCGCGGTAACAACTTTCTCCTTCTCTAGCTAATCACTTCGTGTCGTTGGTGTTTGTTTTGTTTGTGGTTGCCCATGGATTGTATACGGAGACTAATTTATGCCGTCGCCCGTAGGACGTGGATTAGTCCAAATCCGTATTTTCTTAGATTTGGGTTTGGGTTTTGGTTTAAGGATACGTTAGCCATATTTGAGGCTAAGATCAACTTAAACGTTTGTTAAGGATACGTTAGTCCAATTTGAGACTAAGATCGACTTAACGGGATCGTTTGGATCCGACAAAAGAGCGTTTGGGCTCTATTGTTCCAGTTTAGGGACATGGTGGTCCATTGCCAATTTAGGGACATGGTGGTCCATTACCAGTTTAGGGACATGGTGGTTCAACATTCCCAATTTAGGGACGAATATTGGTTTAAGGACGCATTAGTCCAACATTCCCGTTTTGGGGACTAATATTGGTTTAAGGACGCATTAGTCCGTGAGTTTAAGGACCCCACAGTCCGTATCAATGTGTGGTTGTCGGGACCCGTCATCTCTCTGACGACGTTGAACGATTACAACGACAAATATCAGAGGAGTTTAGAGATGTACCCTTGAACCGGGTGTAAATTGATTTGGGAGAGCAGTTATACTCGGTTCAATTTAATTTGAGGACTTATGGCCAGAATTGGGCTAAGTCCAGTTGAGAGTATTCAACATTTTATTTATGTTTGGCCTGTCAGGCCTTTATTTGGGCTCTGCCCTTTTAAAATAATGCATAGCATCAGTCTTGGTCTGTTTAGACCTTTTTAATTGGGCTCTGCCCTTTTTAATAGTGCACAACACTTTTATTTGGTCTATTAGACCTTTTTTATTGGGCTCTGCCCTTGATATTGCATTGCATTAAATGCTCTGACAGCGCCCTACGTGGCTTGTCAGGCGCTTTGCGCCAATTGAGGAGCGCAAGGCGCAGACTCATGTGGGTGTGACACGTGTCACGCTCTGGTGAGCGCAAGTCTGTTAGCGCAGTGCGCTGCGCCAGTGCGCTGCGCTAGCGCGCTGCTGACACGTGGCGCGCTCTGATGACTTGCGTCAAGCGCATAGCGCAGTTATTCTGGGGCCGACACGTGGCTCTCCCTGGTGGCTTACGCCAATTCAAGGAGCGCAACAGTGCAAACTAAAAAGTGCAAGGCACTGTTTAATATTTTGATCAAATCTAGATCAAAGAAAACAAGTTTTTCTTGTTTTCAGAGAACCGGTGGTTCATCAAAAGGCAATGCCTTTATACCGAAGTAAATTACTTCTTCTTTTATTATTATTATTATTATTATTATTATTTATCCAAGATCTTGATCTTGTTCTTAGATCATTGATCTCTTTTAGAAGAAATTCTTCTTTTATTAAAAGATTTTTACCTTTTCTTTCTCTGAGCTCTTCTCAAAATTTTCTTTAGAGGAGTTCTGTGTCTTTCTTTCTCTGTGTGTATTTTAGACTTAGAGTCTAGGGGCCTTTATATAGGGCCAATTGATTTGTTAAATCAGTTAAAGAGATCTTTCTCTGAGTGATTTAGGGATTTTTCTCCACCGTTGGATCTTTGATCCAAGGGCTTCTGTTTTACAGAAAATAATCTTCTTGTTTTAACAAGATCAGAAAGATCTTTCTAGAATTTTAATTCTGTTTTGGTGCTGGCATAGTTGGCACAAGCGCACCTGCGCTTGACACGTGTCGCGCAGCGCAGAGCGCAGCGCAACTGCGCTGACACGTGTGGCGCAGCGCAGAGCGCAAGTCAGCTGAAGCGTTGCTTCCTTTATTATTATTTGAATTTCTTTTAAAACAGAGCCTTGCTCTGATTGGGGAAAACAGAAGCGTTGCTTCATTTCCCGCCTTAGAATTTGAACAGAGCTTTGCTCTGATTGGGGTAAACAAATGCCCCCCCACCGTTGCGCTTACGTGGCCCCCAAACGTGAGCGCAGCGGTGGCAGAATTCCAACCGTCGCGCCATCCCTTGGAAGTTGAAACGGCTCTTCAATGCCTATAAATAGGACCTTTGGTCCCTTAGATGATTTCCATCTTTTCATAAGAATTTTTATTCAGAGCCTTACTCTTTTGTTTAAGCACTTTTAAGAGTTCAGACTCTAGGGAATCTTTAGGTAAAAATTATATTAGATTAAATTAATTTTAAGAGTCTTGCTCTCAATAGATTCCTGATCTAAAGAAAACCCATTTAAGATTTCACTTAGCAGAGCTTTGCTCTATAGGTCTAAAGGAATCTAAAGAGAACTAAAAAGAACCCTATTAGGGTTCTATTAACAGAGCTCTGCTCTCTAAAAGATTTTCCCTGTATTTTCTTAGTTCATCAATGGAGCTTTGCTCCTTCCAAATCATATAGAAGAACTCTTAAGAGTTTTTCATGAATCTTGGAGGTTAAAGAATGGGATTTTATTTCTTGATGAATTGTATCACCTTGCTTAATCAGTCTGCCTGCTAATTTTGTTGATTTTTCTTTTGCAGGAGTAATGGACGCCCACATGTATGACCTTGATGAAATCATTTCTTACAGAGACATTCGCCAACTCGGGCGTTCTCAGAACCGAGAACTTACAAACGCCGAGTGTGCCGAAATCATGAGCTGTTTCGACGCATACAACGGTCAACTGCTTCCTCGGCGCTCCCCTCTCCTGAAGCTTATTGTGGGGGCAATCTGGGAAGCGCTTCCTTTATTTTGCACCGGCATGCCGCTTAGGGCATTGGATGTCGCAGAGGATAAGGTGCACTCGGTGTACCTGATGAACCTGATCTCGAAGAGACGGCGAGACAATCTTGTCGATCTCTTGCACCAGGCCTTTCAACAGTCCGCCATTCTTGCTGCCTATCGGAGGGAGGAGGACATCAGTGGGGACCCCGACGCCCGTGCTCGCGAAAGGAAGCACACTAGGATGGTTCGCCAAGCTTGGAAAGTCTTGGACAATGTCACTTTCGTGTTCCTCAATCCATGTCCTGGATTTGAGGTCTTGCCATTGTAATCATTTGGAAAATGTTTTTGTTTATTGTCTTTATTGATGTAAGAATTTTCCAAGTATGAATGACAAATCTTTTGCCTCCTTCCTTTTATTTTCTGCTTTGTTATTGGCATATTCCTTAAGTAAGCATAGCCTGTAGGTGATATGGAACATTCCGTCTTGAATACTTTGGGGAGCAGCGATGGCTTAAGAAGCAGGTTCAGATCTGCTACCTAAGGCTTTTCAATTTTATGAGTCGTGAGGGTCTCACAAAGACTTTTCTCCCTACGGATCAAGAGGATCTCGTAGGTGTATTTTCTTTTTAGGAATCGTGAGGATTCCTAAGTGCGTTTTCTCTTATAAGTCGTAAGAATCCTATAAGAGAATTTTCCCTCTTACGAGTCGAGAGGACCCGTAAGCGGTTGTTTTCCTCCTTGTCGAGATTCGAATTTGGAGAGTGTGACCCGTGGATAGTATGCAAGAGACCATTTTGGGCCGACTTGCAGGGTCCCAGTGCTTATGAAACAGGTTTTTTAATCCCTACTGCCTAAGGCTTTATCTCACGAGTCGAGACGAATCGAGAAGCTCTCGCAAAGACATCGATTTCCTCACGAGTCGAGACGAATCGAGCAGTTCTCGCAAGCATATCCTAACGTCACAGTTAACCTCTGCTCTTTACGACAGAGGTCCGTTAGGGTCTATGGTACTTAGGGTTTTGTCCGTCGTACCATTGCGTTGGCTGATGTATTTCTCGATAGGCGATCTTGCTGTTCGAGTAGCCTTGCAATTATCGTGTCTCTGATCCCTTCGGGGGCTGGACAAGACGTCTTCAAGTAATCTTCCAGGTAATATTACCGTCGAAAGAGAAAGCGTAGGGATATTCCATGTCACTTTTTACTTGAGGTTAGGCTTATTTTGGAGAGCCTCGATGAGTCATAACCACTCCGCGCTGGTGTGGGATGATCTCCGATAGTCTTTCAGGCTTTATATGACTTGCCGTTAAGACCCTGAAGCTAGGAATTTGGCCTTCACTTCATTTGATGGCATTGCGTCTGCTGTATCGAGACGAATGTCGCGGTTGTCTCTAGGTTGCTGGTGAACCGTCGAGGTTTGGAACTAGGGATGCCGTGGCTCCGCTGTTTGATTGTCGCGTCTAAATCCTGTTGGAGGAAGAACGCTGAGGTGACATCTCATCTGCTGTATCGAGACGAATGTCAAGATAGTGACCACTCCGCACTGGTGCAAGATGTTCTCCGATTGTCTTTCAGGATTTATATGACTTGCCGTTAAGACCCTGAAGCTAGGAATTTGGCCTTCGCTTCGTTTGCTTTGTCACGTCCGAATCCTGTTGGAGGAAGAACGCTGTCGTCACATCTCGTCTGTTGTATTGAGACGAATGTCGAGGTGATGATCACTTCATGTTTGTGTGAGACGATCTCCGATTTTCTTTCAGGCTTTATATGACTTGCCGTTAAGACCCTGAAGCTAGGAATTTGGCCTTTGCTTCGTTCGCTTTGTCACGTCCGAATCCTGTTGGAGGAAGAATGCTGTAGTGACATCTTTTCTGTTGTATTGAGACGAATGTCGAGGTGGTGATCACTTCATGTTGGTGCGAGATGATCTCCGATTGTCTTTCAGGCTTTATATGACTTGCCGTTAAGACCCTGAAGCTAGGAATTTGGTCTTCGCTTCGTTTGATGGCATTGCGTCTGCTGTATCGAGATGAATGCCGCGGTTGTCTTTAGGTTGCTGGTGAACCGTCGAGGTTTGGAACTAGGGATTCTGCCGTGGCTCCTTTTGGTGATGTTGCGTCTGCTGTATCGAAACGAACGTCGAGGTGGTGACCATTCCGCCCTGCTGCGAGATGATCTCCGCTTGTCTTTCAGGCTTTATATGACTTGCCGTTAAGAACCTGAAGCTAGGAATTTGGCCTTCGCTTCATTTGTTGGCATTGCGCCTGCTGTATCGAGACGAATGTTGAGGTGAAGCTGGGATTTTGCCGTTGCTTCGCTTTATTTCGATCATGAGGTCTTTGGTTGGCGTTGTATCTGCATCCTGCTGGACTGCGAAGGAACGCCGTTGTTGGCATTGCGTCTGCTGTATCGAGACGAATGTTGAGGTGAAGCTGGGATTTTGCCGTTGCTTCGCTTTGTTTCGACCATGGGGTCTTTCGTTGACATTGCATCTGCATCCTGCTGGACTGCGAAGGAACGCCGTTGCTGATTCTTAGGCTGTAGATATTGCCATTAAGATTTGGAACTAGGGACTATGCCGTGGCTCCGTTTCGTTGCGACTCTGAGGTCGGTTGTTGACGTCATGTCTGTATCTGGTTGGAGTGAGGAGAAACTCCGTTGGTGATCTCTAAATTGTCGATATCGACGTCGAGACCCTGAAGCTAGGGATCTTCTTTTGCTTCGTTTGTTGACATTGTGTCTGCAATATTGCGACAAATGTCAAGGTTGTCTCTAGGTTGTCTATGAACCGTCGAGATTTGGCTTCGCTTTCTGGTGGAGCCTGTTGGGAAGGTATGGTTCCCTCTTTGTTTGTGCCCCTGGATTGTATACAGGGATCAATGTGATCTCACCTGTAGGGCAAAAAGTTTTATTCTTTCATCATTTCTTTTATTCTTTCCGCGATGCTCTATCATTTCAGCTTTTATATCGCGAAGGTCGCGATTGCCCAATCATTTCGGCTATTTTTCGTGGTGCCCAATCATTTCGGCTATTTATTTTCACTCGCTGCTTTTTATTGCGAGTTGCCCAATCATTTCGGCTATTTATTTTATTTTTACTTGCTACTTTATATTGCGAGTTGCCCCATCATTTCGACTATTTATTTTATTTTTACTCGCTGCTTTTTATTGCGAGTTGCCCATCATTTCGGCTATTTTGCATGCATACATTTTTACTTGCTGATTTTGTTGCAAGTTGCCCCATCATTTCGGCTATTTCATATGCATTTTTAGCTCGCTGATTTTTTTTATCACGAGTGTGGAACTTGGAATCTGGTGCCGATCTCAGCATCAGCATCGCTACAACTGGAATATTGCCAGGAGCGAATCATCATTTGCCATGAAAGGACTTGGAATTTGATATCGGTTTAGGCATCAGCATCGCTACAACTGGGATATTGCCGGGAGCGAATCATCATTTGCCTCTGTCGATGTCGAACAAAGCTGGCTTAGCGAACAGGGTTAGGATCCCGTCGACTAAGGCTTTTGACTTCATGAGCCGTAAGGGTCTCACAAAGGTATTTCTCCTTACAAATCGTGAGGATCTCGTATGTGTGTTTTCTCCTTAGGAATCGTGAGGATTCCTAAGTGCATGTTCCCCTGCAAGTCGTAAGGATCTTACAAGAGGGTTTTCTTCTTATAAGTCGAGAGGACTTACAAGGGTTGTTCACCATATGGACATATCCCTAGTCACGGGTGGGACTTTGTTAGGGAAATGTTTATTCGCGCCCGTGGATTGTATACAAGGGTCAGTATTCAGCCACTTGTAGGGCAATATCGAAGGTTGCGGGGGTTGCTTAAGAACAGGTTCAGCTCTTTGTAACTTAAGACTTTCAACTCTTATGAGCCGTGAGGGTCCCATAAGAGAATTCTCCTTGCGAGTCGTGAGGGTCTCACAAGAGTAATTTCTCCTTATAAGTCGAGTGGACTTACAAGGGTTGTTCACCATATGGACATATCCCTAGTCACGGGTGGGACTTTGTTAGGGAAATGTTTATTCGCGCCCGTGGATTGTATAAAAAGGTCAGTATTCAGCCACTTGTAGGGCAATATCGAAGGTTGTGGGGGTTGCTTAAGAACATGTTCAGCTCTTTGTAACTTAAGACTTTCAACTCTTATGAGCCGTGAGGGTCCCATAAGAGAATTCTCCTTGCGAGTCGTGAGGATCTCGCAAGAGTAATTTCTCTTTAGGAATTGTGGGGATCCCTAAGTGTATTGCTCCTTTGTGAGTCGTAAGGATCTCACGCAGGTGGTTTCTCCTCACAAGGTTGTGAGGACCCTGTAAGTGTTTTTAACGAGGTTGCGCCCTTTCGGGTTTTCACAAACACTCGCCGGTAGCCCTGCTGTTTTTACTCACGGAGCCCTTTCGGGTTTTCATCCGTGCCCATTTTGCTTATGGACATACCGTCTTTTTTTATATTCTTTTTATTCTTTTTTCTAACGAGGTCGCGCCATTTCGGGTCTTCACGAACACTCGCCGGTAGCCCTGCTGTTTTTACTCACGGAGCCCTTTCGGGTTTTCATCCGTGCCCATTTCGCTTATGGACATACCTTTTTTTATCACGTCAGCCTGAGGATGCTGCGGTAGTAGTTTAAAGACGTTTCGGTCACTTGCAAGTTTTAGGACATTGCGGTCCATTGTCGCCGTATTTGAGGAGAATCTCTAGTTTACCGAATTTTAGGTCTATGGGGCTTTCCCTATGACTGAGCATGATGCCCCCGGCGTGTCCACCTTTTTAGAAGCATGAGGCTGTGGCGGGCTCACCTTCCAGTTTCCGGATAACGCGAACTTGCCTTGTTAGTATTGGTCTTCAATCCAACCTTTGAAAACGAAGCAATCTTCGATTGGATGGCTTACCGCTTGGTGGTAAGGGCAGTAATTAGGATTGTTAAGATCACCTGGCTGCAACGGACGTTTTGGACTCGGCAGATTGATGGGTCTGTTGCGCACTGCCAGCTCGAACAGTCTCCTCGTTTTATCCTGAGGGAACGAGTAAGGACATCCTAGCCTCTCCTCGAGGGATAGGCGTGGACGTATATTGTTTTGACGGAAAACCGGCTTCAAGTTGCTTGGTTGTTGTTGAGCGTTGGCGACGAAGGTTGCTTTCCCTTTGCCCTTTTCATTCCAAGGCTCCGTCTTTGAAGAGGAAGGCCTATGGCCCATCTGGTCCATTTGGGCCAGCTTGTCAATCAAGGCCTGGAAAGTACTTGGCTTGAAGAACATCATGAATTGTGAGATGGTCGCATGAGGGTCTAAGGTGCCCACGAACATGCCCACCGCCGGCGCTTCCTCGATGCGCTGTTCGCACTTCGACCACAAGTTCCGCCATCGGATTGCATATTGAACCCAAGTTTCGCCTGGCTTTACTCTTGCATTGATCAAAGCTGTTATTGGGGTACGCTCGCTGGCGCTCGCGAATCGCTGAGTAAACAACAACTCCATTTCAGCGAAGGTCTTGACGGAGTCATTCGGGAGTTCGGAATACCATTCAAACGCCGTCTCTGATAAGCTACCGACGAACTGGCGAAGCAACAGTTTATCATCACCGCCGGTATTGCCACAAAGAGCCCTGAACCGGGAAACATGTTGATGGGGATTGCCAGTCCCCTTATAGACATGGAACTTCGGGATTGTATAGCCCGGCGGGTATTTGATTTGATCATACCAGCTCGGATATGGTCGCCCCGTCTTGACAACTTGACCGACTGCCTCAGTTGCCTGGTGAACCCGTATCTGCTGAGCTATATATTCATCTAGGGCAGCTTTAGAAATCGTCTCCTCCTTGGCTGTTGAAAGGGCCGGCGGTGGATTTGATGTTTCTCCTCTGTCATCTTCAAGAATAATCGGGGGATCTTCAGCGGGAGGATCCTGTTGGATCATCATACCCACCATGTCCTGAAACAGAAGGGCTATTCGTTTTATATTGGCTGCTTGTTCCGCAGCCTCTTTATCTTTCTTTTTAAGTACCCTGCTGAGGAATTCGGCGTCGGTTTCTTGCTCTTGTCGCTGATCCGAGGATGCTTCTGGGCTTTCTTTTGGCCCAGTGAGCGCAGCCATCGCAGTCATCATTTCTTGGAGCTTCTGCTGCTGCTCTTGAGCTTTAGTCACTGATCGCGGGTATACGGCTGTCCTATTTCCCAGACGCCATGTATACGGTATGTACCACAATGCCCCTGGACTTAGGGCATTTGGACTCACTGCCTTTGACATTTGCCGCAGGCGTGGGGACTTTCTCTGGCCTTCTTCTCTTATGGGCCGTCGAAGTTGAGGGGGTCGTTCCTTTGGGAACCCAGGTGGCTGTCGTTTTCCGTTGCTTAACAGGGCGGTTGTCCTCCTGTCAGACTTTTGACTTCTTATGCTGGTGAAAGAAATTCGGATCAATCACCGATTCTCGGACTCGTCGCCAAGTCTTGTAGATCCTGGAAGACAGTCGTTGAGGAGACTGCTCCGGCTCTTCTGGTTTTGGTTCCACGACAGTCTCTACCGGTGGAGGAGATCTTTTCAGTATGGCGGTAGGAGAGTTCCTGCGCACCTTATTCAGCAATTCAAAACTGTTCCCAATTGGAACATCAGCATTAACTTCCACCGTTGGAGCTGGTGGAGTTAGCCCAGAGGGGGAGTTGCCCCTAGTCTTCCTTATCCGGCGCCAGTGGCGACGTCGGGCGTGATGAGTTGTCGGTATTGGTTCAGCGACGACTTTATCTTGCCCCCTGTTCAGGTGAGGGGCTGTCGCGAGTGTCAGCCTCTTGAAGACTGATGTCCGTTGAGAAGTTGTGTCCAACTGGTCAAACACAGATTTCTGAACGAGAGCGGGACTAGGAGCAGTCAGCCTTGTGAAGACCGACCCTCTTACAGGAGAAGCCGCCTCGACGACTTTAGGAGCAGGGATGGCAATCTTCTCTGGGATAGCCACTTCCGGTATTATGGGCTTCTTGGCAGGCCCTTTGGAGCTCGAGCTCAGCCTGGTGAAGACTGAAGAGTTGGAATTGGACGACCCGTTGAGAGGGGCCGTGGAAGTAGCAAGTCGATCGAAGACCGACTTCTTTGAAGCTTCCGGTACGGGCACTGGGATGGGGAAGTTCGCTGGCGGGAGCATGGTACCGAAAAACAGACCGGTGGTAGCCTGAGTCACTTGTTCCACCGGCATAGCGAAGAGGGATGTCGCCTGAGGCCCATAGGCTACACCTCCAGGTGAGGCGGAGCGTCGGTTGCATTTGCATTTGGAGCAGTTGGACGCCATTGCTGTTTGATTTCTGCGCCAAGCAAGAGACTAGATCTTAGTAACTTGAAACCCAAGGGCAACCATTAACAAACCGCGATTCGTTCGCGAATACGACACACGAAGTGTGGAGTGGAAAGAGAAAAAGGTCCCACAGGGCATGCCAGAATCTGTTCCCCGCCGAAAGACGGCTCGTAAACTGGGATGTCTAGGCCTGTGATTCGGGGCAGATGCTATTTGGTGCTATCCATCCACCTCTCCGAAGATGCCAAGTTGATTTATGGCACCGTGTATCGGAGGTTTAGACGGATGCGGCCGATGTAGCAGATTTCGTCAGATTCTCCCTCGTTCGAGGGGTTTTTGATTATGGGGACGCTCTTCCCTGCAGGCGCAAGCCCCTGCAGTTAATTACGCTACCGCATCGCGGTAACAACTTTCTCCTTCTCCAGCTGATTACTTCGTGTCGTGGGAGTTTGTTTTGTTTGTGGTTGCCCGTGGATTGTATACGGAGGCTAATTTATGCCGTCGCCCGTAGGACGTGGATTAGTCCAAATCCGTATTTTCTTAGATTTGGGTTTGGGTTTTGGTTTAAGGATACGTTAGCCATATTTGAGGCTAAGATCAACTTAAACGTTTGTTAAGGATACGTTAGTCTAATTTGAGACTAAGATCGACTTAACGGGATCGTTTGGATCCGACAAAAGAGCGTTTGGGCTCTATTGTTCCAATTTAGGGACATGGTGGTCCATTGCCAGTTTAGGGACATGGTGGTTCAACATTCCCAATTTGGGGACGGATATTGGTTTAAGGACGCATTAGTCCAACATTCCCGTTTTAGGGACTAATATTGGTTTAAGGACGTATTAGTCCGTGAGTTTAAGGACCCCACAGTCCGTATCAATGTGTGGTTGTCGGGACCCGTCATCTTTCTGACGACGTTGAAGGATTACAATGACAAATATCAGAGGAGTTCAGAGATGTATCCTTGAACCGGGTGTAAATTGATTTGGGAGAGCAGTTATGCTCGGTTCAATTTAATTTGAGGACTTATGGCCAGAATTGGGCTAAGTCCAGTTGAGAGTATTCAACATTTTATTTATGTTTGGCCTGTCAGGCCTTTATTTAGGATCTGCCCTTTTAAAATAATACATAGCATTAGTCTTGGTCTGTTTAGACCTTTTTAATTGGGCTCTGCCCTTTTTAATAGTGCACAGCACTTTTATTTGGTTTATTAGACCTTTTTTATTGGGCTCTGCCCTTGATAATGCATTGCATTAAATGCTCTGACAGCGCCCCACGTGGCTTGTCAGGCGCTTTGCGCCAATTGAAGAGCGCAAGACGCAGACTCATGTGGGTGTGACACGTGTCACACTCTGGTGAGCGCAAGTCTGTTAGCGCAGTGCGCTACGCTAGCGTGCTGCTGACACGTGGCGCACTCTGATAACTTGCGTCAAGCGCATAGCGCAGTTATTCTGGGGCCGACACGTGGCGCTCCCTGATGGCTTGCACCAATCCAAAGAGCGCAACAGTGCAAACTCAAAAGTGCAAGGCACTGTTTAATATTTTGATCAAATCTAAATCAAAGAAAACAAGTTTTTCTTGTTTTCAGAGAACCAGTGGTTCATCAAAAGGCAATGCCTTTATACCAAAGTAAATTACTTCTTCTTCTTTTTTATTATTATTATTATTTTTTATCCAAAATCTTGATCTTGTTCTTAGATCATTGATCTCTTTTAGAAGAAATTCTTCTTTTATTCAAAGGTTTTTACCTTTTCTTTCTTTGAGCTCTTCTCAAAATTTTCTTTAGAGGGGTTCTGTGTCTCTCTTTCTCTGTGTGTATTTTAGACTTGGAGTCTAGGGGCCTTTATATAGGGCAATTGATTTGTTAAATCGGATAAAGAGATCTTTCTCTGAGTGATTTAGGGATTTTTCTCCACCATTGGATGTTTGATCCAAGGGCTTCTGTTTTACAGAAGATAATCTTCTTATTTTAATAAGATCAGAAAGATCTTTCTAGAATTTTAATTCTGTCTGACACGTGTCGCGCAGCGCAGAGCGCAGCGCAACTGCGCTGACACGTGTCGTGCAGCGCAGAGCGCAAGTCAGCTGAAGCGTTGCTTCCTTTATTATTATTTGAATTTCTTTTAAAACAGAGCCTTGCTCTGATTGGGGGAAATAGAAGCGTTGCTTCATTTCCCGCCTTGGAATTTGAGCAGAGCTTTGTTTTGATTGGGGTAAACAACCACTAAAGCATATGGACTTTGGCGGGTGCTTCAAGAGGCTATCAAGGATGTGGTAGCCATTGATAAAGCCGCCGTGTTTACTCGTGAAATGGTCGAAACCCATAAGGTTACTGAAAAAGAGCTTGAAGGCCGGCTTACCTCATACCAGGCCCAACAGGCTCAAGCGGAGGCCCGTCTTTTGAAGATACTAAATCATGAAGCCGAGGAACAGCGGAAAAGGGGTGAACTGGCAAATCTACTAAATCGCCCGCCGACTTGAAGAATTGTATATATATTTTTTCATTCTTCTCTTGTACATACTCCTGCATGAGAGTGTATTTTTTTGTTCTTTCGTAAATTGTACTTTGTATTCATTTTGATTCATGAATAAAAGACATATTTTTCTTCATGAGGGTGTGTCCCTTTTAGTAAGTGTATTCTGTGGATAGTCTATTTCAATTTCTTTGCAGGACAACGATGGCTTAGGATTCAGGGTTAAGATCTGCCTCCTAAGACTTTTCAACTTTATGAGCCGTGAGGGTCTCATAAAGAATTTTCTCCCTACAGGTTGAGAGGATCCCGTAGGTGTAATTTCTCCTTAAGAATCGTGAGGATTCCTAAGTGTGTTTTCTTTTGAAAGTCGTAAGGATCTCACAGGAGAGTTTGCTCCCTTACGAGTCGTGAGGACCCGTAAGTGATGGGTGAGGTTACCATTATCCGCATTTCACGGAGTCAGGAGTTGCTCTGGATGCTTCCCATAGGTTCGGTTTGACATGGCCGTGTTCTGCGAGGACCAGGCTCCGCTCTGGATGCTTCCCACGGGGTCAGAATTGACATAGCCATATTCTGCTAGGACCAAGATCCACTCTGGACGTTTCCCACGGGGTCAAGATTGACATGGCCGTATTCCACGTAACCAGGAATTTGCTCTGGATGCTTCCCACGGGGTCATAGCCGTGTTCTACGAGGACCAGGCTCCGCTCTAGACATTTCCCACGGGTCACGATTGACATAAGCCGTGTTCCACGTGACCAGGAATTTTGCTCTGGATGCTTCTCATGGGGTCATAGCCGTGTTCTGCGAGGACCAGGCTCCGCTCTGGACGTTTCCCACGGGGTCAGGATTGACATAAGCCGCGTTCCACGTGACCAGGAATTTGCTCTGGATGCTTCCCGCTGGGTCATAGACGTGTTTTGCGAGGACCAGGATCCGCTCTGGACGTTTTCCACGGGGTCAAGATTGACATAGGCCGTGTTCCACATAACCAGGAATTTGCTCTGGATGCATCCCACGGGGTCATAGCCATGTTCTGCGAAGACCAGGCACCGCTCTGGACGTTTCCCACGGGGTCAGGATTGACATAAGCCGGGTTCCACGTGATCAGGAATTTTGCCCTTGATGCTTCCCATGGGGTCATAGCCGTGTTCTGCGAGGACCAGGCTCCGCTCTGGATGTTTCCCACGGGGTCAGAATTGACATAAGCCGCGTTCCACGTGACCAGGAATTTGCTCTGGATACTTCCCATGGGGTCATAGCCGTGTTCTGCGAGGACCAGGATCCGCTCTGGACGTTTTCCATGGGGTTAATATTGACATAGGTCGTGTCCACGTAACCAGGAATTTGCTCTGGATGCTTCCCACGGGGTCATAGCCGTGTTCTGTGAGGATCAGGCTCCACTCTGGATGCTTCCCACGGGGTCAGGATTGACATAGGCCATGTTCAGCGAGGACCAGAATCCGCTCTGGACGTTTCCCACGGGGTCAGAAATGACATAAGCCGCATTCTAAGTAACCAGGAATTTGCTCTGGATTCTTCCTACGGGGTCATAGCCGTGTTCTGCGAGGACCAGGCTCCGCTCTGGACGTTTCCCATAGGGTCAGGATTGACATAAGCCGCGTTCCACGTGACCAGGAATTTTGCTCTGGATACTTCCCACGGGGTCATAGCCGTGTTCTGTGAGGACCAGACTCCGCTCTGGACGTTTCCCACGGGGTCAGGATTGACATAGGCCGTGTTCCACGTGACCAGGAAGGGTTGAATTTATCCGCATTTCACGGAGTCGGGGTTTGACTCTCGGTCATCTGTGCACCGCCGAGTCATGGAACTGGGAATTGCCACGGTTCCGCTTTGCTTGATGTTGCGTCTGTTGTACTGAGACGAATGTTGAGATGATCTCCAGGCTGTCTGTGAACCATTGAGATTTGGCTTCTTCTTCTGATGGAGCTTGCGGAGGAAAGATGTGATTCCCTCTTTGTTTGCGCCCCTGGATTGTATACAGGGATTTATGTGATATCACTTGTAAGGCAAAAATTCCATTTTTTTATTCCTTTCCACGATACTCTATCATTTCAGCTTTTATATCACGAAAGTCGCGATTGCCCAATCATTTCGGCTATTTTTCACGGTGCCCAATCATTTCGGCTATTTGTTTTATTTTTACTCGCTGCTTTTTATTGCGAGTCGCCCAATCATTTCGGCTATTTTGCATGCATATATTTTTACTTGCTGATTTTGTTGCAAGTTGCCCCATCATTTCGGCTATTTCGTATGCATGTGTGGCTCGCTAGCTTTTTGTTGCAAGCTTGGAATTAGACACCGATTTCGGTATCAGCACCGCTATAACTAGGATATTGCCAGGAGCGAATCATCATTTGCCTCTGTCGATGTCGAACAAAGGTGGCTTAGCGAACAGGGTTCAGATCCTGTCGACTAAGGGTTTTGACTTCATGTGTCGTAAGGGTCTCATAAAAGTATTTCTCCCTACGAGTCTTGAGGATCTCGTAGGTGCGTTTTCTCTTTAGGAATCGTGAAGACTCCTAAGTGTATGTCTTCTCGTAAGTCGTAAGGATCTTACAAGAGTATTTTCTCCTTCTAAGTCGAGAGGACTTACAAGAGCTGTTCACCGTGTAGACATATCCCTAGTCACGGATGGGATTTTGTTAGGGAAATGTTTATTCGTGCCCGTGGATTGTATACAAAGGTCAATATTGAGCCGCTTGTAGGGCAGTATTGGAGGTTATGGTGGCTGCTTAAGAACAGGTTCAGATCCCTGCAGCTTAAGACTTTTGAATCTTATGAGCCGTGAGGGTCTCATAAGAGGGTTCTCCTTACGAGTCGTGAGGATCTCACAAGTGTAATTTCTCCTTAGGAATCGAGAAGATCCCTAAGTGTGTTGCTCCCTTGTGAGTCGTAAGGATCTCACGTAGGTGGTTTCTCCTTACAAGGTCGAGAGGACTTTGTAAGTGTCTTTTAATGAGATTGCGCCCTTTCGGGTTTTCACAAAACTTGCCGGTAGCCCTGCTATTTTTACTCATGGAGCCCTTTCGGGTTTTCATCCGTGCCCATTTTGCTTATGGATATACCGTTTTTTTTGTCAGCCTTAGGATGTTGCGGTCCGTAGTAGTTTATCGACGTCTCGGTCAACAGCCAGTTTTAGAACATAGTGGTCCATCGTTAGTTTAAAGACATTTCGGTCCGTCACCAGTTTTAGGACATAGTGGTCCATTGTTAGTTTAAGGACGTTTCGGTCCAATAGCCGGCGACTACTTATAGAGTTTGGGCTCAGGAAGATAGCGAGCGGACATAGTCGTCGTCATCTATCGTTGACCTAAGCCGTGACTCGTCAGGCATAGTATTTCATTAGGAAGTGACCGTTTATTGGCCTGAAAGGTCTTTCACCATGCATGTCCATGAGCAGGTAGGCTCCACCCTGGTAAACTTTGTTTATGATGTACGGGCCTTCATAGTTCGGCTCGAATTTCCCCCGTTTGGCGCGATTAGGGATCATAGGTCTTTTGACCACTAGCACGAGTTCGCCTTGGCAGAATGTTCTCGGCCTAGTCAATCTCTCATATGAACGTGTCATCTTTGCTTTATAAGCCTCCAGATTTTGTAGCGCTATGAGCCGGGGTATCGAGCTCCTCAAGTCGAAGGTGAGCATTTTCCTTGTTTGTTAGCTCGTAATGAACTGCCACTCGTAGAGAGGGTAACTCTATCTCGAGGGGGAGTACCGTTTCTGTACCGAATACCAATGCGTACGGCGTTGTGTTCATGGCCGTTTTGAACGTAGTTCGATACGCCCAGAGAGCTTCATGCAGTCTCTCATGCCAGTCCTTCTTATTTCGAGAAACCGTCTTTTTCACGATCTTCGTCAAGGTCTTGTTGAAAGCCTCAGCTAGACCGTTAGCTCGGGGATTATAGACTGAAGAGTATCTCCAGTCTATGTTATACTGTTATGCGAAGCGGCTGATCTTATGGCTTCTATAGGCTGGTCCATTATCGGAGATAATCCGTCGCGGAGTGCCGAACCGATAAATGACGTGTGTCTTGAAGAAATGGAGGATATTCTCTGTCTTCACTTCCCTTAGCGGTACCGCTTGTGCCCATTTGGAGAAGTAATCAGTTGTCGCCAAAATGAATCGATGTCATCTGGACAATGCTGGTTCGATAGGGCCAATTATGTCAGTTCCCCACATTTCGAACGGCCAACTAGCCACTGTTGGATGTAGTGGATTTGGATACTGATGGATAAAGTCCCCGTGAATCTGGCACGAGTGGCACTGCTTCGTATATTCGAGGCAGTCCTGGATCATCGTGGGCCAATAGTAGCCCATCCTTTTGATCTTCAGCTTCATCTTCGGCCCGGCTTGGTGAGAACCGCAGAGTCCGTCGTGAGTTTTTTGGACGACTCTCTCTGCCTCTTCAGGTCCCAGGCATCTTAACCATAGAGAATCAAATGATCTTTTATACAGGGTATCATTGACGAAGGCAAAAGATAGAGCTTGCTTTATGAGCTGATGTTTTGAGGACGCATCTTCAGGTGTTCGACGGGACTCGAAGTAGTCTATAAAGGCTTCTCTCCAATCCTCGGCCTTTTCCTGGTCTTTTATTTGTAGGGTTGCTTGCTCGGTTGCGCCCTTTTCTTCGGACGACTCCGGAGATATTTCTGCCGGTGGGAGAACCCGACGACTTTGTACCACGATCCTCACGTCATCGAGGTTTTCGTCAGCCAGTTCTTTAGCGAGCTTGGCTAATGCATCCGCTTTGTTATTTTCCGCACGCGGTATACTTTCCAAGGTGTAGGAAGGAATTTGAATCAGCAGTTGCTATACTCTCTCGCCGTACTTCACCAACTCTGGCTTGCACGTTTAATAGTCACCGTTTACTTGACTAACGACCAGTTGGGAATCTCCATATATGAGGAGGTTTTCAATTCCCATGTCGATAGCGATCTCGAGACCTGCTATCAAAGCTTCGTACTCGGCTTCATTATTCGTCCTTGGCTCTATTAAAGAGAAGGCAAAGCGCATTATCCCTCTTTGTGGAATCACGAAGATGAGGCCTACCCCTGATTTGATTATGGGGGTGCTTTGTTTGCGCTTTTTCATGGAAGATGCTCCATCGAAGTAAAGTTCCCATTGGATATCATTTTCTCTTCTCTCCCCATCAATTGTGTCAAACGCGTGTTCGTCTGGCAATTCGCAGTTCAAGAGAGAGTCGGCGGGTATCGGATGCTCAGCGAGGAAATCGGCGATGGCCTAGCCTTTCACTGCCTTAAGAGGCCGATAAGTTATCAAGAACTCCATTAAAAGCAAGGCCCATTTAGCGAGCCGCCCCGTCAATATGGCCTTTGACATCAAATACTTGAGAGGATCTACCTTTGATATGAGATGGACCTCATGTGCCAATGCATAATGTCTGAGCTTCATTATCACGAAGATCAACGCCAAGCAGTGTTTTTCGATGGGGGAGTAGTTGCTTTCGGCCCCCAGGAGAACTCAACTCAGATAATAAAGGGCTCTCTCTTTCCCTTGGTCGTTTTCTTGTGCCCACAACGCGCCTAAAGAACCTTCGAGGGCTGTTGTGTACAGGACGAGAGGTTTTCCTTTAACGGGGGCGGCCAGCACTGGCGGATTCTGCAGGTATTGCTTTATTTCATCCAGTGCGCTTTGACATTTGTGATCCCAGACGAACGGAGTTCCCTTCTTCATTAGGTGATTGTAAGGATGGCACTTGCCGGAGAGATTGGCTTTAAATCGCCGGATATACGCGAGCTTCCCTTGGAGAGACCGCAGTTGCTTGAGAGTCCTTGGTGGATGCATTTCCATGATCGCCTTGATCTTCGACGGGTCTATCTCGATGCCTCGGTGTCGGACGACGAATCCTAGGAATTTTCCCGAGGAAACTCCGAACGCGCATTTAAGAGGATTCATCTTCAAGTTGTATTGCCGAAGGCGTTGAAATACGATCTTCAGATTCTCTAGATGTTCCTCATATGATTTGCTTTTAACTACGAGGTCGTCGATATAACATTCGACGATTTCATGGATGAGGTCGTCGAAAATCTTCGTCATGGCCCTCTGATAGGTGGCACTGGCGTTCTTTAGACCGAAGGGCATCACCTTATAGCAGAATATGCCCAAAGGGGTCCGGAAGGTGGTATGCTTCTGGTCTTCTGGATGCATCTCTATCTGATTGTATCCTGATGATCCGTCCATGAAGGAGAAAACTTCGTGAGTGGATGTGTTATCTATCATCAGCTCAGTGACTGGTACTGGAAATTCGTCCTTTGGGCAAGCTTTGTTGAGATCCCGAAAATCCACACATATGCGCACCGTCCCATTTTTCTTCATCACCGGGACGATGTCGGCGATCCAATCAGGATATTGAACCTCTTGGATAAAACATGAGTCGATTAGTTTCTTGACCTTGGCATTGATGCTCATCTCAAGCTCGAGCCGCATTCTTCTCGGTGCTTGTTTGATCAGTTTGACGTCCGGAGATATTGCCAATTTGTGTACAGCAATCTCTGGATCTAGTCCTTGCATCTCGGAATAGTTCCATGCAAAGCAATCTTTATGCTGCATGAGCACGCTCTTCAGCGTAGACACCCTTTCTTCAGACAGCAGCTCACTGACGAATGTCGGCCGCGGATCACTTGTCGTCCCTAAATCAATTTTCTTGAGATTATCTGCAATAGTATGTATTCCATCTTCCAGCTCTTTTGGCGCCGGTGAAAATTCTGAGATCACCTCGTCATCATTGTTTTCGAAGCACCAGGGGAGGTCATCCATATTCTCGGGCTCTTCTTTTAACAATGTTATCGCGTGACAGGTACGAGATCGTTTCCAAGATCGATATTGATCTGGTTCTACTCTCGTTATACGCGTCGCTTTCGGTTCATGCTTCTGTGGCGAGCTTACCCTCCAACTGTTGGATAGCGCGAACCTGCTCTGTTGATATTGGTCTTCGACCCAGTTCTTGAAGGTGAAGCAGTCTTCGAGAGGATGTCCTATTGCTTGGTGATAAGAGCAATAGTCTGGGTGGGAGATCTCGTTCGCCTGCTCGGGGTGCTTGGACTCCGGTAGTGTCATCATCTGATTCTTTACGACGAGATTGAATATCTTCTTTGTCTTATCTTGGGGAAAAGAATATTCCCGGCCCATCTTCTTTATAAGGGATGGATCCCGGCTGCTCGACCCTTGCTCGCGTGGCTTCTCGGACCTGCTGGGCTGCTGTCGAACGTTTCTTCTGTTCTTTGGTTTATTTTTGCCTCTGCGCCGGGCCTTTTGTATGACGGGCTGGCGACGAGGAGCGTTGTCATTCTTCGCGGCCTGTTGAAGGAGGCGCTGCGTTCTGGCTTTCTCGTAAATGGCCATTTCGCGGCTATGGTCATCCCGGACCTTCTGACTTGCTTCTCTTATCAGCTTGTCCATCTATTCTTCAAACGACAGACTTGACGTTTTGATGGCGGGACCTTGTTTTGGTTCAGGATCAGCGTCTTTTAACAGAATGTCTCCTTCTTCATCGAAGTCATGTATGACGTAGCTGTCATGGACTCGCTCTCGTTTTTTGGATTGAACATATCCAAGCCCGATCGTTTCCATTCTTCCGTTGGGCAACTTGCGCTGAGTTCCGGGGACATCCCAAATCCTGTTGTAGAACCGAGCTTGTCGAGTGGTCTGTTTGGAGGGTACACCTTGGCGTCTCAACAGCCTTTTCAAGCCTTCTGTGTAATATCTAGGCAGACGGATGGGCTGAAGCCTGTCAAGTGTAGAATCCGCGCCATGCCAAATTTCTTTTTCCACTTTGGTTTCCCCGGATCGGTAGAATAGGATCGCCTTTTCACCCTTTTGCCTGGGGGGGGCATGGAATGTTTGCAGTTCTTGCACACTATAAGTATTAAGTGCATCGAGCTCTTTGTAATGCTCTTGTGGAACCATGGCAACTTGCAAACTTTGATCTTCGTCGGTGAAGATTTATATCGACGGCCGAACAGAGAATACAACATTGACCTCATCTTCCGAATCGCTGCCGAAGATCAACATAGGGATGGACGGTCCCGGCTTGTCGCATTGGGGTGGCCCTGAATAAAATATCTCTTCTTCCCCCTTGGTATCACTCTCGAAGACCGGAATAGTGGTGATAGGTTTGTTCTTCGGTTTTTGACATCTTTCCGTGTCCTCGAAATCTGGTAAGAAGTATTTTGTATCTTCGTACTTTCGGACTTCATTCACGGAGAATGGGTTCAACTCTCCCGTTACGGTATACTCGAGACCGTCCTTGAAATACTTCATACACTGATGTTGTGTAGAAGGGATGATATTATACTCGTGTAACCAAGGCCTGCCGATCAAAGCATTGTAGCATGTCTTGGCGTCAATGACATGAAACTTAATATCCGTGACAAGCAGCCCAAACCGTAGTGTCAATATTACAGACCCAAGCGTTCGTGATGACTGAGAGTAAAACCCGGAGATGGTGATTTTATCATGAGTGAGGTGCTGAACGCTCATGCAGATTTCTTTCAACACTTTCATATTGAGGAGATTGACGGAGGACCCATTGTCGACCAGGATTTTGCCTATCTTGATATCATGACAGTATCCGGAAACATAAAGGGGACGGTTATGCTCGCACGTCCTAAGGAGGAGATCTTCATCGCCGAAGGTGATGTCGGCTGTGTGCACTTCTTCCAGTTCGTCCTTCATCTTTTCTTTAGCGAGGAAAGCTTGGAATTGCTCTGGCTCTTGTAATGCCTTCATCAATCAATCTCTTGTCTCTTTGGATAGCAGAAGGGCGTCGAGAATGCTTAGCTGTGAAGGTAATTTTCTCAAGTGTGTCAGAACGTTGTAGTCCACCTTACTTTTCTTCGGCGGGTCTTTGGCTGTCAGCTCTTCGACGGCTTGGTCATCAAGGGTGATATCCCCACAGATTCCCCTTATCTCTTCTATTTGATCCATCGTTCGAGGGCCCAAGATTCTTTTCGGACAGCGTACGATTGCGCAGCTGAATATTTTCACAGGTCTTTGGTTCTTCCTCTTTTCCCGAGGTGGACTCTTTAAAGAGAGGGCCAAGAGTCATTTCTTCGTCAAAATCGCTCCCGAAGGTGAGAACTTGTAGTCCCCCAGCGTCGACCATGTAACAGTTGCCGGTAGTTCTTTTACGCTCCTCGGTCGTATTTCTTTGCTCCCGACGAGTTTTGCGTTTCATCCGCTTGAAATTTTGCCGGTGAGCAACATATCCTTGCCACCATCTTTTAAAAGCATTGCACTCTTCGATGGGGTGCGCAATCTTTCGATAATATAAGCAGTAGCTAGGATGCATTTCCGCTTCACTAAGAATGTTTCCTTTGGAGGGTAGCAGTTTCATTCCTATTGATACAGCCTTGGCGAACCTCTTCCTCATCTTGAACCTGCTTTTATTTGCGGCGGATGTATTTTGATCTGGTGGGAGTGTTTCAACCCTTTCGTCTAGTCGCCGGCGTTTGGCTTTTTCAAATATGGCCATCTCACGCTCTCGAGCAGCTTTGCTTTTAAGAAGAGCTTCGTTCAGGAATGCATCAATCATTTCGTCAGATGGCCCTAGAAGTTCCGGGTCAGGACCTGCCCCCAGTTTCTCTGTGTAAGGAGCTTCTTCATCGTCTATCGACGAGTGAGAGATCACATAGCAACTTGCTACGTAATCTTCAGATTCATCCGACGAGTCTTCTCCATCATCTCCGTCCTCAAGGACGTGACTGAAAAATTCTTGGAGTGTGATTGGAGTCTGCGCCTTCTGGTTATACTCTTCCAGTGCGTCAATCTGCTTTTGCAGGTCCGTGCGCTTGTCACCAGGCTTCACGAGCTTCTTGGATTTCTTCTTCTTCTTCAAAGATTTTGACGGCTGGGTGTGAGCACTTTGACTATCACCACCAATTTTTGGAGTTGGGCACAGTTTCAGCATTCCTTTGATAATCTTGGGTTCCAGCGGATTCTTCCACCTGATCGCCGGGCATGTTTGGAGATCGTTCAGCATTTTTTTAGTTTTGGTTGAAAGAGCGACCTCCCATGGAGCTTCTTCTACGAAAGAACACGATGCCCCCGGTGTAGCCGTCTTCTTGGGAGCGTGTGGCTGCAGTGGGTTCACCTTCCAATTCTCAGACAGGGCAAATTTGCCCTGTTGGTATTGATCTTCAATCCAGCCTTTAAAGACGAAGCAATTCTCAATTGGATGGCTTACCGTTTGATGGTAGGGGCAATAATTATGACTATTAGCCTCGCTGGGTCGCAACGGTCATTTTGGATTTGGCAGATTGATGAGCCTGTTGCGCATCGCTAGCTCGAACAATCTCTTCGTTTTGTCCCGAGGAAACGAATAAGGGCGCTTCATTTTCTCATTATAGAATTGCCACCTCTCGTCTAGGCGATCAGTTAGTTTTGGGCCACTGGGTTGCTGTTGAGTATTTGCGACAAAGGTCGCTTTCCCTTTACCCTTTTCATTTCGTGGCTCCGGCTTTGGAGGAGACGGTCTATGACCCATCTGGTCCATTTGGGCCTGTTTATCGATCAAGGCCTGGAATGTGGTCGGCTTGAAGAACATCATGAATTGGGAAATAGTTGCCTGAGGGTCAAGAGTGCCCACGAACATGCCCACTGCCAGCGCTTCCTCGATGGCTGCTCACATTTTGATCATAAATTTCGCCACCGTATTGCATATTGTACCCAAGTTTCGCCTGGCTTCACTTTGGCGTTAATTAATGCAGTAATCGGGGTACGCTCGCTAGCGCTCGTGAATCTCTGCGTAAACAGCAGTTCCATCTCCGCAAATGTCATGACAGGGTCGTTAGGAAGTTCAAAATACCACTCGAATGCCGTCTCCAACAAGCTACCAAAAAACTGGCGGAGCAGAAGTTTATCGTCACCCCCAGTGTTGCTGCACAAGGCTCTGAATTGAGCGACATGTTGATGTGGATTCCCCGTCCCTTTATATACATGAAATTTAGGGATCGTATATCCCGGCGGGTATTTTATTTGGTCATACCAGCCTGGATATGGTCGCCCAGTTTTAACAATTTGGCCGGCCGCTTCATTCGCCTGGTGAGCTCGTATTTGCTGAGCAATATAGTCATCCAGAGCGGCCTTGGAGATGGTTTCCTCTTTGGCTGCTGAAAGAGTCGGAGGAGGGTTCGACGTCTCCCCTCTGTCATCTTCAATGATAATCGGGGGGTCTTCAGCTGGAGGTTCCGGCTGTAACATCATCCCAGTCATGTCTTGGAACAAGAGAGCCGTTCGTTTTATATTGGATGCCTGCTCCACCGCCTCTTTTTCTTTCCTCTCGAGCATTCTGCGGAGGAACTCGGTATCAGTTTCTTGTTCCCGATGCTGCTCCGAGGTTTCTGGAATTTCTCTTGGCCCAGTAAGTGCGTCCATTGCAGTCAACATCTCCTGAAGTTTCTGCTGCTTTTGTTCCTGAGCCTTTGTTATCGATCGGGTAAGCGGTCGATGGCCCGTAGAAGCACGGCTTTCCTCTTTCCCGAAAGTCATATAAACAGTATGCACCGCCATGCCCCCAGACTTGGGGCGTTTAGATTCAACATCTTTGCGGCTTGCCGTATTTATGGTAGCTTTCTCTGGCCTCCTTCTCTTGTGAGCGGTTGACGCTGTGGGAGCCGTTGCAGTGGGCACCCAGACGGCTGTCGCCTTTGGTGGCTTGACAGGATGATTTTCTCCTCGTTGAGCTTTAAGCTTCTGAGAGTAGTCCTGGTTAATCACCGATTCCTGGACCTGTCGCCAGACTTTGTAAATTTTGGAGGACAGCCGCTGAGGGGGCTGCTCTGGCTTCTTCTCTGTAGAATTCTCCACGGGTAGAGGAGATCTCTTTAGCACGGCAGTTGGAGCGTTCTTACGAACCCTCCTAAGCGGTTCGAAACTGTTCCCAGTTGGAACAGCAGCATTGATTTCCACCATGAGAGCTGGCGGAGTTAGTCCAGAAAGGGAGCTGCCCCCAGCCTTCCTTACTCGGCGCCAGTGACGACGGCGCGCATGTCGTGCGGATAGAGTTGGTTCAGCTATGGGGATGGCTTCCTCATGCCCCCTGTCTTGACGGAGGGTTGTCGCCGGTGCCAACCTTTTGAAGACTGACATTCGTCGAGAAGTAATGTCCAACCTATCGAATACTGACCTCTGGGCAGAGGTGGCTTCGCCTGGAGCGGGAGCCGGAGTGGCCAGCCTTGTGAAGACTGACTTCTTGTCAGGAGAAGCCTTTCCGATGATTTCGTCCGCTTGAGCCGGGATGGCTGCTTCAGGTATTGCGGGCTTGTTGGCGTTCTGGCTCAGTCTGTTGAAAACTAAGGCATTGGGCTTGGGCGACCTATTGAGAGGGGCCGTGGCAGTGGTAAGTCGATCAAAGACCGACTTCTTTGGGGCTTCCTGCGGCAGTATTGGGGCATTGAAGCGTATGGGTGGGATCATAGTCCCAAAGAACAGCCCGGTGGTGGCCTGAGTTACTTGGTCCACCGGCATTGTGAATAGGGAGGCCGCCTGGGGCCCATAGGTTACACCTCCAGATGAGGCGAAACGGGAGTTCCAGTTGCAGCTGGAGCATTTTATGCAAGTGGAAGTCATTGATCTTTCGTTTTCCGCACGGAGCAAGACACCAAATCTTAGTACCTCGAATCCAAGGGCAACCACATCAAACCGCGATTCGTTCGCGAACACGACACACGAAGTGTGGAGTGGAAAGAGGAAAAGGTCCCACCGGGCGTGCCAGAATCTGTTCCCCGCCGAAAACCGGAGACGCGATAAATGTCTTACCTGAATTTTGGGGCAGATGCTAATTGGTGCTATCCGTCCATCTCCCCGAAGATGCCAAGTTGATTTATGGCACCATGTATCGAAAGTTTAAACGGATGCGGCCGATGTAGCAGACTTCGTTGGATTCCCCCTCGTTGAGGGGTTTTTGATTGTGGAGACGTTTTTCCCCGCAGGCGCAAGCCCCTGCAGTTAATTACGCTACCGCATCGCGGTAGCCACTTTCTCCTTCTCCAGATGGTCACTTCGTGTCGTGTGTGTTTGTTTTGTTTTTTGGTTACCCGTGGATTGTATACGGAGACTAATTTATATTGTCGCCCGTAGGGCGTGAATTAGTCCAAATCCGTATTTTCTTAGATTTGGGTTTGGGTTGGGTTTAAGGATACGTTAGTCTCATTTGAGACTAAGATCAACTCAAACGTTTGTTAAGGATATGTTAGTCCAATTTTAGACTAAGATCAACTTAACGGGATCATTTAGATCCAACAAGAGAGTATTTGGGCTTTATTATTTAGTTTAGGGACGCTGCGGTCCATAATTAGTTTAAGGACATCTCGGTCCGTTGTTAGTTTAAGTACATCTCGGTCCATTGTTAGTTTAAGGACATCTCGGTCCAAGTTTAAGGACATTATAGTCCGTGGGTTTAAAGGGACCCTACAGTCCGGTTTAAAGACGTTATAGTCTGTGAAATATGTGTGGTTATTGGGACCCGTCACCTCTCTGAAGACGTTGAAGGATTACAACGACAAATATCAAAGGAGTGAAGAGATGTACCCTCAAACCGAAGTTGATTAAGTGATCTTTAGTTCAATTTGGAACTAAGATCCATTAATTAGATTATGAGCACATTGGCTCAGTTAAATCTGAATTGAGGACTTATGGCCAATTTGGGCTAAGTCCAATTAAGTTTGAAATGTTTTCTCTTTGTTGGACCATTGAACATTTGTCTGGGTTCAGCCCCTCATCATTTAGCAATGCTAAACAAGAGTTTGAGGGCTCTGATAACATTTTCTGTCTTTGAGTGAGCATTAAACCCTTCATTATAGCTCTGGGTTTTACTTTGCATATCACATGAACTGATCAATTTTGAGATTCAGTTGAAGGAGGGGCTTGCCTCTGGAAAACTTAGCCACTTTGGGCTAAGATTGGCTTTAAAATAGTGTTAAACACTAGAGGACATCCGGTGGTCACGTGTCCTTACGTGATGCATTTAAAACAGTGTTAAACACTGGGGACAAAATGCTCAAAAATAGTGTTAAACACTAGAAAGGAAGGGGTCACGTGGGGGCACGTGAGGGTACCCAAAGATGGGGCCAGATCTCCTTTATTTTGTTCTCAGAACTGCAAAAAAAAACACTTTTAATTTTCTGGCCATCACGTGTTGGCACGTGATGGGTATTCATGTATTGATTATTAACATGTTTATTAAAGGTCACGTGAGGACACATGAGAGCGCCCAAAGCCTGTACTGCCTTTGCTTTTGTTCTCTCTGTTTTGGAAGTCACATGGAAGCATGTGAGGCATTGCCTCCAAGTTTTTTTCCTTCTCATTTTGGGGGATCTGTTTAGGGGTCACGTGGGGGCACGTGGCCTAGTTTTATTCTTTCTTTTCTGATCACTGAGGATTGGGGTCACGTGTCACCACGTGACCAAGTTCTTTACGTGCATGGAGAGTTTTCAAGTCTCTTGTTTTTTTAAGAATTAAATTCTCTGTAGTGTTAAACCCTAATTCTTTTTTAGAGGAATTAAATTCCTATGTATGTAGAAGAATTAAATTCTTATATAGGGTTAAACCCTAGTTCTGTCTTGGAGGAATTAAATTCCTATGAATTTGGAAGAATTAAATTCTCATATAGGGTTAAACCCTAGTTTTATCTTGGAGGAATTAAATTCCTGTGAATTTGGAAGAATTAAATTCTCATATAAGGTTAAACCCTAGTTTTATTTGGAGGAATTAAATTCCTGTGAATTTGGGAGAATTAAATTCTCTAAACTCAATTCTCCCTCTAAGTTTTGGATCTGCATGGCAGAATTTCCCCGATGAGAATTAAATTCTCAACCTGTGGGAAGATTTGCTTCTGCAGAACTTCAACCAGAGGAAGAACTAAGTTCTTATTCAAAAGAGTTAAACTCTTAGATTGAGAATTAAATTCTCTTTGTTTTATGGAGTTTAGATCTCTTTCCCCTTTCTCACCTAGAGTTTTTTTTCTTTGAGAATTAAATTCTCCTCTCTTTTCTCTCTATTGTTGCTTTTCTCCAGAAAATCAAAATTTCAAGATCCCAAAAATTCTCCTTTCTCTCCTCTCCTTGGCTCCTATTTATAGGAGAAGAAAAAGAATCAATTTTTTTAATGAATCTTTCATTGAAAGATTTTGGTTGCTTTTGTAACTAACATGATCTTTTAGATCACTCAGTGAATTTTATTCACCATTGGATTTTTAATCCAAAAGATATTCTGTTTGTTATTCTTGGTGAATTTTAGGGAAATATTTCCTTATATAAAATCTTTCTATAAATTGGTGATTTTAATCACCATTGGACTTTTAATCCAACGGTGCTCCATTTTACAGAGCACAATCCTTTTTTTATTTGGAAAGATTTAAAGAAATACTTTTCCAGTTAGGGTCTTTGATTTCCCTTAATTAGAATTTAATTCTATTAATTCAGAAGGCTTTTAAAGCCCATCACGTGTTGGCACGTGGTCCCAATGTTTGATCATTGAAATAGAATTTAATTATATCAATTAAAGAGCTAAGAGATCTGTCACGTGTTGGCACGTGACCCTCTTTTATTCAGAATTTAATTCTGCTTTTTAACAGAGCTAAGGAATCATCACGTGTCAGCACGTGACCCTTGGTCACGTGTGAGCACGTGATGCCCCATTGGGGTCTTTCCTTAGCTGTTTTGTTACATTTTTGTTTGTTTAGAATTTAATTCTATAAAGTAGAGATCACAGGAAACTATCACGTGTCAACACGTGATCCTTGGTCACATGTGAGCACGTGATACCTTATTGAGGTATTTCCTGATATTTTATCAGGGAACAGCTACGAGTTGAGGCTTGGGATTAACGCGCGGGGGGAACCGAGGGGAGAGGATGGATCTCGCGAGGCCTCGGCTGGCGGAGATCTTTACCGAGTATCACGAGCAGTGCTCTCTGCACGCCCTTCCTCCGCTGTTGTAATAATAATTTTTTTTCTTTTTTTTTTGCATGTATGCTGAGGAGCCCATAATACCCATTTTTTTTAATAAGATCTTTTTTACTTTCCTCGCAACGTTCTGTTGATCTTTATTAAATCGACAATAGCCATAGGGAGAGTTTACATTGCCCCAAAAGAAAAGTATAGGCTAATAGATGACCCTATCGGCGTGGCCCGAGCTTCCTGAGGGCTTGCTGGTCTCCGTGCTTGGCGCCGGGTACGAGGCATTCCGGGCGCCGGACTGGTCCTCCGTGAAGGCAAGCATGATTTGGCCGATGGTCAGCTCGGCGGGAGGAGGACGCTGCTCCTGCTCGCTGTCGGCCTGCCGTTTATCCCTTAAGTAGGCGGCGAGGTATCCCGATCGGATGAGTTCCTCGATGTAGTCCCGGAGTTGCTTGCAATTCTCGGTGGCGTGGCCCAGCGTCCGGTGGAAGGCACAGTATGGGCCCCGTGTCCGCTTTGAGGCCTGACACGGGATTGGAGGTAACTTGAAGAACTCTTCGCCTTGGGCCTCCTCTAGTAACACTGCGAGAGAGTCGTTGAGCGGGGTGTACTCCTGGAACTTCGGGTGATAGGGCTGCTGACGCTCCGGCCTCTCCTCCCGAGCCTTCTTCTTCTGGTCGGATCGTTCTGCCCGGGGGAGGTTCGCGTTCACCTCGGACTCTAGCTGAACCTCGCGCTCGGTCCACGCCTTGACCTCAGCCATGGTCTTAAGCTGTGCCAACGCAAAGGAGCGCATCCACTCCTTATGCCTCAGACCAGATCTGAGCGCCGTGATGACGGTCTTGTCCCGGTGCTCGGGAACCTCGAGGAGGGCGTTGTAAAAGCGGGTGATGTAAGTCTTGAATGTCTCCTTGTCTCCACTCTTAATTATGAAGAGGTAGTCGACCGTACGCTTCTGCCGACGGTTCCCAACGAAATGGCCGAGGAACTGAGTAGCCAGCTCGTAGAAGGTCGAGATTGAGCGAGTCTCGAGTCCTCGGAACCAGTCCCGGCCGGAACGGAAGAGGGTGGCTGGGAAGGCCCTGCACTGGGCGGCATCGGAATGGTCTGGTCTTTGGGGTCGGTTTTCCCGTTGAACAGAGAGACCTTCGGGGGTTTGTTGCGCGATGAGACGTGGACAGTGAGCAGTTCCTCGGTAAACGGATTGGTGAGCGAGTCGGCGGCGTACTCGGCCCCGTCAACCGAGAGGTGGCCTTCCCGGCGCATGCCCTCGATCTTCTTCTCGAGGGCGTCGAGTCGGCCGTGGTACCCCGAGGACTCGGCGCCTCGTGATCCCTGGCCTCTGCTGTGGGAGACCTGCGTCTGGGCACGGCTCCGGTTCCTCTCGATGAGTTTCCTCAGATCCCCGGGCGCAGTGGCTTTCGAGCCGTCGTGGCGAGCCCCTTCTGTGCGACCCCGTCGGGGGAGAGGGTGTCGGTCATGCTCGTGGGCAGGCGAGGTGACCGACATCTCCTCAGGGGGGCAAGGGTCGCGAGGAGGTTCGAGGCGTGGTGCTCCGGCGGTGGGCCTGGGGGTGGAGCCGCGAGGCGCCCAACAGGCCTCAGGGAGTATCGGTCCGTGAGATTCGTGGTCAGGAGTCGCAGCCTGCCGGTGGTCGGCCGTGCCGACGGGGGCAGAGCATTTCGGAGGCGGAGGAGCAGCGATCTGGGGCCCAGGCCCGGCCGTTTGGGCACGGACGAGCGCCTCCACAAGGGACTGTAGCCGATCTATTCGGCTGGCGAGAGCGTAGATGATGGTCGTCGGAGGGGGTTCATCCGCGCCTCCGGTGAAGGGGAGGCGGCGGCTGGTACCCGAATCTTCAGGATGGTCGCTTACCATGTGGACGGAGATCGGAAGGCCAACTTTGTTTTTGTGGAGTTTGTGTTCCCATAGACGACGCCAACTGATGGAGGTCCTTTTCAGATCTCCTTCAGATGTTGTCTTCCGTCGATCTCCCGATGGATTCTGGCGGGGATCCCCTGTTGTGTGTGGGTCTCAATGGGTTTTGAGGAGATTTGGTGATTGGAGGAGTTTGACGCCAAGTACCTGCAAAGAAGTCCCCGGGTGGTTTGATACCACCGAGGACCCTCCGACGATCAAGTTAGTACTAGATCCGAGCAGCGTAACGGCTAAGTGGAGTAAGAAAATGGCTTACTTGACCCTTCTGTGATGTGGGTTTATATAGTGGTGGAGGCACGCAGCAGCAGGCGCGAGAATCTCGCCGGCACTTACGCTCCCGACGTCACGCCCGCGTAGAGAGCGGATCGCCCATGAATGGGGATCGTGAAGGCGTGGAACGTCGGATGTTGCTGGCGGAGAATCCGCGCATGGCGAAATTCGCGGAGCGGCGGTTACGCCTATGAGCGGCGGAACTGGTCGGAGGACCGAGGAAGACGGCCTCGGCAAAGGGGCTCGGGGACGAGCGAGAAGGCCGAGGAGACTTATCTTGTGGCAGCTCGGGGCGAGCTGAGATGCCGAGGATGACAATCTGCGGGGAGCCCCGAGGAGGGCTAGCTTGTGCTGGCCGGTCAGGTACAGGGGTGGCATGGTCGGCCTTTGTGGGCCCTTTCTTCTGAGTTCTGGGACGTGCCATCCGCCACGTGTCCTGATCTTAAGGGTCGCCAATATTGAGCATTATCACGTCGGCTGAGGCATGGATAGCTTGCTTTTTTTAAGGCAATCCGTACCACCGCGGTGAGAATTCTTCACCGATGCAGTGGATCTCGACACGTCGCTCCCGGGATATAATAGCCAACAAACAACACCGTTTCACTCTTTGTTTCTGCACAAATTAAGGAGCAAGAGCTCTAGGCTACACATTTTCTCTACCCATAATGTTATAGATCTACAATTCGTACAAGAATACAAAAAATATATATATAAAATATAGATATATAGGTTTTTACATGAGATTAAAGTCGTACCATAAGATACAAAAATAATTGAGAATCAATATCAATTAAAACAATTTATTCATGATTTTATTAGTAAGCTGCAGAGCCCAAACCGCCACCAACATAAAATAATCATGAAGGCAATAGGTTATAAGTATGCTAAATAATACGTAGCCATAAACATAATAATGGTCAATCAATGGTAATTACTCAAGTTAAATGACCATGAAGCCATGGAGCCATAACTGCCATATAGGTAATTATATGACAAATAAACCAGGTTAATGGTCATATATGAGTTGATTGCACATCTCATAATAAAAGAGTCAAGAACAAATGACCAAGACCAACATGCATATATTTTATTAAAATTCCAACAATTTTTCTCTCCAAAAATACTTTTTTCTTCCCATCAAAAATCCAATTTCCCGCCAAATATACTTCTTTCCCGTCAAAATCCTCTAAAATATCCTTCTACATTAATGTAATATAAAGCAATTGCATGTAATATCCAAGTATGTATTGCATATAACATCTATGTAATATCTAAGTGGTTGCTTGTAATATCTAAAGTACGCTCAAGACGAGATAAGGGTATTTTTGTAATTGCATTACAGATAAAATAGAAGGTCTAAATGAAAAACAACCTATGGATTTTTACACAAAGATTGAATAGTAGTCCCTTCCCAATAATTTTAAACCAGAGGTTTTTAGATAACTCTCGAGCGGGCTGAGGCCTTTTGACAATTTACCCTAAAAATAAAGGTTAGAAATATCATTTTATAATATACTTAATGACATGATTTTTTTTTGGTGTCAAGAATGCATACTTAAAGGTGGTTTTCGCTAACGGAAAAAAACCACCGGTGGTTTCGTAAAACGGTCAAATCATAGGATGTTTTTTGGTAAATTCAACTTGTCTTTATGTCCAGCATTTATAGGTAAAATTTATCTCTTGCATTAAACTTTTTCCTTTTGAACCATTTGAAGTGAAAGATTACATTTACTCAGATATTCAAATTTACTATCAGACGTAAATTTACCTTGAGGCTCCCAATGAGTAATTTCATAAACAAGTCTAGACTGTGCGCATTTTATGAAAGTAAAAGCTGCACCTTTATTCAGCAAAATTTAGATATAACAAAAATTCGTATCGTATCGAGCTTAATATAATACTATTATAACAAAAGAATAGTTAAATAGAATATGCATTTATTATTATAGTTTTAAATGATTTTCTTTACTATTATTATGCAAACTCGTTTGTGAGTCTGTCATAATGTGCAGATGTACATGCCATCTATTTTATCGAAATGACATTACTTCTATTATTCTTGCTAAATCATCGTTCAAGAGCATAAACAAGAAAGAGACCTCATGACACCGATTTATTTTTATAAAAGATAAAAGATGTATCGATCTTTTTAAAATTCTCCTAGGATGTATAATAATGAGGAGAATTGATAGGTTTCCATTGAAAATAAAATGAAGTAGTACTTAGTAATTCACAGTGAACTGAAGCTAGGTTGGATATACCGAAATAATAAAATTGGACAAGTAATACAAGTGCCGGCATATTCTTTGGCACAACCCAAATTTAACCATGCACAGCAACAACTCAAGTGCAACATCCAAACACAAGAAACCAAAATCAAAGCATTGGAATTGGACATGAACACAACATAATCCAACAAATTAAAACTCCTAGATCATTGTGATCATCCCACTGCTGGAACTAATTAAAGAGACTAAGATAGAGACCATGAGTTGTCCTTTAAATACCAGAATGTTTGGAGCCTCTCTCTGATCTCAACAAGGGGAAAAAAAATTAAAGGTAAAAATGGAAAGCTTTTTGCTTTGCTTTGCTCTTGTGCTAATATCATTGAGCATTAGCTCACAAGCAAGCAATAATGAGAAAGCTTTCTTCATATTTGGAGACTCTGTTGTCGACCCTGGCAACAACAACTACATCGAGACCATCCCCGAGTTTAAAGCCAATTACGCACCCTATGGGAAAACCGGCTTTTTCGATACGCCTACGGGTCGATTCAATGACGGCCGCGTTATGGTAGATTTCATCGGTAATTTCCAACATTTTTGTATTGTTGACATAGCTAGTAATGCATGGTACGATTTGGTTTATGTTCTTTTCTCCATATATGTGTGTGTGTGTGTGTGTGTGTGGAGAGAGAGAGAGAGAGAGAGAGAGAGAGAGAGAAATATTTTTTATTTACAATTTAGACTTAGAAACAAATGCTGTATTTCCTAGTAATTTCAATAAGATTTGGATTATATTTCTTTTAAAAAAAGGATTTGGATTATTTTTCCTTTTAGAAATAGAGGCATATTGCAGACATTTTAATTCTTATTGCTTTTGCATGCTTGTTCAAGAAAGTCAAATAAAATTTAATATTGTTCTCCATAGGATAAATTAGAATAAATTACCTTTCAGTATTGTTGATTTTTCATTAAACCACGTTTAACTATTGTTGTTTTTTCACTAAACTGCCTTTAAAAATATAGTGCCGTGAGCTTCCATAAAGCGTTGTAGTTAAGGGTGTTTAAGTGAAAAACGCTCCGATAAAAAAACAAATTTTAGAGGAGTCTGCAGCATTCGCAAATAAACTTTAAGGTGATTTAGTGAAAAACATGCATAGTCAGTAGAAGTTCTGTAGTATAAAACTGGTCTTGATCTTATCAAACATTAATTAATATAACTTATTCGAATATGAATATATTCGATAACTAAATAACAACTATATAAGATCCTCGAAATTTTCCATTCATTGAGCTAACAATATGATAATACATTAATCTTGTGCAGCTGAATATGCAAAGCTTCCGTTGATTCCACCGTTCATGCAACCTTCCGCTAAATTTACAAACGGTGTTAATTTCGCATCAGGAGGAGCCGGTGTCCTTCCTGATACCAGTCCAGGACTGGTACGAAAAATCTCGATAAATAATTAACAGCTCTCTTTATATCAATTTCCTACCATAATAGTATTTTTTTTTATTGACTGATTGTTTTTCTCCAGGTAATTAATTTTCAAACTCAGCTCAAACAGTTTGAAGAGGTATCAAGCACTCTAAACACAGAACTAGGTGAAGCCGAAGCTAAAGAACTAATCGGTGATGCGGTTTATTTCATTAGCATCGGTAGCAACGACTACATTCTTAGCTACTTAGGCAGTGAAAGGCATCGCGAGACTTATACCCCCGAAGAATTTATCGGGATGGTGATTGGCAATTTGACACAATCAATCCAAGTATGTACTATTGCACAAATTTTCCTCAAGGCTAGATTACAGGAAACTGCCCTTGATTATCTCCAATTCGCTAAACTATCTTGAAGTTCTGTTTTACAGTAAACTTCCTTGATCTTTGATTTTAAGATTTTCATTAAAATGCCTTTTAAGTGTAGAGCTTTAATGGAGCTTATTGTAAAAAGAAAGTAGATACATTTGAGGGTATTTTAGAGTAATTTAGCCTTTATTTAATATATTTTCCGAAATTCTACTGAAAATCTTTTCTTTTCAGGATTTATATGAGAAAGGAGCAAGAAAATTTTATCTTCTGAGAATAGCCGATTTGGGTTGCTTGCCTACATTTAGGGCAATGAATCCTAATGCTGATGGTAGTTGTTTCGAGGCCGCATCTCAACTTGCATTGGCTCACAACAATGCACTATCAGCTGTTCTCACTAGCCTCGAATTTGTCCTGAAAGACTTCAAGTATGCGAATTTCGATTTATATGCATGGCTCGATGACAGGGTCAACAACCCGGATAAATTTGGTACAAAATATTCTCTATCCTTGTATCGTTATTCATATGAAACCCTAAATTACACTAAACTACCCTCGTTTTTATTTTATTATGAGAAGTGGAAAACGCTCATAGCTAAGGGTAGTTTAGTGTAATTTATCTCGAAAATATAGATATTTATGATATGTTCTTTCTATCCAGGATTTAAAGATGGGATAAATGCATGTTGCGGAGCGGGCCCATTCGGGGGTGTATATACTTGCGGAGGGATGAAAAAAGTAAAAGAATACAAATTGTGCGAAAATGTCGAGGATTACGTATGGTTTGATTCGATCCATGCAACGGAGAAAATTCATGAACAATTTGCGAAGGCGATTTGGAGCGAACCCGCGACGCCCGGAGCAAACACATTGGAGGATTTGTTCTTCTATAATGAGAAGATCAAAGTTGGAGATGTAGAGGATGATAGAGATGAGCTGGGGAAGTTCGCTCACATGGCTTGATGCTTTTGTCTTAATTTAAGTATGATGGTTTTGGGCTTTGAAATAAACTTTTTTTGGTGTCAATGGATTTGTGCCTTTTAGGGGACAAGTGATCTCCTTGATGAACCAGGTTCCTTGGCCTTTTGCTTTATGCTGTGTAACTTTCATGGTATGATGTTGTGAAGGTTGAAAAGGCAGGATTTGGAGACATGTAAAGACATTTCCAAATCTAAACCCCTACCCCCCTCTCTCCCTACCCCCACACCAAAACAAAAGACAAAAAGACAAAAAAAAACACCCAAACAAAATCTAACAAATTCAAATAAAAATATATAAAAATAATAATCACACAGGCAGTGTAAACAAGTGGATTAGGATAGCTTCTTTAAGTTTTTTTCTGACCAGGATGAATCCCGGTCTTTGGATTTCCCTCATAACCCCACACAACCATGAGCCTCCTTACTTTTCAGTAATATCGACCGTCCGATCTTCAAAGCATGGAAAAAACAGAGCAAGGAATCCGATTCCTTCACTCAACCACCAAAGACATAAAAGTGATGGAATACATGAAAGGATTTGTCATGTAAGTGTAAATGTTTAGTTCTTAATTTTTATTTATGTTGAGATATGTGTGCATAACATAGCCCCACATTAGAAAAAAAATATAAGAGTTGCATGGGTATAAGATGTAAGAAGGGACAAATCTCAATAAGTTTTAAGTCTTATTGATGGAATTTATTTATATCAAAAGCCCGTATACACTTATATAAATATAAATATTGTCTCGCTCAGTCGTTCGTATATAATTAAATTTAAGAGGGTATATGAGATTGCGGCACCTTTTTTAAAAAGAGGCTCATGCCTCAAACACAAATTACCTCCATGATTTTCACCGATCCAAACCGTAAAGACCTCAAGATTTTTTATACATGGATCGGTGAAATACATGGGGTAGGTGTCATAGTGGTTTCATGAAACAAAGATCAACATAGCCGGTTTAGATCGGTGAAATACATGAGATAGGTATGTTGGTGTCACGACCCGAAGGTACAACACGACTGTCACTTAAATTACGAAACGTCCCAAGACGCAACGTAATCTAAGTAAGCCAAAACCCAGAAATCTAAACCATTAAAAGCAACAGAGTGAAGGAAAACCTAGTTAAAGAAAACGATTTTCAACAAAATAAGTCGCACTAATCATTTTAAAAACATTACAATATTTCTCAAAAATTTCGGTAGTCTCCTTTGTAAATACTGGCCCCCAAACGGGTACAACACAAGAAAATACATATGATCAAGAATAAAGGCATCCCCAAGCGGGAGCTAGCTCTTCGCCAGAAGCGGAATCACAACCACATGTAATGAATATATCATAATAATGTGAAATAAGTATAAAATATAAAAGCATCACGTCGGCTCATATGAGTATCGACACCAAAAACCACAAAATACAAGTCTCACAAGTCTTACCGACTAGTCCAATATGTAAGGGTAGATGGAGTATACTAGATACAAATAAAATACACGATGAGAGCAAAAGAAAATCCTCTCAAAACCCCACCTATGAGCAAGCTGCAAGCCGAAGCAAACGAAGCGGAATGGAAGATACACCCGCCGCTACTGTGCTGACGGGTCAGACCTGCAAGATACTGTGGCACAACGGGGATGAGTTGCCAACTCGTAAGTAGTAAGTAACATCTAATAAAGCTATCGTAAGCATGTACGCAATGCGTCACAGCCTACATATACCGATATGATGCAATGCACTAGTATGTGTACAACATGAATGCATAAACACATGAAACCTGAATATGTTTGATACGAGAAATCTGTATTCTTATTTTAGTTAAACTTTTGTGAACTAACTGAAGTATCATCAATGAAATCAACTGAAATCCGTGTCAGGTATCGACACTAAATATGCATATCTCAATGCCTCAATATCTCAATGTCTCGACATCTCATTGTCACAATATCTCAATATCTCAATATGCTGGGCTCCGTCAGTCCGGATCGGCCCAAACCACCAAAACAAAAGACAAAAAGACAAAAAAAAAACTAAACAAAATTTAACAAATTCAAATAAAAATATATAAAAATAATAATCACAAACGTAGTGTAAACAAGTGGATTAGGGTAGCTTCTTTAAGTTTTTTTCCGACCATGATGAATCCCGGTCTTTGGATTTCCCTCATAACCCCACACAACCAAGAGCCTCCTTACTTTTCAGTAATATCAATCGTCCGATCTTCAAAGCATGGAAAAAACAGAGCAAGGAATCGGATTCCTTCACTCATCCACCAAAGACATAAAAGTGATAGAATACATGAAAGGATTTGTCATGTAAGTGTAAATGTTTAGTTCTTAATTTTTATTTAAGTTGAGATATGTGTGCATAACATAGCCCCACATTAGAAAAAAATATAAGGCTTACTTGGGTATAAGATGTAATAAGGGACAAACCTCAACAAGTCTTAAATCTTATTGATGGAATCTACTTATATCAAAAGCCCGTATACACTTATATAAATATAAATATTGTCTCGCTCACTCGTTTGTATATAATTAAATTTAAGAGGGTATATGAGATGGCGGCTCCTTTTTTAAAAAGAGGCCCCGTCTCAAACACAAATCCATGGTGGTTTCATGAAACATAGACCAACATAGCAGGTTTGGATCGGTGAAATATATGGGATGGGTGTGGAGGGGGGGAGGGGTTTGTTTCATTTTGGCAAAAAGGGATGCCACCTCATGCCCTTTTTCCTATTAAATTTAATATGGTTTATCATGATCTCAAGAATATAAAACAGAGAATTTAATAATTTATTTATTTTATTGAAAAATATGTAGCGCAATGCATATTCTGTTAATCCATTTTACATATGTGTGCAATACTATATTTCTCGTCTCTCTGTTTTTGGGGAAAAGGATATTGCTTCTTTCTTAAGCCATAATGAAATTAAAATTCAGGATGAATTTTATCTTATGTCAATGACCGTGATGATCATTATTTAACATATGAGAAAAATGAATTTTGGCAACTTTTAAATGTTTTTTTTAGTTTAGTTTTACAATCATTTATATTAGGACTATACTAACTAGTATGCGGCATGTGCGATGCACTTGTGTATTTTGACATTAGAAAAATTTTAAAAGATTTTTACAGAATTAGTTGTAGAGATAAGGACGCGGGAATGAAGAAAGTTACAGAAATGACGGGAACCTAAAATTTTTGAGTTTGTGTGGAATTTGATATGGGTGAATAGCAACAATAACCCCCAAAATCTTCATATTTAATTTTTTTATTTCAGGTTTAATATAAATCAAAATTATCAATTTTTGACACATCAGCATTGTTGACGTGGCCGAAAATTAAATGAGTTTATTTAGCACCCGTACATCCTTCTTCGGTATAAACATAATAGAGATGAGAGTATATACATGAAAGGAGGATAGGTAACATATGAAGAGTTCAAAATGTAAAACATTATAGTGTTTCTTGCTGCATGAGACTTGATGAAGCAAACCTCAAGTTTGTTTGGGGTACTATATATCACAGTCGAAACAATCTATAAGCAAAATCATTAAAAAGATCTTAGAAAGGAGCAGCTACGATTATGCTTCTGGTGCAATCAGCATCACGGAAGAAAGGGCATCTAGCCATGGTGAAGATGTAGGCAAGAATGCATGAGAAGCAAACATGATCTTTTTTCCTCTCTTGTTTTTCTCAAGTTTTCATATCTTCAGTAATTTTTAATGCTTGCGGAGTTGCGTTTGAATATCAAACTTGGTTTAAAAGATCCATCATATCCGCTCTTATTTAAAGATTAGATTTAGCTGAGACCAAGGCAAACCCGACCTGATGAGCATCCCCTAAACGAGTTAACGTCCATTGCACGCCAAACACATGTGACATGTATAATGTAACACACGTACAAAATTTGCTTATAAAATAGGTTTTTTTCTGTTAGCCCCTCTCATACTTCAATATTTTTCTCTGTTCCCTCCTATAGTTAGTATTTACATGTATCCCCCTATACTTATAAGTTTACTCCTCCAGCCCCCTACTTCACTTTTGAAAATTATTCCTCCTCCTTCCTGACAGTCGCCGTCCCCGCCGCCGCCGTCTTCTTCCTTTTCTTCTTCAATCCATCGCATCTTTGTTCCTCCTCCTCAACGCCACCGCCACCACCACCGTCATCATCACCATCATCTTCCTCCTCCTTCTCTTCCACCCATCGCCTCCTTCTTCTTCCTCTTTCTTTTTATCGCCTCCGCCACCATCACCACCATCTTCTTCTTTCTCTTCTTCTTCAACCCACAACCGCCGCCGCCGCCATTCTTCTTCCTTCAAGAATGGCGGCGACGGTGGTTGTGGGCTGAAAAAGAAAAAGAAGAAGAAGGTGGTAGTGATGGTGGCAGTGGCGTTGAAGAGGAGGAGGAAGAAGTCGGTGTTGATGAATTGAAGAAGAAGAGGAGGAGGGGGAGAAGGAAAATGGTGATGGTGTTGACGGTGACGGGATTGAGAAGGGGGAGAAGGAAGAAGGTGATGTTGACGGTGATGGCGGGATGGGGGAGAAGGAGGAATAATTTTTAAAAGTGAACTGCATGAGTAACTTATAAATATATGGGGTTACAGGTAAATACTAACCATAGGGGGTATAGAAAAAATTATTGAAGTATGAAGGAAACTAACATAAAAAAACCCTATAAAATATCACTCCATAGCGTGCTGTGTTTAGATCTCACTTAATATTAGCCACAACATGATGACCAACATTAAGTTACAAATGATACGTTTTCTAATGTTCACCAAGATAATGAAGATCACAAGAGTTGATTAAGGCTTAAGCAGCAACATGATCGCCGCAATGAAAGCAAAATTAAAGGGGCAATGCTTCATGCACTCACAAACTTATCACCTTCGACAAATTCCAAAACGGGGCCACTGCAATAGTTGGTGCATTTGAAGTGGGTCCAAGATTCACTTCCTTTGTAAAAAGGGTGAATTTGACGACTTCTAGGGGATTCCACGTTCTCAATTATTGCCTCGCTCTCCCTTTCTCTCTCCTCCACGTGTGCGATGATCTTGTGGGGCCAACGCACCTCAGCCTCAGGATCTTGTGGCGTTGGGTGTGGTTGCTTTTTCGGGTGTGATCGGCTTGGATCCTAGAGGACATGCGGCGCTTGATGATGTCGCAGCTCAGGCTAGCCTTTCACATGATCCATCTGTGGGGGCCGCCTCTTGGGCTAGATTATGCGAACTACAGTTTGCCACGTGTATGAATATGAAATGAAGGAATGGGATCGCGGGTCGGGTTATGGATCCGAAGATGGTCGGCCCGTTTATTGTGGTCATATTTGCATTACTGGAACACGAACAAACACAAGTCTTTGTACCAAATTTTTAGGACCGGTTTCATTTTTCTGGTTATCTTTGTTACGGTTCATCAGTTAGATTGACTTGGTGAACGACATACATATTTTTCTTAAACTGTTGCAATTGCAATATCATATTTGTTCAAGCCTAGCTCCGGTCATCGTGTCGTCGTTGATTACAGTTTTTGTTAAGCCGTGTAACAAATGTCTCTTTTATCGATCTTTTTGTGTTTGTCCAAACCCTTTTTCCTTTGGAATCAGCCTGATGATGCTCTATATTGGCGATCTCCCAGATCAGGACACGTGGCAGATGACGTGTCCCGGAACTCAGAAGAAAGGGCCCTCAGGGGCCGACCAGGCCACCCCTGTACCCGACCTGCAAGCACAAGCTGGCTCTCCTCAGAGCCCTTGCAAATTGGCCTCCTCGGCCTCTCAGCTCGCCCCGAGCTACCACAGGACCAAGATGCCTCGGCCCTCCCGCTCGTCCCCGAGCTCTGCCGCCGAGGCCATCTTCCTCGGTCCCTCCGACCGACCAACTCCACCGCTCACAGGCGCAACCGCCGCTCCGCAAATCCCGCCATGCGCGGATTCTTCGCCGGCATCCCACGTTCCACGTCATTACGATCCCCATTAACGGGCGATCCGCTTATTACGCGGGTGTGACGTCGGGGGCGTAACTGCCGGCGAGATTCTCGCGCCTGCTACTGCGTACTGCCGCCACTATATAAACCCCCATCATAGAGGGGTCAAGTAAGCTTATTTCACCCCACTTAGCCGTTACTCTGCTCGGATCTTATGCTAACTTGATCGTCGGAGGGTCCTCGGTGGTACCAAACCACCCCGGGACTTCCTTGCAGATACTCTGCGCAAACTCCTCAAAACCACCAATCTCCTCAAAACCCATTGAGACCCACACGCAACAGGAGATCACCTCCAAGATTCACCGAGAGATCGACGGAAGACAACATCTGACGGAGACCCGAAAAGGACCTCCATCAGTTGGCGCCGTCTGTGGGAAACTAAAACTCCACAAAAACAAAAGTCGGCATTCCGATCTCCATCCACTTGGCATGCGATCACCTTGAAGATCCATGTACCAGCAGCCGCCTCCCCTTCACCGGGGCCGCCGATGAACCTCCTCCAGCGACCGTCATCAACGCCCTCGCCGGCCGAATAGACCGACTACATTCCATCGTGGAGGCACTCGTCCGCGTCCAAACGACCGGGCCAAGGCCCCAGATCATCGCTCTTCCGCCTCCAGAAGACTCTGCCCTCGTCAGCACGCATGACCACCGACAGTCTACGTCCGATGGCCACAGATCTCACGGGCCGATACTCTCCGAGGCCCGCTGGGCGCCCCACAGCTCCACACCAAGATCCGCCGCCAGAGCGCCTCGCCTCAAGCCTCCTCGCGACCCTCACCCCCCTGAGGAGATGTCGGTCACCTCGCCTGTCCCCAGGTATGACCGACACCCCCTCCCTCGACGGGGTCGCACAGAAGGGGCTCGCCACGGCGGCTCGAGGGCCACCTCGTCCGGGGATCTGAGGAACCTCATCAAGAGGAACCGGGGCCGCACCCAGACGCAGATCACCCACAGCAGAGGCCAGGGATCACAAGGCGCCGAATTCTCGGGGTACCACGGCCGACTCGACGCCCTCGAGAAGAAGATCGAGGGCATACGTCGAGAAGGTCACCTCTCGGGCGACGGGGCTAGGTACGCCGCCGACTCGCTCACCAAGCCATTTACCGAGGGACTGCTCGCTGTTCACGTCTCCTCGCGCAACAAGCCCCCGAAGGTCTCTCTGTTCGACGGGAAAACCGACCCGAAAGACCATTTGGATGCTTTCACAGTGGGGATGAGCTTTCAGGACCATTCCGACGCCGCCCAGTGCAAAGCCTTCCCAGCCACCCTCATCCGCTCTGGTCGGGACTGGTTCCGAGGACTCGAGCCTCGCTCAATCTCAACTTTTGCCGAGCCGGCTACTCAGTTCCTCGACTACTTCGTCGGGAACCGTCGGCAGAAGCGCACAGTCGACTACCTTTTCACAATTAAGAGCGGGAACAAGGAGACGTTCAGAGCTTACGTCACCCGCTTCTACAACGCCCTCCTCGAGGTCCCCGAGCACCGGGACGAGACCGTCATCACGGCGCTCAGATCTGGTCTTAGGCACAAGGAGTGGTTGCGCTCCTTTGCATTGGCACAGCCTAAGACCATGGCCAAGGTCAAGGCGTGGACCGAGCGTCAGGTCCAGCTCGAGTCCGAGGTGAACGCGAACCTCTCTCGAGCAGAACGGTCTGACCAGAAGAAGAGGGCTCGGGAAGAGAGGCCGGAGCGTCAGCAGCCCTATCACCCGAAGTTCCAGGAGTACACCCCGCTCAACGTCTCCCTCGCAGTGCTACTAGAGGAGGCCCAGGGTGAGGGGTTCTTCAAGTTCCCTCCAATCCCGTGTCAGGCCTCGAAGCGAACTCGGGGCCCCTACTGCTCCTTCCACCAGACGCTGGGCCACGCCACGGAGGATTGTAAGCAACTCCGAGACTACATCGAGGAGCTCATCCGATCAGGGCATCTTACCGCCTACTTGAGGGATAAGCGGCAGGCCGACCGCGAGCAGGAGCAGCGTCCTCCTCCCGCCGAGCTGACCATCGGTCAGATCATGCTCGTTTCGGCAGATGACCAGTCCGGCGCCCAGGGAGCCCCGTACCCGGTGCCGAGCACGGAGACCAACAGGCCTCCGGGGAGCTCGGGCCACTCTATTAAGGTTATCTATTAGCATGTACTTTTTTTAAGGGCAATGTAAACTCTTCCTAGGGTCTGTTGTTAATTTAATAAAAGATCAATGGAATATTGTGAAAAAAGAAGGAAAGGTCTTATTTATTCAAAAATGTATTATGGGCCCCTTAGCCATACATACAAAAAGAAAAAGAAAATTACAGCAGCAGGGGAAGGGGGTGCAGAGAGCACTGCTCATGGTACTCAGTAAAGATCTCTGCCAGCCGAGGCATCACGAGACCCAGCCTCTATCCTCGATTCCCCCCGCACGCGTTGACCTCGAGCCTCAGTTCATAGCATTTACGGATGAGTGCCACCGAGAGAGACAGCCGACCCGCGGAGATCAGGCCGAAGCGCCTCAGAGACCGCAGCTTGCCCACGGCCTCGTCGTAGAGCTGCTCGGACAGAGGATTGTAAAGCCCCGGCGACGCCCTCCAGATGGAGTACATCAGCAGCTAGAGTAGAGGGGAGAACCGGGGGAGCAGCCGGCCGAAGTGGTCTTCAATGCTCCCATAGACCAACTGCACCATTTCCTCGGCGCAGTTCTGGCCGTAGAGGTATACGTCTTCGAAGTGGACGCTTTCAGGGATGGTAAAGGGAAAGTCCTCCATTCTCAACGATCTGTTTGCGAAGAAAGGAAGGACCAGCGCTCCCTCAGCTTTATATAGCCCACTGCGTCCCAACGGAACCCAACAGTTGCCCGTTTTTGCCCACAAAGTCGCTACCACGCGGCGATCATTGAGCCTTCTCTGGCGGAATCGAAACGACGCGACTCTGGCGCTTCGCCTCCCCGCACATTCAATGCGCATGTTACGCGCACGTTCACCGCGACCGTTCCTGTTCCCCATACCTGCCACGGGATGGTCGGGCGAAATCTCATGAAGAATCGGCCAAGCATCTACCATGCTTGGCCATCCCTGACCGGTAGCTTCCCTACATGCAACCCTGGGGATCAAAGCCCTCGCCAAGAGGCAACCGCGTAGCTTCACTGCCCGGCTATCCTTAGCAGGCCTCCTACGTCCCCTCCAACGCTACGGATCAAAGTCCTCCATAGAGGCAACCGAGCGGCTTCCCCGCTCTGCTATCCCTGACCGGTAGCTTTCCCACTCGCAACGCCAAGGATCAAAGCCCTCGCCAAGAGGTAACCGCGCAGCTTCACTGCCCGGTTATCCTTAGCAGGCCTCCTACGGCCCCTCCAACGCTAAGGATCAAAGTCCTCCGTAGAGGCAGCCGAGCGGCTTCCCTGCTCGGCTATCCCTGGCCGGTAGCTTCCCTACTCACAACGCCAGGGATCAAAGCCCTCGCCAAGAGGCAACCGCGCAGCTTCACTGCCCATTTATCCTTAGCAGGCCTCCTAAGGCCTCTCCAACGCTAAAGATCAAAGTCCTCCTTAGAGGCAGCTCAACAGCTACCCTGCTCGGCTATCCCTGGCCGGTAGCTTCCCTACTCGCAACGCAAGGGATCAAAAAGTCCTCCCAGAGGCACTCGAGCCCGACCCTCGCTCGGCTATCCCCGGCTGGTAGCTTCCTACCACAACCGACAGGGATCAAAAGCCCTCCCAGAGGCAGTCAAGCCCGACCCTAGCTCAGCTATCCTTCAGGACAAAAGCCCTCGCCAAGAGGTACTGGGCAGTAACCCTGCTCGGCCAAGGGTCCTTGGTAGGCTTCTTACAGCCCCTCCCGCGCTAAGGATCAAAGTCCTCCTTTGAGGCGGTCGAGCCAGACCCTTGCTCGGCTATCCCTGGCTGGTAACTTCCTACCACAACCGACAGGGATCAAAGTCTTCGCCAAGAGGCACTGGGCAGTAACCCTGCTCGGTCCCCGTCCTGAAGGATCAAAAGCCCTCGCAATAGGCAACCGAGCCCGACCCTTGCTCGGTCATCTCCGGCTGGTAAACTCCCTACCCATGACGCCAGGGATCAAAATCCTCGCAAGAGGCATCTGAGCGGCTACCCCACTCGGTCATCCTAGGCTGTTAGTTGCCTACCCACGACGCCAAAGATCAAAGCCCTTGCCAAGAGGCAACCGCGCAGCTTCACTGCCCGGTTATCCTTAATAGGCTTCTTACAGCCCCTCCGCGCTAAGGATCGAAGCCCTCCTCAGAGGCAGCCGAGTGGCTACTGTCACGCTCCGCTTCCCAAAATACGGAATACGAGGGGTTGACAAGGCCAGCCATGCTCCTACGGTCAAGAAAATATCCTGCCGTAGTCACACTTCGGCTTCTAGCTTTACGTGGTAATCAGTAATACAATGCACAAGTAATGAGAAATGCAGTAACTGAAACAAAGCAAATACAAAGGAACTAACCAGAAGGATAACAAGGGGGTATAGCTTTGAGTAGCTGATCAATAAGTCCACGATGTCTTCGAGGTACGTCTAGTCCTGATCCAAGCTAGATCACTTTACACTCTGAGCATGCATACTCAGGTCGTCAGAGCGACACGATAGCAATATATACATAGGTGCAAGTGGTAACTCGTAGAGTAATAATGGATGTATAACAGTAAACCAAGACAGTAAAGATATGAACATGGAGTAATCAATGCAATATTTAATAGATCAGGTGAACATTAAAGCAGTAATATAGTATGCCAGGTATGTCAACACAGTAAGTAATGCATATCAATGCCATTATCCCTATCAGTCTCTAAGTCTCACTGTACAGGTCACTAAGCCTATCGTCAGTCCAAGTGTGAGAGTTAACCACTCGCGAGTGTCCTCCACCCAAGGGTAGGACCCAAGGGCAAGGGGCCACGGGCCCAACATATAACTCACGGTAATAATCATGTACCCTGTAAATCTCCATATATCTCCATATATATAAGCCGGCATGGGACTCCCGAGATTCTGTTGAACTCACACTCAAACTACCCCACACCCCGTGATCTACATCAAACGCCAACCATAACCTCGAATACCGGTCGGTCCATGACAAGTCTGTGCGAGAACTGGAGACAGGATCTCCATCAAGCATACCCCGACTAATACCCAAGATAAATGGGCAGTGTCTGGTGCCTTATCTGTGACACCCATGCAAGAGCTTCCATAAGTGTCCCATACCACTTATAGTCACACTTACACGCGTCCCACAGACGTCGACAATGCAATAGAATAATAGGGTTCACTGATTGTGTACAAGTACGTGTCACTTTCACTTATCCACTCATACACGAACACTAACGTACTTGCCACAATCATCACTAATACCTAACACTGGGCAATGCACATGATCACTAAGTTATCAATGCAGTGACATATGTATGTTATGATGAGAAAACAGTATGTAAAGCATGATTAAGATGTCGTAAATCAGTATTCTACCACTTGCATAATTTATCATAAATCATACGTGTACAGTTTAGTGAAACGATGAACGGAGAATAAATAGTATGTTTGATTATCTATCCAGCGAATTTAGTTTCACGTCAATCGGATTTCAAGATTACTAGATAGGGCCATTTCATTTTAAGCGTTCACGGCTGGAAATCCGGTTTCAGAATCGGAAGTCCGTTTCGCAACGCATTTTAATCGCAGTTGGGATCAGATTTTAGTGACACTACAGTTTAATGAAATCTAGGGTTTTTAGTACGGTATTCAACGCAACATACGGATCCTCAATCGTGTCTGTACGTCGAAAGTTATACACTATTTAACACTAGTATGTCACTTCAGAGTCTGTTCTGGACTGTTATACGTCCTGCCCTTTTAATTTACAATTTAAATAGCAAACGATGATGAAATGGGATGAAACCACCTGTGTTATCTAGATAACAGATTCAACTTTACTAAACTGCAGAGTTTCGCAACATACGAGTTCAGGAAATAAGGTGGCATGCATTACGGGACAGTAACAGTAACCAGAGTCGCTCTGGACTGCAGTCCAGAATCGCACTCCGATCCAAATATTGTCACAATTTAAGTACAAAAACCATTATAAACTTGCATAGGGTTATAGTTCGTCGAGTTGGCTTCGATTTAAGCCCTCGAACGCATCATTCCAGCATATACATAATTTATGGTAATTTTAACGGTTTTCAGATACGGGAAAATTCCAGTTTTACAGGTATATTTGGGGGTAATCGTTTTAGTCATTAACAGTCGTATTTTCCAGTGAAATTTGTACAAGGTATTCATCACTACATGGGCCAACATAAAAAATCCAGTTCCGTCAAATTAGGTGAGTATTTTCATTGGGATCATGCATCGAACAGGTATGTCGTATAAGTTATCATGAATTGTAATATTGCAATTTATACGAATTGAGTTTGTAACATAAATAGATTAGCATGTAGCAAGTAAAGTACTTGCCTGGTGACGTATTGATGACGGTATGGCAGCGGCAGCGGCAACGGCGCGATCGTGACATGAACGCGACACGGCAACTCGACTTGGCTCGAGCTCGAGTCCTCGGTAGCGGCGGCTTGGTTGCTGGGGTCTTGACGGCGAGGGTGATGGTGGTCGTTGGCGTCAGCTCTTGATGGCGGGGCAGCCGAGGTGGCTGAGGTGGTCGTCGGCGACAGAGGAGGAGTTCGGCGGGGATGCAGTGGGTTAGGGTGGCCGGTGATGGGTCGGCTTAGGTTGCAATGACGAGGTGCTCGGGAGAGGAGGTGGCGACGACGACGACGACGACGATGATGATGATGACGATGATGATGATGAGCTGCGGTCGACGAGAGTGACAGTGGTCGCTCACGGTGGTGGAGGTGCTGCAGCGCGACGAAGGTGATGGAAAGGTTAGTAGTGGTGTGCCGGCGAGATGGCTATGGTGGCCTCGTCGGTGAGGCGATGGGGTCGGCCGGAGTTGAGCTCGGCAAGATAGGTTGAAGGGAAGTTGATGATGTCGTTGAAGGAAGATCTCGGGAAGAAGGAGGTGGTTGTGTGGGTCGGAGATCAAGAGGCTCGGAGGCAAAAAGGGTTAGGGCTCAGCTATAGGTGAGAAGGTGATAGTGGTTCGGTGATCGGGAAAGAAGAGAGGGCGCCGGCGGTTGAGGGGGTCTGCAGCACGCGCGAGAGGGAGAAGAAGAGAGGGAGATGAGTGACGAGGGTGGAGGAGAGCCGGCGATGGTTGAATCAATGGTGAGGGGGAGGTCGGCTCGGGTGCAGGCGAGGTGATGATTGCGACGAGGTGGAGGCGAGCGATGGTGAGGCAGGCGAGGTGGAGGCGAGCGACGGTGAGGGGACGGTGGTGAGCGCGACACGTGGGCGTGGGTTCGAGAGAGAGAGAGAGGGAGCGAGAGAGAAAAGAATGGGAGAGATAGAGAGAGAGAGGGAGCGGGAAAAGGAGAATGGAAGAGAGAGGAAGGGTGAGTAACGTGAGTTTAAGGGAGAGAGTTTAAGGGAGAGGGAGAGAGAAAACGTGTGTGTGTGAGGGAGAGAGGAGAGAGAAAGAGAGAGAGAACGTGGGTGAGATTAAGGGAAATCAATGAGAATTAATATGAAAATGAATGACGAATTAAGAGGTTTAATTGAGTTAACGGGAGTTATGGGGAATTTGAATTTTTTTTAAAGAAATAAAGAGAAGAGTTACAGATTGGGAAGAAGGAGATGAGGAGATGGGGTCGGGCTTGGGTTAGGGTGAGCGGGCTGCTGGGCTGCTGGGCTTGGAGAGCTTGGGCTGGGAAATTTAAATAATTTGGGAATAAAGTGTTGGGCCAATAAAAATAATAAAACAGAAATGGTAAAATATAAAAGAGGGGGCTGGGCTGAAGGAATATTGGGCCGGGGAGAAGGAAGGGTTTTAATTTGAAAAACTTGGTTTGTTAATAGGCTGGAGGAAGGTAGGGGATTTGATGAGAATGTGCATGGGTAAAATTAAAAGATATGAGATTAGATTAGGATTTGGGTTTTTAGAATAATACAAATAATAATTATAAAATAAATAAATTTTGAGAGTGACAAAAATATGGATATTGGTATTCAAAAGGACTGGGTATTACATCAAACCACCCTTACAAAAATTTCGTCCTCGAAATTTAAAACTAAATGATAAGTTGTAAAATCAAAAGCGAATCCACCATATCGCAAACTAACACATAATGATTTACTTAAAACGGGTGGATGAAATCTTGAAGGTATGTATATATAAAAGCAACATACAAAAGGATAGGTCTAACTAAGTATAAGGCAGGAACAACTATAGGACAAACTACATGTATACGAGAATATAAATAACAATAACGAACAATAATATTCGAGGCGTGCTCGATAAAATCGAAACCCAAATATGTGCACATATAAATATATCAAAAGTAGCACAGCAGAAATAATAATGAGTATAAGGCATAGTCATAATGAAACAGTGAAGAACTCGTCGATGGTTTAAAACATTCTTTAGAATAACGTATCAATCAAACCATTTTAACATAACTTAGAAAACCACATGGTGAAAATAAGAAACATAGCACCAAAATAATATGCGTAATATATATGGTCGCGCAACCGAAAAATGAGAAAAGTAGTAGTGTACTCAAAATACATAAAACGGAGTAGTCAATAACACGCACTCTTCGATAAATACAAAATAATGAAAACTAAATTTTCGAATAACAATGTCCCTAAATATAGTTAGGGTAACAGGGAAAAGCACAAAAATGTAAAGGGCTAGCTAGGGTAGGGATTACAATGGAGTGTGGCTCATTCAAAAGGTCGGAGTGTGACGGCTTTAGACTGAAGGTCAAAGAGATTGGGGTCGAAACAGCATAAGGTATAGGGGTAGACAGTCAAGGGTCTCGGGAGGAAATAACGGTGTAGGGGAAAAGTCCAAGCATCAAGTGAAACAGTAATCAAAAGATTTGCGAACTTAGAAAGTTTATTTTATTCTAGAAAATTCGAAACAAAGCACCCTCGAAAAGTAAAAGATGGCCCTAAACTATACACAGATTTATTTGGCCAGAGAAGACAACAACAAAAAAAAATCCCGTCCGTCGCGGTTGTGGAGATTCAGCAGGTTGTGGTAGGCTCGCGCGCTCAAGTAGGGGCGTCCATTTCCATAGCGCCTCGCAGGGACCGCCATTGAGAGTTCTTCCACCGCAGGGTCTTGTTCTTCTGGTCCTTCTCCCTCGGCTGGAGCTTCTTCATCGAGGTCTGCTTCCATGTGATTCTCTTCTTCTGGATCCTCTCCTATGGGATTTTCCTCCACTGGATTTTCTTCTATCGGGTCTTCCTCGGGATCTTCCTCTATCGGGTTCTCTTCAGGGTCTCCTTCCTCTTCGTCGGAATCGCCTATCATGTCAACCTCTGGGGCGGCGGATCCTTCGTCCTCGGAATTGCTGTTTTCGAAAATGACCTGGGGTCCGTTGACCTCATCGTCAGAACTCACCAGCATGCGGTCTAAGGAAATGCATGACTGTGCATCCTCATCTAGATGCGGCGCTGCTCCAGGATGGGCCATGGCCTGAAAAGGAGGAGTCAGGATTAGATTGTGGAACATATTAAGAAAATAACCCAGAATACAGAGTACAAGAAAATATGCGGTAGGCAAGGACGGAAAAATCAAAATAAGAAAGTGCTGCTGTAATGAATGGTATGAATAGGGGAAGGCAAGAGAATGATACATACATCATGACTCAAAGTTTTATTGCATTCAACTGAAAGTTCGACGGATACAAGATTTCAAACGAAAGGAATTTTTTTTTTTTTACAAAAAAAGTGCCAGCACTATCATTGAAAGCAGAAAACATAATAACTCTTCTTTGATTTCTGGACCGCTGCAATCTCGTCACACGGGTTGAATCCTAAGCTGGGTCCGCATTATCCTCGATGCTCGATCCACGAAATATCCATCAATTAGCAGGAGTGGGGAGTGTGGGCGAACTGCCTCCTTGTAGCTCCTTCCTATTATGGCAACCGTTGATAAGATGTTCGTTGGATCCGCAAATTAGGCATTTCCCTTGGGTGCGGCGACAATCCTTCTGAAGATGTCCTGGCCTCTTACAGTACCCACAACATTGGGTCTTCTACTGTTTCTGTCGCGGGGAAACAAATGGGCGCTTCATCTTCTTCTCTTTTCCTCGTCTAACAGAGATCCCTTTGCGATTGGAGACTCCTGCTGGTGCCTGATTCACCTGCCTTCTCATTCCTTCAGCTAACAAGTCGTCCGTTCGCTCCTGGGCTTTCTTCAGACCTTGCAGTACACTCATAATCTCAACGGTCTGATTCTGGGGAGTGAAGATAGAGGAAGAGTCGTTGGGCGACATGACCCTGAAACAATAATTTTGAGGACGATATGAGGCACAAGCTATGAGAATTAAAATATATTATGGATTGGGCACGGAATCAAGAACATCGGGTGTGATAAAATTCATTACAAGTGGAAATCAACTGTAGGACTCTAAGTCACTTAAACAGAGTACGGTAGTGTAACTATGATGTATTTCACAATTACAATCACGTAACTTTGCCAAGTCACCTGAAACCCTAGCGAATGAATAGCAGAACGCACAATGTGAATATGGATCAAGAATGACAAGTTTACAACCTAGACCGAGGAATGTCTTAGATTGTCAAGCTCTACACGGAAAACTGCAATCCCAATCGAAGCAAAACCTGGCTCAGATACCAACAAAACCATGTCACGCCCCGCTTCCCAAAATACGGAATACGAGGGGTTGACAAGGCCAGCCATGCTCCTACGGTCAAGGAAATATCCTGCCGTAGTCACACTTCGGCTTCTAGCTTTACGTGGTAATCAGTAATACAATGCACAGGTAATGAGAAATGCAGTAACTGAAACAAAACAAATACAAAGGAACTAACCAGAAGGAGAACAAGGGGGTATAACTCTGAGTAGCTGATCAATAAGTCCACAATGTCTTCGAGGTACGTCTAGTCCTGATCCAAGCTAGATCCACTTCACACTCTGAGCATGCATACTCAGGTCCTCAGAGCGACACGATAGAAATATATACATAGGTGCAAGTGGTAACTCGTAGAGTAATAATGGATGTATAACAGTAAACCAAGACAGTAAAGATATGAACATGGAGTAATCAATGCAATATTTAATAGATCAGGTGAACATTAAAGCAGTAATATAGTATGCCAGGTATGTCAACACAGTAAGTAATGCATATCAATGCCATTATCCTTATCAGTCTCTAAGTCTCACTGTACAGGTCACTAAGCCTATCGTCAGTCCAAGTGTGAGAGTCAACCACTCGCGAGTGTCCTCCACCCAAGGGTAGGACCCAAGGGCAAGGGACCACGAGCCCAACATATAACTCACGGTAATAATCATGTACCCTGTAAATCTCCATATATCTCCATATATATAAGCCGGTATGGGACTCCCGAGATTCTGTTGAACTCACACTCAAACTACCCTACACCCCGTGGTCTACATTAAACGCCAACCATAACCTCGAATACCGGTCGGTCCATGACAAGTCTGTGCGAGAACTGGAGACAGGATCTCCATCAAGCATGCCCCGACTAATACCCAAGATAAATGGGCAGTGTCTGATGCCTTATCTGTGACACCCATGCAAGAGCTTCCATAAGTGTCCCATACCACTTATAGTCACACTTACACGCGTCCCACAGACGTCGACAATGCAATAGAATAATAGGGTTCACTGATTGTGTACAAGTACGTGTCACTTTCACTTATCCACTCATACACGAACACTAACGTACTTGCCACAATCATCACTAATACCTAACACTGGGTAATGCACATGATCACTAAGTTATTAATGCAGTGACATATGTAAGATATGATGAGAAAACAATATGTAAAGCATGATTAAGATGTCGTAAATCAGTATTCTACCACTTGCATAATTTATCATAAATCATACGTGTACAGTTTAGCGAAACAATGAACGGGGAATAAATAGTATGTTTGATTATCTATCCAGCGAATTTAGTTTCACGTCAATCGGGTTTCAAGATTACTAGATAGGGCCATTTCATTTTAAGCGTTCACGGCTGGAAATCCGGTTTCAGAATCGGAAGTCCGTTTCGCAACGCATTTTAATCCCAGTTAGATCAGATTTTAGTGACACTACAGTTGAATGAAATCTAGGGTTTTCAGTAGGGTATACAACGCAATATACGGATCCTCAATCGTGTCTGTACGTCGAAAGTTATACACTATTTAACACTAGTATGTCACTTCAGAATCTGTTCTGGACTGTTATACATCCTGTCCTTTTAATTTACAATTTAAATAGCAAACGATGATGAAACGGGATGAAACCACCTGTGTTATCTAGCTAACAGATTCACATTTACTAAACTGCAGAGTTACGCAACATACGAGTTCAGGAAACAAGGTGGTACGCATTACGGGACAGTAACAGTAACCAGAGTCGCTCTGGACTGCAGTCCAGAGTTGCACTCCGATCCAAATATTGTCATAATTTAAGTACAGAAACCATTAGAAACTTGCATAGGGTTATAGTTCGTCGAGTCAGCTTCGATTTAAGCTCTCGAACGCATCATTCCAGCATATACATAATTTATGATAATTTTAACGGTTTTCAGATACGGGAAAATTCCAGTTTTACAGGTATATTTGGGGGTAATCATTTTAGTCATTAACAGTCGTATTTTCCAGTGAAATTTGTACAAGGTATTCATCACTACATGGGCCAATATAAAAAATCCAGTTCCGTTAAATTAGGTGAGTATTTTCATTGGGATCATGCATCGAACAGGTATGTCGTATAAGTTATCATGAATTGTAATATTGCAATTTATACGAATTGAGTTTGTAACATAAATAGATTAGCATGTAGCAAGTAAAGTACTTGCCTGGTGACGTATTGACGACGGTACGGCAGCGGCAACGGCAACGGCGCGATCGCGACACGAACGCGGCACGGCAACTCGACTTGGCTCGAGCTCGAGTCCTCGGCAGCGGCGGCTTGGTTGCTGGGGTCTTGACGGCGAGGGTGGTGGTGGTCGTTGGCGTCAGCTCTTGATGGCGGGGCAGCCAAGGTGGCTGAGGTGGTCATCGGTGATAGAGGAGGAGTTCGGCGGGGATACAGTGGGTTAGGGTGGCCGGTGATGGGTCGGCTTTGGTTGCAATGATGAGGTGCTCGGGAGAGGAGGTGGTGGCGACGACGACGACGACGATGATGATGACGATGATGATGATGAGCTGCGGTCGACGAGAGTGACGGTGGTCGCTCACGGTGGTGGAGGTGCTGCAGCGCGACGTGGGTGGTGGAAAGGTTAGTAGTGGTGTGCCGGCGAGATGGCTATGGTGGCCTCGTCGGTGAGGCGATGGGGTCGGCCGGAGTTGAGCTCGGCAAGATAGGTTGAAGGGAAGTTGATGATGTCGGTGAAGGAAGATCTCGGGAAGAAGGAGGTGGTTGTGTGGGTCGGAGATCAAGAGGCTCGAAGGAAAAAGGGTTAGGGCTCGGCTATGGGTGAGAAGGTGATAGTGGTTCGGTGATCGGGGAAGAAGAGAGGGCGCCGGCGGTTGAGGGGGTCTGCAGCGCGCACGAGAGGGAGAAGAAGAGAGGGAGATGAGTGACGAGGGTGGAGGAGAGCCGGTGATGGTTGAAACAATGGTGAGGGGGAGGTCGGCTCGGGTGCAGGCAAGGTGATGATTGCGACGAGGTGGAGGCGAGCGATGGTGAGGCAGGCGAGGTGGAGGAGAGCGACGGTGAGGGGACGGTGGTGAGCGCGAGACACGGGCGTGGGCGCGGGTTCGAGAGAGAGAGAGAGGGGGAGCGAGAGAGAAAAGAATGGGAAAGATTGAGAGAGAGAGAGAGGGAACGGGAAAAGGAGAATGGAAGAGAGAGGGAGGGTGAGTAATGTGAGTTTAAGGGAGAGAGTTTAAGGGAGAGGGAGAGAGAAAACGTGTGTGTGTGTGAGAAAGAGAGGACAGAGAAAGAGAGAGAGAACGTGGGTGAGATTAAGGGAAATCAATGAGAATTAATATGAAAATGAATGACGAATTAAGAGGTTTAATTGAGTTAACGGGAGTTATGGGGAATTTGAATTTTTTTTAAAGAAATAAAGAGAAGAGTTACAGCTTGGGAAGAAGGAGATGAGGAGATGGGGTCGGGCTTGGGTTAGGGTGAGCGGGCTGCTGGGTTGCTGGGCTTGGAGAGCTTGGGCCGGGAAATTTAAATAATTTAGGAATAAAGTGTTGGGCCAATAAAAATAATAAAACAGAAATGGTAAAATATAAAAGAGGGGGTTGGGCTGAAGGAATATTGGGCCAGGGAGAGGGAAGGGTTTTAATTAAATAGTTTTGAAAAACTTAGTTTGTTAATGGGCTGGAGGAAGGTAGGGGATTTGATGAGAATGGGCTTGGGTAAAATTAAAAGATATGAGATTAAATTAGGATTTGGGTTTTTAGAATAATACAAATAATAATTATAAAATAAATAAATTTTGAGAGTGACAAAAATACGGATATTGGTATTCAAAAGGACTGGGTATTACATCTACCCTGCTCGGTCATCTCCAGCTGGTAGCTACCTACCCATGACGCCAGGGATTAAAGCCCTCGCAAGAGGCATCTAAGCGGCTACCCCGCTCGGTCATCCCCGGATGGTGGTTGCCTACCCACGATGCCAGAGATCAAAGCCCTCGCCAAGAGGCAGCTGCGCAGCTTTACTGCCCGATCATCTTTAGCAGGCTTCTTACGGCCCCTCCAACGCTACGGATCAAAGTCCTCCCAGAGGCAGTCGAGCCCGACCCTTGCTCGGCTATCCCCGATTGGTAGCTTCCTACCACAACCGACAGGAATCAAAGCCCTCGCCAAGATCAACCGAGCTGCTTCCCTGCTCGGTCATCCCCAGCGGGCATCCTACTGCCCAACAGACGCTGCGGGTTTGTAGCCCTCATAACGAGGCCACTGAGCCCCTTTATGCTCGGCACAACTACGGCGGACATCCCTCTGCCCATCACATGCAGCGGATCCGAATCCCCAACAAGTGACATCAGGTCTATCCAAGCCTGATTGATCCCCCCTCGACTTCGGGGCCATGGAGATGCCTCCTTCTCAGCAGCGCTTGACACACTTGGCAAGTGATCGAAATCAACTCGACGAACGATCGCTAGACGGATAGCCGACCTGACATGGAAGCCTAACAGTACAAGCAAGGATATTTTACGAGCATTCTTCACAAACAGATGATAAAGTGCAAGCCGATGAAACAAAAAGTTTTACTACCAAAAGCGAAGTCTTTACAAAGGGTATTTTGGGGGCCCCAGCCTTACAGACTACCCGGAGGCTTAAAAAAATTCCAGAAGCGGCAAAATAAAAGGAGAAGGAAGACTGTAACGTTTTAGAAATCGTTATGCGAATTTTTCCGTTTTAGGGCAAAATAGTCGGTATTTTCCGTTTTAACCCGGTTTTAATCAAACTTCCGTATAGACTTGCCGGTACCTAGTTTAGCTAAAATAAAGCTAGTACGTGAGCTTCGGGGATCAATAGGAGATTTTGGTTCAAATAGAATTTTTCCCTAATTAAATATTATTTTAAGTGGTAAATTATGCACGTAAATTAGGGTAATTACTTCTAAATGAGAATCATTGGAAATCATCACTAGAATTATTTTAGAAGCTTCTCTTCAAATATCTAGATATTTGTGAGCATAAGGATTTAAATTTTAAAAAGAAAAGAAAAGAAAAGAAAAGAAATGTGGCATTGTGGCTTTAATGAGCATTTACTGATTTTAGCTAGAAACTTCACATTTTTTTTCACAAACCCCCCCCTCACTTATCTTGGCCGAGCCTCCTAGTTCTGTCCCATCTTTTTCCTTGCTCATTTCCTTCATCTCAAAGCTCATTTTATCTCCAAAATTCCTTAAATAAATCCACAAAACTCTTAAATAAAAGTAAACCCACCGTTTCCTTTCACAAATCTAGCTTGGATCTTCAAGAAAACATCATTTTTGGAGAGAAAAATAATGGATCTAGTTGCTTGTTTGTGTTCTTGAAGAGGTATAATTTTCAAACCCTAATCTTAAATTGTTATGTATAGATATTTAAGATAGCTAATTAATTTGTTTATTATAGCTTTAAACTTATGTTTAATTCATTCTTTATAATTTTAAAGAAAATCAAGTTAGGGTTTGTGATGGATAATGGTTAAAATGAAAACTTTGGAAACTTAATCTTGTGAATGATAATTATTGATAATTCCTAAGTTAACTAATGAAGTTTTACTTGCTAGGTTTTAATAAAACCTAATTGGGTGGGTTTAAAATTATGGAAAACAGTTTGGATAACATAGTTAAGCCGCTTTGCGATGTTTGGAACCGCTAGAATGGTTTTAGTTTTAGACTTGTGCAAAATATTATGATAAGCTGCTTACTAGGTTTCGGTGTATTTCTGACGTGGGTTCAATTGGTCGTTGCATGGTTAAATCTATTATATTCCTCGTATTTGTTTGTATTGGGTTTGCGCGATCGGGACGATCGGAGTCTAGACTTGGTGTTTGGTAGTTTAGCGACCCTAGTTAGGGTTTTTTCCGATGTCGTGCGCGTTTTGTGCACTAGGTGCGCAGCGTAATTTTCTGGGCGTTATTCTTGTATTTCGTTGTCTTTTCGTCGATATAGAAGATTTAGCTTATGTGCTGTGTTTGTGAAATTTTAGGATCGCAAGCGGGGACTTTGGGCACTGCGAACAAGGGGAAGCAGGTGGTCGGATTTTCATAGCTCGAGACCATTGGTGAGTAGATTTAACATCTACGGGGAATTCGCCCGTATGGCGTTAAGCGTCAGGGCTAGATATGAAATGATATTAGCCGCATGTTTATATGCTCATATAGAGATGATGCATGAATTTCATTGCATATAGTTACTTGTTGTGCCTGAACCTGTATCTATTATACACTGCACTATTATTGACAGTCCATGTTGCACGAGCACCAATGATATGCCACACACACACTGTCGGTAATTGCCATGATACGCATAACACAAATATTCATTGATATACCTTGCTAGTGGTTAACGACATAGATGCATTTATTCTTGTGCGATAGCGCATATGTCATATAGCATACCTGTATACATACATGCTTATACATATGCCCTACTATACCTACATGCTCGCACATATACTTTGCTATTATTACATGATTAGCTTTTTATAATATATATATCGATGGAATGGGACGCTGTATATATATGTATTTTGGATTTGGATATTTGGGAACCGCGAGATATATTTTATGACTTGATGCATTTAAATAGCGGACTTTTCCCGTGATATGCTCATTGTAGGATGTTTTTCGTCACCCCATTGAGATGGGAATACACGCGCGCTTGTCAGGCGCGCTACAGATTCCCTTTGCCTAGGGTAGGCCGGGGTTTATTGATTGTGGGGATCCGAATCTCCGGCAGCCGTGGATTAAGCTGCCGTTAATTACCTCGCGCCTTTTGGAGCGAGAGAGCCTCCAATTAACGGGTTAAACTGGTCATGCGAACTCAACGTGCAGTGTTGTGTTTTGAAAAGAGGGTTTTGGATATATCGGGGGACCCGCATAGTTTTTTACGGGGGTCCCGCTACCCGGATAGCGGGCTGGGGGTCAAGGGGGCTAGCAGCGCCCTTTCGGGGTGCGGGGCAGCGTCCCGTTAGAATTTTTTTTCTAACAGGACAGTGTCGTGAAGTATGTGCGTGTATGTATATGTATATATACATATATATAAGGGAAAAAGGTATCCAAAGGATGCGTGGGGAAAAGCGCCAGCGCTTTGGGTGCTAGTGCTTTTGGCGCAAGGGCGCTAGCGCTTTGGGCGCGCTAACGTCTTGGGCGCTAGCGCTAAGAGCGCTAGCGCCCCACGTGTCGGACACGTTGGCGCTCGGGCGCTAGCGCAAGAGGGCTAGCGTTTTGAGCGCTATCGCCCCACGTGTCGGAAACGTGGGCGCTCGGACGCTAGCACAAGAGTGCAAGAGCGCTAGCGTCCCACGTGTCGGACACGTGGGCACTCGGGCGCTAGCACTTTGGACGCAAGAACGCAAGCGCGCTGGCGCTCTGGGCGCGCTCGGGAAGCAAATAGGGACTTGGTCCCTGCAATAGGAGTTGTGCTCCCAGAAAGGAACACTTATTATTTTGTGTGTGTGTGTGTGTGTGTGTGTGTATATATATATGAGGAGTTAAATTCCTAGGATATTTTGAAGCTGATGAAGGGGCTTCTCCCCTTGAGCCCTAGATCTTCCCCAAAGTGGGGTTTCTGGAGATGGGTCTCCTTCTTCTTCCTGTCATTTAGCCGGATCTTGGAGAAAGGGGGTGAGACTTAAAAATCTTCCCTTTTTGAGATCTAATGGCAGATCCAAGTTCCCCTTTATGGGTTTTGTGGTGAAAAACTATTTAGTTTTGGAAAAGGAAGAAAAACTCTTGATTTAATTCAAAAGAAAGAAGAAGGTTTTAGAACCTTGAGGAAGGAGAAAGAGGCACAAACCCATTTTTGAGGGAATGAAAAGTCTATTCCTTATTCATCATCATGTTGCCTCATATAGGCTTACATATTTACATATAGCTCCTTGGGCTTTACAAAATGGCATTTTGCCCATCTCATGGCTTATGTGCCATTTCTTTTTGCACATAAACCATGAGCTTTACAAAAATTTGGCTTTATGCCCATTTTGTATACATTTATGCATAAAAAAATTACATAAAAATTATTTATTACATGATCTATATTTTGGCATGGGGGAGGCTGGCCGCGGGCTTGACTTGGGATGGGCCCGCCTGACCTGGGCTTGGCCCCACCTGGCTTGGGGTTGACCTTGACTTTGACTCAGTCAACCGGGGTGCAAATTTTGACCCCAACAAAGTGCCCCCATCAATAAATGCACACCGCACATTTGAGTTGTGTGTATGAAATTGATGGATCTTGAAGCTGGGCTTCGAGGTGGAATATCATTCCGGGGGCGGAGCATCCCTCGGGGAGCATGATTCCCGGGGATCGGAGCATCATTCCGATTTGCGGAGCATAATTCCAGAGTCGGAGTATCATTCCGAAGAGTCGGAGCATGATTCCAAGGGATCGAAGCATCATTCCGTAGAGCGGAGCATGATTCCAGGGTTCAGAGCATCATTCCGAAGAGCGGAGCATGATTCCAAAGGGATCGGAGCACCATTCCGAAGAGCGGAGCATGATTCCAGGGATCAGAGCATCATTCCGAAGAGCGGAGCATGTTTCCAGGGATCGGAGCATCATTCCGAAGAGCGGAGCATGATTCCAAGGTTTGGAGCATCATTCCGAAGAGCGGTAGACATTCTGACCGAAGCATAATTTCGATGCAGAGGTTGATTCTCAGGCGAAGCATAATTTCGACAGAGAAAGCAGATACGCCGAGGCGAAGATTGATTTTGACGCGGGGGACACTCTGAGACGAAGCATGATTCCGACGCAGAGCTTGTTGGTTGATTCCGAGCCGAGGCATAATTCCGACAGGGAAGGCAGATTCACTGAGGCGAAGCTTGATTTTGACGCGGGTACACTCTGAGACGAAGCATGATTCCGGCGCAGAGCTTGTTGGTCGACTTGATTCCGAGGCGGGGCTTAATTCCGACGAGGAGGCCGCTGGTTGATTCCGAGCCGATGCATAATTCCGACAGGGAGGTCGTTGGTTGATTCCGAGCCGAAACATAATTCCGACAGGGAAGGCAGATACACCAAGGCGAAGCTTGATTTCAACGCGGGGTACACTCTAATACGAAGTATGACTCCGACGCAGAGCTGGTTGGTTGATTTGATTCTGAGGCGAAGCATAATTTCGACAGGGAAGGCAGGTACACCGAGGTGAAGCATGATTTCAGCATGGGCTGCACATTCTGAGATGAAGCATGATTCCGACGCAGAGCTTGTTGGTTGACTTGATTCTGAGGAGGAGCATAATTCCGACGAGGAGGTCGTTGGTTGATTCCGAGCCGAAGCATAATTCCGACTGTGAAGGCAGGTACACCAAGGGGAAGCATGATTTCGGCATGGGGTACACATTCTGAGACGAAGCATAATTCCGATGCAGAGCTTGTTGGTTGACTTGATTCCGAGGCGGAGCATAATTCCGACGAGGAGGTCGTTGGTTGATTTCGAGCCGAAGCATAATTCCGACAGGGAAGACAGGTATAATGAGGTGAAGCATGATTTCGGCATGGGGTGCACATTCTGAGACGAAGCATGATTACGACGCAGAGCTTGTTGGTTGACTTGATTCCGAGGAGGAGCATAATTCCGACGAGGAGGTCGTTGGTTGATTCCGAGCCGAAGCATAATTCCTACAGGGAAGGCAGATACACTGAGACGAAGCTTGATTTCGACGTGGGGTACACTCTGAGACAAAGTATGACTCCAACACAGAGCTGGTTGGTTGATTTGATTCCGAAGCGAAGCATAATTTCGACAGGAAAGGTAGATATCCCGAGCCGAAGCATGATTTCGACACGGGGTAAAATCTTGGGACGAAACATGATTCCGCCGCAGAGGTTGTTGGTTTGATTTGATTTGAATTAACATTAGCATCGCTACACTGGAATACGGTACCAAAAGAGAATCATCATTTGCCATGAGTGGATTTGGGGATTTTGGTTTTGGTCGGCATCTGCATTGCTGCACTGGAATAATGTCAGGAGCAACTCATCATTTGCCCCGGGAGGATTTAGGAATTGGTTTTTTCTTGGCATCAGTATCGCTACACTGGAATATGGTATCAGGAGCGAATCATCATTTGTGCTTGCTTATCAGGAAGCGATGGCTTAGGAGACAGGTTTTAGGTCCCTATCACCTAAGACTTTTCAATTTTCTGAGCCGTAAGGGTCTCACAAAGCATTTTCTCCCTACGGGTCGTAAGGATCCCGTAGGTGTATTTTTTTCTTAGGAGTCGTGGGGACTCCCAAGTGTGTTGCTCCTTTGTGAGTCGTAAGGATCTCACGCGGGAATTTTCTCCTCACAAAGTCGAGAGGACTTTGCGAGTGCATTTCATCTCTTTTTCACGAGTTTGCGCACTTTCGGGTTTTCACAAACTCGCCGGCAATCCTGCTGTTTTTACTCACGGAGCCCTTTCGGGTTTTCATCCGTGCCCATTTTGCTTGTGGACATACCCTTTTTTTTCTTTTTCTTTTTTTTAATCTTCACCGCCAGTGGGACTTTGAATATGGTCTCGCCGGCAGGACTTGGGAGAGATTGGGATCGTTTTACGCCCGTGGATTGTATACGGTTTTGCAGGATGTATGATCCAGACCGTAGGGCCGGAAAACTTTCGGGACTTTGTTGGCGTCTGCATCGCTGCACTGGAATATGATACCAGGAGCGACTCATCATTCGCCATTGGGATTTGAGTTTGGGATTTAGTTGGCGTCTGCATCGCTGCACTGGAATATGGTACCAGGAGCGACTCATCATTCGCCACTGGGAATTTGAGTTTTGGACGACGTCTGCATCGCCACACTGGAATATGGTACCAGGAGCGACTCATCATTCGCCGTTTGGATTTGGGAAGCGATGGCTTAGGAGATAGGTTTAGATCCCTATCACCTAAGGCTTTTCAATTTTATGAACCGTAAGGGTCCCATAAAAGCATTTTCTCCCTACGAGTCGTAAGGATCCCGTAGGTGCATTTTCTCCTCAGGAGTCATGAGGACCCCCAAGGGTGTTTTTCCTTTGTGAGTTGTAAGGATCCCACGAAGGTTTGTTCTCCTCATGTATCGTGAGGATACATGAGTGGGTCTTCCCAAATAGAGCATAATTCCAAGGGCGGAGACCGGCCGCTGGACCGGTGATTGCAGTGGGGCATGAGTGTGATGAGAATTATTTGAGCCCGTGGATTGTATACGGTAGTCAATGTGGGGACTAACCGTAGGACCGGAAGAATTTTGGGAAACTGGATTTTGGTTGGCGTCTGCATCGCTGCACTGGAATATGGTACCAGGAGCGACTCATCATTCGATGTTGTTATTTTTTTTTTTTTGTTTTACCGCGATTGCTCTATCATTTCAGTTTTTCTTATCGCGAAGATCGCGATTGCCCTATCATTTCGGCTTTTATTCGCGGTTGCCCCATCATTTCGGCTTTATTTTCATCTCTATTTTACTCGCTGATTTTTATTGCGAGTTGCCCATCGTTTCGGCTTTTATTTTTCTTTTATTTACACATTTTTTGTTTATTTACATATATATATATATATATTATTTTTTTTACATTCCCAGTTTAACGACTTCGAGGTCGATTATTCCCAGTTTAATGACGTGGCGGTCAACTGTTTTCAGAGAAAGGCAGATGTCTGAGAGAATCAGTTTCACAAAAAACTTCGGTCTCCGTTTGTATGAAATTGGCGGTCGCAGCTGGACTGTTTGTTAGCACGCCTTTAGACAGTTCTATCTCTCCTGCCTTGTATTACTTTTCGATCCAATCTTTGAAGACGAAGAAGTCCTCAATGGCACGACCTATCACTCTGTGATAGGGGAAGTATTTGGGGTCGTTGGTCATATTCGCTTCCTGCGGTCTTTTTGACTCTGGCAGTTGTAGACCGTGCCTCAGGGCGTCTTTGAATATTTTACGGATTTTGTCCCTTCTGAAGGAATAGACCTTATCAACTTTTCTTTCAGTGGAGATTCTCCTCCTTTTCCGAACACTGGCTTCCGAGGCTGGTCGGCACTAGGCCCGCTCATCCTTTGCTTATTTCGGTTAGCCGAAGTGTTAAAAGATTCAGAATCGTCGGAATTCCCGCCTTTGCGATTATCATCCTTTCGGTTTCTCCAGGACCTATTGTCATTTTTGGAATCCGAGGAGGACTCCTGCTTTGAGCGCTCCACCATCTGAACTTTCCTGGTCAGCTCTTGGAATGTTTTGAGACCCGCGGTGCAAAGAAACGGGGCCATCCAATTGTTGAGATTTCCGACGAGGAGACTGACAGATTGGTTCTGCTCTATCGGCGGTTCACATTTGACGGAGAGATTGCGCCATCGGGTTATAAAATCCGTGCTGCTTTCGTTGTTCTTGGGCTTGGTCCTTACGAGCTCGGCAATGGTGATCTTATCGCTGACGCTCATGAACCTTTGTCAAAACAAAGATTCCATTTGGACGAAAGTAGTAACGGAGCCATCGGTATGCTCGCGTACCAGTCGAAAGCAACATCGGTCAAGCTATTAACGAACTGGCGGAGGAGAAGAGCATCGTTGCCCCCAGTATTCCCGCATGAGGCTTTGAAGTGGGCGATGTGCTGATTTGCATTTCCCGTCCCATCAAATCTTCCGAATTTAGGGATGACATAGCTACTAGGAAATTCTACCAGATCATACTGAGCAGGATATGGTCTCCCACTGCTGCTGATATCTTTTTGCGCTTCGGTTTCGGCTACCAATGTTTTGACTTTGTTGGCAACCAAATCCATTATTTGATCTTGAGTTAGCGGTCTGCTGTCATCGGTAGCCAAGACATTTCCTAAGATAGGATGCGACTGGCTTTCGTACGGTCCGCCCACCTTTGGATTTGAGGAAATAGGCGTCGGCTGTCTCGGGACACCGTTTCCCGGTTCATGAGCAGAGCCCTGCGCTTGATTGGGCGGTTGAGAGGCAAGTTGGGCCGTAAGCCGTAAGACGACATTTGTCAAGTCGTCGATCTTTGAGTAGAGCTTGGCCATCTCCTTTTCTTTGCTTCTGAGCTGTTTTCGGCGCTCTTGGAAAAGTTGCTGCTCTGCGGTCTTAGGCTGGAAAGTTGGCTCATCTTCGCTTTCCGAGCCCGACTCCTCATGAACTGAGGGCTCTCTCTGCCTATCAGCCTCATCGAGAGGCTTTTCATCACCCAGCGGAGGCGGCTGTTCTTGGGAAGCGGCAACCACATTCAAGCCAGATTGGATTTGAGATGTGGTGGCCCCGTCCTTGCTCTTGCTGCGCGTGCCCATCATGTAGACAATGTGGACCACATATCCAGCCATTTCCTCATCTTTGGCGGGGTAACCCTGTTCCTCGAACCTCATGAGGTTCAGCCTAGCAGGAGCCCTAGCCCTTTTGTTGGCTCTGTACCCGAGCCTTTTCTGTCTTAGCTTCTCTATTTTGAAGGCTTGGCGGGCATCCGTTATCCGGGAAGCCATTGTGAGTCGATTAGCGGGGAGCTTAGAGAAGACACCCGATTAAGCAGTTATTAGAGGCACCGCCGGAGCTTGCTCGAGACGCGTTGTAACTTTGTTGGTATTGATGGCCTTGCCCCTAGCCGGGGCCAAGGAAAGTCGTTCAGACATCGACATGTGTTTTGGTTGGGTCGCTCTCGAGATCACCACATTTGGTCTCCTGCCTTTCGAGACCGGTCTGTCTGTTCCTGGAGCTTGAGGAGCTGGAATGTCGTTAGCTGGCACGAACAGAATAGAGCCGAACTGTAGCAGCGGCTCCTCCCACTGTCGCCCGAGACTTGTCGGGAGGACCGTCCTGGAGTCCATCTTCATCGTGTATGAGATGGGAGCTGAGTTCATCTTTGGAGTCATTGTTGGAAAGTGACTGCTTGAAAACCTGCATAAAAGAGCATTATTTTAGTATAAATACAGATAAGTATATTGATTGAGTTCGCATGAACGTTTAACCCGAAATATGGGAGGAGAGATTGGTCCCACCGGGCGTGTCAGAGTCTGTAGGGTGTTTTTCGTCACCCCATTGAGATGGGAATACGCGCGCGCTTGTCAGACGCGCTACAGATTTCCCCTGCTTAGGGTAGGCCGGGGTTTATTGATTGTGGGGATCCGAATCTCCGGCAGCCATGGACTAAGCTGCCGTTAATTACCACGTGCCTTTTAGAGCGAGAGAACCTTCGATTAACGGGTTAAACTGGTCACGTGAACTCAACGTGCAGTGTTGTGTTTTGAAAAGGGGGTTTTGGATATATCGGGGGCCCAGCAGAGTTTTTTACGGGGGTCCCGCTACCCGGATAGCGGGCTGGGGGTCAAGAGGGCCAGCAGCCCCCTTGCGGGGTGTGGGGCAGTGCCCCGTTAGAATTTTTTTCCTAACAGGACAGTGTCGTGAAGTATGTGCATGTGTGTATATGTATATATACATATATATAAGGGAAAAGGGCATCCAAAAGATACGTGGGGAAAGCGCCAGCGCTTTGGGTGCTAGCGCTTTGGGCGCAAGGGCACTAGCGCAAGCGCGCTAGCGCCCTACTTGTCGGACACGTGGGCGCTCAGGCGCTGGCGCTCTGGGCGCGCTCGGGAAGCAAAAAGGGACTTGGTCTCTGCAATAGGAGTTGTACTCCCAGAAAGGAACACTTATTATTTTGTGTGTGTATGTGTGTGTGTGTGTGTATGAGGAGTTAAACTCCTAGGATATTTTGAAGCTGATGAAGGGGCTTCTCCCCTTGAGCCCTAGATCTTCCCCAAAGTGGGGTTTTTGGAGATGGGTCTTCTTCTTCTTCCTGTCGTTTGTCCAGATCTTGGAGAAAGGGGGTGGGACTTAAAAATCTCCCCCTTTTGAGATCTAATGGCAGATCCAAGTTCCCCTTTGTAGGTTTTGTGGTGAAAACTATTTAGTTTTGGAAAAAGAAGAGTAAAACTCTTGATTTAATTCAAAAGAAAGAAGAAGGTTTTAGAATCTTGAGGAAGGAGAAAGAGGCACAAACCCTAGATTTTTGAGGGAATGAAAAGTCTATCCTTTATTCATCATCATGCTGTCTCATATAGGCTTACATATTTACATATAGCCCCTTGGGCTTTACAAAATGGAATTTTGCACATCTCATGGCTCATGTGCCATTTCTTTTTGCACATAAGCTATGGGCTTTACAAAAAGTTGGCTTTATGCCCATTTTGCATACATTCATGCATAAAAAAATTACATAAAAATTATTTATTACATGATCTATATTTTGGCATGGGGGAGGCTGGCCACGGGCTTGACTTGGGCATGGGCCCGCCTGACTTGGGCTTGGGCCCACCTGGCTTGGGGTTGGCCTTGACTTTGACTCGGTCAACCAGGGTGCAAATTTTGACCCCAACACTCATATTGATGTTTTATGTTGCATATGTTATTTACATGGATTTACGCATTTGAGATATGTTTTCTTGCGATTTGGGGAATTTCAAGTGTCAAGGTTAGGCACTTATATTCCGAGAGATACATGGATTTTGGAGACCGATACGTGGAACACCGGTGTCGAGGTGGGATACTTGGGTTTCGAGGAATGTATGGATATCAGAAAGACCGATACGTGGAACACAAGTGTCGAAGTGGGATACTTGGGTTTCGAGGAACGTATGGATACGAGTATTTATGTGTCGATGTTAGGCACTGGTTTTCATGATGTTTTAGAGTGTCGATATTTGACACTCAGGTTCCATGAGACTTACAGGATTTGAGGGCCGATCTGAGTATTTTGGGATTTGGGGTGTTGTTGATTTACACCGGGTTTTTCCATGCTTATGATTTGTGCATGAGATTATTATTTTTCACGCACTCAGTATTCAGTTGATATGCATTTGATTCATGTAGATATAGTACCTTGGCGGTGTACCTCAATCATGATAGTTGCATATTCATATTTCAATATTCATGCTACTAGGTTACATGTTATTGATCATTGTTGTTAGTGCATACTTGCGATTTCAGTATGATGTTATTTACTATTCACGAGTTGGCAACTCACCCCCGTTGTGCCACAGTATTTTGCAGGGCTTACCCTCTGAGTAGTCGCAGCAGGGCGTCTTATCATCTCTACTTTTGCGGATACCGCTACGGTTGGCTGTGAGGCCTTTGCTTTTAGGTGGGTTGCGGTTATCCGTTTGTACATTGTATATCTTTTTGTTGGATCTAGTATTCTCCATCTACCACTTCTTGTATTTGACTTAGAGACGAGTTGTGAGGATTCGGTGTTGTATTATTATTTTGGTGACTTTGGGTGGCGTGCTCGTGGGAGCCGGTTTTGTTGAAAAGTTTTACTTCTTTATGCAGTTTTCTTTTATATTTCTTCGCTTCGGCGTCGTATATATGTTTGTGGTGGTTGTCTCCGCCGTTGGGCGTGATTTGCTCCCATTTGGGATGCTTTATATATTATCTATGTCGTACCCGTTTTCGGGGCTAGTTTTTACAAAGGAGGTGCTGCCGAAATTTTCAAGAAAGAAAACTAAAGTTAATGATTTTTACTTAAGATCTTCTGAATGCTTTAAACTATGTTTTTCTCCATTATCCCTTTTGGGGTGGTTTAGATTTCTGGGTTTCGGCTTACTTAAGTTGCGTACGCCTGTAGACGTTACGTAGTTTAAGTGCCGGTTACGGGCCAAATTTTGGGTTGTGACAAAGACGGAGGCTTTAGGCCTCGGGGCCGGGCACGACCTCGGGGTCCCCGATATCTACCACGAGTCGAGCAGGGTCCTCGGTCACCTCTTCGTCAGGAATCTCTTCTCCCTGCTCATCGGCGTCCGCGATGGGGTATTCGGCCCGGAGCTCTTCATCAACGAACTCCGGCATCCGGACCTTAACGGCGTCGAGGGCCTCATGCCAGATGCGGGTGGTGGCCACGGCTAAGTCATTGTAGAAGTCCTTCGACTTCTTGTAACCCTCCACCGCCTTCGCCGCCGATAGGTCGGCCCACTCCGCCGCCTCGACACCGCCCCCAGCTCCTTCCGGAGGGTCTTCACCATCTTCTTCAGGTTGCCGGCGAGCGCCTGAGCGTCCTCAAGCTTGACCTCGGCAGCCACGGCGGCCTCGCGGTGCCGGGCAACCTCCCGTTTCCCGGCCACCACCTCGCCCTCCAGGGCAGCAACCCTCGCCATCGCCGCCTCCAGCTCCCACTTGGAGCTCTCTTCCAGCGAGGCAAGCTGGTCCACGGCCTTCATCGCCGGGGCTATCACCTCGTCCTCCATGCGTATGGCAAGGGCGACATGCTGGAGGACCTGAAAAAATAAGAAAGAGGTCAGGAAGACGAAAGAAGCACCAAATCTCACAAACAACCGAGCACTTACCTGCACGGACTCCTGGGCGATGGACGCTATCTGGGCCCTGAAGGTCCCCTCGGGGACCCTGCCCCTTGTCGACCTCTCTATTTCGTGCAACAGGCTATCCGCGATAGATAGCCCCGAGGGCACCGCTAACCGGAGGCCCCCCTCCACCATGATCGGAGAGGGCGGGCCCCGAGGAGACCTCCGGGGACCCCTCTTGAGTGGATCCAATGGATAGCCGGTCTCCTCCTCCGAGACCGGGTCCTCCAGAATTCGAGCCCGCTTCCGGCCCGGCGCTCTGCTAGGCCCCGGGGCGGGATTCGCCCCCGAACGCTCAAGGGACGCGGCCACCGGAGGCACTGGGATAGAGGCCGAAGGAGCCGGGGCAGGCTTCGAACGGGAAGAGCTGGCGCCTCCAGCCTTCGTGACTTTCTTCGGCTGGCACATGGAGGCTCGGTGCTCGTTCATGTCCATGGCTCCTACACAAAACCAGATGCAAAGAAGTCAGCGACACATGCAGTATAAAAGCCAAAAAGCAAGCGTAACATACCGACGAACTCGACGGGGCTGAGCCCGACCCAACTCAGGACCCTCTCAGACAGCAGCACGTCAAATTGGGGGATGGGCTCCCACGACGCTACTCTCACCACGGCGGGGTCATTGGACTGTTCCCCGGCAAGCATTTTTCCCTCGACCACTTGGTGGGCACGGGCCAGTCCTCACCCTCGGGCGGCGCGACGAAGAAAAACTTCTTCTTCCAGTCATGAATGGAAGAAAGCAGGGCTACAACCCCTGTCCCAGCGGCGCCCCCTGTCGCTTTCTAAAAGAGCGGTAGACCCACCTCGGGTCGCCCGCTCGACCTCCAGGATGATTTTTGAAAACAAGGGAAGAATCAAGGATAGAGAGGTTGAAGGGGACCGCCTGTAGTTTCAGGAGGATCAGAAACCTAAGGAGAATCCTCCATGAGTTTGGCACTAACTGGCCAGGGGCTAACCCGAAGAAGTTCAGCTCTTCGACGACCTCGGAAGAGAAGGGCAGGCGCATTCCACCCCAAAAAGCTTCCAAGTACAGGGCGATCTCCCTATCCCGTACTTAGTCTGCCCTCTCTCCCTCTTTGGCAAGACGAAGCGTATAACGTGAGGGGATGTGGAAGCGAGCCCGAGCATTAGCAAGCTCGTCCTCATGCCGCACCCAATACGACGCGCCGAGGGTAGCGTCTACCGCCTCCTCCCTGGGAGCTACCCCCGCCGCACGATCCCGGGAAGCGGATCTGATCTCTGCTCCCCGGGAAGACTCAGGCTCAACTAGAGGGTCCCCAGAACCTACTCCTACGACATCTACAGATTCTACGAAAGAAGACATCTAACCTGGAGAAGAGGGATTCTCGGGAAACGAAAGCAGAAGAAAGAAGACGAGTGCCGAGCAACCAGGACTTAGAGCGAGGAAATATGAAGGAGTAAGGGCCCTGGAGTGGGCCCCACCCCTATTTATCACTACAATCGCCCTCATCCAACGGCACCCTTCGTCTCCCACCAAAGTGCCTCCTCGTGTCCAACGGCTCCGATCGCTCCACTTGTGATTCCCACACTAGGTCGCAACCTATCAGACGCCGCAGGTCTGCACACGTCGCGTCGGCCAACCGACCCTTGACACGCGGACCGTCGCTTCAGTGACAGGATGCACGAACCGGCGCACCTTCCTTAAATGCTGAGATCTCGCCCTGATTCGCTGGCAGAAAAGACAGTTGACAGCCCGGGGACGCGACCCGACGAAATCTTAGGAGGGAGCTCACCCCGGACGGCCCGGCAGTCCACTCTTGACCCAACCCGCCAGCTGGTCGGAACAAGAGTGGGGGGCTAATGATGATGCTCTAGGCGATCTCCCAGATCAGGACACGTGGCAGATGACGTGTCCCAGAACTCAGAAGAAATGGCCCTTAGGGGCCGACCAGGCCACCCCTGTACCCGACCTGCAAGCACAAGCTGGCTCTCCTCAGAGCCCCCTGCAAATTGGCCTCCTCGGCCTCTCAGCTCACCCCGAGCTACCATAGGACCAAGATGCCTCGGCCCTCCCGCTCATCCCGGAGCTCTCCCGCTGATGCCATCTTCCTCAGTCCCTCCGACCGACCAACTCCACCGCTCACAGGTGTAACCGCCGCTCCGCAAATCCCGCCATGCACGGATTCTCCGCCGGCAACATCCCACGTTCCACGTCATCACGATCCCCATTAACGGGCGATCCGCTTATTACGCGGGCGCGACGTCGGGGGCGTAACTGCCGGCAAGATTCTTGCGCCTGCTACTGCGTGCTGCCGTCACTATATAAACCCCCATCACAGAGGGGTCAAGTAAGCTTATTTCACCCCACTTAGCCGTTACTCTGCTCGGATCTTGTGCTAACTTGATCGTCGGAGGGTTCTCGGTGGTACCAAACCATCCCGGGACTTCCTTGCAGGTACTCGGCGCAAACTCCTCAAAACCACCAATCTCCTCAAAACCCATTGAGACCCACACGCAACAGGAGATCACCTCCAAGATTCACCGAGAGATCGACGGAAGACAATATCTGACGGAGACCCGAAAATGACCTCCATTACAGCCCCTTTTGAAATCGAAGTTGTAATCTCTCACACTGTAGAGGAAATTGGTATCAGCCGAGTCTTTTTATCGATCTTTTTGTGTTTTGTCCTGAACCTTTGCTTCATTCATTTTGTGCTTGCATGTTCCCTAATGGATTGTCATATATCAATTATATATTATCATTAGCTAGGCTATTCTAATTTGCAACTCCCGACTCAGAACATATTTCAGCCTTATAGACTTGTACATATTTTACCTTCATAACCAAAAACTCAATCATTTAATTAGCAAACAATGTACGGTACTAAAAAATGTAACGCTTCTGATACATAAAATGATTGAATGTATCAACGATTCGTCGTAATTGTTTCAGAAAATGCTCTAAAACTCTACTGCAACATTGCAATTGATTCATGAATGAGTAATTCCAGTTTGCTAAAATCCGGATTGCTTACTCTCAGCTAACCAAATAACTAATCTCAATGGAATTTGCATCTCACTGTTACAAAATTCCAATTTAATTATTGTAACCACCTTGGCAATAAGTTAGCTCCCAATTAATCATTGTCGCAAGAAGGTGCAATGGTACGAAAAAGAACCCGATTCTTTCGCCTTCACTAAAATCTCACGTGGTTAAGGGTCTGCTTGGTTGCTTGTGGTTATAAAAACAATGCATTTGCAATTGTGTGTGGATCCGACTACCGAGATTGTAAATTCTTCTATGTGATTAAAATATGGTTTAGCTACATGTTTTGCAAAATATGCGTTCGTTCGAATGTAGCTGCAATACAGCAACTTTTTTATTGTATTTTGTGTTTGAACACATGTGGTTGCAAAAGTTTTCGATTTGAGTGTAGTAACAACTACATTGTTTTTAACTCTATTTGTTGTATTTCGATGTAGTTGAAAACGTATTGGATTTCAGCTACACACAACCAAACAATCCTGAATGTATTGGTTTTTTTATATACTGAAAACAAAGACGAAACTAGTACATTTATTAAAAGAAATATAAAAAAATAAAAATAGAAAAAGGCCCAAATCCCAACTTCATTCTATCCTCCGTCAAGCATCCTTCTCATTCGTCGGATCGAACTTGGCGCCCACTATCGGGCATCCTTTTTGTTCGCCGGGTCGGACCCTGCGTCCAATGATCGGGCATTCTTCTCATTTGCCGGATAACGATCGGGTATCCTTTCCCTTCGCCGGATCGGACTCCGTGTCCACGATCGGGCATCCTTTCCATTCGCCGGATTGAACTCCGTGTCAATGATTGGGTATCCTTTTCCTTCGCCGGATCGGATTCCGCGTCTATGATCGGGCATCCTTTCCATCAGCCGATCGGACTCCGCGTCCACAATTGGTCATCCTTTCCCTGCGTCAGATTGGACTCCACGTCCACAGTCTCCCTTCACTGGATTGGGCTCCATATCCATGATCGAGCATCCTTTTCCTTCACCGGATCGGACTCTGCGTCCACAATCACATTCTGAGTTGTGCAGATCGGGTATCCTATTTTTTTGCCGAATCGGACTCCGCGTCCTGAATTGGGCATCTATCTCCTTCGCCAGATTAGACTCCACGCCTTCGACAGGGCATTCTTCTTCTTCCCCTTCGCCGGATTGAACTCTGAATTCTCGATCAAACATCTATTCTCTTCGCTGAGTCAGACATCCTTTCCATTGGCTAGATCGGTCTCCACATTTTCGATCGGACATCCTGTAGGGTGTTTTTTGTCACCCTATTGAGATGGGAATATGCGTGCGTGCTTGTCAGGCGCATTACAGATTCCCCCTGCCCAGGGTAGGCTAGGGTTTATTGATTGTGGGGATCCGAATTTCCGACAGCCGCGGACTAAGCTGCCGTTAATTACTCCTCGCTTTTGGGGCGAAGGAACCTCCGATTAACGGGTTAAACTGGTCATGCGAACTTAATGTGCAGTGTAGGTGTGTTGTGTTTTGAAAAGGGGGGTTTTGGATATATCGGGGGCTCCGCAGAGTTTTTACGGGGGTCCCGCTACCCGGATAGCGGGCTGGGGGTCAAGAAGGCTAGCAGCCCCCTTGCGGGATGCGGAGCAGCACCCCGTTAGAAATTTTTTTCTAACAGAGACAGTGTCATGGAGTATATGTGTGTGTTTGTATATGCGCGCGCGCACACGCACACGCGCGCGCGCACGCGCACACGCACACGCGCGCGCGCGCGCACACACACATACATATATATATATACATAAGGGAAAAGGGCATCCAAAGGATGCATGGAAGAAAGTGCTCGGGCGCTAGCGCTTTGAGCGCCAGGGCGTTCGCGCTTTAAGCACCAGCGCCTCACGTGCCAGGCACGTGGGCACTCGGGCACTAGCGTTTTGGGCGCTAGCGCCTCATGTGCCAGGCACGTGGGCGCAAGGGCGCTAGAGTTTTGGGCGCAAGCGCCCCACGTGCCAGGCACGTGGACGCTAGTGCTTCGAGCGTAAGGGCGCTGGCGCTCGGGACGCTCGGGAGGCAAAAGGGACTTGGTCCCTGCAACGGGAGTTGTACTCCCAGAAAGGAACACTTATTATTTTCTCTCTGTGTGTGTGTGTGTGTGTGTGTGTGTCTCTCTCTCTCTTTCTCTCTCTCTCTCTCTCTCTATATATATATATATATATATATATATATATATATATATATATATATATATATATATGAGGAGTTAAACTATTAGGATATTTTGAAGCTGATGAAGGGGCTTCTCCCCTTGAGCCCTGAATCTTCCCCGAAGTGGGGTTTCTGAAGATGGGTCTCCTTCTTCATCCTGTCGTTTGGCCGGATCTTGGAGAAAGGGGGTGGGATTTAAAGATCTCCCCTTTTTGAGATCTGATGGAAGATCTGAGTCCCCCTTTGTGGGGTTTGTGGTGAAAAACTATTTAGTTTTATAAAAGGAAGAGTAATACTCTTGATTTAATTTAAAAGAAAGAAGAACGTTTTAGAACCTTGAGGAAGGAGAAGATCACAGATCTTGATACTTTTTGGAAGAGAGAAAAAGTTGTTGAGATATTTCATTATCTCTGCCTTTATAGGCTATACACTTTACATATAGCCCCTTGGGCTTCACAAAATGGCATTTTGCCTATCCCACGGCTCCTGTGTCATTTCTTTTTGCACATAAGCCATGGGCTTTACAAAAATTCGGCTTTATGCCCATTCATGCATAAAAATTCACATAAAAATTATTTATTACATGATTTCATCTTGGCATGGAGGGGGGCCGGCCGCCTCATGTTCGGACTCGACCTGGGCATAGACCCGCTTGATCTGGGCTTGGGCCCACTTGGCTTGGGGTTGACCTTGACTTTGACTTGGTCAACCGGGGTGCAATTTTCGACTCCAACAAAGTGCCCCCATCAATAAATGCACACCACATATATGGGTCGTGTGTATGAAATTGATGGATCTTCTTTTGCGTGGAGGCGACTTGCTTTGGTTCCTACTTTTGGGATGCACTGCCCTTTTAACGACATGGACAGTCGACTCTTAACGCGTTTTCCGAGGTGGAGTGTCCGTGGTAGACGTTTCCCTAGCCCGGGGTGATTTGGTAGACGTGCCCCCGGCACGGAGTGTCGCTGGTTGACATTTCCCCGAGGTGGAGTGTCGTTGTTGGACGTTTCCCCGGTACGGAGTGTCGCTGGCCATTGTTTCCCCGAGGCGGAGTGTCTATTGGTTGACGTGTCCCCGGCACGGAATGTCTGTTTGATATTTCCCCGATACGAAGTGTCGCTGTTGGACGTTTCCCCAGTACGGAGTGTCGCTGGTCGATGTTTCCTCGACATGGAGTGTCTATGTTGGACGTTTCCTCGAGACGTAGTGTCGCTGTTGGACGTTTCCCCGGTACGGAGTAACTGTGTTGGATGTTTTCCCGAGACGGAGTGTCGCTGTTGGACGTTTCTCCGGTACGGAGTGTCTGTGTTAGACGTTTCCCCGAGACGGAGTGTCTGTTTGTGACGTTTCTCTGGTACGGAGTGTCTGTGTTGGACGTTTCCCCGGTAAGGAGTGTCTGTGTTGGATGTTTCCCCGAGACGGAGTGTCTGTATGTGACGTTTTCCCGGCACGGAGTGTCTGTGTTGGACGTTTCCCCAAGACGGAGTGTCGGATGGTCAACGCGTCCCCGACGCGGAGTGTCTGTAGGTGACATTCCCCAGCGCGGAGTGTCTGTTGTTTGACGCAGAGGTCGATGTTGGAATTGGTTGGTTTAATTTGTTTTGGGTTGACATCCGCATCGCTACACTGGAATATGGTACTGCGAGCGAATCATCATCTGTCATGAGAGGATTTTGGGATTGGTTTTCTGTCGGTATCTACATATGTTCCCCTCCGAAACACGGGGACGCGACAGCGCAGGTCCGTCTCGCCTGAATTTCGGGGCAGATACTAATTGGTGCTATCCGTCCACCTCTCCGAAGATGCCAAGTTGATTTATGACACCATATATCGAAGGTTTAAATGGATGCGGCCGATGTAGCAGACTTCGTCAGATTCCCCCTCGTTTGAGGGGTTTTTGATTGTGGGGACGCTCTTCCCTGCAGGCACAAGCCCCTGCAGTTAATTACGCTACCGCATCGCTGTAACAACTTTCTCCTTCTCCAGATGGTCACTTCATGTCGTGTGTGTTTGTTTTGTTTTTGGTTGCCCATGGATTGTATACAGAGACTAATTTATGTTGTCGCCCATAGGGCGTGGATTAGTCCAAATCCGTATTTTCTTAGATTTGGATTTGGGGTTGGGTTTAAGGATACGTTAGTCTCATTTGAGACTAAGATCAAATCAAACGTTCGTTGAGGATACGTTAGTCTAATTTTAAACTAAGATCAACTCAACAGGATTGTTTAGATCCAACAAACGAGCATTTGGACTCTATTATTTTGTTTAGGGACATTGTGGTCGATTAGTTTAAGGACATTACGGTCCATCGTTAGTTTAAGGATATTACGGTCCAATGTTAGTTTAAGGACATCTCGGTCCAATGTTAGTTTAAGGACACCAAGGTCCATGGGTTTTAAAGGACCCCACGGTCCGAGATTAAGGACATCATAGTCCATGGGTTTTAAAGGACCCCACAGTCCGGTTTAAAGACGTCAGAGTCTATGAAATGTATGGTTGCCGGGACCCATCACCTCTCTGAAGACGTTGAAGGATTACAACGACATATATCTTAGAGGGTCAGAGATGTACCCTTGAACCAATTTTGGTTGAAAGATCTGTAGTCCAATTTGGGGCTAAGATCTGTTAAAAGATTCGTGAGAGTATGGGCTCAATTAATTTGAATTGAGGACTTATGGCCAATTTGGGCTAAGTCCAATCGAGTTAAAATGTTTAACATTTGTCTTGGGCTGTTGAGCCTTTATTTGGGCTTGACCCTTTTAATGATGCTAAGTATTGACTTGCATTCTGACATTGTTTTATCTTTTATTGAGTGCTGGGCATTCATCATAGCTCTGTGGCTTATTAAAGAACAATTTATGTTTTATGAGCGCACACATGAGTGACACGTGGTGCGCTTGGCGCTTTGCACCAATCAAAGAGCGCAGTGCGCTTCTGCCGAGTAACGCACACGTGAGGGACACGTATCGCGCTTGGCGTTGAGCGCCAGATATGGGCGCATTGCGCCAATTTATGAGCGTATTGCGCTAGTAGTTTAGTGGCGCACACGTAATTGACACGTGGTGCGCTTGGCGTTGAGCTCCAACCCATGAGCGCAGTGCGCTATTTCAAGAGCGCAAAGCGCTAGTTATTAAGCGGCGCATACACGATTGACACGCGGCACATTTGGCGCAGAGCGCCAGTCCAAAAGCGCAGAGGCGCAGTTCAAAAGCGCAAAGCGCATATGATCAATTTTGTGATCTAAAAAGAAACTTTGTCTCAAAATTCTAAGAACAAAAGTTCTTCAACCTCTTATGTTGATGAAAGGTTTTGCCTTTTTGGATCTATGATCTGTGAGAAAGAAGTAAATTCTTCTTTTTATTTTATGATGAAGTCCTTTTGATCTCTTTTGAAAAGACCTTGGTCTTTGTAGATCTATGATCTTTTAAAGAAGTGAATTCTTCTTTTTAAATTAATTACGAGATGATTTCATCTCTCTGTTCATCACCATTCTTTTTTACCTTGAAGAAAGAAAATATTCTTCTGAGAGCTTGCTCTTTTTCTTTGAATTTCTCAAAGTTTATGGGGGGTGGTTTCTCCTTCTTTCTGTCTATCTGAGACTTGAAGTCTTGGGGCCTTTTTATAGGGTAGGCTGATTTGTTGAATCAGTTAAAGAGATTTTTATCTGATTGATTTGGGGATGTTTCCCAACCATTGGATATTTGATCCTAGGGCTTCTGTTTTACAGAAGACAATCTTCTTGTTTTTAACAAGATTGGAAAATCTTTCCATACAGAATTTATTCTGTCTTTTGGTAATTTTTATTTACCATTGGATCATTGATCCAACGGTGCTCTGATTTACAGAGCACAATCTTATTATTTGGAAAGATTTTGAGGAATCTTTCCTTAACAGAATTTAATTCTGATTAATTAATGATTTATCATTATTATTAGATCTTTGATCTAACGGTGGGGAGCTTTTAGTTCCAGCGCTAGCGCACCCATGCTTTACACGTGGTGCACTGCTTAAAGAGCAGCGTACATTGCGCTAGCGCACCTGTGTTTGACACGTAGTGCTGCGTGGAGCGCAGCGCACCTAGCGCTAGCGCACAAGTGGTGTAATGCTTAAAGCGCAGTGCACCTAGCGCTAGCACCCACGTGCTTTACACGTGGTGCGCTGCTTAGGACGCAGCGCACTTGGTGCTGCATCTGAAGCGTTGCTTCGTTTCAAAAATTTGAATTTTAAACAGAGATTTGCTCTAATTGAGGGAAACAAATGCCCCCCACCGTTGCGCTCACATGGCCCACATGTGAGTGCAGCGGTGGCAGCATCTGCTCCCTTGGATCAACTCAGAAGTTGAAACGGCACTCAGTGCCTATAAATAGAACCTTTGGTCCTCAGGATGATTTCTGTTCATCTTCTTCCTTATTTTCTGAGAATTTTTATTCTCCCACAGAGCACAGCTCTTCATTTTAAGAAATTTCAATAGTCAAAACTCTATCAAAATTTATGTAAAGATTAAATCTTTTAATAATCTTGGGTTTTACCCATTAACAGAGCCTTGCTCTTCATAAATCTTTGATATAAAGAAAACCCTTTTAGGGTTTCATTAACAGAGCTTTGCTCTCTTCAAATCATGTAGATTTATTAATCTCTTATGAAGAACTCTTAAGAGTTTATTTATGGATCTTGAAGATCTCAGAAATTTTTTAATTCATGTATATAAAAAATTGATTTCAATTTTTCTGATGGATTATTCCATCATTTTCTTCCAGAGCAAGGCTCTTGAGGAATTTTTATTCCTTCATGATTAGAGTTTGACAAGTGTCACTCTGTCACAGAGCACTGCTCTCAAAGGAAGATTTACTCCTCTGCCTGAGGGATTTCTCATTTAATGAGAATTTCTTGAGGATTTCCTCATTACTAATCTTTTAATGATGTTTCATTCCAGGCACTATGGTTTGAACGAGTTTATCTCTTATGAGGATATTCGCGTACAGGGTCATCGCCAGAACTAAGAGTTTATAGATGTCCAATGTGCGGAGATTATGGCTCGTCTATATGCACACAACGGTCAACTGCTTCCTTGTCGCTCCACTCTTTTGAAGATCGTAGTGGGAGCAATTTGGGGAGCACTTTCTGGGTTTTACGAAGCCATGCCGCTGAATGTGCTGGATGATGCTGAAGACAAGGTGCACTCGGTGTACCTGTCTGGCCTGATCTCAAAGAAGCGTCGAGATAACCTCATTGATATTCTGCATCAAACTTTCCAGCAGTCGACGATAATCGCTTCTTATCAAAGGGAGGAGGGCATTGGCGAGGATCTCGACACCCGTGATCGCGAGAGGATGCACACGAGAATGGTCAGAAAGGCCAGAAAGATTCTAGATGGCCTTAATTTCGAATTCCTTAATCCATGCCCTGGATCTGAGGTTTTACTATTGTAAACATCTCGATGCATGTTTTGTTTATTGTCTTTATTGATGTAAGAGTTTTCCGAAGTATGAATGACAAATCTTTCGCTTCCCTTCCTTTATTTTCTGCTTTGTTGTCGGCATATTACTTTAGTAAGCGTCGCATGTAGATAATAGAGAGCATTACGTCTTGAATTCTTCGAAAGGTAGTGATGGCTTAGGAAGCAGGTTCAGATCTGCTGCCTAAGGCTTTTCAACTTCATGAGTCGTGAGGGTCTCATAAAGATTTTTCTCCCTACGAGTTGAGAGGATCTCGTAGGTGTAATTTCTCCTTAGGAATCGTGAGGATTCCTAAGTGCGTTTTCTCTTATAAGTCGTAAGGATCTAACAAGAGAGTTTTCTTCCTTACGAGTCGAGAGGACCCGTAAGTGATTGATGGTGTTGCCATTATCCGCATTTCACGGAGTCAGGAGTTGCTCTGGGCGTTTCCCACGGGGTCAAGATTGACTTTAGCCGTGTTCCACGGGACCAGGATTTTGCTCTGGATGCTTCCCACGAGGTCAAATTGACATAGCCGTGTTCTGCGAGGACCAGACTCCGCTCTGGATGCTTCCCACGGGGTCAGGATTGACATAGGCCGTGTTCAGCGAGGACCAGGATCCGCTCTGGACGTTTCCCACGGGGTCAGGATTGACATAGGCCGTGTTCCACGAAACCAGGATTTTTCTCTGGATGCTTCCCACGGGGTCTGATTGACATAGCCATGTTCTGCGAGGACCAGGCTCCGCTCTGGACGTTTCCTACGGGGTCAAGATTGACATAGGCCGTGTTCCACGTGACCAGGAATTTTCTCTGGATGCTTCCCACGGGGTCTGATTGACATAGCCGTGTTCTGCGAGGACCAGACTCCGCTCTGGACGTCTCCCACGGGGTCAGGATTGACATAGGCCGTGTTCCACGTGACCAGGAATTTGCTCTGGATGCTTTCCACGGGGTCGGTTTGATATAGCCGTGTTCTGCGAGGACCAGGATCCGCTCTGGACATTTCCTACGGAGCCAGGATTGACATAGATCGTGTTCCACGTGACCAGGAATTTGCTCTGGATGCTTCCCATGGGGTCTGATTGACATAGCTATGTTCTGCGAGGACCGGGCTCCGCTCTGGACGTTTCCCACGGGGTCAGGATTGACATAGGCCATGTTCTACATGACCAGTAATTTGCTCTGGATGCTTCCCACGGGGTCTGATTGACATAGCCGTGTTCTGCGAGGACCAGGATCCGCTCTGGACGTTTCCCACGGGGTCAGAATTGACATAGGCCGTGTTCCACATGACCAGGAATTTGCTCTGGATGCTTCCCACGGGGTCTGATTGACATAGCCGTGTTCTGCGAGGACCAGGCTCCACTCTGGACGTTTCCCACGGGGTCAGGATTGACATAGGCCGCGTTCCACGTGACCAGGAATTTGCTCTGGATGCTTCCCACGGGGTCTGATTGACATAGCCGTGTTCTGGGAGGACCACGCTCCGCTCTGGACGTTTCCCACGGGGTCAGGATTGACATAGGCCGCATTCCACGAAACCAGGAATTTGCTCTGGATGCTTCCCACGGGGTCTGATTGACATAGCCGTGTTCTGCGAGGACCAGGATCTGCTCTGGACGTTTCCTACGGGGTCAGGATTGACATAGGCCGTGTTCCACATGACCAGGAATTTGCTCTGGATGCTTCCCACGGGGTCTGATTGACATAGCCGTGTTCTGCGAGGACCAAGCTCCGCTCTGGATGCTTCCCACGGGGTCAGGATTGACATAGGTCGTGTTCAGCGAGGACCAGGATTCGCTCTGGACGTTTCCCACGGGGTCAGGATTGACATAGGCCGTGTTCCACGAAACCAGGAAGGGTTGACTTTATCTGCATTTCATGGAGTCGGGGTTTGACTCTCGGTCATCTGTGCACCGCTGAGTCATGGAACCGGGAATTGCCGCGGTTCCGCTTTGATTGATGTTGCGTCTGTTGTAATGAGACGATTGTTGAGATGATCTTCAGACTATCTGTGAACCGTTGAGATTTGGCTTCTTCTTCTGATGGAGCCTGGGGAAGGAAGGTGTGATTCCTTCTTTGTTTGTGCCCCTGGATTGTATACAGGGATTGACGTGATATCACCTGAAGGGCAAAATGTTTCATTTTATATATTTTTCTTTCCGCGATACTCTATCATTTCAGCTTTTTATATTGTGAAAGTCGCGATTGCCCAATCATTTCGGCTATTTTTCGGGGTGCCCAATCATTTCGGCTATTTGTTTTATTTTTACTCGCTGCTTTTTATTGCGAGTCGCCCAATCATTTCGGCTATTTCGTATGCATTTGTAATTCGCTGGCTTTTCGCTGCAAGCTTGGAATTAGACACCGATTTCGGTATCAGCATCGCTATAACTAGGATATTGCCAGGAGCGAATCATCATTTGCCTTCGTTGATGTCGAACAAATGTGGCTTAGGATCTTGTTGACTAAGGCTTTTGACTTCATGAGCCGTAAGGGTCTCATAAAGGTATTTCTCCCTACGAGTCATGAGGATCTCGTAAGTGTGTTTTCTCCTTAAGAATCGTGAGGATTCCCAAGTATATGGTCTCTTATAAGTCGTAAGGATGTTACAAGAGTATTTTCTCCTTATAAGTCGAGAGGAATTACAAAGGGTGTTCACTGTGCAAACATATCCCTAGTCCTGAATGGGACTTTGTTAGGGAAATGTTTATTCACGCCCATAGATTGTATACAAGGGTCAGCATTGAGCCGCTTGTAGGGCAGCATTGGAGGTTGTGGTGGCCGCTTAAGAACAGGTTCAGATGCCTGTAGCTTAAGACTTTTGAATCTTATGAGCCGTAAGGCTCTCATAAGAGGGTTCTCCTTACGAGTCGTGAGGATCTCATAAGTGTAATTTCTTCTTAGGAATCGTGGGGATCCCTAAGTGTGTTGCTCCCTCGTGAGTCATAAGGATCTCACGCAGGTGGTTTCTCCTTATAAGGTCGAGAGGACCTTGTAAGTGTTTTTTTTAACGAGATTGCGCGCTTTCGGGTTTTCACAAAAACTTGCCGGTAGCCCTGCTGTTTTTACTCACGGAGCCCTTTCGGGTTTTCATCCGTTCCCATTTGCTTGTAGACATACCGTTTTCTTTTTTTCTTTTTTATTTCATTTTTTTTGGTGTCAGCCTTGGGATGCTGCAGTCCACAATAGTTTATCGATGTCTCGGTCAACAGCCAGTTTTAGGACATAGTGGTCCGTTGTTAGTTTAAGCACGTTTCGATCCATAAACCGGCTACTACTTATAAAGTTTAGGCTTAGGAAGATAGCGAGCGGACATAGGCGTCGTCATCTATCATTGACCTAGGCCATGACTCATCAGGCGTAGTATTTTTTTAGGAAGCGACCGTTTATTGGACTGAAAGATCTTTCACCATGCATGTCCATGAGTAGGTAGGCTCCACCCTGGTAAACGTTGTCTATGATTTACGGACCTTCATAGTTCGGCTCGAATTTCCCCCGTTTGGCACGATTAGGGATCATAGGCCTTTTGACCACTGGCACGAGTTCGCCTTGGCGGAATGTTCTCGGCCTAGTCAATCTCTCATATGAGCGCATCATCTTTGCTTTATAAGCCTCCAGATTTTGTTGCGCTATGAGCCGAGTTTCATCAAGGGCATTGAGCTCCTCAAGCCGAAGGTGAGCATTTTCTTCGTCTGTTAGCTCGTAGTGAACCGCCACTCGTAGAGAGGGCAGCTCTATCTCAAAGGGGAGTACCGCTTCCGTACCGAATACCAACGCATAGGGCGTTGTGTTTGTGGCAGTTTTGAACGTAGTTCGATAAGCCCAGAGAGCTTCATGCAGTCTCTCGTGCCAGTCCCTCTTATTTCGAGACACCGTCTTCTTCACGATCTTTGTTAAGGTCTTGTTAAAAGCCTCAGCCAGACCGTTAGCTCGAAGATTATAGACTGAAGAGTATCTCCAGTATATGTTATGCTGTTGTGCGAAGCGGCTAATCTTGTGGCTTCTGTAGGCTGGCCCGTTATCGGAGATTATCCGTTGACGTGGGTCTTGAAGAAATGGAGGATATTCTCCATCTTCACCTCCCTCAGCGGTATTGCTTCTGCCCATTTGGAGAAGTAATCGGTTGTCGCCAAAATGAATCGATATCCTCTGGACGATGCTGGTTCGATGGGGCTGATTAGGTCAGTTCCCCACATTTCAAATGGCCAGCTAGCCACTGTTGGATGCAGTGGATTTGGATGCTGATGAATAAGGTCCCCGTGAATCTGGCATGGGTGGCATTGATTCGCGTATTCGAGGCAGTCCTGGATCATCGTGGGCCAATAGTATCACATTTTTTTGATCTTCAGCTTCATCTTCGGGCCGGCTTGGTGAGAACCGCAAAGTCCGTCGTGAGTTTCTTGGACGACTCTTTTTGCTTCTTCAGGTCCCAAGCATCTTAACCACAGAGAATCAAATGACCTCTTGTACAGAGTATCATTGACGAAGGCAAAAGAAAGAGCTCGTTTCGTGAGCTGATATTTCGAGGATGCATCTTCGGGTGTTCGACGGGATTTGAAGTAGTCTATAAAGACTTCTCTCCAATCCTCAGCCTTTTCCTGGTCTTTTATTTGCAGAGCCATTTGCTCAGTCGCTCCCTTTTCTTCGGACGACTCCGGAGATATTTCTGCCGGTGCAAGAACCCGACGGCTTTGCACAATGATCCTCACGTCATCGAGGCTCTCGTCAGCCAGTTCTTTAGCGAGCTTGGCTAACGCATCCGCCTTGCTAATCTTCGCGCGCGGTATGCTTTCCAGTGTGAAGGCAGGGATTTGAGTCAGTAGTTGCTGTACTCTCTCGCCATACTTCACCAACTCTGGCTTGCACGTCTGATAGTCGCCGTTTACTTGACTAACGATCAGTTGGGAGTCTCCGTATATAAGAAGGTTGTCGATTTCCATGTCGACAGCGATCTCAAGACCTGCTATCAAAGCTTTGTATTCGGCTTCATTGTTCGTCCTCGGCTTTGTTAAGGAGAAGGCAAAGCGCATTATCCCTCCTTGTGGAGTCACGAAGATGAGGCCTACCCCTGATTTGATTATGGGGGTGCTTTGTTTGCGCTTCTTTATGGAAGATGCTCCATCGAAGTAAAGTTCCCATTGGGTATCATTCTCTCTTCTCCCCCCGTCGATCGTGTCAAACGCGTGCTCATCTGGCAGTTCACAGTTCAAGGGAGAGTCGGCAGGTATCGGATGCTCAGCGAGAAAGTCAGCGATGACCTGGCTTTTCACTGCCTTGAGAGGACGGTAAGTTATTGAGAACTCCATCAAGAGCCGGGCCCATTTAGCGAAACGTCCCGTTAATATGGCTTTTGACATCAAGTATTTGAGAGGATCTACCTTCGATATGAGATGGACCTCATATGCCAACGCATAATGTCTGAGCTTCGTTATTGAGAAGATCAACGCCAGACAGTGTTTTTCAATGGGGGAGTAATTGTTTTTTGCCTCCAGTAGAACTCGACTCAAGTAGTAGAGGGCTCTCCCTTTCCCTTGGTCGTTTTCTTGTGCCCACAACACGCCTAAAGAACCTTCGAGGGCAGTTGTATATAGAATGAGGGGTTTCCCCTTGACTGGAGTGGTTAGCACCGGAGGATTCTGTAGGTATTGCTTGATTTCGTCCAGTGCGCCTTGGCATTTGCGATCCCAAATGAACGGGGTTCCCTTCTTCATCAAGTGACTGTAGGTGCGGCACTTGACGGAAAGATTGGCTATGAATCGCCGGATATATGCGAGCTTTCCTTGGAGAGACCGCAGTTGCTTGAGAGTCCTTGGCGGAGGCATTTCCATGATCGCCTTGATCTTCGACGGGTCTATCTCGATGCCTCGGTGTCGGACGATGAATCCCAGGAACTTTCTTGAGGACACTCCAAACGCGCATTTGAGAGGGTCTATCTTCATGTTGTATTTCCGAAGGCGCTGAAACACGATCCTCAGATGCTCTAAATGTTCCTCGTATGATTTGTTTTTAACTATGAGGTCGTCGATATAGCATTCGACGATTTCATGTATGAGGTCATCGAAAATCTTCGTCGTTGCTCTCTGATAGGTGGCACCGGCGTTCTTTAGATCGAAAGGCATCACCTTGTAGCAGAATATACCCAAAGGGGTCCGAAAGCGGTATGCTTCTGGTCCTCGGGATGCATCTTTATCTGATTGTATCCTGACGAGCCGTCCATGAAGGAGAAAACTTCATGAGTGGATGTGTTATCTATCATCAGCTCAGTGACCGGTACCGGAAAGTTGTCCTTTGGACAAGCTTTGTTGAGATCCCAAAAATCTACGCATATGCGCACCGTCCCATTTTTCTTCATTACTGGGACGATGTCGGCAATCCAGTCAGGATATTGAACCTCTTGGATGAAGCCGGAGTCGATTAGCTTCTTGACCTCGGCGTTGATGCTTATCTTAAGCTCGAGCCGCATTCTTCTCGGTGCTTGTTTAATCGGCTTGACGTCCGGAGATATCGCCAATTTGTGCACAGCGATCTCTGGATCGAGTCCTGGCATCTCTGAATAGTTCCATGCGAAACAATCTTTATGCTGCATAAGCATATCCTTTAGCGTAGCCATCCTTTCTTCAGACAACAGCTCGCTGACGAATGTCGGTCGCGGGTCACTTGCCATCCCCAAATCAATTTTCTTGAGGTTATCTGCAGTAGTATGTATTCCGTCTTCCAGCTTTTTTGGGGCCGGTGGAAACTCTGAGATCACCTCGCCATCATCTTTTTCGAAGCACCAGGGGAGGTCATCCATATTCTCGGGCTCTTCTTCTGACAGCGTTATCACATGACAGGTACGAGATCGTTTCCAAGATCAATGTTGATCTGGTTCTACTCTCGCTATACGCGTCGCTTTAGGTTCATGCTTCTGCGGTGGGGTTACCCTCCAACTACTGGATAAAGCGAACTTGCTTTGCTGATACTGGTCTTCTACCCAGTCTTTGAAGGTGAAGCAGTCTTCGAGGGGATGTCCTATTGCTTGGTGATAGGAGCAATAGTCCGGGTGAGAGACCTTGTCTGCTTGCTCGGGGTGCTTGGACTCCGGGAGTGTCATCATCTGAAGTTTTATGACAAGATCGAATATCTTCTTTGTCTTGTCTTGAGGAAAAGAATATTCTCGACCCATCTTCTTTATAAGAGACGAATCTTGGTTGCTCGATTCTCGATCGCGTAGCTTCTTTGTCCCGCTTTGTCGCTGTCGAACGCTTTTCCCGTTCTTTGGTTTATTTTTGCCTCTACGTCGGGTCTTTTGTATGACGGGCTCGCGACGGAGGGCATCGCCACTTTCTATAGCCTGCTGAAGGAGGCGCTGCGTCCTGGTAGCCTGCTGAAGGAGGCGCCGCGTCCTGGCCATTTCTCGAACCTTTTGACCCGCTTCCCTTATAAGCTTGTCCATTTGTTCTTCGAACGACGGGCTTGGTATTTCACGATGGGAACTCATTTTGGTTCAGGGTTAGTATCTTCTCACAGAGCATCTCCTTCTTCATCAAAGTCATGTATGACGTAGCACCCGCGGAATCGCTCTCGTTCCTTGGATTGAACATACCCAAGCCCGACCGTTTCCATTCTCCCATTGGGTAACTTCCACCGAGTTTCGGGGACGTTCCAGATTCTGTTGTAGAACCGAGCTTGTCGAGCAGTCTGTTTGAAGGGTATGCCTTGACGCCTCAATAGCCTTTTTAATTCTTCTGCGTAGTATCTGGGCAAACGGATGGGCTGAATCCTGTCAAGTGTAGAATCGGCGCCGTGCCATATTTCTTTCTCCACTTTGGTTTCCCCAGATCGGTGGAATAGGATCGCCTTTTCACCCTTTCGCCTGGGGGGGACATAGAATGTCTGCAGTTCTTGCACACTATAAGTTTCAAGTGCATCAAGCTCTTTGTAATGCCTTTGTGGAACCATGGCAACATGCAAACTTTGATCTTCATCGGCGAAGGTTTGTATCGATGGCCGAGCGGAGAATACAGCATTGACCTCATCTTCCGAGTCGCTGCCGAAGACCAACATAGGGGTGGACGGTCCCGGCTTGTTGCATTGGGGCAGCCCTGAATAAACTATTTCTTCTTCGTCCTCGGTGTCACTCCCGAAGACCGGAATAGTGGTGATAGCTCTGTTCTTGTCCTCCGGTTTGCGACATCTTTCTGTGTCTTCGAAATCAGGCAGGAAGTGTTTGGCATCCTCAAATTTGCGGACTTCGTTCACGGAGAATGAGTTGATTTCTCCTGTCACAGTGTACTTGAGACCATCCTTGAAATACTTCATATACCGATGTTGTGTAGAAGGGATGATGTTGAACTCGTGTAACCAAGGCCGGCCGAGCAAAGCATTATAGCAGGTCTTAGCATCAATGACGTGGAATTTAATGTCAGTGACTAGCAGCCCAAATAGCAGCGTCAGTATCACAGACCCGAGCGTCTGTGACGACTGGGAGTCAAAACCGGAGATGGTGATTTTGTCACGAGCGAGGTGTTGAACGCTCATACAGATTTCCTTCAACACTCTTACATTAAGGAGATTAACAGAGGACCCATTGTCCACCAGGATTTTTCCTATTTTGATATCATGACAGTATCCAGAGATATAAAGAGGTTATGCTCACACGTCCCGAGGAGAAGATCTTCATCGCCGAAAGTGATATCGGCTGTGTGTACTTCTTCCAGCTCATCCTTCATTTTTTCTTCGGTGAGGAAAGCTTGGAATTGTTTAGGCTCCTACAACGCCTTGATCAGCGAATCTCTTGCTTCCTTAGATAGCAGAAGTGTGTCGAGAATGCTTAGTTGTGAGGGGATCTTCCTCAGGTGTGCCAGAACGTTGTAATCCATCTTACTTTTCTTGGGCGGGTCCTTGGCTGTCAGCTCTTCGACGGCTTGATCATCGAGGGCGATATCCTCAGGAACCTTTTCTTTCCCCTTATCCTTTTTATTGGATCCCTTGTTTGCAGGTCCGAAATTCTTTTCAGGCAGTGATCAGTCGAAAATAATGTATTTTTAACACGGCAATTTCCCTATCTTTTGCACTCATCTAGAAGTGTTCGGCATTCATGTTACACATATTAGCAAATCAGTCGTAAAATATCAGATTGCATGTGTTATACTCTAAAACCGACATTTCTGAGGAAATTGTGTGATTATCATGGCATCGCATCATCCCTGTATTGCGCAACACTTGTTTCGAGATTTGTGCAGGAAATTGCAGGATCAAAACCAAAAGAAGCTGATCAAAAATACACCAACTCCAAGTCTTGAGTTCTGGTAGCAATCTAGAGGGCAAAACATAATTCAACTTATCAGAAAAAGGCCCAATTGTCAGCCCAAGACTACTGCAGAAAGACCAAGCTCTAAAGCCCCCAAAGCGCTGCGGAACCGCGGCGGGAGACGGCTTGCGCCACGGTTCCGCGGCGGTTTGGCCACATCATCATGCCATTTTCAGTGCAATATCCTTCTCTCAGTGGGTACACCTCATTTTGACACGCCAAATTCCAGAATTCTCCAGAGTCTTCTGCCAGATCAGCAAAGATCATTAAGCAAGGCTAATCTTAATTAAGCTCCTAACAAACTATTTCTAGAAGCTCCCTCCTAACTAATCACATCTAGAAGCTTCTCCTCAACAAACTTTTGGAGGGAAATTCAAATCTTGCTAACAAACTTTTGGAGGGAAATTCAAATTTAAATTCCTAGATCTAGGGTTTTGAGATCTATAAATAGGAGCCTAGATCTAAGGGTTGAGGTTGTTCAATCTTTTAGTTAGCTAGTTAATCTCCCATTCCTAAATCTCTATTCTCTTCATCTTCTTCCACAAGTCTAGTGATAAGACTTGTGCGAAACCCCAACCCTAATTCCAATCCAAATTCAAGATCTTGAGTACCAAACAAGCAAGAAACCCTTCAACCTTTTAGGAGCGGAGCCGATCTCCAACCGAGCAAGTGATCCAAGCCGATCCGCGACTCACGGAGCCGAGCGAAGCCAAATCGACAATCGAGTTCTTCCTCTTGTAGTTCTTGAGCGAATGTAATGAAATTGTTGATATAAATAAAAGGTGAAATTCTTTAATCTTTTTTTCTTTAAATTCTTGCATCATGATTCGATCTCAATTTGTAATTATAGTTCTTATTGTGATGTTTGAGTAAAACTCCGCTCGTCAAGGAGTCGAGACGATCAATAGAATGATGATGTAACAAATCTTAAAACGATTCTTGAGTCCTACGAGTTTTGTAAACCCTAGCAAGTTCAAGAATCGATGACCTAGTTTCGATGCGATACTTTCTTGATTGTGATCGCTCGAAATTAGGGATCTACGATCGTTTCTTGAATTTACTAGAGGCTAGAATGTGAATGATATCGATGAAAGAACAAGGGATAAGATGAAACCCTAGTTTCATAAGAAATCCCTAATTCTCGATCGATCATCATCGATCTAGTATCAATTCATCGAAGGATAAGAATACGTAATTGTAAGATTACATCACATCTATAGATCCGATCGATTCCTACAAGCCTCATTTCGATTCTTGATATTTGGTTGGAAAAATCATCAAACTATCAATTCTTGATTCTGTCTTTTTCTTGTTATTAGATATAGATTTTCTAATTCTTGAACTTCAAATATAAATCATGAATTGTTTTGTTTTGTTTTCTTTAAAGTTTCGACTCATCTAATTCAAAAGAAGAACGATTACACTTTCCCTGTGGACGATCCGCACTTACTAACGCGCTACATTCGACACCGTTATTGATTGCGGTCAAATAATTTTTGGTTGTGATTTCTTTACAATTTTCTCAAATATACACAACGAGAAATTCTTTACAATCAAATGGCGCCGTTGCCGGGGATTATTTGATTCGATACTTACACAATCCAAGAAGATATTTCAATCAAATGGCGCCGTTGCCGGGGATAATGCGCTAATTGTTCGTTATTTTGAAATTTGAGTTGAAAAGTTTATTCCATCTATATTTTTAGATCTAAATTAGCACAAACCTTAAACGAGTTGTTGTGATTTGTTGCGAGAAAATCTGGAATCATTGGAGCTGTGGAAAAAATTTTCTGATCATTCCAGAGAGCTTAGAAGGTGATCAGAAACAGAGACTCAAAATTTCGTGCAGTGATATGATATTTCCACCGCGGAACCGCGGTATTAGGCGACTCCCGCGGCGGAACCGCGGTGTTACAGTGGAATCACTGTTCAAAAATTTTTGGTAACTCTCTTGACTTTCTTATCTACTTCCTCATCCACTCCAATTAACATTTTGTGCAGGTTTCTTTGCAAATAAATCGCAGCGCCGCAAAAAGCAAAATAAATTGTGCGTGTTTTTGATTTTTGTGGTTGTTTGCATATTAATACGGAAATTAAGGGGCAAAGACCAAATCCAGATTAGGTGGGGAGTTCATTACCCTTCCTAAGCCCCGAAAATCGCAAAATTTGCATCCGCATTGACCCTCATTATCTAAAAAATCTAGAGATGACTCTAAGGACCGTCGCGCTCACTTAGGACAGAAGAAGGCCGTGGGTAATTCATTGCTTATCCGCGTTTTCTTGTGGTGTCTAAGGCAAGTGTGTCGAAGGCTAGTGGTTATTAATTAGGCCCACTACTTACGTAGTGGAGTACCTTCCCACTTACCTGGCCTCAGGGGGACAAAGAGGCAGTGGAGGATTCTATCCTGCGACTTGTCTTTTGGCAGTTAGGAGCGGTCTAGAGCCGGACCTAGGTTACCATTAGATTCTAGGGTTTTGCGTGCTGCATTTGTTGTGTTGCATCATTTTTTCAAAAACCCGTCCAATTTTCAAAACAAACACCGCATTCTTTCATCATTCCCCTAATTATAAATTCACGCTACCACTTGTACTAACCCTTTTTAGTGCAAGATAGGCTGGACACGGGTTTCTAGTGCCTGTTAAGTCCGCGTTTCCTTGATCGACCCTAAAATCGGTATTTCTACATTTACCTTTTTCTTTACCCACCACCACACCCACATCGATGGATCCATCTCCATCGAACTTCTTTTCCACTAATCTGCCGTCGTCCGTTGGTGCGCAGAATCCACCTCGCATCTCTCTCCAAGAGAGATGCTATCCTACACGAGGCCCACTTTCCACCTGTCTTTCCATTCCACCAGCCAACGGGGAAAATTTTCAGATTAAACCCCAATACATCAACCTTCTACCAAAATTTCACGGTCTCGAGTCTGAAGACGTATACGTGTTTATCACTAAATTTGAAAATGTATGCGCAATGATGGGTACTTCACAGCTTTCTGTGGATGCTATGCGTCTACGTCTTCTCCCATTCACTTTGTGCGATTTAGCCGAGAAGTGGCTATATAACACTACCACACATTCCATTTCAAATTGGGATGAATTCGTCAAAGCATTCCTTAAGAAATTTTACCCACATCACAAAACAGCTTGAGTCCGTAGCGAAATCTATCAATTCACCCAGCTTCCAAATGAAACATTTTCAAAATGTCTTGAACGTTTCAAGGATCTGTTAGTCCAATGTCCACATCACGGCATCCCGAGATGGGATCTGTGCCGAATCATTTATGAGGGCATTAATCCTAACACAAGACAGATCCTTGAATCCATGTGTCAAGGCAACTTCATGACTAAAGATGATGGGGAAGCCTGGAAATTTCTAGAAGATTTCGCTGAAAAATCTTTACAGTGGGAGGGTGTGAGTCAATCGTCTAGGGATGGCATTAATATTTCCATAGGAGTTAGAGCTGACATTTCGGCTATGCAAAAGAAACTTGAGACTATGGAAAACAAATTTTTAGCCGCCCTAAGTCAATTATCACTCTCCAAAACTGTATGTGGCTGCTGTTCTGATCCGTCTCACTTGACGGAAGAATGTCCGTTTCAAGGTTATGAGCATACCAATGCCGTATTTCAAAGACCTAGAAACGATCCATTTTCTTCCACATATAATCAGGGTTGGAGGAATCACCCTAATTTTGCTTGGAACCAATCACAATCTCAAAACACGGTTCCAACCCAAAACAATTTCCAAAGGGTCCCTCCACCACAATTGCAGCCACCAATTCAATTAAGTCAGCACCCCTTCCAATCACAGAACTTCCAAAATTCGGTCAACACACCTGCACTGTCTAATTCTTTGCAGTTGACCGGGACTGATGAATCCTATTCATTTGCACAATGCATGAATTTGGTCTTAACAAATATCATGCAAGTTTCGGCTGAAATGAAATCTTCTGTCGATAAAATTGAGAAAAACTCAGCGTCCCAAGCTGAGAGTATCAAATCGATGGAAGCAGAAATTTCACGATTAAGAGCAGAAATGAGTGCAAGGGAGAAAGGGAAACTTCCAGCTCAACCTTTACCCAATCCTGGCTATTCACATCATGTGGATGCAATCACATTGAGATCTGGAAGAGTGCTTGACCATCACCTTGGGGAAGAGTTTGATGATACTGATAAATCAATCAATAATACCCCGGCTGAGACCCTTCCTCACACACACACTTCTAGTTCTGATCCTTGTTCTTCTACCCCACCACCTTCTTACGAACCTATTCTTCGTTTCCCAAAAGGCTCGCCACTTCAGCCCATTTCTTCTACCCCTTCACGGACGATCCCCACTTCTATTCTGGGATCGGTTCCACACACACTTCCTTCTCCTATGATGGACCCAGCGCTTATTGCTAAAGCACCTTATCCTAATCGGTTAAGGGCTAACACACCAAGTCCATATATGGAGAAGATTATGAACATTTTTAAGCAAGTTAACACCAACATCCCTCTTCTAGATGCCATCCAACAAGTTCCGTCCTATGCGAAAACTCTTAAGAACTTGTGCACTAGGAAGAGGAAGACTCAAGTGCCCAAGAAGATTTTCATGGAAAAGACAGTAGACACGGCTTTCCCCCAACAATTACCGAGGAAACGTAAGGATCCTGGATATCCTACTATTTCCATTTCTCTTGGGGAAAAACACATCAACCGTGCTCTACTAGACCTTGGCGGTAGTGTTAACTTGCTTCCTTACTCGGTATACGAGCAACTAGGTATCGGAGTGTTAAAGCCCTCGAGCATAACTCTCCAGATGGCTGACCGATCAATCACCAAACCTAGGGGTGAACTGGAGGATGTGTTAATAAAAATCGGGGAATTCATATTCCCTGTGGACTTTATTGTAATTGATACACAGCCTGTAGCGAACCCACGGAATCAAATTCCGGTGATTTTAGGTCGCCCCTTTTTGGCCATTTCCAATGCAATAATCAACTGTCGTAATGGCTCTATGACCGTATCCTTCGGGAACAGGTCAATAGAGCTGAACATTTACAAGTTGGGAAGTGTACCCTCCGAACCTACTGCTCAGGTCTGTTCTGTCGACTTAATGGATGTTGACAGCAGCGAATTTGATGATCCTCCTGATACTGATCTTGACTCTTTTCATATGTTGTTGTTTGACCCAACTATGTATCATACACATACGGACTCTTCCACTGAGATGTCCGGATCAACAACTAACACTGATTATGAACTGCTTTTAGAGTCTGAAGATCACCCCGCACTTTGTGATGACATTATTCATCGGGGTATTGATGGAACTTTTGAGAAGATCTTCGCTGATGAACTCGCATTTTTGAATGACGCGGGTGTTGAGATGAATCATGTCCCAATCATTGAAATTGAACCTCCACCCCTTCTTCTGAACTGTAAAAAGAATGTGAGTAATCCATCACATTCACTGCATCGTCTCTCCAATACGAGACGCACACACATTCTATTCCACCACTTACCTTTTCCCCACTTCTTCTTCCACCAACCAGAGCACTGCATTGATAAAATTTTTGAATGGTTGGTGTTGACATTCGGTCTTTGCAAAGCTTGGCATCGACCAATGATTTTTGACCCCCTCATGTGATTTTCAAAAGATTAACATTGCATAACTCAAGTTTGGGGGGGGGTACATTTTTTCTGACTCTTGAAAAGAAATTTTTACAAAATTTTGAGCCAAAAATAAGTTTGGGGGAGGTTCTTCACTTAAATACTTTGCCCCCACTAATAAATTCCTCCCAAGCTTACAGGTTTTTTCGGGATTTAGCGGATGCAACAGTGAGGACACTGTTGAAAACAAGTTTGGGGGAGGTTTGTGCTTATTTTCGCATCATTTGTATATCATTTGCATAAGCACAAAACATTTTTTCGAAAACCCATAAAAATTTAAAAATTTTCAAAATATATAAATATTTTTGTACATAAATAAGATAATAAAAGTTTAGATAGTAAAAAAATTGCATCCATGAGATTAGAAAAATTTAAGAAAACTAAGAAAATTAGAAGTTTTCTTATACGAACTAGTAATAAGTAGTTATGAGCCGTTGTCCCAAGGGTTAGTAAGATGAAAGAAGTCACTAATCTGAGGATAAAAATAAGTCTAAAAAATAGTTTCTATTCTGGAAGCCAAACATTTTGAACGTTGATACCCTGCTATTCGCACTTACACACGTCTTGAAGCCTGGGATAGTAGAGGATACTTTGAAATGCTCTTGTCTTAAAGCCGATGTATGAAGGAAATAAAAAAAATGAAGAAAATATAAAATGGTGAGAAAAATGGACACTGGTTTTGTTATCACCAAGGGCAATAAAAAATATATAGCGAGGGTGCCTCTTCACCTAGTGCCCTAAGGCCAACTGGTCTGGAAGTCACTGCTATGCCTAAGGTGGTGCAAGACGAGGAAAATACGCCAAATAAGCAAGCACATGAGTAATCGGTCGGTTAGTACCTTAAGAAGTATTAATGATCGCATGAAAGTGTGTGAGCAATCCTAATATTCATTAATTAAAAAGTACTGAGGCTGATGGGCAAGAGTATGATAGCTTGAATTGAATTCTCCGGGTGTAGGGATGTCTTTACACACACGCAGGGTTATATGATCGATATTTGGAAGAAAGATAGAAATGAAAAATAAGACGATGTTTTATTGAGGGAGGACGTGATTTCTGACATTTTTTCATGACCATTAAGATAGGGCTCATGACAACCGAAAAGCTAGCTTAGTTGGAAACCCTAATTTTCAAGGCTTTTCTTTTACAATTCTTTTCTTTAAATGTAATATCCATGATCTTCCTTTTATTATTGGATTTTGTGGGTGCAATCCGCTGAAAACCCTCAGGAGACAACACTCCTCCTACTAGGGACACCTAGAGGTTTAAAGGCTTGTTGCACGTGCTCAGTGCAATCGTGTTGCCTACAAAAGTGTGCTAGTTAGTTTTTCTCTTTCTTTATTTTCTCCTTCTCTTTTTAATAAAATAATTCGCTCGAGACGATCGAAAATAAGTTTGGGGGAATTTGATCAGTCGAAAATAATGTATTTTTAACACGGCAATTTCCCTATCTTTTGCACTCATCTAGAAGTGTTCGGCATTCATATTACACATATTAGCAAATCAGTCGTAAAATATCAGATTGCATGTGTTATACTCTAAAACCGACATTTCTGAGGAAATTGTGTGATTATCATGGCATCGCATCATCCCTGTATTGCGCAACACTTGTTTCGAGATTTGTGCAGGAAATTGCAGGATCAAAACCAAAAGAAGCTGATCAAAAATACACCAACTCCAAGTCTTGAGTTCTGGTAGCAATCTAGAGGGCAAACAATAATTCAACTTATCAGAAAAAGGCCCAATTGTCAGCCCAAGACCACTGCAGAAAGACCAAGCTCTAAAGCTCCCAAAGCGCCGCGGAACCGCGGCGGGAGCCGGCTTGCGCCGCGGTTCCGCGGTGGTTTGGCCACATCATCATGCCATTTTCAGTGCAATATCCTTCTCTCAGTGGGTACACCTCATTTTGACACGTCAAATTCCAGAATTCTCCAGAGTCTTCTGCCAGATCAACAAAGATCATTAAGCAAGGCTAATCTTAATTAAGCTCCTAACAAACTATTTCTAGAAGCTCCCTCCTAACTAATCACATCTAGAAGTTTCTCCTCAACAAACTTTTGGAGGGAAATTCAAATCTTGCTAACAAACTTTTGGAGGGAAATTCAAATTTAAATTCCTAGATCTAGGGTTTTGAGATCTATAAATAGGAGCCTAGATCTAAGGGTTGAGGTTGTTCAATCTTTTAGTTAGCTAGTTAATCTCCCATTCCTAAATCTCTATTCTCTTCATCTTCTTCCACAAGTCTAGTGATAAGACTTGTGCGAAACCCTAACCCTAATTCCAATCCAAATTCAAAATCTTGAGTACCAAACAAGCAAGAAACCCTTCAACCTTTTAGGAGCGGAGCCGATCTCCAACCAAGCAAGTGATCCAAGCCGATCCGCGACTCACGGAGCCGAGCGAAGCCAAATCGATAATCGAGTTCTTTCTCTTGTAGCTCTTGTGCGAATGTAATGAAATTGTTGATATAAATAAAAGGTGAAATTCTTTAATTTTGTTTTCTTTAAATCCTTGCATCATGATTCAATCTCAATTTATAATTGTAGTTCTTATTTTGATGTTTGAGTAAAACTCCGCTCGTCAAGGAGTCGAGACGATCAATAGAATGATGATGTAATAAATCTTAAAACGATTCTTGAGTCCTATGAGTTTTGTAAACCCTAGCAAGTTCAAGAATCGATGACCTAGTTTCGATGCGATACTTTCTTGATTGTGATCGCTCGAAATTAGGGATCTACGATCGTTTCTTGAATTTACTAGAGGCTAGAATGTGAATGATATCGATGAAAGAACAAGGGATAAGATGAAACCCTAGTTTCATAAGAAATCCCTAATTCTCGATCGATCATCATTGATCTAGTATCAATTCATCGAAGGATAAGAATACGTAATTGTAAGATTACATCATATCTATAGATCCGATCGATTCCTACGAGCCTCATTTCGATTCTTGATATTTGGTTGGAAAAATCATCAAACTATCAATTCTTGATTCTATCTTTTTCTTGTTATTAGATCTAGATTTTCTAATTCTTGAACTTCAAATATAAATCATGAATTGTTTTGTTTTGTTTTCTTTAAAGTTTCGACTCATCTAATTCAAAAGACGAACGATTACACTTTTCCTGTGGACGATCCGCACTTACTAACGCGCTACATTCGACACCGTTATTGATTGCGGTCAAATAATTTTTGGTTGTGATTTCTTTACAATTTTCTCAAATATACACAACGAGAAATTCTTTACAATCAAATGGCGCCGTTGCCGGGGATCATTTGATTCGATACTTACACAATCCAAGAAGATATTTCAATCAGGCAGCGTGCGATTGCGCAGCTGAATGTTCTCGCAGTTCTTCGGTTCTTCCTCTTTTCCCGAGGTGGATTCTTTGAAGAGAGGGTCAAGAGTCATTTCTTCGTCAGAGTCGCTCCCGAAAGTGAGGACTTGCGATCCCGCATAGTCAACCATATGGCAGTTGCCGGCAGTTCTTTCACGCACTTTGGTTGTATTTCTTTGCTCCCGACAGGTTTTGCGTTTCATCCGTTTGAAGTGTTGTCGGTGAGCAACATATCACTGCCACCAGTTTTTAAAAGCGTTGCACTCTTCGGTGGGGTGCGCAATCTTTCAATGATATAGACAGTAGTTAAGATGTATATCCGCTTCATCAGGAGTGTTCCCTTCGGAGGGTGGCAGCTTCATTCCCATCGATATGGCTTTGGCGAACCTCTTCCTCGTCTTGAACTTGCTTTTATTTGCGGCGGATATACTTTGATATGGTGGGAGTGTTTCAACCCTTTCGTCCAGTAGCCGGCGCTTTGCTTTTTCAAATATAGCCATCTCACGCTCTCGAGCAGCTTTGCTTTTAAGAAGAGCTTCATCCAGGAATGCATCAATCATTTCGTCTGATGGTCCTAGAAGTTCCGGCTCAGAATCTGCCCACAGTTTCTCTGCGTAAGGAGCTTCTTCATCGTTTATCGACGAGTGAAAGATCACATGGCAGCTTGCCATATAATCTTCAGGCTCATCCAACGAGTCTTCTCCGTTGTCATCATCTTCGTCCTCAAGGACGTGGCTGAGAAATTCTTGGAGTGTGACTGGGGTCCGCGCCTTCTGGGTATATTCTTCCAGCGCGTCGATATATTTTTGCAGGTCTGTGCGCTTGTCACTAAGCTTCATGGGCTTCTTGGCTTTCTTCTTCTTTTCCGAATACTTTGACGGATGGATGTGAGCTCTTTGGCTATCACCACCAATCTTTGGAGTTGGGCGCGGTTTCAGCATTCCCTCGATGATCTCAGGTTCCAGTGGATTTTTCCACCTAATCGCCGGGTATGTTTAGAGATCCTTCAGCATTCTTTTAGTTTTGGCTGAAAGAGCGACCTCCCATGGAGCTTCTTCTATGAAAGAGCATGATGCCCCCGGTGTGTCCGTCTTCTTGGGAGCGTGTGGTTGCGGTGGGTTCACTTTCCAATTCTCGGACAGGACAAATTTTCCCTGTTGGTATTGATCTTCAATCCAGCCTTTAAAGACGAAGCAATCTTCAATTGGATGGCTTAACGTTTAATGGTAGGGGCAATAATTGGGACTATTGACATCGCCTGGCTGCAACGGACGTTTTGGATCCGGCAGATTGATGAGCCTGTTGTGCACTTCCAACTCGAACAATCTCCTCGTTTTGTCCCGGGGAATCGAATAAGGGCGCTTCATTTTTTCATTATAGTAACACCACCTCTCGTCCAGGCGATCAGTTAGTTTTGGGCCACTGGGCAGCTGTTGAGCATTTGCGACGAAGGTCGCTTTCCCTTTGCCCTTTTCATTCCGTGGCTCCGGCTTTGAAGGAGACGGTCTATGACCCATCTGGTCCATTTGGGCCAGTTTGTCAATCAAGGCCTCGAACGTGGTCGGTTTGAAGAACATCATAAATTGGGAAATAGTCGCTTGAGGATCAAGAGTGACTACGAACATGCCCACGGCCGGCGCTTCTTCGATGCGCTGCTCATATTTCGACCATAAATTTCGCCATTGTATTGCGTATTGAACCCATGTCTCGCCAGGTTTCACCCTGGCATTGATCAATGCCATTATCAGGGTGCGTTCACCAGCACTCGCAAAACGCTGGGTGAATAGTAGCTCCATCTCTGCGAAAGTTTTGAAGGAGTCGTTCGGGAGTTCAGTGTACCATTCGAACGCTGTCTCCAACAAGCTGCCAACGAACCGGCGAAGTAGCAGTTTATCGTCGCCTCCGGTGTTGCCATATAGAGCCCTGAACTGGGCAACATGCTGATGTGGATTTCTCGTTCCCTTATATACGTGGAATTTGGGGATCGTGTATCCTGGCGGATACTTGATCTGATCGTACCATCCTTGATATGGTCACCCAATTTTAACAATTTGGCAGGCCGCTTCATTCGCCTGGTGAGCTCGTATTTGCTGAGCGATGTAATCATCCAGAGCGGCCTTGGAGATGGTCTCCTCCTTGGCTGCTGAATGAGCCGGAGGAGGGTTCAATGTCTTCCCTCTGTCGTCTTCAATGATAATCGGGGGGTCTTCAGCTGGTGGTTCCGGCTGTAACATCATCGCAGCCTTGTCTTGGAACAAAAGAGCCATTCGTTTTATATTGGCCGCCTACTCCACAGCCTCTTTTTCTTTCCTCTCGAGCATTCTTCGGAGGAACTCGGTATCAGTTTCTTGTTCCCGACGCTGCTCCGAGGTCTCTGGATTTTCTTTCGGCCCAGTGAGCACGACCATTGCAGTCAGCATCTCCTGAAGTTTCTGCTGCTGCTGTTCCTGAGCCTTCGTTATCGATCGGGTAAGCGGTCGATGACCCGTAGAAGCACGACTTTCTTCTTTTCCGGAAGCCATATAAACGGTATGTATTACCATGCACCCGGACTTGGGGCATTTAGATTCGACGTCTTTGCGGTTTGCCGCATTCACAGGGGCTTTCTCCGGCCTCCTGTTCCCACCAAAAATTTCTGCGCAAAAGAGCCCAGGGTATCAAATGGCAGCGATACGCTTAAGAAAATATGAACCAGTATTTTCCGGGCTGTATTTTGACAAACTCCCGATTGTGAAACAGCTAAATTCTGATGGTATCGAAAACTTCTCAAAAAAGCCTTCGATTTGATATATTATGGGCTTCATAATTCATCCGGGATCAAAAGTTACGAGCAAATATGCTATGCACGTGTAATCTAAGGAAGAAAATGCGAACCCGTATTTTCCGGGCTGCATTTTGACAAACTCCCGAATGAGAAACAGCTAAATTCTGTTGGTATCGAAATTTTCTCGAAAAATCCTTCGATTTGATATATTATGGGCTTCATAATTCATCCGAGATCAAAAGTTATGGGGCATCATGTGCCAACACGCGACCGGGCATCACGTGCAGACACGTGACCATTTACAGGCAAAGCCTGTAGGCACTGAATAAAATAAATAATTGGAAATAATTAATCAGTGGGGTCACATGCCAACACGTGATGGGCCTTTAAACCCACTGAAAAGAATTAAAAGTATAATAAAATAACAAGGAAAAACCCCAATGGGGCATCACGTGCCAACACGTGACCAAGGGTCACGTGCTGACACGTGATAATTCCTGAGTTCTTTAAAACAACAGAATTAAATTCTGTTTAAATACTTAATCAGGTAGGCACGTGCCAACACGTGATGGGTTCCTAAAAATCTATGAATTAATAGAATTAAATTCTAATTAAGAGGGAATCAAAAACCCTAACTGGAAAAATATTTCTCTAAATCTTTCCAAACAAAAAAGATGGTGCTCAGTAAAATGGAGCACCGTTGGATTAAAAATCCAATGGTGATTAAAAATCATAAATTTATGGAAATGTTTTATAAAAGGAAAGATTTTCCTGAAATTATCCAAGAATAACAGATAAAAGATCTTTTGGATTAAAAATCCAATGGTGAATAAAATTCACTGAGTGATCTAAAAGATCATGTTGGTTACAAAATCAATTAAAATCTTTCAAAGAAAGATTCACAAAACAAATTGATTCTTAACAAATTGATTCTTTTCTTTCTCCTATAAATAGGATCCAAGAAAAGAAGAGAAGGGATCTACTTTTTTGGGAAAATAACAACAACAGAGAGAAAAAAGAGAGGAGAATTTAATTCTCAAGAGAAAAAAAAGAGATCTCTTCAGAGAAAAGAAACCCTAGGTGAGAAAGGGGAAAGAGATCTAAGTTCCATAAAACAAAGAGAATTTAATTCTCAATTTAAGAGTTTAACTCTTCTGAATAAGAACTTAGTTCTTCGTTTGGTTGAAGATCTGCAGAAGCAGATCTCTCCACAAGTTGAGAATTTAATTCTCATCGGGGAGATTCTGCCATGCAGATCCAAAACTTAGAGGGAGAATTGAGTTTAAGGAATTTAATTCCCCCAAATTCATAAGAATTTAATTCCTCCAAAACAGAACTAGGGTTTAACCCTATATGAGAATTTAATTCTCCCAAATTCATAGGAATTTAATTCCTCCAAAACAGAATTAAGATTTAACCCTATATGAGAATTTAATTCTCCCAAATTCATAGGAATTTAATTCCTCCAAAACAGAACTAGGGTTTAACCCTATATGAGAATTTAATTCTCCCAAATTCATAAGAATTTAATTCCCCCAAAACAGAACTAGGGTTTAACCCTATATGAGAATTTAATTCTCCCAAATTCATAGGAATTTAATTTCTCCAAAACAGAACTAGGGTTTAACCCTACATAAGAATTTAATTCTTCTACATGCATAGGAATTTAATTCCTCTAAAAAAGAAATTAGGGTTTAACCCTACAGAGAATTTAATTCTTAAAACAAGAGACTTAAAGCTCTCTATGCACGTAAAGAACATTGGTCACGTGATGACACGTGACCCCAATCCGCAGTGGTCAGAAAAGAAAGAATAAACTAGGTCACGTGCCCCCTGAACAAATCCTCCAAAATAAGAAGGAATTAGCCCTGAGGCAATGCCTCACGTGCTCCCACGTGACTTCCAAAATAAAGAAAATAAAAGCAAAGGCAATGTTGGCTTTAGGCGCTCTCACGTGTCCTCACGTGACCCCTAATAAAAGCCTTAACAAATCAGTGCATGAGTGCCTATCACGTGCCCACACGTGATGGCCAGGAAATTAAAAGTGTTTAACACTTATTTGCAAGACAAAGTAAAGGATATCTGGCCCCACCTTTGGGCGCTCTCACGTTCCCCACGTGACCCCTTCCTCTTTAGTGTTTAACACTAATTTGAGCATTTTGTCTCCAGTGTTTAACACTGCTGTCCTCTAGTGTTTAACACTATTTTAAAGTCAATCTTAGCCAAATTGGCTAAGTTTCCAGAGGCAAAAACCTCTCCTTTAACTAAATCTCAAAATTGAGTAAAACTCAGAGCTATAATATTTAATGCTCAGTCAAAGACAAAATGTAATCAGAGCCTTCAAACTCTTGTTTAGCATTGCTAAATAATGAGGGGCTGAACCCAGACAAATGTCTAATGGTCCAATAAAGGGCCAACACTTCAAATGTAATTGGACTTAGTCCAAATTGGCCATAAGTTCTCAATTTAGATTTAACTGAGCCAATGTGCACATAATCTAATTAATTGATCTTAGTTCCAAATTGGACTACAGATCCCCAATCAACTTTGGTTCAAGGATACATCTCTTCACTCCTTTGATATTTATCGTTGTAATCCTTCAACGTCTTCAGAGAGGTGACGGGTCCCGATAACCACAGACTTCACAGACTATGACGTCTCTAAACTGGACTGTGGGGTCCTTAAACTCACGGACTATGATGTCCTTAACCTTGACTGTGAGGTCTTTAAACTCACGGACTATGATGTCCTTAACCTCGACCGTGATGTCTTTAAACTAAACATTGGACTGTGGGGTCCTTAAGCCCATGGACTATGATGTCTCTAACCTTGACTATGAGGTCTTTAAACTCACGGACTATGATGTCCTTAACCTCAACCGCGATATCTTTAAACTAACATTGGACCACCATGTCCTTAAACTGGCAATTGACCGCAAAGTCCCTAAACTAGAACAATAGAGCCCAAATGCTCTTTTGTTGGATTTAAATGATCCTGTTAAGTAGATCTTAGTCTAAAATTAGACTAACGTGTCCTTAACAAATGGTTAAGTTGACCTTAGTCTAAATTAGACTAACGTGTCCTTAACAAACTGTTAAGTTGATCTTAGTTTAAAATTAGACTAACGTATCCTTAACATACGTTTAAGTTGATCTTAGTCTCAAATGAGACTAACGTATCCTTAAACCCAACCCCAACCCCAAATCTAAGAAGATACAGATTTGGACTAATCCACGCCCTACGGGCGACAACATAAATTAGTCTCCGTATACAATCCAAGGGCAACCAAAAAAAAACGAACACCCACGACACGAAGTGACCATCTGGAGAAGGAGAAAGTGGTTACCGCGATACGGTAACGTAATTAACTACAGGGGCTTACGCCTGCAGGGAAGAGCGTCCCCACAATCAAAAACCCCTCAACGAGGGGAAATCTGACAAAGTCTGCTACATCGGCCGCATCCGTTTAAACCTTCGATACATGGTGTCATAAATCAACTTGGCATCTTCAGAGAGGTGGATGGATAGCACCAATTAGCATCTGCCCCGAAATTCAAGCAAGACGGACCTACACGGTCGCGTCTCCGTGATTCGGAGGGGAACAGATTCTGGCACGCCCGGTGGGACCTTTTCCTCTTTCCACTCCACATTTCGTGTGTCGTGTTCATGAACGAATCGCGGTTTGCTATGGTTGCCTATGGATTCGAGGTACTAAGATTTGGTGTCTTGCTCCGTGCAGAAAACAGAAGATCAATGGCTTCAAACTGCACTAACTGCAACTGCAACTCTCGCTCCGTCCCGTCCGGAGGAGTGACTTTTTGGCCCCAAGCGGCCTCTATCTTCGCTATGCCGATGGAACAGGTGACTCAGGCCACCACTGGATTATTCTTCGGGACCATGATTTCGCCAACAAGCTTCAACGCTCCTGTACCATCACAAGAAACTCCGAAGAAGTCGATCTTTGATCGGCTTACTACTACTGCAGCCTCTCTTAACGGGTCGCCCAAACCAAGCGTCTCAGTTTTCAGCAAACTGGGCCAAAGCTCTAACGGACCCGTGATGAAGCCCGCAATTCCTGAAGAGGTCATCCCAAAATGGATAGCCATTCCTACTCCTGAAGTCTCCAAGGCGGCTTCTCATGCTAAGGGGTCGGTCTTCACAAGACTGGCCGTTTCAGCTCCGACTCCACGTGAAGTCATGAGGGCTATTTTCCCTGTTCAAAGTTGGCCTTCGCAAGACTGAGTACCCCCTCTCAGCAAGCATCTGTCTGTGGCAGGCTGGCGCCAACAGCAGACTCTCATCAAAATAGGGGGCACGAAAGCTGATCCAACAGCGGAGGTGATCCCGGCCGCACGACATGCTCGACATCGCCACTGGCACCGAGTGAGGAAAGCTAGGGGCAATTCCCCTTCTGGACTGACTCCACCGGCTCCAATGTTGGAAGTTGATGCTGCTATTCCAACCGGGAACAACTTTGAACTACTTAACAGGGTGCGCAGGAATTCGCCAACTGCCGTGCTAAAAAAGTCCCTACCGCCTGTTGAAAAGATCAGAAAGGCGAATCCAGAACAACCCCCTCAGCGGCTGTCCTCCAAAATTTACAAGGTTTGGCGACATGTCCAAAACTCGGTGATTGATCAAGACTATCCCCGCCAACAGAAAAAGATGAAAGCGCGGCGAGAAGAAGACAATCCTGTCAAGCCAAAAAAGGTGTCGTCTACCTGGGTGCCCGTCGCAACGACCCCCTCAACTTCGACCACCCACAAAAGAAGGAGGTCGGAGAAGATCCCCGCGTCTTTGGCAAATCGCAAAGACACTGAATCTAAACGCCCTAAGTCTGGGGGCATGGTGGTGCATACCGTCTATATGGCATCCGGAAAAGAGGATAGCCGTATCTCCACAGGTCATCGACCGCTTACGCGATCAGTGATTAAGGCTCAGGAGCAACAACAACAAAAGCTCCAAGAGATGTTAACAGCTATAGCCGCACTCACAGGACCGAAAGCAAGCCCAGAGACATCCTCGGAGCAGCGTCGTGAGCAGGAAACTGATGCCGAATTCCTTCGGAGAATGCTTGAGAAGAAAGACAAAGAGGCCGCGGAACAAGCGGCCAATATAAAAAAAATGACCCTTCTGTTCCAAGATATGGTGGGCATGATGATCCAGCCGGATCCCCCAGCCGAAAATCCTCCAGTAATAATTGAAGATGATAGAGGAGACATCAAATCCTCTGCCGGCTCTGTCAACATCCAAGGAGGAGACAATCTCCAAAGCTGCCATAGATGATTACATTGCTCAGCAGATACGAGTTCACCAGATGAATGAAGCGGCTGGGCAAATTGTTAAAACTGGATGACCCTATCCGGGTTGGTATGACCAAATAAGGTACCCGCCGGGATATACGATCCCTAAATTCCATGTATATAAAGGGACGGGGAATCCACATCAGCATGTCACTCAATTTAGGGATCTGTGCGGCAACACTGGAGGTGACGATAAGCTACTGCTTCGCCAATTCGTTGGCAGTTTGGCAGAGACGGCCTTCGAATGGTATTCGGAGCTTCCAAATGACTCCGTTAAAACATTCACGGAGATGGAGCTGTTATTCACCCAACGTTTTGCGAGCGCTAGCGAACGTACCCCAATTACGGCGCTGATCAATGCCAGGGTGAAGCCGGGAGAAACTTGGGTCCAGTACGCGACACGGTGGCGGAATCTATGGTCGAAATGCGAACAACGCATAGAAGAGGCTTCCGCGGTAGGCATGTTTGTGGGAACCCTCGATCCACAGGCGACCATATCCCAATTCATGATGTTCTTCAAGCCAACCACCTTCCAGGCCTTGATTGACAAGCTAGCCCAAATGGACCAGATGGGCCATAGGCCTTCCTTTTCAAAGTCGGAGCCTTGGAATGAAAAGGGCAAAGGGAAAGCAATCTTCTTCGCCAACGCTCAACAACAACCGAGTAGCCCGAGACCGGTTGTTCGCCAAAGCAACAAGCGGCAATCTCTCGATGAGAAGTTGAGACGTCCTTACTCATTTCCCCAGGATAAAACAAGGAAACTGTTTGAACTGACCGTGCGCAATGGGCTCATTACTCTACCGGAGTCGAGACACCGACCGCAATCAAACAATGTCAACAATCCCAATTACTGCCCCTACCATCGAGTATTGGGCCATCCACTCGAAAATTGCCACGTCTTCGAAAATTAGGTTGAAGACCAATACCAGCAAGGCAAATTCGCGTTGTCTGAAAATTGGAGGGTGAACTCGCCACAACCACATGCTCCGAAAAAGATGGACATGCCGGGGGCATCGTGCTCATTCATAGAGGAAGTTCCATTGGAAGTTGTTCTTTCGGAAAAAACTAAAAAAAAATGCTGAAAGATCTTCAAACATGTCCGGTGATCAGGTGGAAAAGTCCGCAAAAACCGAAGATTATCGAAGGGATGCTGAAACTACACTCAACATTGGGAGTTAATAGTGATGGTGGACAAAACATTCAGGCCCGGCCGTCAAAGTCTTCGAAGAAAAAGAAGAAGACCAAAAAGCCCGCGCAGTTTGATGACAAGTGCACGGATCTGCAAAAGCATATTGACGCGCTGGAGGAATATAATCAGAAGGCGCGAACCCCGGTCACACTCCAAGAATTTCTCAACAATATCCTTGAGAGCGGAGATAACGACAATAACGACGGGGATGACTCGTCAAAAGAATCTGAGGACTATGTGGCAAGTTGCCACATGATCTCTCATTCAGTATTAACTAACGAAGAAGCTCACTCGGCAATAGAAGACAGCATAAAAGAGCCGGGGCAGGATCGAAGCCAAAACCCTTGGAACCGTCTGACGAGATGATCGACTTGCTACTGAACGAAGCCTGTCAGAAAAGCAAAGCCAATCGAGAGCATGAACTGGCTATATTCAAAAAAGCCAAACGCCGACTACTGGAGGAAAAGGTTGAGACACCCCAACTGGAGCAAAGCATCCTTATCGCCAGCAAAAGCAAACTTAAAGTAAGGAATCGATTCGCTAGGGCCTTGGCAATAGGAATGAAGTTGCCCTCTTTCAAAGGAAATTCCCCTGGCAATATACATCTTGATGAAGTGGACATACATCCTAACTTCTGCCTATACCATCAGAGGATTGCACATCCTACGGAGGAGTGCATAGCCTTTAAAAACTGGTGGCAGGGATATGTTGCCCATCGACGACACGTTCAACGAGTGAAGCGCAAGGCTCTTCGAGAACAGAAAAGCATGACAGATGAGCGCAAAAGAGCCGCTGGAAACTGTCACATAGTCGACACCAAGGGATCACAAGTCATCACCTTTGGAAGCGACTCTGACAAAGAAATCGCCCTCAGCCCTCTCTTCAAGGAATCTACCTCCGACACAAAAGATGCGAAGATTTGTGAGAAAATCTAGCTGCGTAATCGTACGTTGCCCGAAAAATCTTGGACCTATGACCGAGACGTCTACAAACTACTACAGACCGCAGCATCCCAAGGCTGACAAAAAAAAAAGAAAAAAAAACGATATGTCCATAAGAAAAATGGGCACGGATGACAACCCGAAAGGGCTCCGTGAGTAAAAACAGCAGGACTACCGGCGATATTTGTGAAAATCCGAAAGTGCGCAGACTCGTTTAAAAAAAAGGGTACGTCCACAAGCAAAATGGGCACGGATGAAAACCCGAAAGGGCTCCGTGAGTAAAAACAGCAGGACTACCGGCGAGTTTGTGAAAACCCGAAAGGGCGCAATCTCGTTAAAAGACACTTGCAAGGTCCTCTCGACCCTGTAAGGAGAAACTACCTGCATGAGATCCTTACGACTCACGAAGGGAAGCAACACACTTAGGGATCCTCATGATTCCTAAGGAGAAAATACACTTATGAGATCCTCACGACTCGTAAGGAGAATTCCCCCTATGAGACCCTCATGGCTCATAGGATTCAAAAGCCTTAAGCTACAGGGATTTGAACCTGTTCTTAAGCCATCACAATCTCCAATGCTGCCCTAAAAGCGGTTCAATGTTGACCCATGTATACAATCCATGGACACGAATGAACATTTCCCTAACAGAGTCCCACCAGCGACTAGGGATATGCTCACACGGTGAACAAACACTTGTAGGTCCTCTCGACTTGTAAGGAGAAAACACTCTTGTAAGATCCTTACGACTTATAAGAGAACGCACACTTAGGAATCCTCAAGATTCCTAAAGAGAAAACACACCTACAAGATCCTCATGACTCGAGGGAGAAACACCTTCATAAGACCCTTATGGCTCATGAAGTCAAAAGCCTTAGTCAACGGGATCCTAACCCTGTTTGCTAAGCCACCTTTGTTCGACATCGACAGAGGCAAATGATGATTCGCTCCTGGCAATATCCCAGTTGTAGCGATGCTGATGCCTAAATCGGTATCAAATTCCAAGCCCTTTCATGGCATATGTTGATTCGCTCCTGGCAATGTCCCAGTGGTAGCGATGCTGATGCCTAAATCGGTATCAAATTCCAAGCCCTTTCATGGCAAATGATGATTCGCTCCTGGCAATATTCCAGTCGTAGCGATGCTGATGCTAAGATTGGCACCAGATTCCAAGTTCCACACTCGCGATAAAAATGAGCGGGCCAAAAATGCATATGAAATAGCCGAAATGATGGGGCAACTTGCAACAAAATCAGCAAGTAAAAATATATGCATATAAAATAGCCGAAATGATTGGGCAACTCGTAATAAAAAACAGTGAGTAAAAAGAAAAAATAGACGAAATGATTGGGCACCGCGAAAAATAGCCGAAATGATTGGGCAATCGCGATTTTTGTGATATAAAAAGCTGAAATGATAGAGCATCGCGGAAAGAATTTTTAAAAAAATGAAAGAATAAAACTTTTTGCCCTGCAGGTGAGGTCGCATTGACCCCTGTATACAATCCATGGGCACAAACAAGAAAGGAACCATATCATCCCACCAGGCTTCATCGAAGCGAAGCCAAATCTCGACAGACAACCTAAAGACAATCTCGACATTCGTCGCAATATTGCAGACACAATATCAAAAAACGAAGCGAGGGAAGATCCCTAACTTCAGGGTCTCGACGTCAACATCGACAACTTAGAGATCAACACCGGCATTCTTCCTCCCTCTAATCGGATGCAGATGTTACACCAGCAAACGGAGCCACGGCAAAGTCCCTAGTTCCAAATCTCGACGGTTCACAGACAGCCTAGAGACTACCTCGGAACCATGGCAAAGTCTCCTAGTTCCAAATCTCGACGGTTCATGGACAGCCTAGAGATCACCAACGGCGTTTCTCCTTACTCTAGCAGGATGCGGATGCGACATCAACAAATGACCCCAGGGTCAAAACAACGGAACCATGGCAAAGTCCCCTAATTCCAAATCTCGACGGTTCACAGACAGCCTAGAGATCACCAATGGCGTTTCTCCTTACTCCAGCAGGATGCAGATGCGACGTCAACAAACGACCCTAGGGTCAAAATAACGGAACCATGGCAAAGTCCCCTAGTTCCAAATCTCGACGGTTCACAGACAGCCTAGAGATCACTAACGAAATTTCTCCTCACTCCAACCAGATGCAGACGTGACGTCAACAACCGACCTCAGAGTCACAACGAAATGGAGTCATGGTAAAGTCCCTAGTTCCAAATCTCAATGGCCACATCTACAGCCCGGAGACCAACAACGGTGTGCCTCCTCATTCCAGCAGGACACAGATGTTACACCATCAATCGGAACCACGACAAAATCCTAGTTCCAAGACTCTACGGTCCACAGATAACTTAGAGTCAACCAATGACATCTCCGCCGGATCAACGCTCCGTCTCGGAAACAAGTCAACCAACCCCACGGAAATCAGCATCCTTGGAAAAAACCTCGATTCAGAGAAATCAACGTCCTTGACGAGAGCATCATGATTCGCGTCGACCCGCAGAGAAATCAGTGTCTTTGCAGGAATACATCGATTCGTCTCAACCCTAGGGAAATCAGTGTCCTTGGCAACCTCCTCGATTCAGGGAAATCAGCGTCCTTGACGAGAGCACCTCGATTCGCGTCGACCCACAGAGAAATCAGTGTCTTTGCAGGAATACCTCGATTCGTTTCAACTTTAGGGAAATCAGTGCCCTTGGAAAAATCTTGATTCAGGGAAATCAGCGTCCTTGACGAGAGCATCTCGATTCGCAACGACCGGCAAGGAAATCAGAGTCTTTGCAGGAATACCTCCATTCGTTTCAACTTCGAGGAAATTAGTGTCCTTGGCAACCTCCTCGATTCAGGAATATTAGCGTCCTTGACGAGAGCAACTCCATTCTCGTCGACCCGCAAGGAAATCAGTGTCTTTGCAGGAATACCTCGATCCGTCTCAACTCCGAGAAAATCAGTGTCTTTGGCAAAAACCTCGATTCAGGGAAACCAGCGTCCTTGATGAGAGCACCTTGTTTCTCCCAATCAGAGCAAAGCTCTGTTTAAATTCCAAGGCTGGAAATGAAGCGACGCTTCTGGGTCCCCCAATCAGAGCAAAGCTCTGTTCAAATTCCAAGAATGAAAATGAAGCGACGCTTCTGCTCCCCCCAATCAGAGCAAAACTCTGTTTAGAAATTTAAGAGTCAAAATGGAAGCAACGCTTCAAATCCTGCGATCTGCGCTGCGCGCCACATGTCTAACGCAGGCGTGCTGGCGCAGTTGCGCTGCTCGCCACGTGTCTGACACTGGTGCGCTAGCGCAGTTGCGCTGCGCACCACGTGTCGAGCGCGAGTACGCTAGCGCAAGGCGCGCCGCGCACCACGTGTCAAAATACGAATGCGCTAGCGCTAGCGCAATTGCGCTGCGCACCCTAAGTTAGAGCAAAGATCTATTTCCAAGATTGAAAAGCGAAGCAACGCTTCATGATTATGCAGCGCATAAACATCTCACAAAGGAATAACAAAGAATTAAAAAAAAACATCTTTTTATTATTAATGTTTATTATTACATTTAAAAAAGATCAACAAACAAGGGATCAGTGGCACAAGGGTGAACAAAACAATAAACAAAATTTTCTAACTCCCTCGCCGTCTTCTCCAGCACATCAAAACGACGATTTTCACGAGGAGTGGCTCCCCACCGATTGGCGCCGTGTTCATCCGTAAAAGCAGACATGATAGCCCGCCGGGCACTTATTTGGCTCAATATGTGAACCGAGCAATCTTTCAGAGCCTGAGTAATCAGGCACGCCTCATGAAAACACTCGAGCTTGTCTTCAGCCGCATCGAGCATCACTAGGGTCATCTCCGCTGGGTGAGGGGGGGATGTCATCAAGCACGGCAAGAAAAATCATCCGGAGCCAGATGGATCCCATTGGAAGAGGGGACCCCTTACGGATCACAAGTTCATACTTCACCGCATCACACTCGGCATCCGTGAGAGAAGGATCCACTAAGCGCGCAGCAAACCGAGAAACAATGTCCTCAATGGGCACTTCCCACGGCTGTCTACGAGCATGGGGGCGGTTACAAGCCATAGTTGAGAAAGTTCTTTGGGGATGAGAAAAGGAAGAAACTTTGCTTCGAGTTATAAAGACGAAGCACATAAAATTTTGTGCACAATGAACTATTTTCAAAATTGGGAAATGAAAGATTCTTGGGAATATAAGTTTGACTTAAAAAGGAAGGTGAAAAGATACCTCTGTTGAAGCAATGCTTCAGATCCAGCGCTCTGCTGAAGCAACGCTTCAGATCCAACGCTCTCTGCGCTGCGCGCCACGTGGCAAACACGAGTGCGCTAGCGCAGTTGCGCTGCGCTCTGCGCTGCGCGTCACGTGTCTAACGTAGGTGCGCCAGCGCTGGAATTAAAATTCCCACTGATAGATCAAAGGATCTAATAATAATGATAAATCATTTATTAACCAGAATTAAATTCTGTTAAGGAAAGATTTCTCAAAATCTTTCCAAATAACAAGATTGTGCTTTAAGCACCGCTGAATCAATGATCCAATGGTAAATAATGAATTACCAAAAAACAGAACAAATTCTGCATAGATAGATTTCTCAATCTTATTGAAAAACAAGAAGATTATCTTCAGTCAAACAGAAGCCTTAGGATCAAAGATCCAATGGTGGGAAATATTCCCAAATCAATCAGAGAAAGATCTCTTCAACTGATTTAACAAATCATTTGGCCCTATATAAAGGACCCTAGACTTCAAGTCTAGGAGAGACAGAACAGTAATAGAAAAAACCCTCTGCAAACTTTGAGAAAAACTCAAAAAGAAAAAGAAAGGTAAAGAATTGTTTCTTGAAAAACAGAGATGAAAACATCTCGTAAAAAGAAGAAACATCTTCTAAAAAGATCTTAGATCTATAAAAAAGACCAAGGTCTTTGAATAAAAAGAAAAGATCAAGATCTAATCATAAAAAAAAGAAGTATTTTTACTTCACAGATCTTCTGATCTATAAAGGCAGAGCCTTTCATAAGAATAAGAACTTAGTTCTTGAATCTTGAGGCAAAACCTCTTTTAAGAAGAACATAAACTTGTTCTTTAATCTTAACTTGATCAAAATGCGCTTTGCGCTATTGGAAAGTGCTTTGCACTCATGAACTGGGCCCTTGCACTCCATGGACTGGCGCTCAGCGCCATAACATGCCGCGTGTCAACCATGGACATGATCTGCGGTTTGCGCTCCTGAAAATAGCGCACTGCGCTCTTGGGTTGGCGCTCAGCGCCAAGCGCGCCACGTGTCACTCACTGGCGCACCCATAAACTAGCGCAGCGCGCTCATAAATTAAAAGCGCGGTGCGCTAACAAACTAGCACTTAGCGCTAAGAGACACGTGTCCTCCTCGTGTGCGCTAACCGACAGAAGCGCAATGCGCTCTTTGACTTGCGCAAAGCACCTAGTTCGCCACTGGCGCGCTGTCAGAACATACTTTGTTCTGATAAATGCTATGCATATAATACCAGACAAAATGTCAGAGCCCAATGCTTGGCATTATTAAAAGGGCAAAGCACAAACAAAGGCCTAACAGGCAAAACAAAAATAAAAATGTTAAACATTTTTAACTGGACCTAGCCCAATTCTGACCATAAGTCCTCAATTTAAATTGAACTGAGCTCATCTGCTCTTCCAATCAATTTACACCCAGTTCGAGGGTACATCTCTTTACTCCTCTGATATCTGTCGTTGTAATCCCTCAACGTCGTCAAAGAGGTAACGGGTCCCGACAACCACACATTACTATAGACTGTGGAGTCCTTAAATCCACGGACTATGATGTCCTTAACCTCGACCATGATGTCTTAAAACTAATATCGGACTGTGGAGTCCTTAAATCCATGGACTATGATGTCCTTAACCTCGACCTTGATGTCTTAAAACTAATATTGGACTGTGGAGTCCTTAAATCCACGGACTATGATGTCCTTAACTTCGACCGTGATGTCTTAAAACTAATATCGGACTGTGGAGTCCTTAAATCCACGGACTATGATGTCCTTAACCTCGACCGTGATGTCTTAAAACTAACGTCGGACTGTGGAGTCCTTAAATCCACGGACTATGATGTCCTTAACCTCGACCGTGATGTCTTAAAACTAACGTCAGACTATGGAGTCCTTAAATCCACGGACTATGATGTCCTTAACCTCGACCGTGATGTCTTAAAACTAACACCGGACTATAAGGTCCTTAAGCTCACGGACTATGATGTCTTTAACCTTGACCGCAATGTCTTAAAACTAACAATGGACCGTAATGTCCTTAAACTAATTATCGACCGCAATGTCACTAAACTAAACAATAGAGCCCAATTGCTCTCTTGTCGGATCTAAACGATCCCGTTAAGTTGATCTTAGTCTAGAATTAGACTAACGTGTCCTTAACAAACGTTTAAGTTGATCTTAGCCTCAAATAAGACTAACGTATCCTTAAACTCAACCCCCCCAAACCCAAATCTAAGAAAGATACGGATTTGGACTAGTCCACGCCCTACGGGCGACAGCATAACTTAGTCTCCGTATACAATCCACGGGCAACCAAACACAAAACAAACACCCACGACACGAAGTGACCATATGGAGAAGGAGAAAGTTATTACCGCGATGCGGTAGCGTAATTAACTGCAGGGGCTTGCGCTTGCAGGGAAGAGCGTCCCTACAATCAAAAACCCCTCAAGCGAGGGGGAATCTGACCAAGTCTGCTACATCGATCGCATCCGTTTAAATTTTCGATACATGGTGCCATAAATCAACTTAGCATCTTCGGAGAGGTGGACGGATAGCACCAATTAGTATCTGCCCCGAATTTCAGGCAAGACGGACCTGCGCGGTCGCGTCTCCGGGATTCGGAGGGGAACAGATTCTGGCACGCCCGGTGGGACGTTTTCCTCTTTCCACTCTACACTTCGTGTGTCGTGTTCGCGAATGAATCGCGGTTTGTTAATGGTTACTCGTGGGTTTCGAGGTACTAAGATTTGGCGTTTTGCTTGGTGCAGAAAGTATAGGATCAATGGTGTTCACCTGCTCAAAGTGTTCCACATGCAGCTGCAACCCACGTCCTGTCTCAACTGGGGGCATAACCTACGGGCCCCAAGCGGCCTCAATGTTCATGATGCCCGTGGAACAGGTCACTCAAGCCACCACAGGGTTGTTTTTCGGGACCATGCTCCCGCCAACGAGCTTCACCGCTCCAGTGTTGACACCGGAATCTCCCAAGAAGTCGGTCTTTGATCGACTTACTCCTACTGCGGCCCCTCTCAACGGGTCGTCCATCTCCAGCTCCTCGGTCTTCGCCAGACTGAGCCAAAATTCCTGTGGGCCCACAATGAAGCCTGCAATCCCAGAGAAGGTTGTTCCGAAGAGGATAACCACCCCTGCTCCTGAAGTCGTTAAGGCGGCTTCTCCTGCCAAAGGGTCGGTCTTTACAAGACTGACTGTCCCAACTCCCACTCCCGCTCCTACTACTCAAAGGACATCAGTCTTCAACAGGCTGACACCGGCAACAACCCCTCACCTGAACAGGGGGCAAAACAAGACCATCCCCGTCACCGAGCCAACTCCATCAGCTCGACGCATTCGACTTCGCTACTGGCACCAGGTAAGAAAGGCCGGGGGCAACTCCCCCTCTGGGCTGACTCCACCAGCTCCAACGGCGGAAATTAATGTTGCTGTTTCAACCGGGAACAGCTTTGAGCTGCTGAATAAGGTGCGTAGGAATTTTCCTACCACCGTACTGAAAAGATCTCCTCCTCTGGTGGAGAATGTTGCGGAAACAAAGCCAAAACAGTCCCCTCAGCGGCTATCCTCCAAGATCTACAAAGTCTGGCGTGAAGTCCAAGACTCAGTGATTGATCCAAATTTCTCCCGCCAACAGAAAAGGGTAAAGGTTCAACAAGAAGGAAGCCATCCTGCCAAGCCACGGGAAGCTATCTGGGTGCCCACCGCGACGGCCCCCTCAACTTTGACCGCTCATAAGAAAAGAAGGCCGGAGAAGATCCCCGTGCCTGCGACAAATGTCAAAGGCACTGAGCCCAAATGCCCTAAGTCTGGGGGCATGGTGGTGCATACCGTCTACATGGCATTCGGAAAAGAGGATAGCCGCGCTTCTACGGGCCACCGACCACTCACCCGATCCATCACAAGAGCTCAGGAACAGCAACAACAGAAGCTTCAGGAGATACTGACAGCAATGGCCGCACTCACCGCACCAAAAGAAAGCCCGGAGGCATCATCAGAACAACGTCACGAACACGAGACTGATGCTGAATTCCTTCAGAGAATGCTCGAAAAGAAGGACAAGGAGGCTGTGGAACAAGCGGCCAATATAAAGCAATTGGCTCTTCTGTTCCAAGACATGGTAGGTATGATGATCCAGCAAGACCCTCCAGCTGAAGATCCTCCGATTATCCTCGAAGACGACAGAGGAGGAACATTAAATCCACCTCCGGCTCTTTCAGCAGCTAAGGAGGAAACAATCTCTAAAGCTGCCCTGGATGATTATATTGCTCAACAAATACGAGTTCACCAGGCAAATGAAGCAGCTGGCCAGGTCGTGAAGACTGGGCGACCATATCCGGGCTGGTATGACCAGATAAAATACCCGCCGGGATACACAATCCCCAAATTCCATGTGTACAAGGGGACGGGAAATCCCCACCAGCACATCGCCCAGTTCAGAGCTCTGTGCAGCAACACTGGGGGCGATGATAAGTTTTTGCTCCGCCAATTCGTCGGCAGCTTATCAGAGACGGCGTTTGAGTGGTACTCCGAACTCCCAAATGACTTTGTCAAAACTTTCGCAGAAATGGAGTTATTGTTCACCCAGCGATTCGCAAGTGCCAGTGAACACACCCCAATAACGGCATTGATCAATGCCAGGGTGAAGCCGGGCGAAACTTGGGTTCAATACGCAATCCGATGGCGAAATCTGTGGTCAAAGTGCGAACAACGCATCGAAGAAGCACCAGCGGTGGGCATGTTCGTGGGCACCCTAGACCCTCATGCAACTATTTCATAGTTCATGATGTTCTTTAAACCGACCATGTTCCAGGCTTTAATCGATAAGCTAGCGCAGATGGATCAAATGGGTCACAGACCGTCTCCTCCGAAGCCGGAAACGCGGAACGACAAGGGTAAAGGGAAGGCGACCTTCGTTGCGAACACCCAACAGCAGCCCAGTGCCCCAAAGCTAGCGGATCAACTGGAGGAGAGACGGCGCTATTACAATGAGAAAATGAAGCGTCCTTACTCATTCCCACGGGACAAAACGAAGAGGCTGTTCGAGCTGGCGGTGTGCAATGGGCTTATCAACTTGCCAAATCCAAGGCGACCACCGCAACCCAGCGAAGTGAATAATCCAATTTATTGCCCTTACCACCAAACGGTAAGTCACTCGATCAAGGATTGCTTCGTCTTTAAGGGATGGATCGAGGATCAATATCTACAAGGCAAGTTTGCGCTGTCCGAGAAGTGGATAGTAAACCCACCACAACCGCACACTCCTGAGAAGACGGACACACCGGGAGCAACGTGCTCTTTTGTTGAGGAAGCTCTATGGGAGGTAGCTCTTTCGGCCAAAACCAAAAGGATTCTGAATGATCTCAAAACATGCCCGGCGATCAGGTGGAAGAACACGCTGGAACCCCAGATCATCGAAGGGATGCTGAAGCCGTGTCCAACTCTAAAGATTTGTGGTGATAGCCAAAGCGTTCATGCCCAGCCATCGAAATCTTCGAAAAAGAAGAAGAAATCCAAAAAGCCCGTGAAGCCTGGCGATAAGCGCACAGACTTACAGAAGTAGATTGACGCACTGGAAGAGTATAACCAGAAGGCGCGGACTCCAATCACGCTCCAAGAGTTCTTCGGCCACGTTCTTGAAGACGGAGATGATGGAGAAGAATCGTCGGCCGAATCTGAGGATTACGTAGCAAGTTGCCATGTGATCTCTCATTCATCGCTAGACGATGAAGAGGCTCCTTGCACAAAGAGACTGGGGGCAGGTCCCGAGCCGGAACTTCTATGGCCGTCAGACGGAATGATCGACGCCTTCCTAAATGAGATTCATCGGAAAAGTAAAGCCAATCGGGAGCGTGAGATGGCCATATTTGAAAGGGCCCAACGCCGGCGACTAGACGAAAGAGTTGAGACACTCCCGCCGAATCAAGGAACATCGGTCGCGAACAAAAACAAGTTCAAAACGAGGAAAAGGTTTGCTAAAGCCATATCAATAGGAATGAAGTTACCACCCTCCGAAGGAAACACTCCCAGTGAAGCAAAGATGCATCCTAGCTACTGCTCATATCATCGAAAGATTTCGCACCCCACCGAAGAATGCGACGCTTTTAAAAGATGGTGGCAGGGATATGTTGCTCACCGGTAACATTTTAAGCGGATGAAACGCAAAACTTGTCGGGAGCAGAGAAGTACGACCGAGGAGCATAATAGAACTACCGGTAACTGTTGCACGGTCAACGCCGGAGGATCGCAGGTTCTCACCTTTGGGAGCGACTCTGACGAGGAAATGGCTTTGGGCCCTCTCTTTAAAGAATCCACCTTGGAGAAAGAGGAAGAATCGAAGGCCTGTGAAAATATTCAGCTGCGCAACCGTACGCTTCCAGAAAAGAATCTCGGACCTACGAATAGAAAAGATAAGGGAAAAGAAAAGTTCTCTGAGGATATCGCCCTGGATGACCAAGTCATGAAAGAGCTGACTGCCAAGGACCCGCCAAAGAAGAATAAGGTGGACTACAACGTTCTGGCGCACTTGAGGAAGTTTCCCTCACAGCTCAACATTCTCGACGCCCTTTTACTATCAAAAGAAGTAAGAGATTCATTGATCAAGGCACTACAAGAGCCAGGACAATTCCAAGCTTTTCTCGCAGAAGAAAAGATGAAGGACGAGTTAGAGGAAGTACACACAGCCGATATCACTTTCGGCGACAAAGACCTCCTCCTTGGGACGTGCGAGCACAACCGTCCCCTCTATGTCTCAAGATACTGCCATGATATAAAGATAGGCAAAATCCTGGTCGACAATGGGTCTTCCGTCAATCTTCTCAACGTGCGAGTGTTGAAGGAAATCCGCATGAGCGTCCAGCATCTCGCTCGTAATAAAATCACCATCTCCGGTTTTGACTCCCAGTCATCACGGACTCTCGGGTCTGTGATACTGACGTTACGATTCGGGCCACTTGTCACGGATATTAAATTTTACGTCATTGACGTCAAGACATGCTATAACGCTTTGCTCGGCCGGCCTTGGTTATACGAATACAACATCATCCCTTCTACACAACATCAGTGTATGAAATACTTTAAGGATGGTCTCGAGTATACCGTAACAGGAGCGTTGAACCCATTCTCCGTGAACGAAGTCCGCAAGTACGAAGATGCAAAATACTTCTTACCAGATTTTGAGGACACAGAGAGATGTCGCAAGCCGGAGAACAAAGCTATCACCACCATTCCCGTCTTCGGAAGTGATACTGAAGAAGAGGAAGAGATAGTTTATTCAGGCCTACCCCAGCACAACAAGCCAGGACCGTCCGCTCCTATGTTGATTTTTGGCAGTGACTCGGAAGATGAGGTCCATGCTATATTCTCCATTCGGCCTTCAATACAAACATTCGCTGATGAAGAGTAAAGTTTGCAAATTACCATGATTCCACGGGAGCACTACAAAGATCTCGACGCACTTGAAGCTTATAGCGTGCAAGAGCTACAAACATTCTATGTCCCTCCCAGGCGAGAAGGCGAAAAGGCGATCCTATTCTACCGCTCCGGGGAGACCAAAGTGGAGAAAGAAGTTTGGTATGGCGCGGATTCTACGCTTGACAGGCTCCAGCCCATCCGTTTGCCTAGATATTACACAGAAGGCTTGAAAAGGCTATTGAAGCGCCAAGGGATACCCTTCAAACAGACCGCTCGAAAAGCTAAGTTCTATGACAGGATCTAGAACGTTCCCGGAACTCAGCGCAAGTTGCCCAACGGGAGAATGGAAGCGATCGGGCTTGGATATGTTCGGTCCAAAAAACGGGAGCTACTCCGCGAATGCTATGTCGTACATGAATTTGATGAAGAAGGAGATGCTCAATGGGAGAATGCTAACCCTAAACCAGAAAGAGCCCCCGACATGAGAATGCCCAGTCCGTCGTTCGAAGAACAAATGGACAAGCTTATAAGGGAAGCTGGTCAAAAAGTTCGAGACGACCATAATCGCGAAATGGCCATCTACGAGAAAGCCAGGACGCAACGCCTTCTTCAACAGGCTGCGAAAGATGAAAAATCCCCTCCTTGTCAACCTGTTGTACAAAAGGCTCGACGCAGAGGCCGAAATAAGTCGAAGAGCGGAAAAGGCGTTCGACAGCGACAAAGCGGGACCAAGAAGTCACGTGATCGGGAATCGAGTGGTCCGGATTTGTCCCTTATGAAGAAGATGAGTCGAGCATACTCTTTTCCTCAAGATAAGACAAAGAAAATACTTGATCTTGCCATAAGACATCAAATGCTGACACTTCCGGAGTCCAAATACCCTGAGCAAGCTAACGAGGTCTCTCATCCAGACTATTGCTCTTATCACCGATCAATAGGACACCCGCTCGAAGACTGCTTCACCTTCAAGAACTGGGTCGAAGATCAATATCAGCTTGGTAAGTTCGCTCTATCCGACAGTTGGAGGATAACTCCGCCGCAGAAGCATGAACCCAAAGCCATGAGAGTAGAACCAGATCCACATCGGTCTTGGAAGCGAGCTCGTACTTGTCATATGATAACACTATCAAAAGAAGAGCCTGAGAATATGGATAACCTCCCCTGGTGCTTCGAAAACAATGATGACAAGGTGATCTCAGAGTTTCCACCAGCGCCAAAAGAGCTGGAAGATGGAATACACACCACTGCAGATAACCTTAAGAAAATTGATTTGGGGACGACAAGTGATCCGCGACCGACATTCATCAGTGAGCTATTGTCTGAAGAAAGGGTGGCTACGCTGAAGGACGTGCTCCTGCAACATAGAGATTGCTTTGCATGGAACTATTCCGAAATGCCAGGACTAGATCCAAAGGTTGCTGTCCACAAATTGGCAATATCCCCAGATGTCAAGCCAATCAAACAAGCACAGAGAAGAATGCGGCTCGAGCTTGAGATGAGTATCAACGCCGAGGTCAAGAAGTTAATCGACTTCGGCTTCCTCCAAGAGGTTCAGTATCCTGATTGGATCGCCAACATCGTCCCGGTGATGAAGAAGAATGGGACAGTGCGTATATATATGGACTTTCGGGATCTCAATAAAGCCTGCCCGAAGGACGATTTTCCAGTACCGGTCACTGAGCTGATGATAGACAACACGTCCACTCATGAAGTTTTCACCTTCGTGGACGGCTCATCAGGATATAATCAGATAAAGATGCATCCCGAAGACCAGAAGCACACCGCTTTCCGGACCCCTTTGGGGATATTCTGCTACAAAGTGATGCCCTTCGATCTAAAGAACGCCGGAGCCACCTATCAGAGGGCCATGACGAAGATCTTCGATGACCTCATACATGAAGTCGTCGAATGTTATATCGATGACCTCGTGGTTAAAGTAAATCATACGAGGAACATCTCGAGCATCTGAAGATCGTATTTCAACGCCTTCAGCAATACAACTTGAAGACGAACCCTCTCAAATGAGCATTCGGGGTGTGATGATGCTCCATATTGACGACCCATCATATCAAGGCACGTGGCAGATGACATGTCTCAGAACTCAGAAAGAAGGGCTCACAGGGGCCGGCCAGGCCACCCCTGTACCCGACCTTCAAGTACGAGCTGGCCCTCCTCAGGGCCCCCTGCAAATTGGCCTCCTCGGCCCCATAGCTCGCCCCGAGCTGCCACAAGACCAAGACTTCTCGGCCTCCTCGCTCGTCCTCGAGCTACCGGCCGAGGCCGTCTTCCTCGGTCTTCCGACCAACTCCACCGCTCACAGGCGTAACAGCCGCTCCACGTATCTCGCCATGCGCAGATTCTCCGCCAGCAACATCCCACGTTCCACGCCATCACGATCCCCATCAATGGGCGATCTGCTCTCTACGCGGGCGTGACGTCGGGAGCGTAACTGCCGGCGAGATTCTCGCGCCTGCTACTGCGTGCCACCACCGCTATATAAACCCCCATCACAGAGGGGTCAAGTAAGCCATTTTTATTATTCCACTTAGCCGTTACTTAGCTCGGATCTAGCACTAACTCGATCGTCGGAGGGTCCTCGGTGGTACCAAACCACCCTGGGACTTCTTTGCAGGTACTCGACGCTAAACTCCTCAAATCACCAATCTCCTCAAACCCATTGAGACCCACACGCAACAGGAGATCATCTCCAAAAACCACCAGGAGATCGACGGAAGACAACATCTGACGGAGACCCGAAAAGGACCTCCATCGGTTGGCGCCGTCTGTGGGAAACAAACTCCACAAAAACAAAGTTGGCCTTCTGATCTCCATCCACATGGCAAGCGATCACCCTGAAGATCCAGATACCAGCCGTCGCCTCCCCCTCACCGGAGGCGCGGATAAACCTCCTCCGGCGACCGTCATCAACGCCCTTGCCGACCGAATAGACCGACTACAGTCCATCGCGGAGGCGCTCGTCCGCATCCAAATGGTCGGGCCAGGGCCCCATATCGCCGCTTCTCCGCCTCTAGGAGACTCTGCCCTCATCGGCGCGACTGACCACCGGCAGGCTGTGTCCCATGGCCACGGGTCTCATGGGCCGATACTCTCTGAGGCCCGCTGGACGCCCCACAGCTCCACACCAAGATCCTCCGCCAGGGCGCCTCGCCTCGAGCCTCCTCACGCTTGAGGGCTACCTCGCCCAAGGATCTAAGCCCTCACTAAAAGGCAGCCCAGCAGCTTCCCTGCTCGGTTATCCCTGACGGGTAGCTTCCCTACCGCAACGCCAGAGATCAGAAAGCCCTCCCATAGGCAGTCGAGCCCGACCTTCGCTCGGCTATCTCTGGTGAGTAGCTTCCCTACCGCAACACCAGGGATCAGAAAGTCTACCCAGAGGCAGTCGAGCCCGAGGATCCCTCGCTCGTCTATTCCTGGCGGGTAGCTTCCCTACCGTAACGCCAGGGATCAGAAAGTCCTCCCAGAGGTAGTAGAGCCCGAGGATCCCTAGCTCGGCTATCCCGGGCAGGTAGCTTCCCTACCGCAACGCCAGGGATCAGAAAGTTCTCCCAGAGGCAGTCGAGCCCGAGGATCCCTCGCTCGGCTATCCCGGGCGGGTAGCTTCCCTACCGCAACGCCAGGGATCAGAAAGTCCTCCCAGAGACAGTCAAGCCCGAGGATCCCTCGCTCGGCTATCCCTGACGGGTAGCTTCCCTACCGCAACGCCAGGGATCAGAAAGTCCTCCCAGAGACAGTCAAGCCTGAGGATCCCTCGCTCGGCTATCCCGGGCAGGTAGCTTCCCTACCGCAATGCCAGAGATCAGAAAGTTCTCCCAGAGGCAGTCGAGCCCGAGGATCCCTCGCTCGGCTATCCCGGACGGGTAGCTTCCCTACCACAACGCTAGGGATCAGAAAGCCCTCCCAGAGGTAGTCGAGCCCGAGGATCCCTCGCTCGGCTATCTTTCAGGACAAAAGCCCTCGCCAAGAGGCACCGGGCAGTAACCCTGCCCGGCCAAGGGTCCTTGGTAGCCTTCTTACAGCCCCTCCCGCGCTAAGGACCAAAGTCCTCCCAGAGGCAGTCGAGTCCTTGCTCGGCTATCCCCGGATGGTAGCTTCCTATTACAACCGACAGGGATCAAAGTCCTCGCCAAGAGGCACTGGGTAGTAACCCTGCTCGGTCCCCGTCCTGAAGGATCAAAAGCCCTCGCAAGAGGCAACCGAGCCCGACCCTTGCTCGGTCATCTCCGGCTGGTAGCTCCCTACCCACGACGCCAGGGATCAAAGCCCTCACAAGAGGCGTCCGAGCAGCTACCCCGCTCGGTCATCCCAGGCTGGTAGTTGCCTACCCACGACGCAAGAGATCAAAGCCCTCACCAAGAGGCAACCGCGCAGCTTCACTGCCCGGCCATCCTTCGCAGGCCTCTCACGGCCCCTCCGGCGTCAAGGATCAAAGTCCTCGCTAAGAAGCACCGAGCGGCTACCTTGCTCGGCCATCCTTCGCAGGCCTCAAACGGCCCCTCCAGTGCTGCTCGGCTATCCTTCGCAGGCCTCTCACGGCCCCTCCAGCGTCAAGGATCAAAGCCCTCGCCAGGAGGCATCGAGCAGCTACCCTGCTCGGCCATCCTTCGCAGGCCTCAAACGGTCCCTCCAGTGCCAAGGATCAAATTCCTCCTTAGAGGCAGCCGAGCGGCTTCCCTGCTCGGTCATCCCGGGGTGGCGGTTCCCTACCCCACGACGCCAGGGATCAAGCCCTCACTGCGAGACCGCCGAGTTCCTTCTGCTCGGCGCATCCCCAGCGGGCATCCTCCTGCCCATCGGACGCTGAGGATCTCAAGCCCTCATCGTGAGGCCGCCAAGTTCCTTCTGCTCGGCGCATCCCCAGCAGGCATCTTCCTGCCCATCAGACGCTGATGGTCTGAAGCCCTCATCGCAAGGCCGCTGAGTTCCTTCCTGCTCGGCGCATCCCCAGCGGGCATCCTTCTGCCCATCAGATGCTGATGGTCTGAAGCCCTCATCGCGAGGACGCTGAGTCCCTTCCTGCTCGGCGCATCCCCAGCGGGCAGCCTCCTGCCCATCAGACGCTGAGGATCTGAAGCCCTCATCGCGAGGACGCCATGTCCCGCTCGGCGCATCCCCGGCGAGCATCCTCCTGCCCATCAGACGCTGAGGATCTGAAGCCCCCACCGCGAGGCCGGCGAGGCCCTTCCTGCTCAGCGCATCCCCGGCGGGCATCCTCCTGCACATCAGACGCTGAGGATCTGAAGCCCTCATCGCGGGGCCGCTGAGTCCCTTCCTGCTCAGCGCATCCCCAGCGGGCAGCCTCCTACCCCTCGAGCGCTGAGGATACCAAGCCCTCATCGTGAGGCCGTCGAGTCCCTTCCTGCTCGGCGCATCCCCAGCGGGCATCCTCCTGCCCATCAGACGCTGAGGATCTGAAGCCCTCATCATGAGGCCGCTGAATCCTCTTCCTGTTCGGCGCATCCCCGGCGGGCAGCCTCCTGCCCATCAGACGCCGAGGATCTGAAGCCCTCATCGCGAGGCCGCCGAGTCCCTTCCTGTTCGGCGCTTCCCCAGCGGGCAGCCTCCTGCCCATCAGACGCCGAGGGCTTGAAGCCCTCATCGGGAGGCCACCGAGTTCCTTCTTGCTCGGCGCATCCCCAGCGGGCATTCTCCTGCCCATCAGACGTTGATCGAGCCCCCTCAGAGGCAGTCGAGCCCGACCCTCGCTTTGCTATCCCTGGCGGGTAGCTTCTCTACCGCAACGCCAGGGATCAGAAAGCCCTCCCAGACTCGGCCATCCCTGGCCGGTACTTCCCTGCTCCCAACGCCAGGGATCAAGGCCCTCGCCAAGATGAACCGAGCAGCTTCCCTGCTCGGTCATCCCCAGCAGGCATTCTCCTGCCCAACAGATGCTGCGGGTTTATAGCCCTCGTAACAAGGCCACTGAGCCCGTCACATGCACCGGATCCGAAGCCCCAACAAGAGACATCAGGTCTATCCAGGCCTGAGTAATCCCCCCTCGACTTCGGGGCCACGAGATGCCTCCCTCTCAGAAAAGGCAGCTGACAGCCCGGGGACATGTCCCGACGAAATCTTAGGAGGGAGCTCGCTCGGGTGGCCCGGCAGTCCACTCTTGACCTGACCCGCCAGCTGGTCGGGACAAGAGTAGGGGGCTAATGATGATGCTCCATATTGACGACCCATCAGATCAAGGCACGTGGCAGATGACATGTATCAGAACTCAGAAAGAAGGGCCCAAAGGGGCCGGCCAGGCCACCCCTGTACCCGACCTGCAAGCACGAGCTGGCCCTCCTCAGGGCCCCCTACAAATTGGCCTCCTCGGCCCCATAGCTTACTCCGAGCTGCCACAAGACCAAGACTCCTCGGCCTCCTCACTCGTCCCCGAGCTACCGGCCGAGGCCGTCTTCCTTGGTCCTCCGACCAACTCCACCGCTCACAGGCGTAACCGCCGCGCCGCGTATCTCGCCATGCGTAGATTCTTCGCCAGCAACATCCCACGTTCCACGCCATCACGATCCCCATCAATGGGCGATTCGCTCTCTACGCGGGCGTGACGTCGGGAGCGTAACTGCCGGCGAGATTTTCGCGCCTGCTACTGCGTGCCACCACCGCTATATAAATCCCCATCACAAAGGGGTCAAGTAAGCCATTTTTATTATTCCACTTAGCCGTTACTCTGCTCGGATCTAGCACTAACTTGATCGTCGGAGGGTCCTCGGTGGTACCAAACCACCCTGGGACTTCTTTGCAGGTACTCGACGCTAAAATCCTCAAATCACCGATTTCCTCAAACCCATTGAGACCCACACGCAACAGGAGATCATCTCCAAAAACTACCGGGAGATCGACGGAAGACAACATCTGACGGAGACCCGAAAAGGACCTCCATCAGGATGTCCTCTGGTAAATTCCTAGGATTCATCGTCCGACACCGAGGTATCGAGATAGATCCGTCAAAGATCAAGGCGATCATGGAATGCCCCCGCCAAGGACTCTTAAACAATTGCGGTCGCTCCAAGGGAAGCTCGCGTACATCCGGCGGTTTATAGCCAATCTCTCTGGCAAGTGCCGTCCTTATAGTCACTTGATGAAGAAAGGGACCCCGTTCGCCTGGGATCACAAATTCTAAAGCGCGCTGGACGAAATCAAGCAGTATCTGCAGAACCCGTCAGTGCTAGCCGCTCCGGTCAAGGGAAAGCCCCTTATTCTTTATACAACAGCCCTCGAAGGTTCCTTAGGCGTATTATGGGCATAAGAGAACGACCAAGGGAAAGAAAGAGCTCTCTACTACCTGAGTCGAGTTCTCCTGGGGGCAGAAAGCAATTATCCTCCCATCGAAAATACTGCCTGGCGCTGATCTTCGCGATAACAAAGCTCAGGCACTATGCGTTGGCACATGAAGTCCGTCTCATATCGAAGGTGGACCCTCTCAAATATTTGATGTCAAAGGCCATATTGACAGGGCGGCTCGCTAAATGGGCCTTGCTCTTGATGGAGTTCTCTATAACTTACCAGCCTCTTAAGGCAGTGAAAGGCCAGGCCATCGCCGACTTCCTCGCTGAACATCCGATACCGGCCGATTCCCCTTTGAATTGCGAACTGCCAGACGAACATGCATTTGATGCGATCGACGGTGGTGGTATCCGGTGGGAACTTTATTTTGAAAGAGCGTCTTCCATGAAGAAGCGCAAACAAAACACCCCTATAATCAAATCGGAGGTAGGCCTCATCTTCGTAACTCCACAAGGAGGGATAATGCGCTTTGCTTTCTTCTTAACAGAGCCAAGAACAAACAATGAAGCCGAGTATGAAGCTTTGATAGCAGGCCTCGAGATCGCTATCGACTTAGGAATTGAAAACCTCCTCATATATGGAGACTCCCAGCTGGTCGTCAGTCAAGTAAATGGCGACTACCAAACGTGCAAACCAGAGTTGGTGAAGTACGGCGAGAGAGTGCAGCAACTGCTGACCCAAATTCCATCCTACACCCTCGAAAGCATACCGCGTGCGGAAAATAGCAAAGCGGATGCATTAGCCAAGCTCGCTAAAGAATTGGCCAATGAGAACCTCGATGATGTAAGAATCATGGTACAAAGCCGTCGGGTCCTCGCACCGGCAGAAATACCTCCGGAGTCGTCTGAGGAAAAGGGTGCGACCGAGCAAATGGCTCTACAAGTGAAAGACCAAGAAAAGGTTGAGGATTGGAGAGAAGTCTTTATAGACTACTTCAAATCCCGTCGAACGCCTGAAGATGTGTCCTCAAAATACCAGCTCATGAAGCAAGCCCTATCTTTTGCCTTCGTCAATGATACTCTGTACAAGAGGTCATTCGATTCTCTGTGGTTGAGATGTCTGGGACCTGAAGAAGCAAAAAGAGTCGTTCAGGAAGTTCACGACGGGCTCTGCGGTTCTTACCAAGCTGGCCCTAAGATGAAGTTGAAGATTAAACGAATGGGCTACTACTGGCCCACGATGATCCAGGACTGCCTCGAGTATGCGAAGCAATGCCACTCATGCCAGATTCATGGGGATTTTATCCATCAGCATCCAAATCCATTACACCCGACAGTGGCTAGCTGGCCGTTCGAAATGTGGGGAACCGACATAATCGGCCCTATCGAACCGGCATCGTCCCGAGAACATCGATTCATTTTGGCGAGGAATGACTACTTCTCCAAATGGGCAGAAGCGGTACCACTGAGGGAAGTGAAGACGGAGAATATCCTCCATTTCTTCAAGACACACGTCATTTATCGGTTTGGAACTCCGAGACGGATCATCTCCGATAACGGGTCAGCCTACAGAAGCCACAAGATCAGCCGCTTCGCACAACAACACAACATAGACTGGAGATACTCCTCAGTTTATAATCCCCGAGCTAACGGTCTAGCTGAGGCTTTCAACAAGACCTTGACAAAGATAGTGAAGAAGACGGTGTCTCGAAATAAGAAAGACTGGCACGAAAGACTGCAAGAAGCTCTCTGGGCATATCGAACTACGTTCAAGATGGCTACGAACACAACGCCGTACACGTAGGTATTCGGTACAGAAGTGGTACTCCCCCTCGAGATAGAGTTACCCTCTCTACGAGTGGCAGTCCATTATGAGCTAACGGACGAAGAGAATGCTCACCTTCGGCTTGAGGAGCTCGATGCCCTTGATGAAACCCGGCGCATAGCGCAACAAAATCTGGAAGCTTATAAAGCAAAGATGACGCGCTCATATGAAAGATTGACCAGGCTGAGGACATTCCGCCAAGGCGAACTCGTGCCAGTGGTCAAAAGACCTATGATCCCCAATAGCGCTAAACGAGGGAAATTTGAGCCGAATTATGAAGGCCCGTACATCATAGACAAGGTCTACCAGGGTGGAGCTTATCTACTCATGGACATGCATAGTGAAAGACCTTTCAGGCCAATAAACGGTCGCTTCCTGAAGAAGTACTACGCTTGACGAGTCACGACCTAGGTCAATGATAGATGATGATGACTATGTCCGCTCGCTATCTTCCTAAGCCCAAACTCTATAAGTAGTAACCGGCTTACTTAACAGCGGAACGAAACGTCCTTAAACTAACAGCGGACCGAAATGTCCTTAAACTAACAACGGACCACTATGTCCTAAAACTAGTTGTTGACCGAGATGTCGATAAACTACGATGGATTGCAGCATCCCGAAGCGAAAATTAAAAAAAAAAAAAAAGAAACAAAAAAAGAGAATTAAAAAAACGGTATGTCCATAAGCAAAATGGGCACGGATGAAAACCCGAAAGGGCTCCATGAGTAAAAACAGCAGGGTTACCGGCGAGTGTTTGTGAAAACCCGAAAGGGCGCAATCTCGTTAAAAGACACTTACAGGGTCCTCTCGACCTTGTGAGGAGAAACCACCTGCGTGAGATCCTTACGACTCACAAGGGAGCAACACACTTAGGAATCCTCACGATTCCTAAGGAGAAATTACACTTGCGAGATCCTCACGACTCGTAAGAAGAATCCTCTTATGAGACCCTCAAGGCTCATAAGATTCAAAAGTCTTAAGTTACAGAGACCTGAACCTGTTCTTAAGCAGCCCCCCACAACCTCCACTGCTGCCCTACAAGCGGCTCAACGTTGACCCTTGTATACAATCCACGGGCGCGAATAAACATTTCCCCAACAAAGTCCCATCCGTGACTAGGGATATGTCCATATGGTGAACAACCCTTGTAAGTCCTCTAGACTTATAAGGAGAAAACCCTCTTGTAAGATCCTTACGACTTACAGGAGAACATGCACTTAGGAATCCTCACGACTCTTAAGGAGAAAACACACCTACGAGATCCTCACGACTTGTAGGGAGAAATACCTTTGTGAGACCCTTACGGCTCATAATGTCAAAAGCCTTAGTCGATAGGATCCTAACCCTGTTCGCTAAGCCACCTTTGTTCGATATCGACAGAGGCAAATGATGATCCGCTCCTGGCAATATCCCAGTTGTAGCGGTGCTGATGCCGAAATCGGTATCTAATCCCAAGCTTGCAGCAAAAAGACAGCAAGCCACACATGCATACGATACAGCCGAAATGATGGGGCAACTTGCAACAAAATCAGCAAGTAAAAATGTATGCATGCAAAATAGCCGAAATGATTGGGCACCGCGAAAAATAGCCGAAATGATGGGGCAATCGCGACCTTCGCGATATAAAAGCTGAAATGATAGAGCATCGTGAAAAGAAATAAAATAAAAATAAAAATGAAATTTATGCCCTACATGTGATATTACATCAATCTCTGTATACAATCCAGGGGCGCAAACAAAGATACAATCCAGGGGCGCAAATAAAGAAGGAATCACACTCCTCCTCCCCTGGTTTCATCAGAAGAAGAAGCCAAATCTCAATGGGTCACAGATAGCCTAGAGATCATCTCAACATTCGTCTCAGCAGACACAACATCAAGCAAAGCGGAACAGCGGCAACTCCCAGTTCCATGACTCGGCAGTGTACAGATGACCGAGAGTCAAATCCCAACTCCATGAAATGCGGATATAATCAACAAAATTCCTGGTCACGTGGAACGCGGATAACGTCACTTCTGACCCCGTGGGAAACGTCCAGAGCGGATCCTGGTCCTCGCAGAGCACGGCAGTGAACCCGTGTGAAGCATCCAGAGCGGAGCCTAGTCCTCGCCGAACACGGCAGTGAACCCGTGGGAAGCATCTAGAGCAAAATTCCTGGTCACGTGGAACGCGGATAACGTTACTTTTGACCCCGTGGGAAATGTCCAGAGCGGATCCTGGTCCTCGCAGAGCACGGCAGTGAACCCGTGTGAAGCATCCAGAGCGGAGCCTAGTCCTCGCCGAACACGGCAGTGAACCCGTGGGAAGCATCTAGAGCAAAATTCCTGGTTACGTGGAACGCGGATAACGTCACTTCTGACCCTGTGGAAAACGTCCAGAGCGGATCCTGGTCCTCGCAGAGCACGGCAGTGAACCCGTGTGAAGTATCCAGAGTGGAGCCTAGTCCTCGCCGAACACGGCAGTGAACCCGTAGGAAGCATCTAGAGAAAAATTCCTGGTTACGTGGAACACGGATAACGTCACTTCTGACCCCGTGGAAAATGTCCAGAGCGGATCCTGGTCCTCGCAGAGCACGGCAGTGAACCCGTGTGAAGCATCCAGAGCAGAGCCTGGTCCTCGCCGAACACGGCAGCGAACCCGTGGGAAGCATCCAGAGCAAAATTCCTGTTCACGTGGAACGCGGATAACGTCACTCCTGACCCCATGGAAAACGTCCAGAGCGGATCCTGGTTCCTGTTAAGTAAAATCGAACTGTGGGGTCCTTAAATCCATGGACTATGATGTCCTTAACTTCGACCGTGATGTCTTAAAACTAACATTGGACTGTGAGGTCCATAAACTCATGGACTATGATGTCCTTAACCTCGACCGTGATGTCTTAAAACTAACATTGGACTGTGAGGTCCTTAAACTCATGGACTATGATGTCCTTAACCTCGACCGCGATGTCTTTAAACTACGGTATCCTGGAAAACGTCCAGAGCGGAGCCTGGTCCTGCCAAACACGGCAGTGAACCCATGGGAAGCATCCAGAGCAACCCCTGACTCCGTGAAATGCAGATAAGGACAACTTCACCCATCACTTGCGGGTCCTCACGACTAGTAAGGAAGAAAATTCTCTTGTGAGATCCTTATGACTCTCAAGAGAAAACACCCTCGGGAATCCTCACGATTCTTAAGAAAAAATTACACCTACGGGATCCTCTCAACCCGCATGGGGAAAATTCTTTTTGAGACCCTCACGGCTCATAAAGTTGGAAAAGTATTAGGTGACAGATCTTAACCCTGTTTTCTAAGCCATCACCACTCTACAAAGAATCCAAGACTGACAGTTATATACTTGCTAAATTCACATGGCAACAACACAGCAAAGAGGAGAAGGCAGCAAGGAGAATATCTGATCTGCATTTAATTAAGCGTTCAAGGCACACCCCATCCATGCGTTTGCAAAAAGATTCAGAACGTGAAATAAAACACGCTAAAACGAGAAATTTGCCATTCGTATTACAAAAAGGTTCTTACAATTATGAAAGCAATGAACAAAGATACTACTAAAGTGATTACAATGTCAAAACCTCAAATCCAGGACATGGATTGAGGAACTCAAAAGTGACCTTGTCAAGAATTTTCCAAGCCCGGCGAACCATCCTAGTGTGCTTTCTTTCGCGATCATGAGCGTCGGGATCCCCACGGATGTCCTCCACCCTTCGATAGGCAGCAAGTATAGCAGACTGTTGAAAAGCCTGGTGCAGGAGATCGACAAGATTGTCTCGCCGTCTCTTCGAGATTAGGTTCATCAGATACACCGAGTGCACCTTATCTTCAGCGGCATCCAATGGTCTAAGTGGCATGCCGGTACAGAATAGAGGGAGCGCTTCCCAGATCGCTCCCACAATAAGCTTCAGAAGAGGGGAACGCCGAGGAAACAGTTGACCATTATATGCGTCAAAGCGACTCATAATTTCGGCACACTCGGCGTTTGTGAATTCGCGATTCTGAGAACGGCCGAGTCGGCAGATGTCTCCGTAAGAGATAATCTCTTCGAGATCATACATTTGAGCGTTCATTACTCCTGTGACAGAAAATCAGCAAAGATTAGCAGACAGGCGGAATAAGCAATTTCTTATTCAAAATAGGCACATGGAGTTAAACTCCTCGAGAGAAATGCTCTGCAGACAGGAGTGACACCTGTCAAAATAAGTTATGAAGGGAATTTAAAGAAATCCCCCGAGAACATTGAAAGCTTTGCTCTAAGAAGATGATATAATTCATTAAAAATAAAATTCCATCTTAAATCTTCAAGAATCCATGAAAAACTCTCAAGAGTTCTTCTATATGATTTGAAAGGAGCAAAGCTCCATTAATGAATTAAGAGATCACAAGAAAAATCCTTTTAGAGAGAGCAGAGCTCTATTAATAGAACCCTAATAGGGTTCTCTTTAGTTCCTTTTAGATCTCTTTAGACCTATGGAGCAAAGCTCTGCTAAATAAAACCCTAAATGGGTTTTCTTTAGATCAAAGATCTATAAAGAGCAAAGCTCTGTTAATGGGTAAAACCCTGGTTTATTAAAAGTTTTAAACTATACCTAAGTTTTGGAAGAGTTTTACTCTTGAAAAGTTCTTAAAACTGAAGAGCGGTGCTCTGAATAAGAGAAAATTCGCAAGAAAGAAGATGAAAATCATCAAAGGGACCAAAGGTCCTATTTATAGGCATTGAGAGCCGTTTCAACTCCCTAAAAGTTGATCCAACGACTGAGATGCTACCACCGCCGCACTCACGCTTAAGGCCACGTAAGCGCAACGGTGGGGGGGCATTTGTTTCCCCCAATCAGAGCAAAGCTCTGTTCAAATTCCAAGACTGGAAATGAAGCGACGCTTCTGCGTCCCCGAATCAGAGCAAAGCTCTGTTCAAATTCCAAGACGGAAAATGAAGTGACGCTTCTGCTCCCCCCAATCAGAGCAAATCTCTGTTTAGAAATTTAAGAGTCAAAATTGAAGCAACGCTTCAAATCCTGCGATCTGCGCTACGCGCCACTTGTCTAACACAGGCGCGCTGGCGCAGTTGCGCTGCTCGCCACGTGTCTGACACTGGTGTGCTGGCGCAGTTGCGCTGTGTGCCACGTGTCGAGCGCGAGTGCGCTAGCGCAAGGCACGCTGCGCGCCACGTGTCAAAATACGAATGCGCTAGCGCTAGCGTAATTGCGCTGTGCACCCCAAGTTAGAGCAAAGCTCTGTTTCCAAGATTGAAAAGCATAGCAACGCTTCATGATTATGCAGCGCATAAACATCTCACAAAGGAATAACAAAGAATTAAAAAACAAGAGAACACTTAACAGATAATAAAATACTAAAATTAAAACATCTTTTTATTATTAATGTTTATTATTACATTTAAAAAAGATCACCAAACAAGGGATCAGTGGCACAAGGGTGAACAAAACAATAAACAAAATTTTCTAACTCCCTCACCGCTTTCTCCAGCACATCAAAACGACGATTTTCACGAGGAGTGGCTCCCCACCGATTGGCGTCGTGTTCATCCGTAAAAGCAGACATGATAGCCCGCCGGGCTCTTATTTGGCTCAATAGGTGAACCGAGCAATCTTTCAGAGCCTGAGTAATCAGGCATGCCTCATGAAAACACTCGAGCTTGTCTTCAACCGCATCGAGCATCACCAAGGTCATCTCCGCTGGATGAGGGGGGATGTCATCAAGCACGGCAAGAAGAATCATCCGGAGCCAGATGGATCCCATTGGAAGAGGGGACCCCTTACGGATCACAAGTTCATACTTCACCGCATCGCACTCGGCATCCGTGAGAGAAGGATCCACCAAGCGCGCAGCAAACCGAGGAACAATGTCCTCAATGGGCACTTCCCACGGCTGTCTACGAGCATGGGGGCGGTTACAAGCCATAGTTGAGAAAGTTCTTTGGGGATGAGAAAAGGAAGAAACTTTGCTTCGAGTTATAAAGACGAAGCACATAAAATTTTATGCACAATGGAACTATTTCCAAAATTGGGAAATGAAAGATTCTCGGGAATATAAGTTTGACTTAAAAAGGAAGGTGAAAATACACCTTTGTTGAAGCAACGCTTCAGATCCAGCGCTCTCTGCGCTGCGAGCCACGTGGCAAACACGAGTGCGCTAGCGCAGTTGCGCTGCGCACTGCGCTGCGCGCCACGTGTCTAACGTAGGTGCGCCAGCGGTGGAATTAAAATTCCCACTGATAGATCAAAGGATCTAATAATAATGATAAATCATTTATTAACCAGAATTAAATTCTGTTAAGGAAAGATTTCTCGAAATCTTTCCAAATAACAAGATTGTGCTTTAAGCACCGCTGGATCGATGATCCAATGGTAAATAATGAATTACCAAAAAACAGAACAAATTCTGCATAGAAAGATTTCTCAATCTTATTGAAAAACAAGAAGATTATCTTCTGTCAAACAGAAGCCTTAGGATCAAAGATCCAATGGTGGGAAATATTCCCAAATCAATCAGAGAAAGATCTCTTCAACTGATTTAACAAATCATTTGGCCCTATATAAAGGACCCTAGACTTCAAGTCTAGGAGAGACAGAACAGTAATAGAAAAAACGCTCTGCAAACTTTGAGAAAAACTCAAAAAGAAAAAGAAAGGTAAAGAATTGTTTCTTGAAAACTGAGATGAAAACATCTCGTAAAAAGAAGAAACGTCTTCTAAAAAGATCTTAGATCTATAAAAAAAAGATCAAAGTCTTTGAATAAAAAGAAAAGATCAAGATCTAGTCATAAAAAAAAGAAGTATTTTTACCTCACAGATCTTCTGATCTATAAAGGCAGAGCCTTTCATAAGAATAAGAACTTAGTTCTTGAATCTTGAGGCAAAACCTTTTTTAAGAAGAACATAGACTTGTTCTTTAATCTTAACTTGATCAAAATGCGCTTTGCGCTATTGGAAAGTACTTTGCACTCATGAACTGCGCCCTTGCACTCCTTGGACTGGCGCTCAGCGCCATAACATGCCATGTGTCAACCATGGACAAGATCTGCGCTTTGCGCTCCTGAAAACAGCGCACTGCGCTCTTGGGTTGGCGCTCAGCGCCAAGCACGCCACGTGTCACTCACTGGCGCACCCATAATCACTCACTGGCGCACCCATAAACTAGTGCAGCGCGCTCATAAATTAAAAGCGAAGTGCGCTTACAAACTAGCACTTAGCGCTAAACGACACGTGTCCTCCTCGTGTGCGCTAACCGACAGAAGCGCAATGCGCTCTTTGACTGGCGCAAAACACCTAATGCGCCACGTGGAGCGCTGTCAGAACATACTTTGTTCTGATAAATGCTATTCATTTAATACCAGACAAAATGTCAGAGCCCAATGCTTGGCATTATTAAAAGGGCAAAGCACAAACAAAGGCCTAACAGGCAGAACAAAAATAAAAATGTTAAACATTTTTAACTGGACCTAGCCCAATTCTGGCCATATGTCCTCAATTTAAATTGAACTGAGCTCATCTGCTCTTCCAATCAATTTACACCCGGTTCAAGGGTATATCTCTTTACTCCTTTGATATCTGTCGTTGTAATCCCTCAACGTCGTCAGAGAGGTAACGGGTCCCGACAACCACACATTACTATGGACTGTGGAGTCCTTAAATCCACGGACTATGATGTCCTTAACCTCGACCGTGATGTCTTAAAACTAATATCGGACTGTGGAGTCCTTAAATCCACGGACTATGATGTCCTTAACCTCGACCGTGATGTCTTAAAACTAATATCGGACTGTGGATTCCTTAAATCCACGGACTATGATGTCCTTAACCTCAACCGTGATATCTTAAAACTAACGTCGGACTGTGGAGTCCTTAAATCCACGGACTATGATGTCCTTAACCTCGACCGTGATGTCTTAAAACTAACGTCGGACTGTGGAGTCCTTAAATCCATGGACTATGATGTCCTTAACCTCGACCGTGATGTCTTAAAACTAACACCGGACTGTAAGGTCCTTAAGCTCACGGACTATGATGTCCTTAACCTTGACCGCAATGTCTTAAAACTAACAATGGACCGTAATGTCCTTAAACTAATTATCGACCGCAATGTCGCTAAACTAAACAATAGAGCCCAATTGCTCTCTTGTCGGATCTAAACGATCCCGTTAAGTTGATCTTAGTCTAGAATTAGACTAACGTGTCCTTAACAAACGTTTAAGTTGATCTTAGCCTCAAATAAGACTAACGTATCCTTAAACACAACCCCCCCAAACCCAAATCTAAGAAAGATACGGATTTGGACTAGTCCACGCCCTACGGGCGACAGCATAACTTAGTCTCCGTATACAATCCACGGGCAACCAAACACAAAACAAACACCCACGATACGAAGTGACCATATGGAGAAGGAGAAAGTTGTTACGGCGATGCGGTAGCGTAATTAACTGCAGGGGCTTGCGCCTGCAGGGAAGAGCGTCCCCACAATCAAAAACCCCTCAAGCGAGGGGGAATCTGACGAAGTCTGCTACATCGGCCGCATCCATTTAAACCTTCGATGCATGGTGCCATAAATCAACTTGGCATCTTCGGAGAGGTGGACGGATAGCACCAATTAGCATCTGCCTCAAATTTCAGGCAAGACGGACCTGCGCGGTCGCGTTTCCGGGATTCGGAGGGGAACACACCTCGATTCACGTCGACCCGCAAAGAAAGCAGCGTCTTTGCAGGAATACCTCGATTCGTCTCAACCCTTGGGAAATCAGTGTCCTTGGCAACCTCCTCGATTCGGGGAAATCAGCATCCTTGACGAGAGCACCTCGATTCGTGTCGACCCGCAGAGAAATCAGTGTCTTTACAGGAATACCTCGATTCGTTTCAACTCTAGGGTGTAGGGTGTTTTTCGCCACCCCATTGAGATGGGAATACGCGCGCGCTTGTCAGGCGCATTACAGATTCCCCCTGCTTAGGGTAGGCCGGGGTTTAGTGATTGTGGGGATCCGAATCTTCGGCAGCCGCGGACTAAGCTGCCGTTAATTACCCCTCGCCTTTAGGACGAGGGAACCTCCGATTAACGAGTTAAACTGGTCATGCGAACTCAATGTGCAGTATGTGTGTGTTGTGTTTTGAAGGGGGGTTTTGGATATATCGGGAGCCACGCAGAGTTTTTACGGGGGTCCCGCTATCCGAATAGTGGGCTGGGGGTCAAGGGGGCTAGCAGCCCCCTTGCGGGGTGCGGGGCAGCGCCTCGTTAGAAATTTTTTTCTAACAGGGACAGTGTCGTGTAGTATATATGTATGTACATATGTATACATATGTATGTATATACATGTATATATATATATAAAGGGGGGAAAAGACATCCAAAGGATGCATGGGGCGGCACCTGGGGCGCTGTGCGCCTAGGTGCTGTGCGCTCAGGCGCTAGAGTGCCACGTGTCGGCACGTGGGCACTCTGCGCTTGAGCGCAAGCATGCCACGTGTCGGCATGTGGGCGCTTGCGCTTCAGTGCCTGATGCTCGAGAGCAAGTGCGCCACTTGTCGGCACGGGGGCGACTTGCGCTTGAGCGCTGAGCGCTTGAGCGCAAGTGCGCCACGTGTCGGCACGGGAGCGACTTGCGCCTGAGCGCCTGCGCTTGAGCGCAAGCGCGCCACGTGTCGGTACGGGGGCGACTTGCGCTCGAGCGTCTGCGCTGGAGCGCAAGCGCGCCACGTGTCGGCACCGGGGCGACTTGCGCTCGAGCGCCTGCGCTGGAGCGCAAGCGCGCCACGTGTCGGCACCGGGGCGACTTGCGCTCGAGCGCTTGCGCGTGAGAGCAAGCGCGCTACGTGTCGGCACATGGGCACTTTGCGCTCGAGCGCTGAGCGCTGGAGCGCAAGCGCGCCGCGTGTCGACACGCGGGCGCTCTGCGCTTGAGCGCCGGCGAGAAAAAGAGGCTTTTAGCCTAAAAAAAAATTCTCGGAAGAGAAATCAGGGAGGAGTTGGACTCCTGAGTGTGTTTTTTTTTTGGGGTTTAGTGAAAGAGGTTCTTCTTCTTCCTCCTCTGTTAGCTGGATCTTGAAGATCAAGAGATATGGGATTTTTAAAAATCTCTTCTTTTTGAGATCTAATGGAAGATCTGAGTTCCCCTTTATGGGTTTTGTGGTGAAAACTAATTTGTTTTATAAAAAGAAGAGTAAAACTCTTGATTTAATTCAAGAGAAAGAAGAAGGTTTTGGAACCTTGAAGAAGGAGAAAAGATCTCAGATCTGAAAAAATTTTAGAGAGAGAAAAAAGTTGTTGGGATATTCTCATTATCCTTGCCTTTATAGGCTATACACTTTACATATAGTCCCTTGGGCTTTACAAAATGGCATTTTGCCTATCCCATGGCTCATGTGCCATTTCTTTTTGCACATAAACTATGGGCTTTACAAAAATTTGGCTTTATGCCTATTTTTCTGATATTTATCCATAAAATAAAATAAAAGAAATGCAACAAAATTATTTATTAAAAAAATTTTATCTTGGCATGGGGGGAGGCCGGCCGCTTCATGTTCGGGCTCGACCCGGGCATGGGCCCACTGGCTCTGGGCTTGGGCCCACTTGGCTTGGGGTTGACTTTGATTTTGACTTGGTCAACCGGGGTGTAAATTTTTACCCCAACACAGGGAAATCAGTGTCCTTGGCAAAACCTCGATTCAGGGAAATCAGCATCTTTGATGAGAGCACATCGATTCGCGTCGACCCGTAGAGAAATCATTGTCTTTGCAAAAATAGCTCGATTCGTCTCAACTCCGAGAAAATCAGTGTCCTTGGTAAATACCTCGATTCAGGAAAATCAGCGTTTTTGACGAGAACATCTCGATTCGTGCCGACCCGCAGAGAAATCAGTGTCTCTGCAGGAATATACAACGTCAGCAAAGCGGAGCCGCGGCAAAGTTCCCAGTTCCATGACTCGGCGGTGCACAGACAACCCAAAGTCAACCCTCGACCTTCCTGTTGAAGCAATGCTTTGACTCGGGAGTGGATCAACTCATCAATCACTTACGAGTCCTCTCGATTTGTAAGGAAGAAAATTCTCTTGTGAGATCCTTACGACTCTCAAGAGAAAACACACTTAGGAATCCTCACGATTCGTAAGGAGAAAATACACCTATGAGATCCTCTCGACTCGTAGGGAGAAAAAATCTTTATGAGACCCTCATGGCTCATAAAGTTGAAAAGTCTTAAGCGGCAGATCTGAACCTGTTTCCTAAGCCATCGCTTCTTATCTCGATTCAGGGAAATCAGCATCCTTGGCGAGAACCTCTCGATTCATTTCGACCCGCAAGGAAATCAGTGTCTTTGCGAGAATCTCTATATTCGTCTCAACTTGCGGGGAAATTAGTGTCCCTAAGCATAAAGAAAATTCTCTTGTGGGATCCTTACGATTCTCAAGAGAAAACGCACTTAGGAGTCCTCACGACTCCTAAGGAGAAAAGACACCTACGAGATCCTCACGACTCGTAGGGAGAAAAGCCTTTGTGAGACCCTCACGGCTCATAAAGTTGGAAAGTCTTAGGCAACAGATCTTAACCATGTTTCCTAAGCTATCTCTACCTTATAAAAAGTTTAAGATGAACTGTTATCTACCATCTATGGGCCACACTTGCCAAAGCTACATGCCACTGAAATGGAGAAGTTACTCATGAGCATATAAACTACTTCACGCCAGAGTAAAACAAAAAGAAATAGAAGGGTGCAGCTCATGGACCTCAGAGTTTGGAACTATATCCCTTAAGAGTCGAGATTTGAGTCAATGATAAATGACGACGCTTGTGTCCGCTCGTTATCTTCTCAGATCAAGATCCTGAAGATTATATACCAATCCGAAACTGGTCATACGCTATGCATGATTATGCACTACTTCACCCACGTACATACTTATGTGGGCAAAGTAGTGGGGGGCATTTGTTCCCACCAAAAATTTCTGCGCAAAAGAGCCCAGGGTATCAAATAGCAGCGATACGCTTAAGAAAATGTGAACCAGTATTTTCCGGGATGTATTTTGACAAACTCCCAAATTTGAAACAGCTAAATTCTAATGTTATCGAAAGCGTCTCGAAAAAGCCTTCGATTTGATATATTATGGGCTTCATAATTCACCCGGGATCAAAAGTTATGAGCAAATATGCTATGCACGTGTAATCTAAGGAAGAAAATGCGAACCATTATTTTCCGGGCTGCATTTTGACAAACTCCCGAATGAGAAACAGCTAAATTCTGATGGTATCGAAATTGTCTCGAAAAATCCTTCGATTTGATATATTATGGGCTTCACAATTCATCCGGGATCAAAAGTTATGGGGCATCACGTGCCCACACGTGACCGGGCATCACGTGCAGACACGTGACCATTTACAGACAAAGCCTGTAGGCACTGAATAAAATAAATAATTGGAAATAATTAATCAGTGGGGTCACATGCCAACACGTGATGGGCCTTTAAACCCACTGAAAAGAATTAAAAGTGTAATAAAATAACAAGGAAAAATCCCAAAGGGGCATCACGTGCCAACACGTGACCAAGGGTCACGTGCTGACACGTGATAATTTCTGAGTTCTTTAAAACAACAGAATTAAATTCTGTTCAAATACTTAATCAGGGGGTCACGTGCCAACACGTGATCAGTTCCTAAAAATCTATGAATTAATAGAATTAAATTCTAGTTAAGAGGGAATCAAAAACCCTAACTGGAAAGATATTTCTCTAAATCTTTCCAAACAAAAAAGATGGTGCTCTGTAAAATAGAGCACCGTTGGATTAAAAATCCAATGGTGATTAAAAATCACCAATTTATGGAAAGGTTTTATAAAAGGAAAGATTTCCCTGAAATTTGCCAGGAATAACAGATAAAAGATCTTTTGGATTAAAAATCCAATGGTGAATAAAATTCACTGAGTGATCTAAAAGATCATGTTGGTTACAAAATCAATTAAAATCTTTCAATGAAAGATTCACGAAACAAATTGATTCTTCTCTTTCTCCTATAAATAGGAGCCAAGAAAATAAGAGAAGGGATCTACTTTTTTGGGGAAATAACAACAACAGAGAGAAAAAAGGAAGGAGAATTTAATTCTTAAGAGAGAAAAAAAGAGATCTCTTCAGAGAAAAAAAACCCTAGGTGAGTAAGGGGAAAGAGATCTAAATTCCATAAAACAAAGAGAATTTAATTCTCAATTTAAAAGTTTAACTCTTCTGAATAAGAACTTAGTTCTTCCTTTGGTTGAAGATCTGCAGAAACAGATCTCTCCACAAGTGAGAATTTAATTCTCATCGGGGAGATTCTGCCATGCGATCCAAAACTTAGAGGGAAAATTGAGTTTAACGAATTTAATTCCTCCAAAACAGAACTAGGGTTTAACCCTATATGAGAATTCAATTCCCCCAAATTCATAGGAATTTAATTCCTCCAAAACAGAACTAGGGTTTAACCCTATATGAGAATTCAATTCTCCCAAATTCATAGGAATTTAATTCCTCCAAAACAGAACTAGGGTTTAACCCTATATGAGAATTTAATTCTCCCAAATTCATAGGAATTTAATTCCCCTAAAACAGAACTAGGGTTTAACCCTATATAAGAATTTAATTCTCCCAAATTCATAGGAATTTGATTCCTCCAAAACAGAACTAGGGTTTAACCCTTAATAAGAATTTAATTCTTCCACATGCAAAGGAATTTAATTCCTCTAAAAAAGAAATTAGGGTTTAACCCTACAGAGAATTTAATTCTTAAAACAAGAGACTTAAAGCTCTCCATGCACGTAAAGAACATAGGTCACGTGATGACACGTGACCCCAATCCGCAGTGGTCAGAAAAGAAAGAATAAACTAGGTCACGTGCCCCCACATGACCCCTAAACAAATCCTCCAAAATAAGAAGGAATTAGCCCTGAGGCAATGCCTCACGTGCTCCCACGTGACTTCCAAAATAAAGAAAATAAAAGCAAAGGCAATGTTGGCTGTAGGCGCTCTACGTGTCCTCACGTGACCCCTAATAAAAGCCTTAACAAATCAGTGCATGAGTGCCTATCACGTGCCCATACGTGATGGCCAGGAAATTAAAAGTGTTTAACACTTATTTGCAAGACAAAGTAAAGGAGATCTGGCCCCACCTTTGGGCGCTCTCACGTGTCCCCACGTGACCCCTTCCTCTCTAGTGTTTAACACTAATTTGAGCGTTTCGTCTCCAGTGTTTAACACTGCTGCCCTCTAGTGTTTAACACTATTTTAAAGTCAATCTTAGCCAAATTGGCTAAGTTTCCAGAGGCAAAAAACCTCTCTTTTAACTAAATCTCAAAATTGAGTAAAACTCAGAGCTATAGTGTTTAATGCTCAGTCAAAGACAAAATGTCATCAGAGCCTTCAAACTCTTGTTTAGCATTGCTAAATAATGAGGGGCTGAACCCAGACAAATGTCTAATGGTCCAATAAAGAGCCAACACTTCAAATGTAATTGGACTTAGCCTAAGTTGGCCATAAGTCCTCAATTCAAATTTAACTGAGCCAATGTGCTCATAATCTAATAAATTGATCTTAGTTCCAAATTGGACTACAGATCCCCAATCAACTTTGGTTCAAGGGTACATCTCTTCACTCCTTTGATATTTGTCATTGTAATCCTTCAACGTCTTCAGAGAGGTGACGGGTCTCGATAACCACACACTTCACAGACTATCACGTCTCTAAACTGGACTGTGGGGTCCTTAAACTCACGGACTATGATGTTCTTAATCTTGACTGTGAGGTCTTTAAACTCACGGACTATAATGTCCTTAACCTCGACCGTGATGTCTTTAAACTAAACATTGGACTGTGGGATCCTTAAGCCCATGGACTATGATGTCATTAACCTTGACTATGAGGTCTTTAAACTCGCGGACTATGATGTCCTTAACCTCGACCTTGATGTCTTTAAACTAACATTGGACCACCATGTCCTTAAACTGGCAATTGACCGCAAAGTCCCTAAACTCGAACAATAGAGCCCAAATGCTCTTTTATTGGATCTAAATGATCCTGTTAAGTAGATCTTAGTCTAAAATTAGACTAACGTATACTTAACAAATGGTTAAGTTGAACTTAGTCTAAAATTAGACTAACGTGTCCTTAACAAACTGTTAAGTTGATCTTAGTTTAAAATTAGACTAACGTATTCTTAACATACGTTTAAGTTGATCTTAGTCTCAAATGAGACTAACGTATCCTTAAACCCAACCCCAAACCCAAATCTAAGAAGATACGGATTTGGACTAATCCACGCTCTACGGGCGACAACATAAATTAGTCTCCGTATACAATCCAAGGGCAACCAAAAACAAAACAAACACCCACGACACGAAGTGACCATCTGGAGAAGGAGAAAGTGGTTACCGCGATACGGTAACGTAATTAACTGCAGGGGCTTGCGCCTACAGGGAAGAGCGTCCCCACAATCAAAAACCCCTCATCGAGGGGGAATCTGACGAAGTCTGCTACATCGGCCGCATCCATTTAAACCTTCGATACATGGTGCCATAAATCAACTTGGAATCTTCGGAGAGGTGGACGGATAGCACCAATTAGCATCTGCCCCGAAATTCAGGCAAGACGGACCTACGCGATCGCGTCTCCGTAATTCGGAGGGGAACAGATTCTTTTCAATCCGAAGATATTCTTTTTGTTATTTTCGGTGAGATTTAGGGAAATCTTTCCTTGTCTAAGATTTTTCCATCAATTGGTGGTATTTAATCACCCCTGGATTTTTAATCGAACGGTTCTTCATAATCCTTTTTCATTTGGAAAGATTTTAGAGAAATTTAGAATTTTAATTCTATTAAACTGTAAGGCTTTCAAAGCCTGTCACGTGCTGGCACGTGACCCTTGGTTTCTCCTTCAGTCGTTTGTTTTTTATTTCTGTTTTAACTATCACGTGTCAACACGTGACCATTGGTCACGTGTGCGCACTTGACCCCTAATTGGGTCCTCCTTCAGCCGTTTGTTTTTATTTCTGTCACGTGTCAACACGTGACCATTGGTCACGTGTGAGCACATGACCCCCAATTGGGTCCTCCTTCAGCCGCTTGTTTTTATTTCTGTTTTAACTATCACGTGTCAACACGTGACCATTGGTCATGTGTGAGCACGTGACCCCCAATTGGGTCCTCCTTCAGCCGCTTGTTTTTATTTCTGTCACGTGTCAACACGTGACCATTGGTCACGTGTGAGCACGTGACCCCCAATTGGGTCCTCCTTCAGCCGCTTGTTTGTGCTTTTTCTTGACAGATTTTAATTCTGTAAAAACGTCACGTGTCAACACGTGACCTTTTGTCACGTGTGAACACGTGATACCTCATTGATGTAACTCCTGATTTTTAATCAGGGAACAAATGCCCCCACAACGTTGCTCTCACGTGTCCGCACGTGAGTGCAACACTGTCACTTTTGTGACCGTTGGATCCGTCTAGGGAATCGGGAAGATGAAGCGTTTCCATCACATCCTATAAATGCAGGGGTCTCTTCAGAAGCGCCTCCAATCTTTGCTCATCTTCTTCCTTGCAAATTTTTTCTTTTGAGAATTTAATTCTCTTTTCCAGAGCTTAGTTCTCTGCCTTGAATATTTTCAGAGTTTAACTCTGTTGAAAGACTATTTCTTCAGGTAATAACTTTGGATGATCGAAGAACTTTCATATATACAAAACTCTTTGGATTTTAAATCCACACCAAAGGTTTTCCCCTTTAATCAAGAACCCATTTTTTAAGTTCTTTAAAACAGAAAACCATTCAATCTTTAATCAACAGACCCTTCAGGGTTTCTCTGATCTTTAGGGGGCTAATGGTGGTGGTTGTCTCTTCCATGGAATTTAATTCCATCTCAAAAGCTTTAGCTCTGAAAAATGTCTCTGGGAATTTAATTCCCTATTTTTTCAACAAGGAATTTAATTCCTATGAAGAACTCAGTTCTTCCTATAGAACTCCTTGGGTTTTCTTGCCCTGAGTTGTCTTCTTCACAACCAAGAAGAAGAAGTTTGCAATGTTGCTTTCTAAGAATTTTAATTCCCTTGATTCTGTTTGATTTGTCACAGAGTCCAAGATGGATTTCTTTTAGCGGAATGTGTAGGGTCATTTGAAATCCACTGTTTATTTAATGAGAATCTTCTTTTTGTCTCATTATAATTCCTTTGCCTCATCATTAGCCAGCCGCCATCTTGATTTTGTGGGACCCATGTGTTTTGTAACCAATGGTCCCATAAAATGAGTCCGCTGTCGTTATCTTCCATGGTCTTTACATATATTTATAATCATATATATATATATATATGCACTGTTGGCTTTGCTTTAACAGTTTCCCCTTATTTTATTTCAGGTACAATGACGTCTGTCCCGTACTTTCCTTTCACTCGCTCGGAAGCCGCTTTTCCCCAGTCGCCATCTGACGAGGAAGTGATGGCGATGATCAGGGCTCACGACCCGAATCGCACCAACTTACTGTTGTGGGGGACCTGGTACAGTCACATCATCCAGGGTCGCCGGAGTTTTCTTTGCGAAGTACCGACGGAGCCTACCTTTCCGTTCCTGCCGATGGATCCTCCAAGGACAGTCTTTGCCGTGGAGATGCCGAATTGGACCCTGATAGGACGGCTTGAGCCTTCGACGACTGGCATCCCGAATCATCCTATCCCGGCCATAGATATTCTGGGACGCCGCATTTGCCAGGGCGAGGTCCAACCGTGGGGGCAGATTTACAAAATAGGGCTCACCCCTCGACACCCCACGGGCTATCTTTTTTGGGCTCGCTACATCCTGTCCGCCCATCGCACGCGACTGCAGAGGGTCGGACTTTATCAGGCAATATATGCCTCGCTCTTCCACTACCAATCCCCTCACATCTGGTAGGTTAAGGCATTCTTGAACCAGTGGAATCTCCCCACCAACACTTTTCTCCTAGGGGACCGCACAGTTTTGAATTCTTTGGAAGAATTTCGCGAGATCTCGGGGCTGCCAATCAGGGGGACACTTTATGAGGAATTGTTGCTTTCCGACGAGTACGTCTTTGAGACTGAGCCCGCAATGCTCGACGGCTTGTCTACTGAGAACACCGTCCGCCACAAGCGCCCGAGTTTGATCAAAGCCCTAGGCATCTTTGACAAACTGTTCACAGAATCTGAGGAGCAGGGCGTCACTTTTAAGAGCTTCATCGGTTGCTTCCTTCGTGAGGATGTCCTATCGAAGACGGCTCCGAATTTTGTAAACATCAATGACCCCTTTGGGTTTGGTTTGAACAGGCGGCCGACTAAGGAATCGGATTTACCGCAGTACTACATTCCTATTACATCGCCGGTATCTTTCGAATCGATTGTAGCTCCTGGTATGGATGAGGAGACATTCTTTGTGGGTTTTATCAGTGTCTGGCTCAGCTGGTTCGTCATTCCCATGCATCGCCGCTTCATGAGAGTCTCGGTGATCTATCTGGCTTATCGTATCGCTGAGGGGACACGGCTAGCCGTAGGCATCCCGGCTCTAGTGCATCTCTATCATGGGTTGGGTGCCGCGGCTAATACTTCAACTCCCGGCATGGACGTAGTAAACTTTTCTCTCCATTACTTCACGTCTTGGATCGAAATGCACGTGTTGGGGGCCTTTGCTGCGCACCAGAGACCCGCATTTTACGACGCCTATACTTTCCTATGAGTCATGCGGTTAGTGGATGCTTCTGCCCCTGACCCGACTCAATTTAGGGCCATTCGCGTGTTGATTGCTCCTTACGCTACCACGGGCGGATTGGTATTCGTTGATCGGGTTTTATCTGCTCCTTCAGGTCCAGTTCAACAACTCTGCGACCTGTCGAAAGATGATGTGCCTTCTTTGAAGCCCCGGGAGGCCACGCACTTGTACACGATCAGGCCAGGTTATCTGGTATTCCGTCAGAACAGTGCGGCCCTTTTTATGCAGTACAACCCGCACCGCTTCGCCCGGCAGCTTGGCTATGATCAGGGCGTTCCCTTTGAGGCTTTTATAGTTGCGCCGGTTCCTTCACCTGAAGCTGTTCGCGATGCTGCTCACCACTTTGTGAGGCTGAACACTGGTTCCCCCTTCATGATCCCTGAAGCTGACGATATTCCCCGATACGTGGGGTCCTTTACGGGCTGGTACCTTCATCGGGTCAGCCCGATTATTGCTGAGGAGAAGAGGGTGCTTCTTAGATATGGTGCTCCTGCTCAGGTTCAGGCCACGGGAGTTCCGCCGCGACCGCACGCACCGGTCGGCTTTCCCCTGAGAGATACCAGTGTCGCGCTTATTCCGGGGGAGTCGGGGGTGGATCTCACCCCCACAATTGGTATGCCATTGGATACCCGGGCTCAGTCGAGGGGTAAAAGGGCGCCAATAGCAATACCACCGCCCGCGGCATCGACAATGGCCGTGTCGTCCTCAGTCGCAGCGCCAAGCGAGGGCGTTGGGAGTGAGGGCGTTGAAGGCGAAGTGGGTCGGCATCGCGCCAAGGCTCCACGGGGGAGGAAATTGTCGTCCTCGATGATCGGCTCTGGATCCAAGCGGTGGAGGAAAGTGGCTACCAACTTGCTCGACTCTTTAGTAGAGTTTGAGCCCATTCTTCAGGACGAACCGTTGGCTATGCAAGAGTCGGATGCTGGCCTACTTTTTCCAAGTTCAACTGCCGAGGAAGCCGCACAATTGGCTGAGGCTATAAGAAGTTCTCAAGACGAGTCGGAGAACGTAAGGATTCCGAAGAAGCCTTATCCCGCCGTCATCTTTTATGAAGACCCTCCGTGGATCCGGCGACGATTCATCGGCCCTTTGGAGGAATGGGGCGAAAGGGCCCTTAAACAGGCTGCTTCGGAGGATGCTGCAGACGCGCTTTCACTGTGGACCGGCGGCCACGAGTCCACCCTCGGACCTCGGCGAGCATACCTCCTTGAGAAGGAGCGTCGGCTTGAGCAAGCTATACTGCAAGCTTCCTTGCATATTGGTATGTTCCTGTATCTCTTTGTGGTACTTCATATTGCCTACACGCATATATATGCATTCTTATCCTTGTGTGAACTTTGCAGAGACTTCGGCGATGGCGAAGATTCCCACGGGTTTACTGACCGTAGAGCCTGTTGATACCCCTAGTGAAACACTGCTCGGTGTGGAGGGGGTTGATGAAACTGTCCTTCTCGCGATAGAGCCTCCTGTGGTGGCTCCTGCTCCCAAAGCACTTGCTCCCTTGGGGGAGGCACCTTTGGTGATCGTTGTCCCAATGGCTCTCCCTGAGGGCGTCTAAGAGGTTGCGGTGGAGGCCGTTGAAGCTGCTATCCCTCCAGCTCAGAATGGGAGGAGCGTCGAAAGCAACCTTCTACATTTTAAATTAGTAATCTTTCCGTTATCTGAACTCTTTTGTCTTTTCAGAATTGCGCGGGTTGGCGGCTTCGATTGCCGACTTGTCTCCCAGGCATTCTTTTCAGCGCCTGTTAGAGATGGCTGCTCCACAAGCAATATCTCCTCAGCGCATCGTCATTTCTTCTGGGCAAGGTTAGTGTTGTCTACCTTCTTTTCACAGCATTGCTATTATTTCGTAAAATGACATTGATGTCCTTTACAGTCATGGATGCCGATGATGAAGTTGAGGTTCTTGAAGGGCCAGGGGAGTCTTCAGCTCCTTCTTGCATGACCGTGGGTAAGTAAAGTCCCAACATTGTTCCATTTGTTCTTTTGCTTACACATTCAGATGATTGTTTAAAAATCTGAATAGCTCTGCCAGTTCCTACTGCGTTGGAGTCATGCATCACTATGCCACCCGGCCCCTGCGCTCTGAGAGCCTCGGAACGGATGGCCAAGCTAAGCCTCGCCTTTCTATCATCTTTGATCGAGGAGCTTCGTGCTGGCAACGTAATTATGGTCGAAGCATTTGCTGCTGAAGCTAACGGCTCTCTCCCCTTTCTTTCCACCTATCATAGCGAAGCAGTGGTGCAAGTCTGGGTTGAGTTTTGCCGGCAGGTGGAGGCTTGCTTGCACGTGCTCGAGTGTACCCTCCTTTCTTCGGAGGCTGTGGCTGCGAAGGCGGGCTTGCGGGGTTTGATTAAGCGGTGCGCGGCGAACATGGTGTCGTGCGAGAAGAGGCTTGGCCGCAAATTTTCAGAAAGGGAGCTGGCTTTGAAAGCGCCGATAGAGCTTCAGGCCAACCTTACGGCCAAAGTCAACAAAGCGTATGAACTCTGGCGAGTGCTGCAAGAGGCCATCAAGGAGGTGGTGGCCATCAACAAAGCCGCCGTGTTCACTCGTGAAAGGGTTGAGGCTCACAAAGCTACCGAGAAAGAGCTCGAAGGCCGGCTTGCCTCATATCAGGCCCAGCAAGCTCAGGCGGAGGCCCGTCTTTTGGCGATATTGAATCACGAAGGCGAGGCACAGCGAAAGAGGGATGAGCTGACCAATCTGCTAATCACCCGCCGACTTGAAGACTTGTAGATATTTTTTTTTCTTTGTACATACTCCTGAATAAGAGTATATATATTTTTTTGTTTCTTCCATGAATTGTACTTTGTATTCATTTTGGTTCATGAATAAAAGACATATTTCTTCTCAATGGTGTGTCCCTTTTTATTGAAAGTATTTTGTGGATAGTCTATCTTAATCTCCTTGCAGGACAACGATGGCTTAGGATTCAGGGTTAAGATCTGCCTCCTAATACTTTTCAACTTTATGAGCCGTGAGGGTCTCATAAAGAATTTTCTCCCTACCGGTCGAGAGGATCCCGTAGGTGTAATTTCTCCTTAAGAATCGTGAGGATTCCTAAGTGTGTTTTTCTCTTGCGAGTCGTAAGGATCTCACAAGCGAATTTGCTCCCTTACGAGTCGTGAGGACCTGCAAGTGATGGGTGAGGTTATCATCATCTGCATTTCACGGAATCAGAAATTGCACTGGATGCTTTCCGCGGGTTCACTGCCGTGTTCTGCGAGGACCAGGCTCCGCTCTGGATGTTTCCCACAGGGTCAGAGTTGACACTATCCGCGTTCCACGTGACTAGGAATTTTGCTCTAGATGCTTCCCACGGGTTCACTGCCGTGTTCGGCGAGGACTAGGCTCCGCTCTGGACGTTTCACACGGGGTCAGAGTTGACATTAGCCGCGTTCCACGTAGCCAGGAATTTTGCTCTGGATGCTTCCCACGGGTTCATTGCCGTGTTCGGCGAGGACAGGCTCCGCTCTGGACGTTTTCCACGGGGTCAGGATTGACATAAGCTGCGTTCCACGTAACCAGGAATTTTTCTCTAGATGCTTCTCACGGGTTCACTGCCGTGTTCGGCGAGGACTAGGCTCCATTCTGGATGCTTCACACGGGTTCACTGCTGTGCTTTGCGAGGACCAGGATCCGCTCTGGACGTTTCCCACGGGGTCAGGATTGACATAAGCCGCGTTCCACGTAACCAGGAATTTTGCTCTAGATGCTTCCCACGGGTTCACTGCCGTGTTCGGCGAGGACTAGGCTCCGCTCTGGATGCTTCACACGGGTTCACTGCCGTGCTCTGCGAGGACCAGGATCCGCTCTGGACGTTTCCCACGGGGTCAGGATTGACATAAGCCGCATTCCACATAACCAGGAATTTTGCTCTGGATGCTTCCCACGGGTTCACTGCCGTGTTCGGCGAGGACCAGGCTCCGCTCTGGATGCTTCGCACGGGTTCACTGTCGTGCTCTGCGAGGACCAGGATCCGCTCTGGACATTTCCCACGGGGTTAGGATTGACATAAGCCGCGTTCCACGTAACCAGGAATTTTGCTCTAGATGCTTCCCACGGGTTCACTGTCGTGTTCGGTGAGGACTAGGCTCCGCTCTGGATGCTTCACACGGGTTCATTGCCGTGCTCTGCGAGGACCAGGATCCGCTCTGGACGTTTCTCACGGGGTCAGGATTGACATAAGCTGCGTTCCACGTAACCAGGAATTTTTGACTTTATCCGCATTTCATGGAGTTGGGGTTTGACTCTCGGTCATCTGTGTACTGCCGAGTCATGGAACTGGGAGTTGCCTCTGTTCCACTTTGCTTGATGTTGTGTTTGTCGTAATGAAACGGATGTTGAGATGATCTCCAGGCCATCTGTGAACCGTTGAGATTTGGCTTCTTCTTCTGATGAAACCTGGGGAGGAAAGGCATGATTCCTTCTTTGTTTGTGCCCCTGAATTGTATACAGAGATTGATGTGATATCACCTGTAGGGCATAAATTTCATTTTTTTATTTCTTTCCGCGATGCTCTATCATTTCAGCTTTTATATCGCGAAGGTCGCGATTGCCCAATCATTTCGGCTATTTTTCGCGGTGCCCAATCATTTCGGCTATTTGTTTTATTTTTACTCGCTGCTTTTTATTGCGAGTTGCCCAATCATTTCGGCTATTTTGCATGCATATATTTTTACTTGCTGATTTCATTGCAAGTTGCCCCATCATTTCGGCTATTTCGTATGCATGTGTGGCTCGCTGGCTTTTCGCTGCAAGCTTGGGATTGGACACCGATTTCGGCATCAGCATCGCTACAACTGGGATATTGCCAGGAGCGAATCATCATTTGCCTTCGTCGATGTCGAGCAAAGGTGGCTTAGTAGACAGGATTAGGATCCCATCAACTAAGGCTTTTGACTTCATGAGCCGTAAGGGTCTCATAAAGGTGTTTCTCCCTACGAGTCGTGAGGATCTCGTAGGTGCTTTTTCTCCTTAGGAATCGTGAGGATTCCTAAGTGCATGTTCTCCTATAAGTCGTAAGGATCTTACAAGAGGGTTTTCTCCTTGTAAGTCGAGAGGACTTACAAAGGTTGTTCACCATGTAGACATATCCCTAGTCACGGATGGGACTTCGTTAGGGAAATGTTTATTCGCGCCCGTGGATTGTATACAAGGGTCAGCACTGAGCCGCTTGTAGAACAGTATTGGAGGTTGTGGGGGCTGCTTAAGAACAGGTTCAGATCCTTATAGCTTAAGACTTCTGAATCTTATGAGCCGTGAGGGTCCTATAAGAGAGTTCTCCTTACGAGTCGTGAGGATCTCGCAAGTGTAATTTCTCCTTAGGAATCGTGGGGATCCCTAAGTGTGTTGCTCCCTTGTGAGTCGTAAGGATCTCACGCAGGTGTTTTCTCCTTACAGGGCCGAGAGGACCTTGCAAGTGTCTTTTAACGAGATCGCGCCCTTTCGGGTTTTCACAAGACTCGCCGGTAGCTCTGCTGTTTTTACTCACGGAGCCCTTTCGGGTTTTCATCCGTGCCCTTTTTACTTGTGGACATACCTTTTTTTTCTCTTTTTTTTATTCTAACGAGGTTGCGCCCTTTCGGGTTTTCATAAGATTCGCTGGTAGCCCTGCTGTTTTTACTCACGGAGCCCTTTCGGGTTTTCATCCGTGCCCATTTTGCTTACGGACATACCGTTTTTTTCTCTTTTTTTTATTCCTTTTTTTGTATCAGCTTTGGGATGCGCAATCCACCGTAGTTTATCGACATCTCGGTCAATGGCTGGTTTTAGAACATAGTGGTTCGTTGTTAGTTTAAGGACGATTCGGTCCGTTGTTAGTTTAAGGACGTTTCGGTCCGTTGTTAAGGAAGCCGGTTACTACTTACAGAGTTTAGGCTTAGGAAGATAGCGAACGGACATAGTCGTCGTCATCTATCATTGACCTAGGCCGTGACTCGTTAGGCGTAGTATTTCTTCAGGAAGCGACCATTTATTGGCCTGAAGGGCCTTTCGCCATGCATGTCCATGAGTAGATAGGCTCCGTCCTGGTAGACCTTGTCTATGATATATGGGCCTTCATAGTTTGGCTCGTTTCCCCCGCTTAGCGCGATTAGGGATCATAGGTCTTTTAACCACTAGCACGAGTTCGCCTTGGCGGAATGTTCTCGGCCTAGTCAACCTTTCATTTGAGCGTGTCATCTTAGCTTTATAAGCCTCCAGATTTTGTTGCGCCATGAGCCGGGTTTCATCAAGGGCATCGAGCTCCTCAAGCCGAAGGTGAGCGTTTTCTTCGTCCGTTAGCTCGTAATGAACCGCCACTCGTAGAGAGGGTACTCTATCTCGAGGGGGGTACCGCCTCTGTACCGAATACCAATGTGTATGGAGTTGTGTTCGCGGCCGTCTTGAACGTAGTTCGATACGCCTAGAGAGCTTCATGCAGTCTCTCGTGCCGGTCCTTCTTATTTCGTGACACATCCTTTTTCACGATCTTCGTCAAGGTCTTGTTGAGAGCCTCAGCTAGAACGTTAGCTCGGGGATTATAAACTGAGGAATATCTCCAGTCTATGTTGTGCTGTTGTGCGAAGCGGCTGATCTTGTGGCTTCTGTAGGCTGGCCCGTTATCGGAAATGATCCGTCACGGAGTTCCAAACCGATAAATGACGTGTGTCTTGAAGAAATGGAGGATATTCTCCGTCTTCACCTCCCTCAGCGGTACTGCTTCTACCCATTTGGAGAAGTAATCAGTTGTCGCCAAAATGAATCGATGTCCTCTGGACGATGCTGATTCGATGGGGCCGATTATGTCAGTCCCCCACATTTCGAACGGCCAGCTAGCCACCGTTGGATGTAGAGGATTTGGATGTTGATGGATGAAGTCCCCGTGAATCTGGCACGAGTGGCATTGCCTCGCGTATTCGGGGCAGTCCTGGATCATAGTGGGCCAATAGTAGCCCATCATTTTAATCTTTAGCTTCATCTTCGGCCCGGCTTGGTGAGAACCGCAGAGTCCATCGTGAGTTTCTTGGAAGACTCTTTTTACTTCTTCAGGTCCCAGGCATCTTAGCCATAGAGAATCAAATGACCTCTTGTACAGAGTATCATTGACGAAGGCAAAAGATAGAGCTCGCTTCATGAGCTGATGTTTTGAGGACGCATCTTCGGGCGTTCGACGGGATTTGAAGTAGTCTATAAAGACCTCTCTCCAATCTTCAACTTTTTCTTGGTCTTTTACTTGTAGAGCCATTTGCTCGGTCGCTCCCTTTTCCTCGGACGACTCCGGAGATATTTCTGCCGGTGCAAGAACCCGACGGCTCTGCACAACGATCCTCATGTCATCGAGGTTCTCATCGACCAATTCTTTAGCAAGCTTGGCTAATGCATCCGCTTTGCTATTTTCCGCACGCGGTATGCTTTCCAAGGCGTAGGAAGGAATCTGAATCAGCAGTTGTTGTACTCTCTCGCCGTACTTCACCAACTCTGGTTTGCACGTTTGGTAGTCGCCATTTACTTGACTAACGACCAGCTAGGAGTCTCCGTATATGAAGAGGTTCTCAATCCGCATATCGATGGCGATCTCGAGACCTGCTATCAAAGCTTCATACTCGGCTTCATTGTTTGTCCTTGGCTCTGTTAAGGAGAAGGCAAAGCCCATTATCCCTCCTTGCGGAGTTACGAAGATGAGGCCTACTCCTGATTTGATTATGGGGGTGCTTTGTTTGCGCTTCTTCATGGAAGACGCTCCATCAAAGTAAAGTTCCCATCGGGTGCCACTACCGTCGATCATGTCAAACGCATGTTCGCCTGGCAGTTCGCAATTCAAGGGAGAATCGGCAGGTATCGGATGCTCGGCGAGAAAGTCGGCGATGGCCTGGCCTTTCACTGCCTTGAGGGGACGATAGGTTATCGAGAATTCCATCAAGAGCAGGGCCCACTTAGCAAGCCGCCCTGTCAATAAGGCCTTTGACATCAAATATTTAAGAGGATCCACTTTCGATATGAGACGGACTTCATGCGCCAACGCATAGTGCATGAGCTTTGTTATCACGAAGATCAATGCCAGGCAGTGTTTTTCGATGGGAGAATAATTGCTTTCTGCCCCCAGCAGAACTCGACTCAAATAGTAGAGGGCTCTCTCTTTCCCTTGGTCATTCTCTTGTGCCCATAATGCGCCTAAGGAACCTTCAAGGGCAGTTGTATACAGAATGAGGGGTTTTCCCTTGACCGGAGCAGCCAGCACTGGCGGATTCTACAGGTATTGCTTGATTTCATCCAGCGCGCTTTGGCATTTGTGCTCCCAGACGAACGGGGTTCCCTTCTTCATTAGGTGGCTGTAGGGGCGGCACTTGCCAGAGAGATTGGCTATAAATCGCCAAATATACGCGAGCTTTCCTTGGAGAGACCGCAATTGCTTGGGAGTCTTTGGCGAAGGCATTTCCATGATCGCTTTGATCTTTGACAGATCTATTTCGATGCATCGGTGTCGAACGATGAACCCCAGGAATTTGCCCGAGGAGACTCCGAACGCGCATTTAAGAGGATTCATCTTCAAGTTGTATTTACGAAGGCGTTGAAATACGGTCTTCAGATGCTCTAAATGCTCCTCGTATGATTTTCTTTTCACCACGAGGTCGTCGATATAGCATTCGACGATTTCATGTATAAGGTCATCGAAGATTTTCGTCATGGCCCTCTGATAGGTGGCACCGGCGTTCTTTAGACCGAAAGGCATCACCTTGTAGCAAAATATACCCAAGGGGGTCTGGAAAGCGGTGTGCTTCTGGTCCTCAAGATGCATCTTTATTTGATTGTATCCAGAAGAGCCGTCTATGAAGGAGAAGACTTCGTGGGTGGACGTATTATCTATCATTAGCTCGGTGACCGGTACTGGGAAGTCGTCTTTCGGGCAGGCTTTATTGAGATCCCGAAAGTCCATACATATACGCACTGTCCCATTTTTCTTCATCACCGGGACGATGTTGGCGATCCAGTCAAGATAATGCACCTCTTGGATGAAGCCAGAGTTAATTAGCTTCTTGACCTCTGCGTTGATGCTCATCTCAAACTCGAGTCGCATTCTTCTCAGTGCTTGTTTGATTGGCTTGATATCTGGGGATATTGCCAATTTGTGGACAGCAATCTCTGGATCTAGTCCTGGCATCTCGGAATAGTTCCATGCAAAGCAATCTTTATGCTGCATAAGCACGTCTTTTAATATGGCCACCCGTTCTTCAGACAGCAACTCATTAACAAACGTCGGTCGTGGATCACTTGCCGTTCCCAAGTCAATTTTCTTGAGCTCGTCTGCAATGGTATGTATTCCATCTTCTACCTCTTTCGGCGCCGGCGGAAACTCCGAGATCACCTCGTCGTCGTTGTTTTTGAAGCACTATGGGAGGTCATCCATATCCTCGGGCTCTTCTTTTGATAGCGTTATCATATGACAAGTACGAGCTCGCTTCCAAGACCGATGTTGATCTGGTTCTATTCTTGCTATATGCGTGGCTTTTGGTTCGTGCTTCCGTGGCGGATTTATCCTCCAACTGCTGGATAGGGCGAACTTGCCGAGCAGATATTGGTCTTCGACCCAATTCTTGAAGGTGAAGCAGTTTCCGAGAGGATGTCCTATCGCTTGGTGATAAGGGCAATAGTCTAGGCGAGAGATCTCATTGGCTTGCTCAGGGTGTTTGGACTATGGAAGTGTAATCATTTGATGTTTTATGGCAAGATCTAGTATCTTCCGTGTTTTGTTCTGAGGAAAAGAGTATGCTCGACCCATCTTCTTTATAAGAGACGACTCCGGATTGCTCGATTCCCGATCGCGCGGCTTCTTGGTCCCGCTTTGTCGCTCTCGAACGCTTTTCCCGCTCTTTGATTTATTCTTGCCTCTGCGTCGGGCTTTTTGTATGACGGGTTGATAAGGAAGAGCATTTTCATCTTTCGCAGCCTGTTGAAGAAGGCGTTGCGTCCTGGCTTTCTCGTAGATGGTCATTTCGCGATTATGGTCATCTCGAACCTTTTGACCCGCTTCCCTTATAAGCTTGTCCATTTGTTCTTCAAACGACGGACTAGGCATTTTCACGTCGGGAGATCTTTCTGGTTCAGGGTTAGCATCTTCCCACTGAGCATCCCCTTCTTTATCAAAGTCATGTACGACGTAGTAGTCGCGAAGTAGCTCCCGTCTCTTGGATTGAACATACCCAAGTCCGGTCGTTTCCATTCTCCCATTGGGCAATTTCTGTTGAGTTCCAGGAACATTCCAGATCCTGTTATAGAATCTTGCTTGTCGAGCAGTTTGCTTAAGGGGTACTCCTTGGCATCTCAAAAGTCTCTTTAATCCTCCGTGTAATATCTGGGCAAGCAGATGGGCTGGAGCCTGTCAAGTGTAGAATCTGAGCCATGCCAGATTTCTTTCTCTGCTTTGGTTTCCCCGGATCGGTAGAATAGGATCGCCTTTTCACCTTCTCGCCTGGGAGGGACATAGAACGTCTGCAGCTCTTCCACATTGTAAGTATCAAGTGCGTTTAGTTCTTTATGATGCTTGGGCGGAACCATGGTAACTTGCAAACTTTTCTCTTCATCAGCGAAGGTTTGTATTGAAGGCCGAGTAGAGAATATGGTATTGACCTCATCTTCTGAGTCGCTGCTGAAGATAAGCATAGGAGCGGACGGTCCCGGTTTGTTGTGCTGGGGTGGCCCTAAATAAACTATCTCTTCCTCTTCCTCGGTATCACTCCCGAAGACCGGAATGGTGATGATAGGTTTGTCCTTCGGCTTGTGACATCTCTCCGTGTCCTCGAAATCTGGTAAAAAGTATTTTGCATCTTCGTACTTTCGGACTTCGTTCACGGAGAATGGGTTCAACTCCCCTGTCACAGTGTACTCAAGACCATCCTTGAAGTATTTTATACACTGATGTTGTGTATGTTGTGTAGAAGGGATGATGTTGTATTCATATAACCAGGGCCGGCCGAGCAAAGCATTGTAGCATGTCTTGGCGTCAATGACATGGAACTTAATGTCCGTGACAAGCAGCCTAAAGCGTAACGTCAGTATTACGGACCCAAGCATCCATGATGACTGGGAGTCGAAACCAGAGATGGTGATTTTGTCGCAAGCGAAGTGTTGAACGCTCATGCAGATTTCCTTTAACACCCTCACGTTAAGGAGGTTGACGGAGGACCCATTGTCGACCAGGATTTTGCCTATCTTGATATCGTGACAGTAGCTGGAGACATATAGGGGACGGTTGTGTTCACATGTCCCAAGTAGGATATCTTCGTCGCCGAAGGTGATATCGGCTGTATGCACTTCTTCTAGCCCGTCCTTCATCCTTTCTTCGGCGAGGAAAGCTTGGAATTGCTATGGCTCTTGTAGCGTCTTGATCAATGAATCTCTTGCTTCTTTTGATAGTAAAAGGGCGTCGAGAATGCTGAGCTGCGAGGGTAACTTCCTCAAGTGCGCCAGAACGTTGTAGTCTACCTTACTTTTCTTTGGCGGGTCCTTGGCAGTCAGCTCTTTCATTACTTGGTCGTCTAGGGCGATATCTTCAGAGACTTCTCTTTTCCCTTATCTTTTCTGTTCGCGGGTCCGAGATTCTTTTCGGTCAGCGTACGATTGCGCAGCTGAATATTTTCGCAGGTCTTCGGTTCTTCCTCTTTCCCCGAGATAGATTCTTTGAAAAGAGGGCAAAGATTCATCTCTTCATCGGAGTCACTTCCGAAGGTGAGGACTTGCGATCCCCCAGCGTTAACCACGCGACAGTTGCCGGCGGTCCTTCTAAGCTCCTCGGTCGCACTTCTTCGCTCCCGACGAGTTTTGCGTTTCATCCGCTTAAAATGTTGCCGATGAGCAACATATCCCTGCCACCATCTTTTAAAAGAGTTGCACTCTTCGGTGGGGTGCGCAATCTTTCGGTGATAAAAGCAGTAGCTAGGATGTATTTCCGCTTCATTAGTAGTGTTTCCTTCGGAGGATGGCAGTATCATTCCTATTGATATGGCTTTGGCGAAGCTCTTCCTCATCTTGAACTTGTTTTTATCTGCGACAGATGTCCTCTGATTCAGCGGAAATGTCTCAACTCTTTCGTCCAGTCGCCGGCGTTTGGCCTTTTCAAGTATAGCCATCTCACGTTCCCGATCAGCTTTACTTTTCAGAAGAGCTTCGTTCAGGAATGCGTCGATCATTTCTTCTGACGACCCTGAAAGTTCCGGTTCAGGACCTGCCCCCAGTCTCTTGGTGCAAGGAGCTTCTTCATCATCTATCGATGAGTGAGAGATCACATGGCAACTTGCCACGTAATCTTCAGATTCATCTGACGAGTCTTCTCCATAATTTTCGTCCTCAAGGACGTGGCCGAGGAACTCTTGGAGCGTGATTGGAGTCCGTGCCTTCTGATTATACTCTTCCAGCACGTCAATCTGTTTTTGCAGGTTCGTGCATGTGTCACCAGGCTTCACGGGCTTTTTGGTCTTCTTCTTCTTCTTCGAAGACTTCGACGGCTGGGTGTGAACGTTTTGGATATCACCACCGATTCTTGGAGTCGGGTGTGGTTTTAGCATTCCTTCGATGATCTGGGGTTCCAGCGAATTCTTCCAACTGACCGCCGGGCATGTCTGGAGATCATTCAGCATCCTTTTGGTTTTGGCCGAAAGAGCTACCTCCCATGGAGCTTCCTCAACAAAAGAGCACGTTGCTCCTGGTGTGTCCGTCTTCTTAGGAGTGTGCAGTTGTAGTGGGTTTACTTTCCATTTCTCAGACAACGCAAACTTGCCTTGTTGGTACTGATCCTCGATCCATCCCTTAAAGATGAAGTAATCTTCGATTGGATGGCTTACCGTTTGGTGGTAAGGGAAATAATTGGGGTTATTTGCTTCGCCGAGTTGCAATGGCCGCTTTGGATTCGGCAGATTGATAAGCCGGTTGCGCATCGCCAGCTCAAAGAGTCTCTTCATTTTGTCCCATGGGAATGAGTAAGGACGCTTCATTTTCTCATTATAATAGCGCCGTCTCTCTTCCAGTTGATCCGTCAGTTTTGGGGCACTGGGTTGCTGTTGGGTATTCGCAATGAAGGTGGCCTTCCCTTTACCTTTTTCGTTTCGCGACTCCGGCTTCGAAGGAGACGGTCTATGTCCCATCTGGTCCATTTGGGCTAGCTTGTCCATTAGAGCCTGAAACGTGGTCGGTTTGAAGAACATCATGAACTGTGAAATAGTTGCATGAGGGTCTAGGGTGCCCACGAACATGCCCATCGCTGGTGCTTCTTTGATGCGCTGTTCGCACTTCGACCACAGATTCCGCCATCGGATCGCGTATTGAACCCATGTCTCGCCTGGCTTCATCCTGGCGTTGATCAATGTTGTTATTGGGGTGCGTTCACTAGCACTCGCGAATCGCTGGGTGAATAACAACTCCATTTCTGTGAAAGTTTTGACGGAGTCGTTTGGAAGTTCGGAGTACCACTCAAACGCCGTCTCCGATAAGCTGCCGACGAATTGGCGGAGCAAAAGTTTATCATCGCCACCGGTGTTGCCACAAAGAGCCCTGAACTAAGCAACATGTTGATGGGGATTGCATGTCCCCTTGTACACATGGAATTTAGGGATCGTGTAGCCCGGCGGGTATTTTATTTGGTCATACCAGCCTGGATACGGCCGCCCAGTTTTAACAATTTGCCCAGCCGCTTCATTCGCCTGGTGAACTCGTATTTGCTGAGCAATATAGTTGTTCCCCTCCGAACGGCGGCCTGCGACGTTAGGGCGTCACGTGCCTGAGGTTCGGGGCAGATGCTATTTGGTTTTTATCCGTCCACCTCTTCGAAGATGCCAAGTTGATTTATGGCACCGTGTATCGAAGGTTTAGACGGATGCGGCCGATGTAGCAGACTTTGTCAGATTCCCCCTCGCTTGAGGGGTTTTTGATTGTGGGGACGCTCTTCCCTGCAGGCGCAAGCCCCTGCAGTTAATTACGCTACCGCTTTGCGGTAACAACTTTCTCCTTCTCCAGAATTTCACCTCGTGTCGTGTGTGTTTGTTTTGTTTGTGGCTGCCCGTGGATTGTATACGGAGACTGAGTAATGCCGTCGCCCGTAGGGCGTGGATTAGTCCAAATCCGTATTTACTTAGATTTGAGTTTGGTGTTTTTTTGGTTTAAGGATACATTAGTCGCGTTGCGGCTAAGATCAACTTAAACGTTCATCAAGGATACGTTAGTCCTGTTTTGGACTAATATCGACTTGACGTAGTGATTGATTTAATTATCTGGCCGTCGGGACTCGTCACCTCTCTGACGTCGTTGAAGGATTACAACGACATGTATCAGAGGAGCTCGGAGATGTACCCTCGAACCAGAGTTCATTGGGAGTTTTATAATCCATTTGAATGTTTAAGGATACGTCAGCCGTGTTTGGGGCTAAGATCAACTTAAACGGAACCGTTTAGATCCGGCAAAAGAGCATTTGGGCTCTATTGCGCCAGTTTAAGGACGTGGTGGTCCATCGCCAGTTTAGGGACGTGGTGGCTATGTTCCAGTTTAAAGACGTGGTGGTCCATTATTAGTTTAAGGACGTTTCGGTCCAACATTAGTTTAAGGACGTCTCGGTCCAATATTAGTTTAAGGACGTTTCGGTCCGATATTAGTTTAGGGACGTTTCAGTCCGTCGCCAGTTTAAGGACGTAGTGGTCCGTCGCCAGTTTAGGGACGTGGTGGTCTATGTTCCAGTTTAGAGACGTGGTGGTCCGTGTTCCAGTTTAGAGACGTGGTGGTCCATCGCCAGTTTAAGGACGTGGTGGTCCATCGCCAGTTTAGGGACGTGGTGGTCCATCATTAGTTTAGGGACGTTTCGGTCCGATATTAGTTTAGGGACGTTTCGGTCCGTCGTCAGTTTAAGGACGTAGTGGTCCGTCGCCAGTTTAGGGACGTGGTGGTCTATGTTCCAGTTTAGAGACGTGGTGGTCCGTGTTCCAGTTTAGAGACGTGGTGGTCCATCGCCAGTTTAAGGACGTAGTGGTCCATCGCCAGTTTAGGGACGTGGTGGTCCATCATTAGTTTAGGGACGTTTCGGTCCGATATTAGTTTAGGGACGTTTCGGTCCGTCGTCAGTTTAAGGACGTAGTGGTCCGTCGCCAGTTTAGGGACGTGGTGGTCTATGTTCCAGTTTAGAGACGTGGTGGTCTGTATCAATTCCAGTTTAAGGACGTGGTGGTCTATGTTCCAGTTTAAAGACGTGGTGGTCCATTATTAGTTTAAGGACGTCTCGGTCCAACATTAGTTTAAGGACGTCTCGGTCCAATATTAGTTTAAGGACATTTCGGTCCGATATTAGTTTAGGGACGTTTCGGTCCGATATTAGTTTAGGGACATCTCGGTCCATCATTAGTTTAAGGACGTTTCGGTCCACGAGTTTAAGAACCCCGCAGTCCATATCGATGTGTGGTCGTTGGGACCCGTCACCTCTTTGACGTCGTTGAGGAATTACAACGACGGATGTCAAAGGAGTTCGGAGATGTACCCTCGAACCGGATGTAAATTGATTTAGAAGAGCAATTTTGCTCAGTCAATTTAATTTAAGGACTTATGGCCAAAATTGGGCTAAGTCCAGTTGAAATGTTCAACGTTTTATTTGCTTTTGCATTGCATTTCTTCTTTTTTTTATTTTTATTTGGGCCTTGCCCAGAAAGGATGCAGAGTATCAATTTGTTTTGGGCTCTACCCTTTTAGGAATGATGCAAGGTATTAATTTTATTTGGGCTCTGCCCTTATATAAAGGATGCAAAGCATCAATTTATTTGGGCTCTGCCCATTTATTGCCTTGCAATTTATTTTGGCCTGTCAGGTCATTTTGATTTGGGCCTGGCCCTTCAAATAGTGCAAAGCACCAAGAATCTTTTGGATTCAAGAAAATGAGTGCAGGGCACTTTTTAATGATCTAAATTTAGATCAAAGAAGAGAAAAGAAAATCTTTTCTTTCTTTCTGTCTCAGAGAACCAGAGGTTCATAGCAAGTGCAAGGCACTATTTTTATTTATTTATTTATCTGAGAACTGGTTCATAGCAAGTGCAAGGCACTATTTTTATTTATTTATTTATCTGAGAACCAGAGGTTCATAGCAAGTGCAAGGCACTATTTTTATTTATTTATTTATCTGAGAACCAGAGGTTCATAGCAAGTGCAAGGTACTATCTGTTGTGCGCACGTGCGTTGCACGTGGTGCCGCATGGCGGGCATACGTGCGTTGCACGTGGCGCACATGCGCATTATGAGGAGAAGCAAAGCTTCTATATATGGAGAACAAGCTCCTTTTAATATTATTAAATATTCTCATGTGGTACGCACGTGCGTTGCACGTAGTGCCGCATGGCGGGCACACGTGCGTTGCACGTAGCGCACATGGCGCTTGCGCATATGCGCATTATGGAGGA